>JADMNL010000025.1:285325000-286525000 GCA_016271365.2 Neoceratodus forsteri
GTGTCTTGGCCAAATTTCCCTCATTCACTAAAAATACCACCAACAGCCTAATCTGGTTCAAGGTCAGTTGGCATTCATCTGTATTCCCCTCCCCCGGGTCGTGCCTGAAAATAAGCAGGATTTGTCTAGTACACTTACCCGGTCAACAAAAACTAAATAAAAATAAACATATGCAGGCTTTGTTACATGGGACCTCGACCCACTCCAAGACTAAGTCACATGCCGCAGAGTATACAATGAGGCCATAAGTCTACAAGTGCAAGGATGCAGCTCGACACAATTAGGTGTCTTGCCTCAGGGGTGAAGCTATTCTAGTTTTGAAACAGAGTGTCTAACTACATTCACTATCTTGTAGTCAGGCTTTCCACATGGGGAGAGAAGGACAGTGTGCCATCCAATTACACCCCTAGGTATTTAAAGACTTCAGCGTGCTCCGGCTTAGAACCCTTGTCACTGTTTACATCCAGTGGAAAGATTGTTTTCTTCCGATTGTAACTACAAAAGAGCAGTGTCTTGGTTTTTATAAAGGATGAGAATATTGTTGGAGACCATTTTTTCATAGATTTGAAGTTATGTTGTAGGTCTTGGGACAGACTATCCTTGCTGGAGTGTCTTAAAAAAACTACTGCATCGCCAGCACATAAAAGAACTCTGGCAGACTGACGGGCTTCAGTAGCAGGCCCAGAATGGAGCCGTGAGGCACACCGAGACAGTCCTATCCACAGAGGTCAGTCCCTCTATTTCAGCCCTCTGCTGTCACATAGCTCTCAAACTAAAGTACAGTGTCCAAGGATGCACCGTCTGCAACAGCTTTTCAAGCAAGAGCTTAAGGTTGACAAGGTCATGAGCCTTCATCCTGCCGTTGTAAACTGCTCCTACCATAACACCACTGTCTAATGCCTAATGAATCAGTGCGGTACTGGTACTGTGTAGTTTCTTAAACTATGTTGCTAGGTGCATAGGACACTGTATTTGTCTAGGTAGGTGATAAGTCAGTCACTTACTATCTTTTCAAGTACCTTGGGCAGAAGGGAGAGGATGAAGACTGGCCTATCATTTGTTAAGTTTGTTCTATCACCACTTTTGAAAACAGTCATGACCAGTGCCAACTTCCATTTACCAGGGAACTGGAAGTACCACAGTGCGATGTTGAAAATGTTTGTGACTGGATAGATTAGCTCATTCAGAGCCAGTGCTGACCGTTTCATATTCACAGTATCAACTCCAACCAGTTTTACCCAGTAATTTGTTGGTGTAATTTAAAGAGTCAGATATGGAGATGGTTCTAAAATAGATCTTGTCCATCCCAAATTCTAATTCTTTTGGAAATTTCAGGTCAGGCCCCAAGTCATCACAGTTTAAGGATGGAATAGACAGGATGGAGGCAGTCTAGAGGAGGGCAACTAAAATGGTGCAGGGTCTGCAAGAGAAGCCATACGAGGAGAGACTAAAGGAGCTTAATATGTATACCCTTGAGGAAAGGAGGGAGAGGGGGAACATGATAGAAACTTTTAAGTACCTCAGTGGAATCAACAAAGTCCAAGAGGGTAGCACCTTTCAGAAAAAGAGATGTGCAAGAACAAGGGGACACAATTTGAAGATAGAGGGGGAATGGCTCAGGGGCAATGTGAGGAAGTATTTTTTCACAGAGAGGGTGGTAGACACATGGAACAGCCTTCCTGAGGAGGCTGTGGGGTCTAAAACTGTGGGAGAATTCAAGAATGCATGGGACAGACATAAAGCAGGAAGAAATAGGCTGTTGGTTAAACAGGATCTGCAGCTCATCCTGTTGGTAGGGAAATGGGCAGACTAGGTGGGCCAAGCAGTCCTTATCTGCCATCAAAGTCTATGTTTCTATGGAAGGTTGGGGCCTTTTTCCTCTTTGCTTAAAATGATGTTTACATTATCCTAGATCTTTTTCCCCTTGTTCCAGTGTTGGGTTTGTTAAGCCTTAGCAAAATTCTGACTTATCTATTCTAATTCTCATTTTATATTTATTGTGTAGCTCCCTATATTTCTGAAAGGGTACTGAGGACCCAAATTCCTTAGCCATGGCCAACCACTTACACCTTTAACTCATCAGGGCCAATAGGTCAGGAGAGAGTCCAGCATTACAGGTACCCCTTATTTTATGCTTTCTGACTGGGGCAAATTAGTTGCAGACCTTGTTTAATTCAGTGATTAGGAAGTCTAGCACCAGATCTGCAGTAGGAATAAACTCGAGGTAGCTCCCGTAGCCGGCCCAGTGATGTACAGAGCTGAGGCACCAAGCGCCTTACCACTCACCACGCTGGCGACTCGAGTTCTGGAATGAGCTCAGGTTGCCAGGAGTCAGCAGGGGAGGGCTGGGAGTGGATCAACCTGACAGCTTTCTTCTCCTGGATTGGGCTGACAAGTTGACTCAGCTCTTGGTTGCCACCAGCTGGAGGCCTCATGGTAGCGCCGATGCATTAGTGGCTGCGGTAGGATGAGCCGTGGTTCCTGGACGCATGCACACCTCCACGCACACACGTGTGTCCCATGCCACCATTGTTCGGGGAGAAAAATCTAGTGGAAAAATGATGGTCAGGGGCTGAATGAAACCCTGGCCACTGCTCCACAGTCCACACCGCTGCCCGGTGCTCATCAAGGTCCACTCCAGATCTGTGTGTATGGGAAGGGGGAAAGAGGCCCTCCCGTCTCCAGTTTCACCACAAGGGGAAATTCATGGGGAAACTGTATGACCAAGGTCAGTGCTGGTGGAGATGAGTGCCCGCTCAGGGTAGCAGTGACAGGACTGGTAAGGCACCCCTTGGACCAAAAGGGCATAAAAACATTGATGGAAAAAAGGTAGCTCCAGTCGATCTGGGCAACAGAATTTCCGAATTCAATAGTCTTGACGTTTTTTAGGACTTGGCTAAGAGTAAACTGGGTTGGGGGGGACTTTGACTGTTTAACAGCCCGTTTACATTAAATCATGGAATTGTCACTTTTATGCTGTGAAGGAGAACGTTAACCTCATTTACTCTATCTGGATGGGGTGCTAGTAACCAGTCTATAAGCATTTTAGCTTAAGAACAACTGAGGCTTAAATATCAATGCAATATCTGAGTCAGCCAAACACAGACATGAAAAACAACTACGTTGTCCCCAAGATGAGCCATTAAAGAAGAGGTACCCACTAACTGGTGGGAAAGAGTAACTTAAGATCTTTTTCCACCATAAAGCTGCATGTATCTATGTATAGTGACATTCACTATTAAAGTGATGTTTTAGAGCCAGCCCGGTGGCACGGAGGGTTGAGGCGCTGGATGCTACACCTCACGCCACGCCAGCAACCAGAGTTCGGGAACAAACTTGGACGCCAGGGGTTGGCAGGAGAAGGAGAGGATTGAGCATCCTAGGACAGCTCTCCTCTCCTTGGGGAGGGATCCAGGGAGTCTCCAGAGCAGCATGGCCCCCAGTGGTGACCGGAGGTACAGGCTGCACAAGGAGCTGATCAAAGGGGTGGAGTGAGGCGGACATTGATGGCTCGCCATCCGGATGTCACTGCAAGGCTGAACTCCAGGGAGCAACATTAACAGAAAAACTCCCCCAGTCCTGGTAGGCAAAGGTGATGCCAGGGACAACCTCCCCATGCCCAACTGTCGAGTATGCCGGCTGCCTCTGGTGCTCCATCCACTCCCAGAAGCCTACCCAGATTTCAGATAGGTCACCAAGGGAGTATGGCTGTCCCGCCTTGGGGAGCTTAAATCCGGGGGAACAGGCACTGGGCAGTGGAATGGAGCACGGCAAACCAGATGGCAGGACTGAGTCTACAACAGGGTGGGATGGCAGGTGAGTTGAGAGTCTAGGAGGGGGTGTTTAAAGAGTCAACAAAAAAAAAAAAGTGATGTTTTAATCTGTGCACAGCTGGAAGTGTAATACTCTTGTCAGGTTTGTTTAGTTTAACTGAACTCAAAAGATATAAGACACAGACCAACTCAAACCTATATGGCCAGTGAAGCAAGAATCATCCAAAGGGCTGGCTAATGAGTCTGGAAAAGGTGGTACACTAAGTGAGGAGCGTTCCTGCAGAGAAGTGAAGGACTTGGAAACTGTCGAGCATTCTGTCCTCTTTGACTGATCTTCAGTGTAAATCAGCACAGTTTATGCTGTGTGTACGGACAGATCTTCATCTATATTTCTAGATCTGTAGCTTTCAATTTATCTTGAGTCCGGTCATTGAGTGTCTAGTTTATGTAACACATTATAAATGTAAAGGTTTCAAATGATCCCTTTTAGGAGCTTTAGACAGCACCAAGTTCATTCATTCATTCACTGAATTTTGTTGTCTCAGTAAGCCCACTGGGCGTAGAAGTCCCTTTTCTGGGGCGACGGGATACAGATGGTAAGCAACTGAAATTGAACCAGATTAGGCTGTTGGTGGTATTTTGTTTTTAGTGAATGGGAGAAATTTGGCCAGGACACCGGGGAAATTCCCCTACTTTTTTCGATAAGTGCCATGGGATCTTCAGCTTCCACCTGAACTACCACCAATCCAGGCAGATGGGACCTCGGTTTAACATCTCATCTGAAAGACGGCACCTCAGAAGTGCAGCACCCCCCTCATGCTGCACTACAGTGTCAGTATTGGGATATTACCCAAGTGACAGATGTGGGAACTGAACCCTCTGATCTCCCGGCCTCAGAGGCGAGTGTGCTACCTACTGAGCCACTGACACTGAAGTTAGCGCTCAATTAAATTAACAGTTAGAAGCCTTACCTCGCATTGAATTATCTGGTACACTAATCCTATTCTTTCTTGCAGCAATTAAAGGAGGGTGGGAAGAGATCATATTTTTGTTTCAAATTAAGGCTACTGCTCAACTACCAAGAGCCATGTTAGTTGTGCGGTAGCTCGAATTTGAAACAAATGACCCTGCAAATTATTTAAGAAAAATAAACTAACTAGAACAGCACTGCAACACATTCTGTAGTGAAATATCATGGAATGTTGGCGCACAGGGGCAGGACCATCAGACTGGTACATTGAAGAATCAGGTTGCCTGCACCACACAATCCCTCCCCTCCCTTTAATGCTGCCATTATAAATTTGAATTAATGTCCTTGATAACACTTCAAGTTCTGCAGTGGCATTGATTTAAGCCAAGAGATAGCCTAACATTAAAAAAAAAAATTAATAAAAAAAAAAAAAAAAAAATTTGCCCATAGGACTTCTATACAGTGTGCCCCTGGCTCTGTGCCTGATCAGATGTCACATAATATCCAAGAGCAGGAGAGGGCCCGCACAGTGGGAAGTGGGAGGGATCAACTGGCTATCTCCTTGGGGCCAAATCAGGATCCCTTTCCTCCTGAGAGACACTAAAATAAACATTGTGCACACTAGATAAACTGACTCCCACAGAGGTAAAGGAGAGTTGCATGTACTGTAGCTGAAAAGGTGCCAGACTTGGTGCACAACTCTCATACAATTCCTTTAGGGCCTTATAGTTTTCTGGGAGCCGAAGGGCTAGTGTATGACTTGCTCTGTGCTTTACTGCTCCATATGAAACTGGACAATTTTCCATGTAATCTTGAGAAATGTTTTTGTCACATTGTTTGGGAGCATATTCAAAACATAGTTAACGCAGTGAAGAATATTTATTTTATTTATTTATTTGCTTGCTTGCTTTTGTTAACTGGGTAAGCACACTAGACAGCCAAGTGCCTATTTTCAGGTGCGACCCGGGAGATTACAAGGTACATACATTAACAATTTTCAGGTGCAACTGGGGAGATTACAAGGTACATACATGAACATCAGGCAAAAACAAGTGAAGGATTACATTAAAGAGAATTAGCACACAGGGACAATACAAGCAACAGTACCAGCAGGGATTTACATTGCAGGCAGTAGGAAGAAGTACAGTGTGGTTTCATCGTTCCAGGCAGCAATGTTGTAAGGTTTGCAGGTAGGCAAAGAGGAGTAAAGTGGGCCCAGAACAAGACAAGGGAGTGCACAGTAACAATGCTCACCCTGTTGGGCAGGTGGGCCTAAGTGGTCTATTTTTCTAGTAAACTGTGAGTACAGGAAGTGTATAAGCACAGATGTACTATACCCAAGTCATATTGATTAGGTAGCATCTCAGTTTGTTGGGGCGTTTTATTTCCATCCCATAATGTAACTGAGTGTTTGCCCCATCCTTCCAAATCTAACTTGATATCAGACTGTGTTTTGTCCAAAATGCATTTCCAGTGCGTAGGATAGCATGGGAATTCTCAAACCAAGATAAGATTATTTTTCCCCATGCCGGTGCCCATTGTTAAAGGGCCTTCTAATGCATATAAGAGTTGAGCAGCAAGAAGATTTATCTTTGTTTCATTTTTATCCAGATAATTAACCAATTTTCTGTTTACTAACATTCAGTAAGCCAAGAATATACAAAAGAATGACAGGCAGATACGGGTGGTTAAATGCCTAAGACCAAAGGCCGAGGTGTTTAAAGAACCACAGAAGCCAATTACCTGGAGTATGCAGTGCTAACTGAATGGATTACTCTTTTATGATTAGAAGTTTTAAAACCAGGATTTTAAAACTCTGTAGTAACTGAAGTAGCAGACTCTTTCTTCTCCCATTTTCTGTTGACTAGATGTGGACAAATTATCACAAGCATATCTTAAATGGGAATGGACTACTGTGGGCATGCCCAAAATGTGAATAATCAACTAAGGAAATGGTTGTAATAGTTTGTGGGATATTAAATGATGATCTTCCTCTATTATGATTGGCTTTCAATAGACACCAAGGGCCCAATATTCAAACGTTTGCCCAGTGGGCTAAGTGATTGCACCCCATTTGCCCAGGGTTTGTGCTTAAAACGCACATGTTGGGCAGCGGTGGTGCATGGGAAAGGTTAGCACCCGCACAAAAATTTAAGTATATGGTGGGTGAAGGGAGGGGCAGGGACATGTATTCTGACACAGTGCAACATTCAGCACAGCAGCACTGTACAAAGGAAATAGCGAAAGCCAGGCCACCCTGCACTGCACAATTACCACCAAGAAAAACCCTGACATACCCCAGGTAACCCTAGCGCCTGACGGAGCCACTGCAGCCAACAACCATGCTGGCGGTTGGGGACGCACATATGTTCCCTGGTGCCAGTGGTTCCCCCCACCCTCCGAGCCCCAGCCTTGTTCAAAACGAAGTATTCCCTGATGCCCAGTGGTCCCTCCATCCTCCAATCCCCATCTCCATTAGAATGGAATATATCCCTGGTGCCTAGTGGTTTCCTCCTGTCCTCCAATCTCCATCCCCATTAGAATTAAATATTTCCCTGGTGTCTAGTGGCCACCCCCCCCCCCATCCTCCAATCCTCAGCCCTTTTTAAACTAAAGTATTCCCCAGTGGTTAGTGGTCCCCCTCCAACCTCCGATCCCTGGCAGAATTAATTTTCTCTCAATTGTCTAGTGGTCACTTCTGCCCTCCAATCCCTGGCCCAGTAGAAGAAAACCCTCCCACCCGGTGTACAGTAGCACCACACCCTCTGATCACTCGCGCAGTTACCTACTAGGCGTCTTTGGCATCTAGTGGCCTTCCTGACCACCATCCCATTAACCACCCTGCCAATCCCTTAATATAATCTCTGGTGCCATGGGGAGCCCAAATGGTGACTGGCACAGCCCTTCTCTCACCATCTCGGCTTGTCACCATATGCAATGACAGAGTTTGTGTGTTCTGTATACTGTAAAGACAGCATGCATACTGTCTGCAGTAGACAGTACGTACACTCCCTTTACAGTATGCAGGATGCACACACTCTGTTTCTGCATATAGCAGCCAGCCGAGGTGGTGAGAGGAGGGCTTTGTCGGTCAACATATGGGCTCCCCACAACACCAGAGATTATGGTAAGAAAGTGCTGGCAGGGTGGTGTACCTGGTGCAGGCATTATGGGTGGGGGAGCTAGATGCCAGGGACTTCTTGTAGGTATATGCGTCGAGTAATCATAGGGTGGGGGGAGCCACTGAACACTGGGGAGAGGTTTCTTTCTACCAGAGCCAGGGATCGCATGGTGGAGGACGGACAGACCACTACACACCAGGGAAAATTTCATTCTAATGGGGACAGGGATCAGAGGACAAGGGAACTGCTAAGCACCAAGAAAATATTTCATTCTAATGGGGATGGGGATCGGAGTGGGTGGGCTGGCACAGGAGGTGCAAACCTGCCGCCGCTTTCCTTGCAAATGAGCCCATCCGGGAAAGTCACACTGAGCTAAAGGCTTGTTTCAGGTGGAAACCGAGAAGGAACAATACAAAATTATGATATCATTACAATCAAATAACAATGCGCACAGTGCAGTTATACATATAGGCACAAATACAAAGGATATATTGAAAAAGAAGTTGCAGGACGGTTTGGCGGGACTTGCAGTCATACTAGGGGGCATTGGGGCAAGTGCAAGGGGCAGCAGGAATGAATCTAAGCAGGCACTTAAAAGCAGGGAGAGAGGTGGCTTGACAAAGGGAAGGTGACAGTTGATTCCAGAGGAAGGGGAGTCGGTAGGAGATGGCAAATTGACCAGCGGTAGAGTAAGGGTGGGGAAGGACGTAGGAACAGGAATCCTTAGAGCAAAGTAGATAGGAGGAGGGAGAGGCGGGGGGACAAGAGCGAGGACACATAAGATGGGAGGGAACCAAACCAGTACTTGGAGATTAATGCTAAAGAGTGGGTCTGGCGATGGTGGGAGAGTGGCAGGTTTGACAGAGAGAAAATGGAGGGAGCAGTGGTGTGTGCAGAAAGAGGAGCTTGTGGCAAAGCAGCAGAAGGCATGTAGGAGAGTGTCTAGTTTGGCCAGGGAGGAGGCAGAAGCGGTCCCATAGACTATGTCTGTGTAGTCAAACATAGGGAGGATATTTTTGATCACCAGCTCTTGGCAAACGGAATGGGAAAGGCAATCTTTGTTACGGTACATAACTCTAAGCTTTGGGCAAAGTTTGGAGTACATGGTGTGGATATGAACAGAAAAATCCAGTTTGTCGTACAGCCAGACCCAGAGGTATGTGTGTGCTGGGACTGCTTCGAGGGTGATCCATCCAGGGTGATGAATACAGGAGGTTTCAGGAGTTTGGCCAGTTTTTGTCTTGTCCCAAAGGTCATTGTGACAGTCTTCTTGGTGTTGGCTCTCAGTTGGTTAGCCTGAAACCAACATAGCACATTGTTAAAACCATGCTGGAGAGGGGCCTCCACGTTGGGAGTTGAGGGACCAGAGGTGTAGATGATCAGTATACATGTAGAGCTGCAAGTTCGAGCAAGCAGAAGGGAGGTCTTTGATGAAAAGGGAGAACAGGACTGGGCCAGGGATAGAATCTTGAGGTACCCTAGTGATGATGGGGAGAGGGGACGATAGGGTGGAGCCCACCTGAACTGACTGGCACCTGTTCTTCAGGTAGGAGCTGAATCAGTTCACTGTTGGCGCTGCCAGGCCAACTGAGTGCAGCTTACTTAGTAGCAGCGAATGGGACAATGAATCAAAGGCCCTTGCCAGATCGATGAAGATAGCAGCAGTGATGTGCCCTAGATCCATCCCTGAGAGGATAGAATCTGTGACACACAGCAAGGAGGATGTTGTGGAGTGACCCCTTCTAAAGCCAGCTTGCACAGGGGAAAGGGTATCAGTAGCAGTGAGGAATACAGCAAGCCTAGTATAGACGAGGGACTCCTTGAGTTTGGCTAGGGATGGGAGGAGGGATACAGGACGGTAATTCCCAGGGCAGGCTGGGTCACCGCCTTTGTGGTTTCTAGGGTAGAGGGACCTTTCCAGAGGAGAGGGAGAGATTCAAGAGGTGCATAAGGGCAATGGAAATGGCCCCTTAGCACCTTGCATGCCCAATGGGCTCACTGCATGCTGCCAGCTGAATGTTGCGCTGGGGGCTCCCAGTGCTAGCGGGTCTGGTGGCACTGTTCCCTGCCCTTCCAGGATTTTAGGGCAGCACTACTCAACTTAGCTTTGCAATGACATACCCCTATATTCAGTCGGACAGCACCAGTGCACTGTCTGACTAAATACAACATCCTCTGGGTCATGGGCAGTGGGCAAGCGCAGTGCTAACCTTTGCACTCCACTTTGCCCCTTTTACAATATCTGGCCCCAGTTGTAGAATATCCACTGAGCATAGGGTAAAAACAGCTGATCCTGTTAAAGGCAGTAAAATACCATCTGCACATAATGAAGTTTCATAAGAATCTTTCCAAACATTAGTTCCATGTATGTTTGCCGAGTTGTTAATTAGACAAACCACTGTCTCCACGTAAAGGCTAAACAGAAGTGGTAAGAGGGGGCAACTCTGCCAAACACCATATCTTAAACCAAATTTTGGTGAAGCAAATCCATTACAAGTCCACTACATGTGAATGAAGTACCTGGTGAAACCTGTAATATATTCCTGAAATTATTCGCCATCAGCCAATTTCGTCATTAGAAATCATGAACTGAATTACCATATCCAACCTAAACAAATATTTTTGTATGTATTTTGGCATCAGTGTTTATAACAGAAAGTGACAGAAAGTGGCTTACTGTTCTTGGATAACAGCAGATCTTTGTCCTGCTTTGCTTTGGTTTTATTATATGATCTTATATAGAGTTAAACTTGTAGCCACAAAATAAATGGCATTATCTGTTTATTTTGATTTCACTGCTCCGATCAGGATGCCCAATTAAAATGCAGCACAGCTCTAATCTGACATCCTCAATCAATGGCATACCTCTCTCCTATCAGGTTAGTACTATACTAAAGTAGTTAATGAAAACCGTAACTTTCAAAATCACATGACTGTAATGTGGCTGACGCTGGACAACATGTTATGTTATCTAGAGGTCAAATATGTCACACAGACCAAAACAAAGCTTCTTATATTTTATTTATGAAACTCACTCCTGGGGCCAGATATTCAAAAAAGTGCAAAATGAAGTGCAAACATTTGCACTCTGTCTTGCAATAGCGTCAGTAGGCAAAAATGCTATATTCAGACTAATAGCGCAGGGCACTAGTGGTCTGAATATCGATCCCATCTTGCCCAGGGCTAAGTCACTTAGCCCCGCTCAATAGAGCCCCAGAAATAGGTCTCAGCAATGGCTAGAAGCCAAGGCAAAGTTGGTAATATCGAAAGTCCCCATGCAAATGAGCCGTTAGTGCATGCAAGGTGCTAAGGGGCCATCTGCATGCCCATTATGGGCTCATTTGCATGGGGGTGGAGGCCCCTTACTGCTGCAAACAGCCTAGCTCAGGGAGCCATCCATGGTGCTAGTGGCCTCCCCCACCCGCCAATCCCAATTCCCGTAGTGTAAACATATATCCCTAGTAGTCCAATTGTCCTTCCCCCAGTCTCCGACTGCCGTCCCCATATAAAAGACATATTCCCTGGTGGTCCAGTGGTCCCTCCCTCATTATCTGATCGCTGTTTCCATAAAAAAATGCATATTTCCTGGTAGTCCAGTGGTCCATCCCCCATTCTCTGATCGCCGTCCCCATATTAAAGACATATTCCTTGGTAGTCCTGTGGTCCCTCCCTGGTCTCCAATTACCGTCCCCGTATACCACAACAGATGCCCTGGTAGGCTGGTGGTCCTCCCTTCTTGATCACCAGCCCGTTATTTATGTTCTGAACATTTCCCTGGTAATCTAGTGCTTGTAAAATATGTTTGCTGTTAAGAGAGCCCAAACTGTTTGCAAAGTAGTTTTTATGAAATGCTTTCGTATGTGCTTTTTGTTGTTTGGGGCAGCCCAAACTGTTGCAAAACCTTTTTTACGAAAGTCTGTTTTCAAAGCTTAGGTATGAAATTAAGGAGAGTGGTCAGTTGGGGATGTCATAATTGATTATCGTTTAATGATTTCTCAACTGATTAACTGGTATGGAACAGAGACTTAGTATGCGTGATGGGGGAGATTAACAATAGTTTCCTATGGGAGGGACCTAACCATGTATTTTATACAGACACACAGACACACACACACACCCCAATGGACAATTTTTCATAATTTACAACCAGCCATGGTGTTTCCCCAGAATGACTAACAAATAACTCTTTTTTTATTGCAACCCTGTTCTTTTATCCCCCCATATCTGTCAGGAGAAGCACCACAATCCAACCTGTATCCCTGATTGTAGCATCAGTGAATGGAGTTTGTGACTGGGGAAGAATATACAGTATGTGGCTAAGTGAGTTACTTTTTTTGGTTTTTAGTTAACCATGGCCGAGTGTGTTGGTTCAGCAATTGGCATTACAGCGACTAGGGTGTGACGGTGGGCTGGTTACAAAGCTGAAGGCTAGGCGTCTTTTAAAATACTTGCATCAGAATGCAGTTGTGCCTGTAGCCCTAATGACAGCATCAGGGAATGGAGTTTGTGCTTGGGGGAACAGACAGTATGTGGCTCTGTGAGTTATTTTTTTTTGTTTTTAGCACGACTGTTTCAGAGATTACAAAGCAACATAACAAATACAATAAGCGAGTTCCGGTGGAATTAAGTCAAACAAGTACAAATAAAATAGACTGGATCAATTGCAGAGTTTTACAATAAGGCAGGTAAACAGAAACAGTGTAAAACAAACAGAGTAATGGCACACGGCCACAAAGCGTCTGATACAGTTCAGTGTGCATACCTGGAGGGACTTGGGATGATTAGCAGTTAAAGCTGCATTGAACTGTTAGGGTTACCTGTAGTGCTCTCTTAAACTGGTCAAACTTAGGTAAATTAAGCAAGATATCAGGCAGCTCACTTAGCCAGCCAGTGGCCCTAACAGCGAATGAACGTTTGCCCAGCTAAGTGTTGTGAAAAGGCAATTCAAGGGCATTCCCAACCATGCTCATGGTGTTGTAGAGAATGGCGACAGGGTGGAAGCAGTGAGTTAGGGCCAGGGTGTTAGGCCCAATGGCACCTTCTTCTCTAGCAGACATGTCAAACTTAATTCTGCTAGGTAGGGACAACCAGTCTGTTTAGGTGTAGAAGGTGCAGCTACAGGTGTACTTTTCTGCCCCTAGCACAAAGCGACAAGCCTTATTTATTCTGCTGAGAACTGACTCGCAGGTAGTTGCATAGACAAAGAGGCCATAGTCAACTTGTGACAGTACTGAGCTTGCCACTATGAGGGGTAGCACATGTGGTGGGTGCCTGAATCACAGTGCCATCTGAAACGGCGACATGATATGGGCGAAAGCCTGAAAGGCGAGGGGGCAGGGAGGACGACCGGATGTGGTGGGGTGGGCGACCCTAATGACAGGATGTCGCTATGTGTATGTATGGGGGGAAGCAAGCATGGTCTGGGACGGGGCAGAGGGGATGTAGGGGGTGGCGCTGCAGTGGGTTGCTGAGCTGCACCGTGGCATTGGGGGCTGGCCTCCGCTTTCGGTGCTGGGGTTCCGGGCTCGGGTCTGGGAGCTACTGTGCTTTTCTTGCGCCCAGCCCAGAATCTTATTTTATTTATTTATTTTTTATTTTCACTCTCCCCCTACTGCACCCTTGGAGTTGAGAATCCTAAGCAGGGGTGTGGGGCAAAGCCACCCCGTGGTGGTGTGTGGGGGGCACAGCAGCCCCCCCACAGAAAGCAAGTATTTTTAGTCCCTGGTGCCGCTTTTTCCATGTGTTAGGTTGTCAGGGTGGCAAAATTGTTTTCACCACCCTGACGTTGCTCTTCTGCGGGTCACCCTTTTGCGGTCACCCACATCACATAAAATCCTACGAGGCATCTAGCATCAGCAGTGAGGCTGATCCAGTTATGGTACAAGTCTCCCAGTCAGGCTCCCTGACAGAAATTCCAGGCCCTGGGTAAAGTTCAGAATCTGAGGCCCCTACCAGCTCGCAGACCCTTTCTTGCATACAGTATGCTGAGTGGCCTAGGCCCATCTTGGCACTGGGCCCCAGAAATTATCCCCTGCTCCCCCACCCTCTCAAGGGGCCCTGCTCCCAGTCTTCTGTTTATCATGGACACAAGGCGATCAGCATGGGGAGCAAAAGATAAGGTATTGTCCAAGATCACCCCGAGGTATTTAAAGGTTTCCACCTGTGCAATTATATATCCCAGGTGATTGTGGATGACAAAGGGGGGTACTTTTTTTTCCATTTATGGGGTTGTGAAGAGCATTGTCTTAGTTTTTTGTAACTGTAACAGTGAGTGGAGCAGGCAGGTTACAAGGTGACTATTGCTTCACAGCAATTGGCACAGCAGTGACTGGGGCAGGCAGATTGCAAAGTGACCACGAGTTAAGAGATTTTCTTTAAAAGCATCTCTGAAAATTCTACACTTTAATCTGCCTATACAGTACTTATATTCACTGCAGACAGACAAACATGAATGACTGATTATGTACAGTAACTAACGGGGACTATGTTACACATTCAACACAACAAAATTAATTTTAAACTGTTTAAACATAATGTGTACTTCATTTATTTTATTTAAACAACTTATTTACAATTTTTTGTAATTTATTACAGTAGCAATGAGTGATTTTATATGTGTGATAAGCCACTCCACAGTGTGCATTACAGGATTTTAATGCACTTCCCAGGGGCATAAGGGCATTCTGCCTTCAGCCTTGAGCCTTAGCAGACACCTAGGGTGTGCATTAAAATCCTTTGTAACAAGGCAAAAAATCTCAGACTGTAATAAAGCAACCACACTGGTGGAAAAACAACACATGGTACAATCTGAAGAGGGGATTAATTTCCTAATAATTAACTGCTTCCTCTTTTTTCCATAGGGAAACCGTGACGTAATTTGCAGTTATAAAGGAGTGTTTATAATGGCAAACATGTGCACAGTTTCCCCCACTCTGTGCATGCACCCGCTTGAACTTCCTCGATTCTCGGTCACTGTCTCCCAAACCACAAACCCCGCATGGATACAAACTGCCACGGACACTTGTAAGTAGCATTGTAAAAAAACTTAAATATATACCACATTTGCTACCAGATTGCCCCAAAAATGTCTGAAATAAAAGTGAAATCTGACCACGTGCCATGCAGTAGTCAGACTGCAGTGCACAGTAGCCTCTTTTATTTCATATAATTGTTGAGGCGAAGAAGAGAAACCCAACAATTATATAAAATAAAATATGGGTCTGTGTATGTGTAAACTTGAATTTACACACACCCTCGGGGTTTGATGCTACACATAAACCCCTCGGGTGTGTGTAAATTCTCATTACACACCCAGACCCATACTTTATCCTCTATGTAATGCACACTTCAGAATATACTAGTGTTTCCAACCACAATGGGAACGCTCAACAGAAACAATTCGAACATGGTTGGCGCTGTGAGCATGCCGCAGAAATCCTGACCACACTCGCCATCTGACCCCATCAAACATATGCATACCACAGTTGAGACTGAGGTACCTGTCATTACCATTTGCATGGCCTCATCTGGTTTGGAGTTGCAGCCGAGGAAGGTGATGAAAGATCAGTATAAAATGGTTGTTTGTGACCGACCCACCGAGCACTGTTTGGGAAGGAAGTGGTCACAGAAAAATTACTTTGCACTCAGAAAATTAGTACATTCTCACCATATGTAATGGGTAATAAATATGTAAATGTACAGTTCCCCCAGAATGCAGTACCGTGATCCATCATCGCGATGTAACAACGAACGGCAAAGCATTAAAAGTGTTGGCAAGAAGTGCAAAATCTTCATGTTTTCATGTTTTTCAGACTGTAATGTTCTGTTGGTATGTGTTATAAAATAGCAGACTACATAAATGTATGTTGAGCATGCAACGTGCATGTTGTTAGAGCCTCACAGTGTTTAAAAGGGACAGAAATGCAGCATGGTTTGGCAAGTAGGATTAGTATTTTTGCAAGTTTTTATATACTCTGAAGTGAAACAGTATTGCCACAATACTTACCTTGCACTTGCCATGTTACAAGTGCATTAATCCACTTCAAAGCCGGGCTCTACTAGAGAATTAATGCCCGGTTGGGGGCATGAGGGCCCCCCCACTGGGCATTAACTCCCTAGTACAGCCCTCCATTGTCATGGATTAATGCCTACGTAATGCACATCCTGTCATGGCTCTATACATGCTTGGCTCTTTTCCCCCAGTAGGAACCTGTATTGTGTATTTCCTGGTATACCTCACCAACTACGGCTGTATACCTCCCAATTAATGCTGCATAGTTCAGAAGGCATACAGCCGTACACCTCTCAATTAGGGCTCTACCTGTATACTGTGGGGGGAAAACTAGGTTCATGTTACCCACCCCCAGGACTCACCGGGAAATATGCTATTACAGCTTAGTGTGCCTGTCCTGATCAAGCATTAAAAAAAAAAAAATTCACACACACACACACACACCACTCAGAGCTCCTCTTTTATGAACAAAATACTAGTGTTCACAGAGTATCTTGTACAATTCAGAATTAAGGATTAAGTTGGTTGTACAGATGGTATCATGGATCAGTTAGTTAATTTACGTAAAGTACGTTTTCAGTACTGAAACATGAGAGATGGAAGAGAACTGTGTGTGACAACAAGGAACACATATTTTCTAGTCTTATCAGAAAAAAAACAAACAAACAAAAAAAACACAATAGTTGGAGATCCATGTTTTATTGAGTTGCTTCACATCAGCTTCCACACAGTACTCATGATGTACCAGCATTCTCTGCAGTTTTAAAGAAACAAAAACTCTGTCATGTCAGTTTCACTTCCGTTGAGGGGAGGAGGGAAGGAAAGGGTGGGTTTTGCAGTCCAATACCTTAAACCTGCAACGGTTTTCACTCACATTTACTACTACTACATCCTCTACCCAGACTTGCACAGAAGTGTAGCTTCTGTTTCCGCTACAGTGGCAAAATTATGTAGGTAGATCTAACTGAATCTTAACAAATTAACACTGCCTTACTTTGGCTACCTTTTGCGTCTCAATACACCTACTGAGTATTTATTTTTTTTATTTTATTTGTTTTACCAGGAAAGGCTCCACTGAGCAAAGTTGATTTGCAAGGAGGTCCTGGGTAGGACAGTAAAAATGGTACCTACAGTTGGAATAAAATAGTACAAAGATACAGTGATCATAAAGTAGTACAAGAATATGATCATCAGATGGAGAAATAGTTTCAAAGCAGAAGGTGAACAATTAAGTCTTATGAGGAAGAGGCAAGTTTAGACTTAGCGTTTTCTACATCATACAAGCTGAAAGAACAGGGCAGTTATTGTATCCACAATGGATACAGCATGAAGTGCCACCAGCGACTGGTTTATTAGAAACAATCACATTTATCAACACAGTGTTGGTTAAGGAGAGAATGGAAACGAGAGGGGCAAACAAGGGTAGGTAAATTAATAATTTAACAAGTTTCATAAGGGAATTTCATGCTGATGGGGTTGCTTAACTAAATGCCATTTTCCCATACTTGGTAAAGTGCCGCGGGATGTCAAGCATGATTGCCTTATACATTCTAAGTGCATACGGGCCTTGTGCCCTGCAGAGGAGTGACAAGATATAGCTGGGCAGGGACTCGCGTAAGGCTTTAGATGTCTTAATCTTCAGGTGCTCAGCAATGGTCAGCCTACTTCTTTATACAGGAGCGAGTGGTGTGTGAGGGTGGCAGACTTGCTGATGAAGCGAAGAGTTCGATGGTAGAGTACATCTAGGCTACCCAGATGTGTAACTAAGGCACATCTGTAAACAACGTCGCCATAATCCAGCAGTGGTAGGAATGTGGCCTGCACCATCATTTTCTTATCATCCTGATTTAGGCAAGACTTGTAGAATTTTTTTTTTTTTTTTGTAACCATAGCTTCTTAAAGAGGGCATCTATATGGGCGTGAAAAGTAAGTTTGCTATCCAGCAACATGCCTAGATATTTAAAGGTGCGTACAGGTTCAATGTACTCATTGGTGAGAGTATAATGGAGTATGCTGATGATTTGAAGCTTGGGTTCGGCGAAAATACCATTTATTTAGTTTTGGCTGAGTTAAGGAGTAATTTGGATGCACTGAGACTGTTTTGTAATAGATTGTACCCATCCTGTAGGGACTGCATGGCTGCATCACGGTCTAGACCTGAGGTACAGAGCACCATGTCAGCCGTGTAGAAACGGAAACTGGCATTAGTAATGCTTTGGTCTAGTTCATTGATATAAATAGTGAACAACAGATGGCCCAGTATACAGCCCTGTGGAATACCTTTGCAGATTCATACAGAAGTGGAGGTGAGGCCTTCTACCTTCAATTGCTGATGCCTGTTTATTAAGTAGGAACAAAACCATCTGACCACATTTGGACTAAGTCTACCAAGTAAAATACTATGGTCAACAGTATCAAATGCCTTGCTTAGACCCATCATCCAGAAAGAGTGCGACAGTAGTCTGTTTATGGTCTAAGGCAGAGAACCAGTCATTAGTGACCAATGCAAGAAGTAGTGCTGTGCTTTGCATTGAAGCCGGATTGCAATGGGTTGAAGGAATGTGTCTCAAGATAGTCTTTTATTTGGCTATGGACCAGTTTTTGTAACAACTTGGCTAGCACAGGAAGAATAGATATAGGTCTATAGGTATGTGGTGATGTTTTATCCCATTTTATAGAACAGAATAATATGAATCGTCTTCCATAAGGAGGGGACATCACCCTTCGAGATGGAGAGGTTAAATAGATGAATAAAAGGTGCAGTCAAGATAGGGCATCCTATTTTTAAGAAGGATGGTTCGAGGTAATCGGCACCTGTGCTTTTTTTATGGTCTAGTGTGAGAAATAAATGTTTCACCTCTTTATATGTGACCTGCTGGAAATGGAATAGATATGTAACATTTGTGGGAGAGTCTGACAGACTAGTGGCAGAGGTTGAGGTATCAAAGGTATTCTCGGCTGAGGCAAAGGTAGATCCAATTTTTCTAGTACGGATTGCTTGTCTGAAATAAGCCGAGTACCACTGTGGAGTTGTTTTGGTAGTGAAGAGAAGGCTGTTACCCCTTCTAAACTTTTAATAGCTTGCCAAAATCCAGTGGGGTCGTGTCTGTTATTGTTCAAAATGGTCTTACAATGATTGGACTTGGTTAATCGAACTAGTTTAGTGTACCTATTCCTTATTTGCTTAAAACTTAGCCAATCTTGTTCAGATCTGGTGAAACGTTCCCTAGCCCAGAGCCTGTCTCTTTCCCCAAGAGCTGCT
The DNA here is from genome assembly GCA_016271365.2 of Neoceratodus forsteri. Taxonomy (NCBI): domain Eukaryota; kingdom Metazoa; phylum Chordata; order Ceratodontiformes; family Ceratodontidae; genus Neoceratodus; species Neoceratodus forsteri. The sequence goes on from JADMNL010000025.1 coordinate 285,344,139, forward strand.
TTTCGTTCCTTGGTGAACCATGGGGATAATTGTTTGCTAACTCTACGCCTTACATAGGGAGCTAGTTGATTCATAGTCCCATTAACTTGCTATATAAAGTAATTATAAGCTCCCTGGAGTGAAGGGGCTAAAAAAAAAAAAAAAAATCCTGCCAATTGATAGTTGCAAATTATTGGAGGTATACATGCATATCTAAGTGCGCGAAAGATAGTTTTCCAATAAAAGGTGAATTACCACCAAGTCTGGAGACACCTCTAGCATAGGCCACTAAAGACATTGTCAAAAACAGCAGTTGGTGTTATTTTCTGCGGTCTGTTGGAGATGATATCCAAGATGAATGAGTTTGAAAGATTTTGCCGATTGGGTCATGTAGGTTCAGTGATAAGCTACAGGAAGCACAAGTCATCACAGAATTGTTTGAGAACACTTGCTTTAGGAGACAGCCAATAACAATTCGATGCTGTGCTCCAGGTACTGCTGTTGTGTGCAGTTGGTCCTGCTGGTGTACCTGGGGAAAGTAGAATGCCATCTAATGCTCTAGGCAGGGAAAGCGGGGAGGGCTCCATTTAGCAGTTTGCCCTCATGGACCCAGTGGTGGTTTCCAGAGCACTCCTGCTTATATGGTGTTCTGTGGATAAACAACAATAGATAAATGGCCACCTAGGAATACAACAGGGGGGGGGGCTCTGAGAGATGTGGACTGAGGACCACGCTGCCTAGAGTAGCGAGCTGCAGAGATTAGGAAAGCACATTCTGGAATCCATGTTTAGGAAAACTGAATATTATAGAATTGTAGTTTATTTATTTAATTATTGCTAGGATTTAAATACCTCTGAACCAGAGTTTTTTTTTTTTTTTTTTTTAAACAAAGGTTCCGCATCAAATACAAATACAGAAATAGTACATAGAAAATTTGATTTGAGTGGTTAATTCTGTTGTGATCAGAGTGCTATCAATAACTAAAGCTGTGGCAATGTATTGTAAAATGATCATGCCCCATTAAACTAATGAACTGGGGGCCGGTATAGGTAACTGATAGTGTTTACCCTGTGCTAGAACCAAGAAAACACAAAACTAATGCTATCCCTATAGTAGCAGAAAATATGGCAAAAAATAGCTGAATCAAGTATAACTATCAAATTGCTTGGGACAGAGTTCCTTAAAGCAACATAGCATACAGGCAAAAATACTGTGATCAGAGGCATACAATTAAGCAAAAAAAGCAATGTGTGGTGTCCACTCCAGATACTGGTGCTGTGTGCAGCTGGCTCCTGCCGGGGTATCTGGGGAAAGTAGAATGCCGTCCAGTGCTCTAGGTAGGGGAAGCGGGGAGGGCTCCATTTAGCAGTTTGCCCTCACGGACCCAGTGGCAGTTTCCAGAGTGCTCCTGCTAATATGGAGTGTTCTGGGGAAAGTAGGATACCATCTGGTGTTCTAGGTAGGGGAAGTGGGGAGGGCTCCGTTTAGCAGTTTGCCCTCACAGACCCAGTGGCGGTTTCCTCAAGTGCTCCTGCTAATATGGGGTGTTCTGGGGAAAGTAGGATGCCGTTCAGTGCTCTAGGTAGGGGAAGCAGAGAAGGCTCAGTTTAGCAGTTTGCCCTCACAGACCCAGTGGCAGTTTCCAGAGCGCTCCTGCTAATATGGGGTGTTCTGGGGAAAGTAGGATGCCATTCAGTGCTCTAGGTAGGGGAAGCAGGGAGGGCTCAGTTTAGCAGTTTGCCCTCATGGACCCAGTGGTGGTTTCCCCAAGTGCTCCTGCTAATATGGGGTGTTCTGGGGAAAGTAGGATGCCGTTCAGTGCTCTAGGTAGGGGAAGCAGGGAGGGCTCAGTTTAGCAGCTTGCCCTCAAGGACCCAGTTGCACTATCACAAAGTGAAAGGCAACACTGAATTTGGCTAAACAAACAACAAATAGAGGCTTCCGCACAGGACCAGGAATTAAAAGTACAAGGTGATTATTAATGCCAAAACATTTCACTATGTTTGCACTTTCGTATCTTCCTAAAACCGTGTTTATGGGTATGACACCATGGCAGAGTTCATTTCATAATGTGTGTGAGGATTGTTGATTGCTCCAATTACTCACATTCTTCAGTCATGGGCCCATCATTTTTCCTTCAAGGATATACTGACACACATCTGGCCTAATTACTTTAAGCTACACCGTTGCTTTTAGGACATCAGTTTAAGGTGCTAGCTCTGACAACAGGGACCTAGAGTATAGGTATGGGTCAGGGCTTTTGGTAGGATTTCCATGTTAAGAGTCCTGAACTCTCTGTAGAAAAAAAACAGTTGATCCCAGGACAAAGTTTGAGCATTCTGGAGTTTGTTCCTGTGGTAAAATGTACAGAACTGCAGGGAAAAGTTCTGCAATTTACATTTGTGAAAAACTGCACATCTTTGGATACACACAGCTCAGCACCATGGACACAGGGGGGAGGGAGGTGAGCACTAGTTCCAATCTACTGACCACGTAAATAACTTGGGTTAGGAGCAAGTGGGACAGCAACCAAGACTGCCCTCACACTAAGGCTAATACTAAGGTGTTACAGGGTTTTAAATAATTGATTAGCAGTTTTTTTTCCCTGGGACAATACTAACTGTACAGAAATTATTTATATAGGTTTTCTAGAAGTGTTATGCTTGTTAAACACAGTGAGACAAGTGCTATGCATTTTCACAATGTTTTAGCACTTTTATGAGCAAAACACTAATCAATTTTTAGAGTTAAATAAAACGCGGTGTTAGGAGCAGAGAAGACTGTGTGCCCTGGATACTCCTGTCCACTTACCCGTAAAATGCTAATGCATTTCCCTCTAATGTGTGTTTGTGTAGCCTTTTTTAAAATTGATCTTTATCTTTACTGACAATTACATTTAATGGTAGTCTGTTACATGGGTTAACCACTCTTTGTGTGCAAAATGCCTTCCTTTTGTTCACGTTAAATGTTACAGGTCTAATTTGCAGTGGGTGTCCCCTGGTTCCTTTTTCGTTGTTTTTGAACTGAAACTCGAGCTCACTAAATAGGTAGTCATCATTCACTATATCGTAGAGCAATAGTAAATCTCCTCCGATTCTCCAAATCTCTAGTGACATTAGACTTAGTATTTGTAGTCTCATTATATGTCAGAGTCCTTATGTTATGTACTAGTTTTGCACCTCGTGTTCGGAAGCGTAGCCAGACATTTCAGTTCTGTATACACATACTGTAACTGCTGCACCCTCACCTTTAATGTGTGGCCATGTACAGTATTACAACATATTTAAGAAAAATCAAGTGTTCTGATTGGGCAGAACACCAGTACAAGCATGTGATTATGTGCCCATAATTACATGCCTGCACTTCTTTCAAGATGGCGCCTTTGTACACGTTAAAGAAAAGGATCAATACATTACCGAGTGCAGATGCTGCAGCAACTGATTCTTCTCAACCCTGCAGTGTTACTTGGCCTAAAAAGCCCTGTGCCATTACTCTAAGGCTGCCATGTGCAAAAATGTATTTTGTGCAGCTCCGTTTATTACTTTGTTCACTTGGGAACCACGCTATTAAGCGAACTAGAAGTGTTGGGGACACTGAGCGAGCCGTGCTGTTTAGGGAACCATGCAGTCCAGAACAGGAGGTTTTTGTTTTTGTTACTGATGGCTTCCGATCCAGACATCTTTTAACTTTACAATATTGGTATAAAAAATTATTTGTGATTTTTCTCACATGTTATAAGTGGAATAAAACTCTTGAGAGATGCGTGATTATGGTCAATAATAACACTTTCTCTTGGGTGTTTAAAGGCACTCAAAATAAGCGGCTCATACCTAACAACACCCTCGGGAGCTGTGTGATTACTGACCCATAATCACACACCCTATCATACATTATTGCTTGTTTACTGTGTAGCAGCAGACACCTTGATGTGGGAATGATACAATACGACTAATACTGTGGGGCAACAGGGGAGCACAGTAATGAAAGTGTTTATTGGCCAGGCACCAGGGAAACTGGGTTGTGTGCACCTGCGGAAGTCAGATACATAAATGGTTTATTATAACTGAGGGATAGGGGACAAACTGGGATACTTTGTATCAATTTTACTTTTCTAGGTACACTCCTGATCCAGGTGTTCCAGACAGCAGTGTAGATGATAATGTCCGAGTTTGTGCATGGTGCTGTAACACAAGGCTATGAGGTATAATGGTTTGTGCACAGAACTGTGAAACAGGAGATCCCAGGTTCAAATCCCACCACAGCCACTGGCTCACTGTGGCCCTCAGCAAGTCAATTGACCTCCACAAGTTCCAGTCCTCCCAAAGCTGTAAAGCCGAGTAGAAGATGGACCACATTGAAACAAGACACTGAATCTTAACTGGGTCACTGTAGGTAAATAAAATGTAAAGAAGAAAGAACCCTTGACATACCAAGCTAACTGAGTCACCAATTTAATGGGCAGGGGGGGGATTAGGGGGCTATAGGAAGAGACACATGGGTGATGAAGTCTTACTACAGGCAGAAAGAAAAAAAATGTTAAAACAATGAACATTTTAGAAGGGGCATGTTTTTTTCAAGTCTAATTGATCTCAAGTGTGACATAGAGGATGATGTACAGGCGGCTATTGGCAACAAGCTACTAGACATATGGTGGATTCCCTGCAGGGGGAAGGCCTCAAACAACTGGTACAACAACTCACAAGAGACAGGGCTATCCTAGATCTAGTACTGACTAACAGGGAAAGGATCACAGATCTTCAGGTAGAAGGTCACCTGGGGGCCAGTGACCATCACATGGTATGGTTCACTTTGGCCGCTACAACTAAATCATCCCATTCCAAGGCAAAAATATGGGACTTCAGAGGAGCCGACTTTGATAAGATGGCCAACAGAGTTAAGCTAGCCCTGACAAAAAGAAATACAGGTGAAGGGGCACAGGCAATGTGGGCAAGCATTAAAGATGCAATACTTGAAGCAACATCCCATTGTGTTAGTGAGAAAAGGAAGTGCAAAAGAAGGAAACCACTTTGGTTCTCAAAAACAGTAGCAGAAAAGGTCAGAGCCAAAAGGCTGGCCTTCAAGAAATATAAGGAAACATAGCGGGATGAAGATAGGGAGGCATACCAAACTTCCCTAAGGGAAGCAAGGAAGGCAGTAAAGCAGGCAAAGGCCCAAACTGAGGAAACACCAGCACAAACAGTAAAAGAAGGTGACAAGACATTCTATAGATACATTAGTGAAAGAAGAAAGTCCAGAGGGGGTATTGCTAAGATCAAAGGAGATAAGGGGGCGTGTGAGGAGGAGGACCATGTAAAAGCATCTATCCTAAATAGATACTTTTGCTCAGTATTTACTGAAGAGAAGGTAGGGCAGGGCCCACAGCTCAGCACCATGGACACAGTGGGGAAGGGAGGTGAGCACTAGTCCCTTCACAAAAGAAAGGATCCTACAAGAGCTTGCAAAGCTCAGGGTGGCAATGGGACTTGATGGCATACATCTCAGGGTACTAAAGGAGCTAAGGGTGTAACTAGCAGAGCCATTATAAGAACTGTTTATTGAGTCTCTGAGCACAGGAGAGGTCCCAGAAGACTGGAGAAGGGCTCATGTGATCCCGCTCCACCAGAGTGGTAGCAGGGAGGAGGCAGGGAACTACAGACCAGTCAGTCCTACCTCAGTAGTGGGCAAGATTATGGAGACACTCCTTAAGGAAAGGATAGTGCAACACCTGGAATCCATAGGAGGACAGGATCCAAGACAGCATGGGTTTACAAAAGGATGATCCTGTCAAACTAATCTCATAGATTTCTTTGACTGGGCAACCAGAGTGGTGGACCAAGGGGGAGCAGTTGATGTCACCTACCTTGACTTCAGCAAAGCTTTCGATACTGTTCCACATAGAAGATTGATTAATAAGCTGGGTAGGCTCAGGGTGGGTCAGACGCTGGTCAACTGGGTGGCAAACTGCTTGATGGGCCTAAAACAGAGAGTGGTGGTAAACGGTATACAGTCAGAAGAGATGCAAGTTACAAGTGGAGAACCTCATGGATCAGTCCTGGGGCTAGTCCTGTTCAATATCTTCATCACTGACATTGCAGATGGACTGGAGGGTAAGGTTTGTCTGTTTGCAGATGACACCAAGATCTGCAACAGAGTGGATGATCAAGATGGGGTGGGCAGAATGAGAAGAGATCTGGATAAACTAGCAAAATAGTCGGAAGAGTGGCAACTGGGGTTTAATGTAAAGAAGTGCAAGATCATGCACATAGGGAAGAGAAACCCTGAATCCATTTATAGGCTGGGAGGGGAGTTGCTGGCAGTCACAAGAGAAGGAGGAGAATTGGGCATCATCATCACCGACGACCTGAAATCATCCAAGCAGACCTCTAAAGGAGTAGGTAAGGCTAGGGGGATGTTAGGGTGTATTAGAAGGGGTATCACAAGTCGTAAGAGGGAGGTAATAATCCCTCTTTATAAGACACTGGTTAGGCCCCATCTGGAGTACTGCGTGCAGTACTGGAGGCCACACCTTCACAAGGACATTAACCAAATTGAGGCAGTCCAGAGAAGGACAACCAAAATGGTGCAGGGACTGCATCAGAAGACATATGAGGACAGATTAACAGAGCTCAATATGTATACCCTTGAGCAAAGGAGGGAGAGAGGTGATATGATCGAAACATTCAAACACCTTAAGGGCATTAACAAGCTGAAAGAGTAACATGTTTCAATACAAAAAAAATAGCAGGACAAGAGGACATAGTATGAGATTAGAGGGAGGCTGATTAAGGAGTAATGTGAGGAGGTTCTTTTTCACAGAAAGGATGGTGGATGCATGGAACAGCCTACCTCAGGAAGTGGTGGATATGAATGCAGTGCAGGGCTTCAAACAGGCATGGGATAGGCATAAGGGAGCAATACAGATGAGTATGAAGAGATAGGCCCTTGACAGAGCAAAGGTTGATGGCACATTTATAAGATAGAAAAAGAAATGGGCAGACTGGATGGGCCTTGCGGTCCTTATCTGCTGTCAACTTCTATGTTTCTATGTTAAGCGTATGCTGCCACCAAGAGGTTGCAATGGCAACTGTTTAAACCTCAAGAGTGAAGCTCAAGAGGTTTTGGTCATCTTGGCAAGCTCGAGACGGCAAAACATGCTTTGTTGCTGATAGTAGACCATATATCTTTTATAGTCTATGGTCCACATAAAAAAATTTAAAAAAGAGAGGCAACAGCCGGCCCGTCAGTGCAGCAGTTGGATTTCCACTTGCAACGGTAGTGACCAGAGTTTGGGAGGCGGACTCGGGTCGTTGGAGGGCGGCAGGGGAGAAGGCTGGGCGTTGCCGACATCGCCTTCTCCGGGGAGGGAGGGGACAGGTCCGCAGATTGCCTAACCCCAAGTGGAGGCCTGGGTATAGCAAGTCCTGCTTGCAGGAGGGGCCGGGCACAACGCGTGGTGGATGTGGGTGCATTGCTCCTTGACATCAGGACATACACCATGCGAGGGAGAAAAAGGAGAAAAAACCTTCCATCTCTGAGAAGATGGGGCATCAGGAGCATGCCTTCAATGTGCCACCAGCCACTCAGACTGCCTTGCCCGACGAGAAGCTGATTTGTACGGGGTGTACGGGCCCCACCTCGTTTCCCACCCAGGGGGGATAGCCACGGCTCCATGGGGCAAGGAAGTCATGGGTAGGCTGGTTGGCAGAGGGATGACTCTCTCGTGTCTCCCCGAGGGGTCAGGAGATGGAGGGGAGTTAGGAGGGGGAAAACAAAAAAAAAAAGAGAGAGGCAGGATCCTTACTTAAGTTTTTTGTTTGTTTTTTTATTCACCACTGCTCCCTCCCGGGTCCAGCTTTCACCATTGCAGCCGGTTAAGGAAGTCCCAAGGTTAGCATATCACGCATGCGCGAATGTGTTCTATGTTGTTATATCATTGATATGACGTACCCACGATGGTATAACAATATTATGATATCACATCGAAGGTACAACAACATTGTTAAAGGCTGGATTTTTATCGATAACAATGTTCCAATATACATCATAAGAAAAGAAATATGGTACTTTGCTATAATTGACTGATTTGGAAATGTTGGCACGCTGGGATAGTCTCATTTAGGGGAGACTCCTATTTTTCAAGAGTCTCCTGAGAAGTCCTTATAGAAACAGGGGCCCACATTTTCAAAGTAGATGCACTGTGCATCTCAGAAAATGAGCAGAACAGCGATATTTAAAAGGAGAAATGAGTTTCACATCTCAGGATGCACCATCACGCATCTATAATGTATGCGGCACATGTAGAGGGGGTGTTCTCATGAATGTGCCGTGCATCCCTATATTCAGCCAAAATGTGCTGCGCATCTCAGAGATGAACTGCCAGAGTTAAGCATGGAAAAAGCATGCCTAAATGGCCAGGCACCCACAGGTAGCCCTTGGAGGTGCACCAGAACATGTTCCAGGCACCCTCACATAGCAGTCATCCAAGGACGGATGCACACTGAGCAACAGGTGCCATGTCACCACCAGCACCGTCCAAGGAGCAAATCCTCACACCGCACCCCGGATGTAGACACCCAAGCAGCTGCGTGAGAGTGCTGTTGGGTGCCCCCCCGCAGACACACCAGCAGAGTGGAAAGCTACAATGCAGCAAATGTACCGGGCGCCATGGCCTGCACCCATGTGGCCTGTAGGGTGTCACCTGGTGGTGGCATGCACCCAGGGTGCTGTCTGGGGCAATGGTGTCCAGGTAGCCTGGTGGATGGGTGGCAGCCTGGAAAAGGCCAGGGACTGACCTGTAGCACACACCCATGGTGGTACAACACAGGTGCACACAAGTGGGACCCACCCACTAGTGTACCTGGTTACCCTCTGCACACTGCCATTCCTTGCAGTCATCACCATGTTCCACTCATATGGGGGGTGTGGGGCACTGCAGGTGACTGTATGCTGCATATGAGGCTCATGTATCACATGCATGTGGTATACCGATCAGACTGTCACCCTGTGCCCTCTCCTGTTGCATGTCCAGGTGGGCCCCCTGTGCCCCAGGCTGACCCTGTACATGGCTATGAGTAACAGCACTGTACACAGGCCAATGCAGTCAACCCACCCACACATAAACAGTCCATCACACCTGCCTGACAGGCTACAGTACCTCTTGTTCACCTTTGTGGAGTGGGGGGGCAGCCCTGCACAGCTGGAACTGAGCATGCCTGTGGTATGCAAATAGCCTGAATACATTCCACTAATGAGCTGCGTATGTGGGAGATGGGCTTTTAATGTGCAATGAGGTCATTTGCATATCCAGGCTAAATACTGCAACTTTGCACTCTTCGCAAGTAGCTTTGCATTACGTATTTCCCCATGATCCACATGGGGCTCAGTTCACTTGCTGCGCCGCGCATCTCCCATTGCACAATCATGCATCTTCGGGATATTCAGCAGGACATGTGCGAGAGCATCTCATGGTGTGTCTTCTGAATATCTCATTATTTTGGGCCAGCACAGGCATTTTCGCAAGTTTGCAGAGGACTTTTGGCTATGGGGGCCCAGGTTTTACTGATTAACGGAAATTGGTTACTGCCCTTTAAAAGTTTAAAAAATGGAAGAATCCACCAAGGAATAAACCTGACCTTACAAATCTAGTGTTATAGTAGCATAGCCACAGAACTTGTTCATTTTTGATCTGACCCCTATTTTTAAATTTCCAGTGGTCTATGTCGCTGTTAAACATATTTTTTGACATGTTCCCTGCTATGGGCATGACCACATTCAACAGAAATGGTAAATAGGCCCAAACATATCATGATATGTCAATACTGTTGCTCTCAGTACATCCTAACTATGAATTCAGTTAACATGATTATGGTACAATGGGACTACACAAAAATAATTGCTAAACTGCTAATTAACTAGCATAACACTGGAGTTGTAAATGCTCATCTCATTGTACCTTGAACATACTACTGACTAGGATATCAGCAAAACTCTACAGGATACTCAGAGTTGGGGGCATTATACTGTAGCTCCCTGGCAGAGCTAGTATAGTTGAGGTTCACACAGAAAGTCACATGTTTTATATATTACACTGTAGCTCCTTGGCAGAGCTGGAATAACAGAAAGTCACATATTATATATTACATTGTAGCTCCTTGGCTGAGCTAGTACAGTTGAAGTTCACACAGAAAGTCACATGTTTTATATATTATATATTACACTGTAGCTCCTTGGCAGAGCTGGAATAACAGAAAGTCACATATTATATATTATATTGTAGCTCCTTGGCAGAGCTGGTACAGTTGAGGTTCCAGGATTTTATTTAATTCTAAAAATTGATTAGCGTTTTGCTAATAAAAATTTTAAAACATTGTGAAAATGCATAGCACTTGCCTCATTGTGTTTAACAAACATAACACTTCTAGAAAACCTATATAAGTGCTTTCTGTATAGTTAGTATCGTCCCAAGAAAAAACTGCTAATCAATGATTTAAAACCCTGGGTTCACACAGAAAGTCACATGTTTTATATATTATATATTACACTGTAGCTCCTTGGCAGAGCTAGAATAACAGAAAGTCACATATTATAAATTACATTGTAGCTCCTTGGCAGAGCTGGTATAGTTGAGGTTCACACAGAAACTCACATGCTTTATACATTAATATCTATGCCGCGTTTATAAAAAAACAGTCTAAAGTCGGAACATAAGCTGTCCTTATAACCCCCCCCAAAAAAAGTTACTATTATTGAATATATACTTTTTATTTAGTTTTTGTTAACTGGGAAAGAAGGACTAGACAATAATTCTAACTATTTTCAGCCTTGTCCTGGGGGAGCGGGCTACAGATGGATGCCAACTGAAATTGATCCAGATAAAGCTGTTGGTGGTAATTTTTAGTGAATGGGGGAAATTGGACACCGGATAAATTCCCCTACTCTTGCGGTAGGGGGCTTGGCTGTTTCCTGTAATGGTCACTCGGAGTTCGGTGTCGGACGATGCAGACGTGTTGGAGGTGGGGAAGTTGGTCTCCTCCTCTACCTTCCTTCTACAAGGGGCCAACATGGACTAAAGTGTTTTTGCAAGTGCTCAGTCTTCAGCCGGTCTTGCTTCAGGACACGGCGCAGCTTTGGAACTCTTCTGATAAGGCTTTAAAATTGAACCCTACTGGGAACTTTTCCGCTCACTGTTCTACTGTTTCGTCTACACTGGGTGGTTCCTCAGCTCAACCTAAGGTACGTTTTTCTGCAGCTTCAGCTTCTGTCAATGGAGTGCTGCTGACTTCTGACATGAATCAGCTGCGAGATGACGCAGCCTCATCAAAGCCTTTCGCTGAGTGTATGCTGCCGTCTGAAAGTCAGCCCGCGCCGGTCTCTATGGAGACTGGCAGTTTTAGAGCACTGAGTGGTGCGTGCCTAGAGTCTCAAGACTGTTTAAATATTTTGATATCTGTACTTCGGATATCATACCCGTACCTGTGGTCTGGCATCAGGGAGAAAAAACAGTTTCAGCTTTTCCTTTACAACTGCCGAAGGAGGCGATTCAAAAACGGTTGCAAGACAGGGCATCTGCAGCTTTGTATCCCCCTCCAGCTACTGGTTCTACTACAGGTACTGCTCTTATTTTGGATTCTGACTTGCCATGTTTGTTACAGTCTAATGCGTTTCCTCCTACTGTGGTCAATCCTACACCTTCTCAAGTTCCCCCTGTTTTTGCTATATTGGCCACGGTCCCATCCCCATCTGTTTTTATAAACCCTGGTACTCCTACAGCTGGTTCGGCTTCTGGGCCACAACGTAGCTACCAGGATTTTGATGATCATCTTCGGCTACCAGTATTACCATTGCTGAAGCCCTAAAAGGGGCCGGATGGGAGAAATCTACTGCTTCTAACACTTGGTCTTCCCCGACTCCTATTGGTATTGGGTCTCGGGGTACCGTAACTGATACTTCGGATCCTCTTGAGATCCTTCCTGAACTACGCCTCACACAAAATCCCGTGTGGCCTACTGTCAGCACTAAACCTACTTAACTTGGATTGCAGACTGTGGGGAATGACATAATTTCGACTACACAGACTGCTGTGACCATGGGGTCTATATCTTCTGCTATACAGAGCAATGAGTCCCTTAATTCCCTTCCTATTGTAAACTCTGTTCCCCTGACTTCTAGCTCTGAAAATATCTATCAAGATCGATTGCAGGATACAACACAACTTCGAGATGGGGATTTTTTACATCATGGGAGCCCACATCAGAGTGGAGACCATGCACAGAATGATATAGCCCCTGGACAACATGGTGGACACCAGGGTGGAAGGACTTATGCTGGCCTATTCCATACCCCCGAACAGGCCAAATGAAGGAATGCTGTACGTTTAAGATACAAGGGTGGACTTGACATATTTCCTGACTGGATTTATGTTGGAAAAACATTGATAAAATCCAGTTTAATGTTTTTGCCATCTGAGATATATGCCCTAATTCATACTTCTGGGGATAATAATTTTGATTTAAGTTTTAAAACATCTTCAGGTTTAGAAACTTTCTGGCATAGGTATCAGCAGGTTAAACATACTCCATTATGGTCCCCATTTCTTGCCATCCCCCTCACGAAACCTGCAATTAAAACTATTACTGTTTTATTCAAAAATGAAGGGGTTGCAGTAACTGACATTGTTAGGTGGTTATCCTCCAAATGCACGGTTCTAGGTTTGCGTGAGCCTAGTATTGATTCTGAGCAGTTCCAGATGGGAGGCTGGAAAATGCAGGTGAAGCTCCCACTGATTAATGGGTCCATTCAGCATTTGTCTAGCTGCTTTTATCTGGGCAGAGACAGAGGTTTCATTTTTTATCCTGGCCAACCTAAGTCATACTTTCTTTGTGGAGCACAGACTCATCTGAGTAATGTTTGTGATAAGCTGAAATGCTCACTGTGTATGGGTTCTGGGCATGTTAGTATTAATTGCCCTCTGCCTATTTATTGCAATTTATGTGAGGATTCATCCTATTCCTACCGTGACTGCCCTTGGGCCTCTCATAATGCCCCTGGGACGTCTCAGGAGGAGCAGGATGACACCGTTTTCAAAGCACAACAGAATGCACAGGCCAGGCCTCAGTTCAGACCTCGTTCTGAACAGCAGCCTGTTCAACCTTCCAGTTTGCTTTTCTCTGAGCCCTTAGTTCCTGCCCCCGATGTTTCCCATCCAGAACCCTTTGGGTCCCAGCCCACTGAGGACGCCTCTCATACAGAGGTGGCTTCATCTCCTCACGTTGAAATGGTGGTCCCTGTGGCATCTGTAGCTCCAGAACTGGTACCTAGTACTTCTACCCTGACCAGTGAGTTTGCTCAGAGGGATGTAATGCCCCCACCTGAAGACTCAGACTGGGTACATATTGGTACTCGGAGGCAAACCAGTAGTAAGGCTACTAAAGGAGCTAAGACCACCCAGATTTCAGGGGAATCTGATTTTTGCTCTAGAAATAAATTTACACCTTTGTATAAGCGAAAACAGGTCACCAAGACGGAGGAGGATTCTGATGCTTTCTCCGTGGCCTCCTCTCAGCTTTACCTGTTTACTGATACTGACCAATTGTCTAGTGATTCACGAACCTCTAGAAAAAAAAAGGTGTAAAATGAAGTCTCCTGGAAAAGGAAAAAAGAAGTCTTGATTTTTTAAATCTCCGTTAGTTAAATGTTTGATGGGTTGTCTTTGGGCACTTTAAATACAAACAATTTGAAAAAACCCAAAAGACGACGTGCCATTTTTTCTGTTAGCAGCCTCTACTGTTCATATTATCTTTTTACAGGACACTAGACTTCACTCTCTTAGAGAGATTGGTCAGGCTGCATCTGATTGGAGGGGTGGTCTGTCCTATTGGTCCCTTTCTGAAGATGTATGTGCTGGGGTTGCTATTCTTTTCTATAATTTAGAGGTTCGAATTCTTAGGCTTGTGGATTTGATTTAAGTCCAGGTTCTTATATTAGATGTTGTTATACAGGCTCAGGAATGGAGATTAATTAATGTTTATGATCCTCAAGTCAAGACGCAGCGGATAGCCACCCTGACGGCTAGTCAACCATTTCTACATTCCTCTAAATCTATCGTTTTTTTGGGGATTTTAATTGTATCCTTACACTCTTGGACAAAACTGAATCAACTCAAAAATTAAATAATGATTCCAATTTCCTAAATTCCCTGTACACAACAGCTTCTTTAATAGATGGGGCTACATTTGGGCCTCATCCTCCCAAGCACACATTTCATTGTGGACGGTTTTCCACTAGAATTGACTATTTTTTTAATTTCCACATGGTTACCAGGTCTGCACTACCCTGTAATCCCTTGTGAAGCTCCAGCTCATAGCCTTGTTATTCTGTCTTTAGGGCGCCCCCTTAACAAACCGGAATCTTATAATTCCTGGAAAATGAATATTACAATTCTGGGTGATGTTTCCGGTTGGCAGGAATTGTACAAGGTTTTACTGGATAAGTTGTCTGTGTTTGACAATCCCACTTTTTGGTGATGAGAGACAAAAGTTGAAATCCAACGCTTTTGTCAGAGACTGGCGAAATCCTGCTCTAAAACACAATACTTGACTTATTTGAATAAAAGAAGACACCTGCAAAAGTTAATTTCCTGGCAAACAGAATTTAATTTGGACTATTCCTCACAGATCTGCCTGTTAAAAAAGGAAATGTATGCTTATCAGTACAATAGGTCCACTTCGTTATTTCTAGAACAAAATATGGCCGTAAGGGGTCAGCTAAGGTTATTAACCCTTATGATAGTTGCAACCAACAAGTACATACAAAATATATGCCTTCTCTGGTTACACATGATGGTATTAGAATTTCAGATAATCGTGGTATTTTGCAATTAGTCTTCACTCACACTAGAAACCTATATGGTCAAGATTTTCCACCATGTGACTGGGAGAACTTCTTCAAACATATAGATTTCCCGCAGTTATCGTCTGATCATTTTACTGATTTACTACATCCTATTACAGTAGATGATGTTAGTGCTGTTATTGGTCAATTACGCTGTAATGTTACTCCGGATGGCATTCCTAATGAATTTTATAAAAAGGCTCAAATAGTGTTGTTGCCTTATTTAACTACAGTTTTTAATGTCATTGTTCAAAATTTATTACCAGTACCTGTTTCTCTTGCCGATAGTAACCCGATTTATTTATATAAAGCTAATAATAAAGAAAACCTGGATAACTGGCGGCCTATCAGTCTCATGAACTCTGATTGGAAAATGCTATGTAAAGTTATAAATAATAGACTGTCTAAAGTAGCCCAGTCTCTAATCTTTCATACTCAAACCTGTGCAATTCCACATAGATCTATGTTGAACAACCTCAAACTAATATGGGAAGTCTTTGATGGACATAGTTCGGGCGGCTATGTTATTACCCTGGATCAGTCTAAAGCCTTTGATCAGGTTCCTCATGCTTACCTTTTTGCAGTCCTACAGCAGTATGGCATTTCACAGGAGTTTATTTCATGGATTAAAATCCTTTATAAATGTGCCTCGATAACCCCTATTGTTAATGGAACTAAAGGTTCTCACATTCAAATCAGAAGGGGAGTACGACAGGGCTGTCCCCTGAGCCCTCTCTTATATGTTTTTTCTATCGATCCTCTTCTTAGAAGATTAAATTGTGATGTCACTATTAGACATATTAAAGATACCGTGGCAGGGGAGTTCCCCAGTGCTATGGCATATGCAGATGATCTTTGTCTATTGGTTGCGGATCACGAGACTGGGGTACAAGCCCTTTCTATTGTTCAATCTTTTTCTTCAAATTTCGGGGTCAGTTCTGAACACTCACAAAAGTGTAGGTACACTTGTGCATGACACTCCACACCTTGGACTGGAGGACATAGCTGGTATTCGTATTCAGCCCCACAATTATCAGGTTCTTGCCCTCTATTTTGGTGCTTCACAGGCTGAAGAAAAAAAAACTGGTCAGAACGCCTTTCCACTGCTGAGAGAAAGGTGCAAAAATGGAAATCTTATCCTATGCCACAGCAGAAGAGGGTTCATATGTTTAAAACCTTTATTGTCCCCATTTTTTTTTTTACTGGTTTGTTACATCTTTCCTCTTCCCCTTAGATTTGAAGCACACATGTATAATTTAGGTTTTCTGCTTTTGTGGGGCAGTCACCTACACCCGGTTAAAAGATGCGTTACCTACTGGCCACTTAAAAAAAGGGGGATTGAATATGTTAAATCCCGTTTTATTTTTATTTTCCTTGTTTC
Organism: Neoceratodus forsteri; assembly: GCA_016271365.2. Classification (NCBI taxonomy): domain Eukaryota; kingdom Metazoa; phylum Chordata; order Ceratodontiformes; family Ceratodontidae; genus Neoceratodus; species Neoceratodus forsteri. The sequence continues at coordinate 285,360,388 of JADMNL010000025.1, forward strand.
TTCATGCTAACATTTACCCTTGTCTGGCTGGTCATACAGATGCTTGGGTTCAGAGTTTTTCCTCTAGGACCAAGTATTTTACGGATAAATGGAGAGCGCCAAATTGGAAACCCTTTTCTAACATCCCTCCAGGGACTCCTGGGTATGTCATTGAGTGTTATAAAAGGATAAAACAAAGGAATGTGTCTTCCCACTTATCCTTTTTACAAATGTAAATGTCTCTATTCTTCAGTACAAAATCAGAATTTCTTGACAGAACCCTGTTTTAAGTGTCCATCTGGCATTGAAGAGCAGCATTTCACAAAACAATTGTTGGATAGTAGAATTCCACAGAAAATGTGGGATACTTTATGGATGTGCTGCCATGATAGACTGAATGTCAGAGGGAATCATGCTCATAAAAGATTGGAAGAGAGATTTTGCATTAGGGACTCCTGTATTTGTACAATAGAAACCATGCATCATTTATTTTTTGATTGTCCATATATTGCTCAATTATGGACTCAGTTAGCTCAAAAGTGGTCCTTACCTGTGCTGGCTAACATGTCATATACTGAACTGGTTTATGGGAAATATGGTGGTGAATGGGGGCTGTTTTATCCTGGAACTATTAGGGTTAGTTGTGCCATTTTAAAGTGGTGCATCTGGCAAAATAGATACGTGTTCGTTCAACAAAAACAGACATCATTGGTTGGTTCAATAGAACAAATAACTAAAGAAATACCTATGTTGTATGTTTCTGAAAAACGGACAATGCCTCCATTCTTAATTGCATTTTGGTGGACAGCCCTCCCCTTGATTCTTTTTGAGAGTGTTACTTGAGAAATGTCACAAAGTATGTTATATATGCAGCTCAGTGTATGTTTTCTGAATTGACATGTTTCATTTTTTTTATTGCTTTTTCACCTTTTAGGATTTTTGTGTAGACTTTCATTACAATGTTTTTTTGTTTTGTTGATTATTTGAGAACGTTTACCTGTTATTTTTTCCAAAGTGTCCCTGCTCTTTTACTGGGTGGGGGAGAGGTTGTTTCCTTTTCAACTAAATTGTTTGCTTTAATACCTGCTTCATTTTTGTTTCTTATCAGTTGTATGATATAATACTGTTTTTTATCTTATTATTTGTTTCAATAAAAAATTCCCCAGCTCTTTTCAAGAAGTGCCATGGGATCTTTAACATCCACCTGAACTACCACCAGAAAAGGCAACTGGGACCTCAGTTTAACATCTCATCCAAAAGATGGCACATCAGGAGTGCAGCACCCCATTTTTTCCAAAGTGTCCCTGCTCTTTTACTGGGTGGGGGAGAGGTTGTTTCCTTTTCAACTAAATTGTTTGCTTTAATACCTGCTTCATTTTTGTTTCTTATCAGTTGTATGATGTAATACTGTTTTTTATCTTATTATTTGTTTCAATAAAAAATTCCCCAGCTCTTTTCAAGAAGTGCCATGGGATCTTTAATATCCACCTGAACTACCACCAGAAAAAGCAACTGGGACCTCAGTTTAACATCTCATCCAAAAGATGGTACATCAGGAGTGCAGTAGTCTATGTAGTCAGGTAGGGTGGATCAGCAGGGCTTTATCCTCCATCAATGTCTATGTAGTCAGGTAGGGTGGATCAGCAGGGCTTTATCCTCCATCAATGTCTATGTGGTCAGGTAGGGTGGGCTGGCAGGGCTTTATAGAAACATAGAAACATAAACTTCGACGGCAGATAAGGACCGCTTGGCCCACATAGTCTGCCCATTTCCCTACCTACAGGATAGGCTGCAGATTCTCGTTAACCAACAGCCTATGCCATCAAGGTCTATGTAGTCAAGTAGGGTGGGCCAGCAGGGCTTCATCTGCCATCAATGTCTATGTAGTCAGGTAGGGTGAGCCAGCAGGGCTTTATCCGCCATCAGTGTCTATGCATCAGGTAGGGTGGACCAGCAGGGCTTTATCCACTATCAATGTCTATGTAGTCAGGTAGGGTGGGCTGGCAGGGCTTTATCTGCCATCAATCTCTACGTAGTCAGGTAGGGTGGGCCAGCAGGGCTTTATCTACCATCAATGTCTATCTATCACGTAGGGTGGGCCAGCAGGGCTTTAATCGGCCGTCAGTGTCTGTGTAGTCAGGTAGGGTGGGCCAGTAGGGCTTTACCTGCCATCAATGTCCATGTATCAGATAGAGTGGGCCAGCAGGGCTTTATCTGCCATCAGTGCCTATGTATCAGGTAGGGTGGGTCAGCAGGGCTTTATCTGCCATCACTCTCTATGTATCAGGTAGGGTGGGCCAGCAGGACTTTATCTGCCATCAATGTCTATGTATCAGATGAGCAGATGCCCCAAACGCTCTGCCCCCGACAGCTTTAACTTCATATGTGGAACAGATAACAGGACCACCTTGGCAGAACAGAGAGAGTGGATGGGGCATACATGGACAGAAGATCACTCAAGATTCCAAGCCCTTTCAGCAATGAAGAAATGCCACACATGGTGCACAATGAAACCCCTGAAAGGGGCATAGCTGCTGGAACTGGTCCAGGCAGTACACGAAGTTGGATTTAAGTGTAACAAAACACATACTGCTACAACAGACAAGTCACGTGTCCTCAAAAAAGAAAATACAAATCCCACGCCACCCCACCCAAACAATGCACTCAATTATAGATAACACACACACACACACACACACACACACACTTACTTCTTATAAATACAGAATAAAGGTGTCTTTATGCTACCGGATCTGCAGCAGTGCTGCAGTGTAGATGCATTGCACCAGTGCAAATCTGGCAGTGTAAACAGCTGCCACAGCACTGCAAGCCACTCCGCCATGGCACAGAGTATTCCCTGTTTTGTTAGCAATGTGGATGAGTGTGTACCGATGCAGGCATTTTTTGCAAGTATATAAATACACTGCTTCTCCTGCACTGGTGCCACTCCCACTCAGTGATCCTCTGCCAGAAATGCAACCAAAACACAGGAAGCCCATCGGGAATGTCATACAGCTGCAGCATGTAAACAAAGCAGTAAGCGCTGCAGATGAAGCAGTGTGAGCCAATTCCAAAGACAATGCTCCCAGGCAGGCTCCATGTAAAAGGGCTTTAAATTACACATGCAAACCATCCGGACTCAAACAGGAACGATGAAATGCATTTAAAAGGAAAACTGCACCCTCATATGTTCTAAATGTCATTTGCTTCCATGTCAACAGACAACTCTTTTCATGTAGCTGTTAAAGATGTATGCAACTGCTTCTGTTAGTTTTCACACTTCATACTAGGCACTGTCGCTCTCCTGAGAGGGTCCATTTCGTGGTTGTTGAAATCTCATTGTCCCTGAGAGCGGCATTAGCATATGAGAACACAATGTCAGATCAACCATTTATATCATATATCTCTATGCTAAAATAACAAATACCCTCATGGCCAGATTAATGGAAGTGGGGGCCTTACTCCAAGTCATATTTTGTGGTCTGGGGGGCCCTAAATGCCAACATCCCACTCTTCTACGGTACCGGGCTGGCAAGGCAGCAATGACCAGGGTATTCAAGCAGGATGTGGTTTATAAAGCTGTGTTATGCCACATGACTTGACAGGTCACATGCCCTTGATTATAAACAACACAATTCGGAATGACCAATTACTGCATAAAGAAATATTTTATCAGTACAATATTAACATTTTGTAAATTTTCACTTTTTAGTTACCTATAACTTGTCTTGTTTTTCCCTTGTCACTACTGTACCTTGTAACTATTTTTGTTATTAATAATTATGGATTAATTATTAATTAAGGATCCTCTTTTCTGCCTCTTTTCGTCCCTTGTCCGAGACACACCTGGACATTAGACTTCGATTAGTGTATCCTGCCTTCCGAGATATCAAATTCAAATTCCACATAAATAATTTAATAAAAAAATGGGGATTTTAGTTGCCACAATCTCCCTGCTCATGCCTCCTTAAATACCTTTTCTCTCTGCCAAAGCCAAAAAACTGAATTGTGTATTGAAGCAGTTAATGGGGCTCACAGCTCCCTCGTATCATTTCCCTGCTCAAGACTCCATCAAGCTCCAAACCTGAGACATGCTCAAGCTCCTTGCCTCCACAATGCATCTGCCACAATCACCCTCTGTGCAGCTACCTTTGTCCTCAATTCTGTCTGTTCTCCCACTGTCTCCTCTCCTCCATCTCCATTGTCATTTATAGTTTCGTTGTCAACTTAAAAGTTGCTTTGCTGCCAATGCTGAGTTGCCACATCCTTGCCCCCACTCCAAGTCATTGATGCCAAAGCAGCTAAAGAGAGTTGTGCCAAGAAGACTGAGCCTTAAGAACCCTGCAGGACTTGCAGGTGTTGACTGCAGTCACTTCAGAGATTAAGTTTCCTAGAGCAACCTACTGCAACTTCCCAGTAATGTATGACTCCAATCAAACCAAGAAAAATCTGTGCCAGCAAGAGCAAGTCCCACAAGTTAAGTCACCTGAGGGGAACTATCAGCACCCCATGGTCCACTCAGTGCCAAACTCAAATCTTATTAAAGACTCATCAGTACACTACTCAGGTTACTGAACACTCAGACAGACCATGACCAGAGGCAACCACAACTTAGTTTGTTTCTCAAATGCAATAAAACAAGTTATTTCTACAGCACAAATAGCTTGGACACTGCAGAACACAGACAACCAGTCAACACAACATATCTGGTGTGGCCTGACTGATGTGAATGTAACGAGCCCAGTCTGTCCTCTTGATTGTTTCCTCAAGATCACGCAGGTGGTGGTGACACGACTCGGCCCTGCAGTGCGGCCCGGCATGGGAGGACTCCTCACAGTCACAGCAGGACCAAAGGCCCAACTAGCAGCAGCACTAACTGATCCTGGCTAGTGGCTACACGGAAAACATCAGCAGCATGTGACGCTGCACCAAGCTGAATCCAACTCCAGGTGACCCCCGCAGCCTGCTTAGACTCTCTCTCTTATTTCTGTGTCTTTAGGCAGAGACTTTTCTTCTTTGATAGATGAGACCAGCCACCAGCACCAACAACTGACCACCACAGCTCTCTCTCATTCTCCTCCTGTACTCCTCATCACTGCCCGGGCCCACACACTGACGCCACGCACACAAACGCACCGTTTCCAGCTCCCCAGTAGCCACACCTCCAAAGGACCTCTGATGGACATGATTGGTTGTGTGTTGTGGGGTCAGGGTGGATCAGAGGTGAAGTCAGAGCTGCCCATCGGAGAGACTGAGGCTCGCTTGCTCAGAGCAGGGGCAGGGGGTCTCCACTCACCAGGCTGACTCAGTGGGGTGGGGGGGCTGACTGACTCCAAGAAGAGGGGGTGCTCTTTGGGCAATTCGGCCCGTCAGTGGTCACCCAATACAGCCAGGATTAAAGAAAGTAACTGTAAATAGGTTAACAGTGGGGGCCCTCCTGAACCTCGGGGCCGTACGCCATGGCATAATTTGCATACAGGTTAATCCTGCCATGAATACCCTGCAAAAACTCTCTGGAAACACATAAACTGAATGGAATGTAAAGGGGAAAAAAACTGCATTACAACTCAGATAGCTTGTAGAACTCACTGAAGGTAAATGTGGTATTTCATATCTTCTTGCAGCTTGGTTCTTTTAAAACTACTTAAGCAGACAGGCATACTGGGGAATTTGTCAAATCCAAAAAAAGGGCAGCACCAGCATCCATCTCAATTTATGAAAACAACATTTATTGTATTAAGGAAATATTATACATGATGTGTTTAGAAGATGAGCATGTTATGTTGACCTTGTTGACCTTTTGTATTTTGATTTCTAGATGTTTTTTGATTTTGAATTAATTATAGGTCAACTAGAATTTAACTTCCTCAGTCTTTATATTTTAATAACTTTGTATGAGATATCAGTGAAATATAGAAGAAATGATATATAAAAATGTTTTAATGTGCATACTAGTAATTGACCTTTATGACCTTCGGGTTGTTAGTGGTTTATCTGTAGTTAAAATTTGGGATTTGGTTTTTGTTTTTTGATTCTTTAAAGATGATTAAGGAAAGATTATATATGATGTCTATTGTAGATGAGCATATTATGTTGACCTCCTATATATAAGAAATCGGAAATTACGGAGTAATGATATTTTGGGCTCGATAAATAATGATAAGGGGTTTCTATTTTGAATAAGTTATATGCTGACTAAAAATGATAACATTATATAAAAAGTTTAAGGTCTGAGCATATTAGTAGGTGACCCTTTTGACCTTCGGGTCGTGACCCATCTTTATAAATTTTTAGAGTGGGTTGAGTATTATATTTAATTCTTATGAGAAAAACAAATGTTTTTATAAAATTATGAGATTTGATTCGATTTATATTAATTATTGGATGTCTTATGTTTTGAATTCTCTGAAGTTAATTAGAACACATATTTCCTTATTCTACATAAATGTTTTAAAGAATTCAGAATGTTTTGTATGAGATACATATCCAGATAGGAATTTTTAGTGATACATAATGTTTTTTACTTATATGTGTTGGAAGTTGGTGTTCACTTGGAATGTGATGATTGTATAATTGTTAACATATGTGATGTGGGGGTATTTAAGTAAGGGATTGTGTCTGTGTCAGCCTCCCTGAGGAAGTGCACATGCACGAAACCGGTCGGGGCTTGTGAGTCTGCCTTTATTGCCACTGCTTCTTTACAGGCATGTAATACAATAAATGTTGTTTTCATAAATTGAGATGGATGCTGGTGCTGCCCTTTTTTTGGATTTGACTGAGACTGATTTGGGCTTGCACAGCTCCAGCGTGGAGCTGCTTTTTTGGTTTTCCATACTGGGGAATTTAAAAGGTTGATTACGCATCACATTCTCATATGCTAATGCAGCTCTCAGGGACACAGGTAGTAACCTCCTCAATCCATGTAGGGGGTCACTTGTTGGATCTGATCTTCCTTTTGGGTATGGAGATAGCTGATTTGGGGTGGAACCAATCAGCTGGTCTGACCATCACACCATAAGGTTCAGCTTCAGGGGCCCCCCCCCCCAATAGGTCTGCCCCTACAGAGATGGTTCAGTACCGCCCTTTAAGGGTGATTAAGTCCAGAGACCTGTCGGCGGTGCTGGACCTATCGGGCTTGTCGGATGAATGCACGACTCCAGATGGTCTAGTACTAGCCTATAATAAGGCTTTGGGAGATGCTCTGGACAAGATTGCTCCTGTTCGTGTTTGACTCCTTACCCTTCACCCAAGGAGCCCTTGGTTTGATGGCTCCTTGAAGGAGCTGAGGCGAGTTGGTCGAAGGATGGAGAGAGCCTGGTGGAGGTCCAGCCATGATGCTGACAAGCTTAGGTTGATGGCACATTATGATGGCCATCAATCAGAAATCACCTGTAAGAAGGCAGAATTCCCGCCAGGGAGATTTCTCCTGTGCAAAATCGACTGGCTCAGCTTTTCCGGACTATTGACAGACTGTGCAATCCAATCTGTCTCCAGCCCAGAGAAGCTTTTTCTCAGCTAAGATACGAAGAGTTCACTCGATTTTTTGCAGATAAGGTTGTCAGCATCAGGTCTGGCATCAGTCCGGTCTCTCCTACGAGGTATTGCAGTGATCGACAGGAGGTTGCAGGCACTCGGTCTTTCTGGTCAGATTTCTGCCTGCTGGAATTCATGGACATTGTAAAGACCATCCAATCACTGCACCCAACCAGTTGTAATTTGGATTCGGGCCCTACACCCCTCTTAGTGGTATGTGTAGATGTTATCTGCCCGATCCTAGCTGAAATTGTCTGGAAGTTTTTGGAGAGTGGGGTCTCTCCTGACTCTCTCAACGAGGCGGTCGTTCGACCACTCCTTAAGAAATCCTCCTTGGACCCAGACTGTCTAGCTAACTACCAGCCTATCTCTAACCTGCCATTTGCTGGTAGGTTATTAAAAAGGTGGTTGCATTGCAATTGGATGATCATCTTACAACATACAATGTTTATTATTCTCTCCAATCAGGCTTCAGGAAGAAGCATAGCACGGAGACTGCTCTTGCCCGGGTATTGAATGACCTCCTAATGGCTAGCAATTGAAAGGCATGTACCATTCTGGTCCTTCTTAATCTCTCTGCTGAATTTGACACTGTAGACTATGGTGTGCTACTGGAGTGCTTGTAGCTCTTTTGTGGGCCGTCTGGTACAGTCCTCAAATGGTTCTACTTGTTCCTCATGGGTACGTCTCAGAGAGTTGCCACGGGAATTTATTCCTCTGGTGCTCACTCCCCACCCTGTGGGGTGCTGCAGGGCTCCATTTTGGCCTCCATGTTGTTTGCAGTCTATATGCTGCTATTGGGAGATATCATCAGGCGATACAGTCTGAGTTTTCACTGGTATGCAGAGGACACTCAGCTGTATATGTCCTTTCTGCCCGGAAAGAATGATGCACTCCCCGTGCTAAATAATTGCCTTGCTGAGATCAGAATTTGGATGAGTTCTAGCTGGTTGAGAGAGAATCTGGACAAGACTGAAGTGTTGGTAGTGGACCCAGGTCGTTCGGGGGTGGGTTTGGGGGCTGGACAACCATCAGACTTATTGCTTGGTGGTACACAGCTCACCATCTCAGACCGGGTGCGAAACCTGGGTGTTATTTTAATGATGATTTGACTCTAAAGCCCCAGGTTTTGGCTGTTGTTAAATCTTCTTTTTATCATCTCAAGAATATCGCCCGGGTGAAGCACCTGGTTCCCCAGATGATCTTCCAACATTGGTCCATGCCTTTGTTACTACCCGTCTTGATTACTGCAACTCCCTCTACCAAGGGATACCAGGGGTTGATATCCACTGCTTGCAGCTGGTGAACGCAGCTGCCAGGCTTTTGACTGGGACTTCTAGAACCAGTCATATTACACTTGTGCTCCGCGAACTGCACTGGCTGCCTGTTCAGTGGCAGATCACCTTTAAGGTTGGCTTGCTAACCTTTAAAGCCCTACACGATCAGGGACTCAGCTACCTGCAAGATCTTCTGATACCCTACTGCCCCCTACACCACCTCCATTCCACCAATGAGGGATTGCTAGAGATTCCCAGGATTCGATTGAAGACATCTGGTTCTCGAGCTTTTTCTTTCTTGGCACCGACCCTGTGGAATTCTCTACCTCGTCAGTTGAGAGAATGCCTGACCGTTGATGGGTTCAAAATTGAACTAAAAACTTATTTATTTAACCTAGCCTTTCCAGAATATGGATAAACTGATTTACTGTTTTAATTTATTTATATTGGCTGTATTTGGTTTTATGTAAAGCGCCTTGGTTTGGAAAGGCGCTATAAAAATAAAGTTTGACTTGACTGGACTTTAAGCAAACTAATCAGGATTGAGAGCTCTAATAGGTCAGTCTTAGAAGATAGTCTGGAGGGTAAAACAGGTTCTTTTTTTTTTTTAACTTTTAATTTTTTATTTTCCATTTTGGCATCGTACAGTATCTGTTATTTAGCAGCATATAACACGTAATAAGTTTTTATATCTATACAGCTGGTTGTCTAAGTTTCAAGTCTATTCAGTGAGGACACATGGGGCCAGATTCCTAAAGCTCCCTGGGCGACGCAAGGGGCTTGTGACCCACTGATCTGAGCAAAGTACCCCTTATGCCAAATGATGCCCCAGGAGCAATTCACAAAGGCAGCCTGCATCCACTGGAGGCTGCCTGCACAAAATGAGGCTTGCGCCACATGTGCATCACCAAATGTGCTGCAGCAAAACACTAGGGGCTTGTGGCAGACACAAGCTGCCAAAGCACCTGAAGCAACATCCCACTGTGTTAGACAGAAAAGGAAGTGCAAAAGAAGAAGGAAACCACTTTGGTTCTCAAATACAGTAGCAGAAAAGGTCACAGCCAAAAGGCTGTCTTTCAGGAACTATAAGGGAACACAGCAGGATGAAGATAGGGAGGTATACCAACGTGCCCAAAGGGAAGCAGGGAAGGCAGTAAAAGTCCCAAACTGAGGAAACAGCACCAACAGTAAAAGACGGTGACAAGACTTTCTATAGATACATTAGTGAAAGGTGAAAGTCCAGAGGGGGTATTGCTAAGCTCAAAGGAGAAAAGTTGGCATGTGAGGAGGAGGTGGACTCCGTAAAAGCATCTATCCTAAATAGATACTTTTGCTCAGTATTTACTGAAGAGAAGGTAGGGCAGGGCCCACAGCTCAGAACCATGGACACAGGGGGGAGGGAGGTGAGCACTAGTCCCTTCACAAAAGAAAGGGTCCTACAAGAGCTCGCTAAGCTCAGGGTGGACAAGGCAATGGAAACTGATGGCATACATCTCAGGGTACTTAAGGAGCCAAGGGTGGAACTAGCAGAGCCATTAGCAGAACTGTTTAGTGAGTCTCTGAGCACAGGAGAGGTCCCAGAAGACTGGAGAAGGGCTCATGTGATCCCGCTTCACAAGAGTTGTGGCAGGGACCTACAGACCAGTCAGTCTTACCTCAGTAGTGGGCAAGATTATGGAGGCACTCCATAAGGAAAGGATAGTGCAACACCTGGAATCCATAGGGGCACAGGATCCAAGACAGCATGGGTTTACAAAAGGAAGGTCCTGTCAAACTAATCTCATAGATTTCTTTGACTGGGTAACCAGAGTGGTGGACAAAGGGGGAGCATTTGATGTCGCCTACCTTGACTTCAGCAAAGCTTTCGACACTGTTCCACATAGAAGATTGATAAATAAGCTGGATAGGCTCGGGGTGGGTCAGAAGTTGGTCAACTGGGTGGCAAACTGGTTGATGGGCAGAAAACAGAGAGTGGTGGTAAATGGCATACAGTCAGAAGAGATGCAAGTCACAAGTGGCGTACCTCAGGGGCCAGTCCTCTTCAGTATCTTTATTAGTGACACTGCAGATGGACTAGAGGCTAAGGCTTGTCTGTTTGCAGATGACACCAAGATCTGCAACAGGGTAGATGATCCAGATGGGGTGGGCAGAATGAGAAGAGATCTGGATAAACTAGCAAAATGGTCAGAAGAGTGGCAACTGGGATTTAATGCAAAGAAGTGCAAGATCATGCACATAGGGAAGAGAAACCCTGAAGCCACCTAGGCTGGGAAGGGAGTTGGCAGTCACAAAGGAAGAAAGAGACTTGGGCATCATCATCATCCGATGACCTGAAATCATCCAAGCAGACCTCTAAAGCAGTAGGTAAGGCTAGGGGATGTTAGGGTGTATTAGAAGGGGTATCACAAGTCGTAAGAGGGAGGTAATAATCCCTCTTTACAAGACACTGGTTAGGCCCCATCTGGAGTACTGCGTGCAGTACTGGAGGCCACACCTTCACAAGGACATTAACCAAATTGAGGCAGTCCAGAGAAGGACAACCAAAATGGTGCAGGGATTGCATCAGAAGACATAAGGACAGATTAACGGAGCTCAATATGAAAACCCTTGAGCAAAGGAGGGAGAGAGGTGATATGATCGAAACATTCAAACACCTTAAGGGCATTAACAAGGTGAAAGAGTCTAACACGTTTAAATATAAGAAAAATGGCAGGACAAGAGGACACAGCATGAGATTAGAGGGAGGCTGATTAAGGGGGAATGTGAAGAAATTCTTTTTCACAGAAAGAGTGGTGGATGCCTGGAATGGCCTACCTCAGGAAGTGGTGGCTATGAATACAGTGCAGGGCTTCAAACAGGCATGGGATAGGCATAAGGGAGCAATACTGATGAGTATGAATAGATAGGCCACTGACAGGGCAAAGGCCGATGGCACATTTATAAGGTAGAAAAAGAAATGGGCAAACTGGATGGGCCTTGCGGTCCTTATCTGCCGTCAACCTCTATGTTTCTATGTAAATTGTATTCTCAAAATTCACCTAGAAGGTGAACTTCTAAGTACCTTAGACCAGCCAGGGCTGGTCTAAGGGTACTTAGAAATTTGCCCTCTGTGTGAGTTATGCATATTGTGGCAATGTGCCGTGGTCCCCCCTCCATGATCCTCAATGTGCCCCTATATTTAAAATAGAAAATAATCCCTTGTTGGTAGTATAGTGGCCCCTCGCCCCAATCCCACATGTGCCCCTATATTTAAAATAGGAAATAACCCACCGCTGTCAGTATAGTGGCCCCCAGCCCTGATCCCTGATGTGCACCTATATTTAAAATAGAAATTAACCTCTCATTGTAGTGTAGTGGCCCCCCCAGTCCCCCATTATTATAACATGAGAAACAGCCCCTCCATTGGCGGTCCAGTGGTCCCCCATGCCCCACCCAGCAGGTAGTGCCCACCACCCCGCTCCCCCCATCCCAAGACAGAGCCTGGGATTGGCACAGCACTCATCACACCTCCACAGCCAGTCACCGACTGAACTGTCACTGAGCGGAACATAAAGTGAGCGCGCAATGCGCGTGTGCACTTTACAGACCGCTCAGTGATGACTCAGTCGAGGACCAGCCGCGGCTTTGTAAGGAGGGCTGTACCAGTACCCGGCTCTATCACAGGATGGGGGGGGAGCGGGGTGGTGGGCACTACCCGCTGTGGTGGAGGCATGGGGGAACCACTGGACCACCAATGAGAGGGACTGTTTCTCATGTTATAATATCGGGGATTGGGGGGGGCCACTATACTACCAGCGAGGGATTATTTTCTATTTTTTTTTCTTAGCTTGGTGCTCCCTCATTACCCCTCCCACCTTATGACAATGGGGGAAGATGTGGTGTTTTTGTATTTTCTCCCCGTTATTCCCTGGACCCCAGAACATGGTCACACATGCACATGGAGGCACGCACGCGCCCTACTGCTCCAGTCACGGCCCCGTACACCCTCCCGGCCTAGCACCTAGTTTCCCCCTGGCCTGGCACTATCACCTATCCTCCACCAGGTGACAGCCAGGAGTCCGGGAACCCTCACAACCCTCCCCGGAGAGATGAGCTGCCTAGTGGCTGCTCAATCCTGGCTCCTTGCCCTCCATCCCCCCCTCCGGCTGACCCTTGGCAGTCTGAGCTCACTCCCGAACCTGGGGTGCTGGCATGGTGCAAGGTGTGGCATTCAGCACCTCAAATCTCAGTGCCACTGGGCTGGCGTTATTTTCTATTTTAAATATAGGGGCACATCAGGGATCAGGGAGGCCACTGGACCATAAATGAGTGGGGCTTTTCTTTTTTGTTATAATGGGGACATGGAGATCAGGGAAGGGGCACCTCTTACCTTTGCCACAAGATGCCTGTGGCAACCTATTTTGTGCGCTATGTGTTTGCTGCAAAGGAGGGGTTGCCGCAGTTGTGAGGACATAGGTGCGGGAACACCTTCTGTACCAGAATCAGGTGCAAGGTCCCCTGGTGCACCAGGTTTTGGCACAAGCTGCTGTTTACTCCAGCTTGCACTGATCTATGCCCATTTTGAGAATCAAGCCCATGGTTCTTGGTTCGTAACGAGCTATGTCAAAGTATAATCCATTTTTTTTTTTTTTTAACCTGGAGGTGCTGTCTACAGATTTCCCAATTAATATAAATTGTTAAAAGTAAAAGTAGCATAGATCAAAACAGGTTCAATTTGCTCAACAGAGAAACAGTTTCAGTCAATTTACAGGGCCCAAAAGCCAAAGTGAAAGTGAATAAAAATATCCCCAGATATTCTGCTGTTGTTAAAACAATTAAGTTCATTGTTGTGTAAAATAATCAACACCAGACCACTTTCACAGTCAGGATTTACCCTTCAGTGGAGCTGTTGAACAACTGAAGTGTGAGCTATCGTCTCACTGTTGCTCTGCCACTGGTATACAAGGAGCCAAAAGTCATATCTCTCACAAATAACCTTCCAGCCATCCAGATATTTCTTCTCCTTGTCCAAACCACACCAGTTAGCCAGTCAAAATGGTGGGCCAACTATAAACAAGGAGAAACAGAGACCTCCAAGCAAAAATGGAGTTCACCTCATAGACGGTTGATACAAAGCAGCTGGATCAAACTCTCCACTCCAGAATGGAAACGCCATTAAAGGCTGCAGCACCTATGCAAGCAGTATGCTTCCAGCAAGGTGAGCAGCACAGAACCAGCAGGACTCGAACAAATCAGACAAGGACTGGAACAAGCCTCGAAAAATTAAATGGGTTTTCGTGCACAGATGTGAAGTACAAATTGTCAAAATAAGTAAACTGCAGTCAAAAGACACTTGCATACTCCAATAAATGTTCATCGAGCACCATAATTAAACAGTTACAGGTTTAAACACTCAAAGTTAAAGCAAAATACCAAGACTGACCAACGGTGCCTCATCTGAAAAATAAAAATCCTGCACCTCCACACACTCTAAAACCCTTCCCTCCTGCTCTAATGAATAAACATAGACACACCCTACAATAATGTATTTAAAATGTTTTTTTTAAATGACTAAGGTGCTCACCCGAACTAAAATCAACTTAAGATTTAAAATGCACTAAACTATATGTTTACAACTACTTTGGAAGTGTTTATGATACATTCTAACAGAATAGCAATTTAACTTTCTAAAGCTTCAAAAATAATTAAATCTCAAGTTGCAGCTTCCTAGAGATGGCGGCAGCAACCAATGGAATGAGACATGGTGGGGCTGGCACTTACATGGCATGCAGTGTCATTCACACTGCCCATTTTCCCTGGTACCCCTGTCACAGCACTTGTGTGATGGCCCCTAATTACTGCATGTAAAAGCTGGCATTACAAGGCTGGAGTGATGTGCAGAGGCACACAGATCTAAAAGGAGCCAAGACTCTTGCAGCACGATGAAATGCATGAGAACTGGGCTATGAAGGGAAGGGGGTTATCTGGACTACTAGGGACAGGAATTAACTGGGATTTGGGTCAGGAGATGGCAAGAGACAGGACAAGCAGATAAAACAGTAATCCAGAACTGGCCTCACATACAGGCTAGAGGGGTGGGGGTGGGGCTTTTCAACGCAGCAGCCCATGCACATATATATATGGCACTGCATCCTGCGTATACATGCACAGGTGGTATCGTGCACCGTTACACATCTGCAGTGGAGCAGCCATGCCAGAGCCTGAAAGCATAGGCCTTCACTTGCATTCAAAAAGTCAGACCAAATCTGCCTTAACTCAACTGACCACAAATCCCAAATCCCCTTGCACAGCATCAACCAGTGCTTGGGCCTTCAGTTTACAAAATCCTGCGGACTGGCCTGGACTCCTTAATTTAAATATCTGGATTGGTACAAATCCCAAGTCTTAGTATAGGAATTTTTTATGTAGGAGGCAACAAGCACATTTTGCTGCATTTCTGGGTAGCAGCCTATATGGGGTGAGTATTATTGAGCGGCTCAATATGAGCGACTCAGTAATACTGCTCCCATGTAGAGCGAGTGGGGAAAAAAATAGCTCTGAATATACATAGCGAGTGTAGTGCCGAGGGATACGTGCTACACTCGCGAGACAGAGGATAAGAGAAATTATTTGGCCACGCCTTGCCAAGCTGTCCATGTGGTGTAGTGGCTTGAGCCACTACTCCAGGAGCCTGTGGTGCCAGGTGCAGGCAATTGTTTTAATTCATGGGGGAGTTTCTATTTTTTCTAAGTCCGCTCCCCCTGGAGATGAGAATCCTTGCTTTGGGGGGTGCAGGGGCATAGCCCCCCCCCCCCACATAAAAAAAAGGAGTATTGTGTATTTTTAGAGGACCATCGCTGTTTGCGGCGGTCTCTCTAATGGGAAGTCGCCCTTTTATCATGGGCAAGTCTTTCGTCGCTCTAATGAGCGGCACAATAAGGGACTCACTCATATAACATAAAACCACATTTCTGCACTGTCAAAAAATTGAAACTGTGACTTAGGCTGCCTTTATTTTAAATTTATAATGATTGTTGTTATTATTCTTTATTCCCTGTGAGCATATGGTGCTTGCCATGCAAAGAGAGGTAAAAGGTTCTGCATCTCACAATTAACCCTACCAGTGAACCTGACCTACAAATATTCTGAGTTATCTTGGGCACACTGTGGCAATATGGTCTAGTGGCTACACCACCACCTTGGGAACCAGGAAATCACATGTTCAGCCCTCACTACAGCCAAATACACACAGTTTTTTGATTGTACAGTTAAAAAGACAACATTACAGTGCATCAGGGATGAACACTTGGATAACATAAAAACAGATCATTCACTCTACATTAGAACAAGTCCGACATACATATGATTGAACAATTTCATTACAGTACATTTCATCCTAAACCACCATTGGGTTGTGCTTGCTTTCTGCTGTGGATGTGATAGGGACCCCCACTGCTGGTCTGGGATCATAGCCTTTTATACTAGCCCATCTCTTAACAGCATGGCTTCAGCCGGGGGGGGGGTAAGGAGTCCAGGAATTTGCCCCAGCTTCTGAGGAACAGATCCCCTCTTCCTTTTAATATAATCTCAAGCCCTCCAGTGCTAGGGCCTGTATTGCCAATGTTTTCCACTGTGTAAGGGGTGGGTGTCACACATGAGACACATATGTTCTGAAGGCATTATTTATTTATTTAGCTTTTGTTAACCAGGTAAGTACACTAGACAACTAGACAAGCAATTTGCCTGTTTTCAGATACAACCCGGGAGAGTACAGGAAATTACATACTTACACACTTGGGACAACATGGTACATAATTAAGAACAGGTCACACATCATGAGACTACAAGGTAAGATTACACATCACATAATTAGGAACAGGTTACACATCATGAGACTACAAGGTAAGATTACACATCTCATGAATAGGAACAGGTTACACGTCAAGAGATTACAGGTAAGATTACACATCTTGCATCACGTTTGGGGCAGTACAGAAATACTACATTTTAAGGGCCGGCAGTTTTGTATGGGTGCAAGTGCTAAACATATGTCATGGGGGTTTTTGACATCCGCAGGCTGATGCACTTTTAAGATGGCTCCATAGGGAAGAGTGCAGGCTGCCTCGAGAGGGGGCAGCACGGACCTGGGTTGGGAAGGTATTCCAAAGTTTAGGGGCACATACTGCGAAGTCCCTTTCACCCATCTTGGTCCTAGTCACAGGTACCTTGAGTGTGGCAGACCCCTGAGACCTAAGGTGATATGACGAGGGGGCAGTTTGGGCCAGCAAGCTTGCCACCCCTGGAGGGGTACCCGTGTTGAGGACCTTACCAGTGAAGCAACCAAGGACAAAGTCAATGTACTTTGTAGGCGAGAGCCAGTGTAGCTTGTTGTAGAGCTCACAGTGATGAGTGAGCCAGGGGGCCAATAGAGCAAAGTGACAGATATTGTTATAAGCCGTCGACCACCTGGAGAGATGGGCCTTAGTGGTGCTAGCAAACAGCAGGAGCCCATAACACAAAGAGGGGAGATGCATCCCCCTCACAAGGGCAGCACGCGTGGCTGGTGTGAGGTTGTTTTTTGCCCTGTAGGCCAGACCCAGTTTACAGTTGACTGTTTTACATATCCTCTGAATATGAAGGCCAAGGTCGAGCTGTGGGTCCAGCATTACTCCTAGGTATTTGAAGTTGTCCGTGATAGGGATCGGGGCATCTCCCTTGCCGGATACACAGAACGGCACACGGGCGGCCTTAATCTTTGACTGGGACCCAAAGAGCATGGCCTGGTTTTTTTTAGGTTAAAGACAAGCTTTTGGTTCAGGATCCATGCCTGAATGTTTATAAGGTCTTCACTCAGTTGTTGATTGATGACCGCCACCTTATGGGAGTGAGACAAGATAACCAGATCATCTGCATAGAGAATTGGTTTACAGTGGGCTGCGGTTTCAGGGAGGTTATTTATAAAAATGGAGAAGAGCATTGGTCCAAGGACAGAGCTTTAAGGGACCCCTACCATTACTGGGATGGGACCCGAAAGCTCTTTGCAAATTGACCGCTGCGTTCTGCCATAGGTAGCTGTCGAGACCAGCTAAGAGCAGTAGTGGAAAGACCAATTGCTCTAAGCTGAGTCGACAGCATGGCATGGTCGACCAGGTCAAATGCCTTCGAGAGGTCAATGAAGAGGGCCCCCGAGAGTTTACCCTGGTCCATGGCCTCCCTGATCCATGATGTAACAGTAACTAGGGCTGATGAGGTACCATGCCCCTTCCTGAATCCATGCTGTACAGGAGTCATTATGTCATGCACCTGTAAGTACTCTGAGAATTGTCGAGCTATAGCAAGAAGTACCCTTACCCATCTCGGGTATGGCTCCCATCGCTCCTCACAAATGTCTTCCATCCCCAGAAGCATGGAAAGGTGTGTACATGGGACTGCCTGATGCAGAGTTGCAGTCTGGTCCTGGGAGACTGACTGCCAGAATAGCTTAACTCAACACCAGCCACACATTGGGGAGGCTGTAGAAGAAATGGGCAGACTGGATGGTCCAAGCGGTCCTTATCCACCATCAAATTCTATGTTTCTACATTTAAGGTCAAACTTATGTACTACGCTAGGTGGGCAGTACAAACAATGAATAAATCTGTACTGAGATTCTCTACACTGTAATAATAATAGCCCCACACACAGCCTCAGTGTAGTTGCTCAACTTTCCACGCTGACAGGCCTGCCCCAAGTCCTGCTCACAGTGGGCCTTCACCTTACCTGACAGTCTGTCAAGTTCTGTCCATCTTGCCTTGCCAACCTCACACAATCCCCACTTTGGCTTTTAATCTAGCCTGCAAATTACACACAGTTTTTAACCCTGAGCAAGTCACTTAACCCTCCCAGTGCTCCAGCCCACCCAGCAGCAGAAATGGGTAGAAGTAGGACCCCACAGGAAATGAGATGTTGCATCTCAGCTATCCTGGGTAGAAAATATTGTTTAAAGAAAAGAATATGAAAATGATGCCGTAGGTGCAGCTCCACCATCAAATGACCTTTCAAAACAAATGTGTGACACTTGTTTTCTTTTTTAGCTCAACTCCTCTATACTCTTTTATAGCTTATGTATCTATGTACACTGAAAACCACCCAGTTTCTTAGTAAAGCATGCCTAACTTTTTCAGTGATAACTTAGGTAACATTTATAATTTTCAGTTATACTCACATTACAGTTATTCAACCGCACGGATAATTAACTGCAGAAGCAAGAAAGAGAACTTGGTCTACCCTCTGTTCCCAAAGACTTAACTCTGCTACATCACAGGGCCTATGGCAATAATGCCCCTAGATAATCACCTGATAGTGATAAAATATTTACATTCCCAGTATTTTTCGGCAGGAATTTCTGTTTCTGCTGCACAAAAGGACATGCCAGTCTCTACATCCGACATTCCTACATCATGAGGATAACTCTTCTGAATGTGAAGATTGGCATGTAGAACTTAAAGGAGAGGAAGATTAACAAGATTGTAGGGTGACATTATTAAGGTTTACTAAGATTAATTAGGAATAGAACAGAGTGTCCTTCTTGCCTATTGCCCCACTACTCAGTGGTATAATCAGATGTCATAAGCATGTGAGTATCCAAAAGTCTTTTCAACTCACTAAAATCCTTAGCTTTGACTACTTCATCGGGCAATGCTTCCCAAGGTCCCACCACTCTCTGTGTGAAATATGATTCCCCTGAAGTTAGCCCGGAACCTGCTCCCTAGTAATCTCATCCTCTAACCTCTTGTATTGTAAACACACTCCTTAACTTCCAATCCCATATCCGCACATAGGTTCTAATTACAGAGTACAACAGACAGCAACAAAAGGTCACCTCTCTTTCTCCTTTGTTCTAGACTATATAGTCCTAGAGATTTTTTTTTTTTTTTGTAATCCTGAGCATCCAAAACATATATACATTTGGTAACTCTCTTTTGAACATTTTTTAAGGTTTCTATTTGCCCCTGGCTCGCTGGTGACCAAACCTGTGAGCAGCAATCAAAATGAGGCCTTATTAAAAGATCTGTATGATGGCGTATAATGGCATAAGAACATCCCTATGCCTGCTGCAAAAATTCCTTTTAATAATTCCCAGGATTCTAAATGCTTTGTTGCTAATATGTTTATATTGTGAAGAAAACATCAGGTCAGGCTACATTAAGGTCACATGTCCCTTTCCTGCTCTACACCAGCCAGAGGGGCTGTATCAAGATAATATATTGTTTTCTAGTATTCTGTTTGTCAAAATGCATTACATAGCATTTATCTTTATTAAAATTCATACCCCATGCATCTGCCCAATTTTTTTAGCTTGTTTTGGTCTTCTTGTACTGTTGTGTCAATATCGGCTAGTGTTGGTTCCCCCCAATTTTGCATCATCCGCAAACTTAGTTATGTTACTTTTGATACCAACGTGTACGTCAGATATGTACAATGTAAATAAGGTAGGTCCCAATACCGAGTCCTACAGTACACCGCTCGTAACAATAATTCTATTAGAGACGGAATCTCCAATTCTTACAACTTGAGTCCTGCCATCCAGCCAGTCTCCTATCTGCTTTAACAACCTCATGTCCAAATTCATGCACCCTAGTTTCCTTAATAACTTCCCACGTGGCACCTGATCGAAGATCTTTGCAAAAGCAAGGTAAATCACATCACTGGGAATATTTAAATCCAACAATTCACTAATTTGCTCATAAAAGGTGATTAGATTTGTGAGATGTTATCTTTTTGCGGCAAATCTGTATTGAGTATGAGCTATACTTCCTTCCCAAGCCTTTGTATCGGTGATGTGGTCTTTCAAAATTTCTTCCATGATTTTACCCAGGACAGGTGTGAAACTAATAGGTCTGTAGTTCAATGGTTGGTCCTTACTTCCTTTTTTGTGCAGTGGGATCATGACAGCGTGCTTCCAAGGTGTGAAATTCCTATACCTTAGGTGCCCCAGGGCAGGCACTTTTGCATAAGGACACCTACTCGTCTTCAATGCCTGCCCTGCAGAGCACCTAAGGTATTCCGGCTTTCTCCATTTTTTATTTTTTGTGCCCGTGGCTTTAAATTGCACTGGGACTTCCCCGAGTGGAGACTCAAGTAGTGCAGCGCAGAGAGCAGACACTGGAACACAATCACGAGCTACACTAAACTGCTCGTTCTAGTGTCAGCCGGCATGTTAAGATGCTGGCTAAGGAGAAGAGGGCATTATTTGTCCTACAGCCAACCGTGATGTAGCAGGGGTCCTTCTGTCACTGCTGGAGGCGGGTTTCACCATCAGATGCCAATCGCGGACTGCAGTTTGCATTGCGTGCCCGACCCTTCTTCAGTGTGATGCCAGGACCCTGTTGCAAAGCACGGCAGTCTGCGCTATAGTGTTGAGCTGTTAGGTCATTCCTGTGTGTCTGTGAGCGAGAACGAACCTCAGAGAAGCGCTCACACAGCAATCGTGATCGCAGATTGCGATCAGACTGATAGGTTAGTGACCGACTGTTCTGTGTTTGAAAAAAATAATCAAAAGGTCTTTTAAGAGCTACATATTGCCCATATACCATTTAATTGCTGTACTTTGAATTGGGGGGACTTGGATTTAGGCGGGAGAGGTGAATGAGACCATGAGGTTCTGTGGTAACACTTGAGAGTAAAATCGGGATTCGGCGATCTTCACCAGATAAAGAAAATATCAAACAATTTAGAAAAAACAGTTACTTTACTAAGATCAAGACAGGGCTACTGTATATTATAGTAGTAAGAGGGAACAACTCGGGAGTGGAGTGCAGTGCAGTCATTGAAAGGGATAGTCAACTTAGCTCATTATTACAACAACTTAAGAACTGAAGTTAATTAACTGGTCTAAAGCAAGCAGTTTTGTTGTCTGTCTGGATCAGACTAGTGTACTGCAGCAGGCATACAACTGCTGGAAAAATAAAATCAGCTAAACAGACTCCTAGCCTGACTAGACCTCAGTAGATATAATATCTTGGTGTAGTAGGGGCCATTCACATAGGTTTTTCAGGCTGCAGCAAGTTGGCAACAGAGTCCGTTTTTTTTTTTTTCCCTCAGTTGCTTGCTTACAGCTTCTTGGGGGAACTTTGTTGTGTATAACACAGACAGTAACATCTGTCTATCAGTAAAATCTGAGCCTGTGTGTTACTAACTGTCAATTACTGAGGCATAACATAAAATAAAAAAAAGCTTCTTGTGGTAGAGGCCTGGTAAGGAGCTTGGCTAATACAGCTATTGCCTTGGACCTAGTTGTACAATAAGGTACCACCTAGCTAAGCTAACCTAAATAAAGGCTGAGGTTGAAACTTCAGACTGAGAGGGGGTGCTGCCAATCTCTAAAGTTAAAAAGCTTTTTACAAGCTCATCTGACCTCTGTCTATAAATACAGAGTGGGGTCTAACATAAAGCATCTTAAAGAAAGTTTGAACAAGCTTTTTCTACAACTTTAGCTACTGTTGAATTTTATTATCTAAAATCTGAACACTGTTTAAAGAAAGAAAAAAAAAAAAACAGTTTAAAACAAATTTTAATGGGCAGACTAGGTGGGCCAAGTGGTCCTTATCTGCCGTCAAATTCTATGTTTCTATAGGCGCTTTTACACACACAGTCTTACAACGGAATAAGCGTTACGGAAGGACCCTACCGGTCCATCCCATGCTGTCTAAATGCTTTTTGTTCCATTGTAAAATGAACGTTCGCCTGAACTGCATTCCCTGGCGTCGGTGGTTTGTCCCCAAGCGTGCCATTACAGCGGGCAGTGTAAAGCGCCCATTCCGGCTCAAGACCTCCGGCTCTTCAGTTAGTGCGTCATGGCCACTGTTCTACCCGGCAAGGAGTACTGCACCAATATGGAGGGCTGGGCGATGTTGTGGTAGAACAGGAGCTCGTCTAATCAGGATGTGAAGCACAACAGACTGTATCGGAGCCGGACAGGTAACGCTGGTTTTGGTATAGTAGTGTGTGTGTGTGTGTGTGCGCGTGTGTGTAAAAGCGCCTTATGTAACCTAAAATCTGAATACTGATATAAAACTCTGGTTAGGTTTTTTTACAAGCTACTCTGTGGACTATCTCAAATCTGAATACTGAGCAATATAAAAAATCTCAAGCTTTTTTTTTTTTTTTTTTTTTATAAGCTAGTCTCTATTTGTCTGTGACGAACTACCTTCTGAATAAAAAGTGCAACTGTGAGCACAAAAAAACCCACTTAATAATCAGACACACACAGTCAGTTTTAAGTTGCTACATTTATTATACTGACAAAAACAACACACACATTTTCTTGTTGCATTTAATGACAATTACAAGACAGACAACTTGAAGTTCACTTCAACAGATTAAACATTTTCTGAGTGCGTACAGCATTAGCTTAGTCAGATGCCATGAGTCTTTTTATATTTGGATTTAAGAGAAAGCGTATTGATGAGTCTGTGGGATGAGGTGGTGATGAGAACGAAAATGCTTGGTCCAGTGAAGATGAATTTTAAAATTATGTAAACTAAGGGGCGGCATGTAAATATTTTTTCGGCATGTACTTTTTTTTCATGAATTTCATACCCTGCGTACTTCCAATCAGCCGGGATTTCACCCTTCAAAAAGGACAATATAAATATATTACACACTGACTTACAGATATAGGCCCACATATTCAAAGGAGATGCACTGCCCAAAATGGAGATGTGCAGTGCATCTCAGAAAAGGTGCAAAAGCGCGATAGTTGAAAGGGAGAGATGTGCCATGCATTTCCAAATGTATGATAGTGCAGAAATAATGTATGCGGCGCAAACGAAGGGGGCAGGTACATGAATATGCTGTGCATTCATATATTCAGCCAAAATGTGCAGTGCATCTGCTGGGCATCCCAGAAGTGTGCCGTGCAAAGTTAGGCAGACAAAAGAATGGCCTAAATTGGACAGCCACCCACAGAAAGGCCGCAGAACTGCAGACAGGCCATCCTGAGACAGCCCTTGAAGGTGCACCAGGACGTGTTCCAGGCACCCATACACAGCATCCATGCCAGGACGGAAGTACCTAAAGCCACAGGTGCCAGCACACCATAGGCACTGCCCAGTGAGCCATCCCCCAAATCACACCCAGGACGTAGACACCCAGCTGCCACATGCCAGTACTGTCGGGTGCCCCCCTAGCACACCAGCGGAGCAGATGGCCACACTGCAGCACATGTACCAGGGGTCATGGCCTGCACCCATGTGGCCTGCAGGGTGACACTGGGGCAATAGTGCCCAGGTAGACTGGTGGTACAAGTGGCAGCCTGGCATGGGCCAGGGAATGACCTGTAGCACACACCCATGGTGGTACACTATAGGTGCACACAGGTGGGATCCACCCACTCGGGCACCTGGTCACCCTCTACACACTGCCATTCCCTGCAGTTATCACCACGTTCCTCTCATATGGGGGGTGTGTTGCACTGCAGGTGACTGTACACTGTATATGGAACTGGTGTATCACATGCATGTGGCATACCAATTAGACGGTGTCACCCTGTGCCCTCTCCTGTTGCTTGTCAAGGTGGGCCCCTGTGGCCACTGTCCAGGTGGGCCCCCTGTACCCAGTCCGACCTTTTACGCGGCTATGGGCAATAGCATTGTACCCAGGCCAATGCAGTCCACACACACACACACACACACGTACACAAACATTACATCACAAGTGCCTGCTAGGCTGAAGTACCTCCTGTTCACCTTTGTGGGGTGGTGGCACAGCCCTGCAAAGCTAGAACTGTGCATGCCTGAGGTATGCAAATGGCCTGAGTACATTCCAGTAATGAGCTGCGCACATGGGCAATGGGCTCGGAATATGCACTGAGGCCATTTGCATATCCCAGCTGAATACTGCAATTTTACACACTGTGCATGTGGCTGCCTGTTGTGCATTTCCCCTATGCTCTATATAGGGCTCAGGTCTCCTGCTGTGCCATGCATCTCCCACTGCGTGATCGCACATGTTCGGGATATTCAGCTAGACATGATTGCATCTTACAGCGCATCTTCTGAATATACCATTATTGTGTGCCAGTACATCTCAGCTGTGTGGCACAGGCACTTGCACAATGCAGCCTGGGACTTTTGAATATGGGGCCCACAGTCAGCAATGACATGCAGCAAACAGGTGCTAATGTGTCATATTCAGGTAATTCATTAGGGTCCAATTTCTAAATTTCCTCCCTTATCCTGTTGACTGTAAAAAGATCCTTTACCCTAGCATATGTATTTAAATACATTCCCTGCCCACACTACCTACCCCTTTTATTGGCAGATCCACTGGGTGCCCAGAATTTAAAGTGGCAGCTAGCCTTTTCACTCCTGCGTCTTTTGGATAACAGTCTCACTTATTTTAAGGCTTCCCTCCCAGTTCTAATCAGTGTTAACTGGTAGTGCTTTCCCTGTCAGGTATTTGACACCAAGGACTGTTGCTTTGCTATTGTATTAAGGGGCCCACCCCTCTTTCCCAACATCCCTTGTAATTTTACCTGTGTGTCTTGACAGTAATCATGTAGCCCTTTTACCTTTCCCTTTGCTGCACTGCTGGTTTGCTCTTCCTTCTCCTTGATTGGATCCCTGTTCAGACATCTGTAGCCACTTCTAACAATTGTACTAGGAGCACACTGTATACTTTTGCTTTGAAACCCCCCTTTTATAGTATTAACCTGTTGTCGTGTCTGCATTGTGGCACCTTATCCACTTACTGTACTTGGCATACCAGTCGAACCGTGCATCCTCCGTCTAATAGGACCACCTTCTCTTATGAGGCTAGGGTATTCCTTTATGCATCTTTGGGTACTTTTGGAATTTGCCTTAGTTACCCCCATCCCATCCTGTTTGCCACCCAAAAAGGGAAAGTAGGCATTGTCTAAGACTGATTCTATGTGCATGTAAAACATTTCTATTGTTGCTATTAGTATGCTCGGGTAACGCTGAGTTAAATCTGGGCCCCCTGCTTCCCATTTCTACACCTACTGAACTTGCACAACTAAAAGGAATGAGTATACTTCACATAAATGTCCCTAGTCTTCTCAAGAAATTTGATTCTATTCGGTCATGGCTTAGTCACACCAAGCCTGATGTTCTGGTAGTCTCTGAATCCTGGCGCCATCCCTCCACTCTAAACCATGAAATAAATGTCCCATTGCAAAATGTCTATAGAACTGACAGGCTGTCCAGGGGAGAAGGGGTGGCCATATATGTGCAAGACAAATTCAACACCTCCGTTATTGACTCCTTAGGCATTGAGGTGGAGTTCGAATGTCTCTCTCTAAAGGTGCAACTTTCTTCCTCCTTTTCCCTTTGCATTATAAATAGAATAATAGGTTCTGGTGTATTACAAGGTAGTAATTCCATCGAGAGGTTCTGGGGACACAGAAAACCTCGAGAGCAAAGCTCGAGAGGTTTCATGTGTCCCCAGAACCTCGAGATGAAATTACTACCTTGTTATGCCAGAATCTATTTATTTTTTTTAATATATGGATACGAGGTGAATTCTCAGACCTTCATTTGAACAGTGCAGTCAGCCGGTTCATGTGCATGCTGGCAGGGTTCCCCAGTGCTCTGGGCTTCATTTAGCACTGCCTTTTTCTAAACTGTTTGTCAGCGGCAGTATCGGGCGAGCAGAGGAGCCGCGGACAGAGTCGAATTCTTCATGAGAAAATTGTTTTGAAAACTAAAGAAAAACGATTGCTGCTCCAGACCATTCGCTCGCTAAGTGAACGAGCAGGCTGCCATGTTTTCGGACTCGTTATGCCCGCCCACAGAGCAACAGCGGACAATCACAAGGCACGCTTTCTAAGACGGCAGGGATAGACTTGTGCATGTGTCTTCTGCTTGATAATATTATCGCTCGGTGCCGAATTACTATTACGGCACCCGAATGATAGTATTATCACTTAGGAACAGTAGTATTATCGCTCCAGGAGCGATGGTATTACAAGAATTTTTTTGTATGGTTTTCAACCGTATTAATTCAACAATCCATATATTAAAAGGCTGTTATAGGCCCCCTTTGGTGGGGTTAGATGTCTTGGATGATCTGTGTAATACCCTAGATACATTTTCTTCAGAGATTATCATTTTGGATGACCTAAACTTGGACAGGTTCTCTGCCAGCTTCAAACCTCTAAAGGAAGTTTGTGATACATTTGGGCTTATACACAACTGATCTCTGAAGTCACCCGTCCTAATAAGAAAAACCCTGCCAACAGTAGTCTGATTGACCTTATCCTAGTAAATAAACCATATCTTTACACACATTCAGGCATTTTCTTCACTGGCCATTGCATTATTGCCTGTGTGAGGACCACACCCAAACCAGCCTCTACATCTAGGTATTTCTTCAAAAGATGTCACCACAATTTTTACCAATATGCCTTTGTTTCTTATCTTCAGAATGCACACTGGCAAGACTTTTACCTGGCCCCTACGGTAAATGAGGCCTATGACATTTTTCAGAATATTGTACTTGTTAATAGACATGCACCTATGGTTAAAACACGTACCAAGAAAAAATCATGCCTTGGTTCACGGCTAGCCTGAAATCTTCCTTGCTCAGTAAGGACATACTTTGGAAAAGAGCCAGAAAAAACAAACTTTCCGTCAACAGATCAGCCTTCAGGGTTTCCAGGAACAAAAGTACAAAACTTCTGAGAGAAAGCAAGGTACTTCCAAGCTAAAAAGTGGACTTCTCCTTTATGTGTTCTGCCAAATTCTGGAAAACTATAAAGGTTATCGAGGGGCATTCATCAGCAAACTCTCTACTCGTAAAAATTTAATCTGGAGACTCTCTCATCACTGACAGACAATTCTTGATCTTCTAAATAATCATTTTGCTACTGCCGGGTTTGCGTTCAATTCCTCCCCTGCCAATAACCTTCATTCACAACTATGCACCCAGGACTTGGCATGTCCAGTTATTGGTCCTCCTATTCATGACACTGTCTTCTCTCTGTGCCCCGTGTCTTTGAAACAAGTAGAAGACATATTACTAGACCTGGACACTAGAAAGAGTGTGGGTGCTGACTCTATTGACTCTGATTACTTAAAACTTGGCTACCATGTCTTGTCTGCCCCAATCACCCATCTTTTCAATTTGTCCCTTGCTCACGGTGTCCTACCGTCAATTTGGAAAACTGCTCTAGTAATCCCTTTGTTCAAATCTGGTGATGTGTGTGGTCTAAACAATTTTGTAACACGGCTCACTCTCGCCCCCTGTAATACAGAGCCAGGATTCGCCGAATAGCCACAGGTGACTGAAACCGAGCAGGTATTAAACCACAGGTAACGCCCGCTCAGTCAGTACCAGCTGTGGCCATGGAGGCTCCCGAGGGTAGCAGCCCGCTGGGTCAGTACCCAGATTTGCCATGAGGCAGAGGGTGCAGCAGTGAGATGGGAAACGGGACCGCACCGAGGAGAGCTGATATCGGGGACGCGCATAGAAACAGTGTAGAGCACAGCAGGGGGCGCGAGCAGGCAGTGCTGGAAGCGGTCAGGAGGTAGGTGCAGGACTCAGAAGCAGTAAAACGTGTATCGGATGGAGAGTCGACGTAAGTCTACAGAACGAAAGTCATAGCGGTAGCACTGTATGAGGCATGTATGTAGGACAGTGAGTTAAACAGAAGCAGCAGTATGAGAAGTGGTGCATATCCGGGAAAAAAAGCAGTATTGAGAGATGCAATCCATAACAAATACTGAGTCCCATAATGCAGTACTCCATGTCTGTCGGCGCGGAGAAAATGACCGTCCAACCACGCAAAGTACCGGGTAGAACGTAACCGCAAACGGCAAGCTGATCGTGTGTCACATTCTGAACCTGTGTCATCAGCTCACAGAAATCTCCCCCAGTAGGTAACTGTGTGTTAGTGCTGTGACGTAAGCGCGCGGCATCTCATCGAAGTGAAAGCAAGTCAGAGAACGCGACAGCAGTATTTCTCGACTGATCGGCAATTGCTACAAAGTGTAAGTTAATCTGTATGTGATAGCAGCGCTACACTAGTTCCTTGCCAGTTGTCAGAAGAGCAGTGCATTCATCAATTTCAGTTCAGGTTCTACCGGGTGACTAATGCTCGCTGGGCGCTTCGCCGCGCCTCGCACGTAACCTCTTCAGTGGGCATTAATCCACCGTAGAGCCCTCAGCTGGCAGTGATTAATGCTTACATAGACCTATTTCTCTGCTTCCAATCCTTTCTAAAATGCTTGAGAAAGTGGTTAATAGTCAACTTAGTAAATTCCTGGACTCTTCTAATTTGCTCAACCCAGTTCAGTTGGGTTTCAGGCCTTGCCATAACATGATTCCAGCACTTGCAAAGGTTGCCAAAGGTTACCAACAACTGGCAGAGTGTCTTGGATGCCAAGAATTATGTGTGTGCCTTGTTCCTTGATCTAAGCAAGGCATCTGTCATGGTGCATCACGATTTGCTACTGGTAACCCAACAAAACCTTGCCCTGGACTCCCTTGCAATAAAATGGTGTACTAGCTATCTAATCGGTCGCTTTCAGGAGGTTAAATCTGATGGAGACCTTTCTCCTCTGAAACTGTTGCAGAGAGGCATCTTAGGACCTCTTTTTTTCATACTCTATAGCAATAATATTGACACTTGTATCAAATCAGCTAACATTCATCTCTTTGCTGATGATACAGTCCTTTATATTGCTAGGCTGACTCCAGAACTGTCCCGCAGTGATCTGCAATTGGAGTTCAGTTGCCTGCAGCGAAACCCTCTAAACCAGACACTGCTTTTAAACTAAAAAAAAAAAAAAAAAAAAGACTACAGCGATGCTATTTTCTCCATTGGTTAATGCATCAGCACCGAGCAATCAAGGTACAGCACATCAGATTGTCACATTGTTAGGTGAGCCCTTAGAGTTTGTGGACAAATTTAAATATTTAGGGGTCTGGACTGACCATAAACTATCCTTCACCAACCATGTTGAGGAACTAATGAAAAAATGTAGACACTTGGCCTTTTCTATTGAATTATGCTTTCACTTACACACAGTGCTAAAAAGAGACTGGTCACATCACTTTTGGAATACGCAGATTGCCTTTATTGTCAAGGCCCTAGTTCTGTTCTAACCAAACTTAATACCCTGTACCACCGAGCCATAAGATTTAGTACTGGTACACCTTACTCCACCCATCATTGCTCCCTTTATTCCCTAGTAGACTGGTCATCACTTAATTTTAGAAGGCAAAGAAATGCTGCATTCTGGACCTTCAGAGCCATCTCTAAGACACTCCCTCAGTATCTCTCCGATTGCCTGCCCCTCTGTACTATAGGTAGCCACTCCCCTAGAAGCCTTTCATATATTTCTCTAATCATTCCTTAAGTTCACTCATGCTTTGGCAGAGCTTCCATAAGTCATGCACTTCCTCAACTATGGAATAAACTGCAAAAAAACTTGAAGCTGGCTGCCCCAATAAAAATGCATACATTCAAAAAGCTGTTTGCTCGCTCTTTTAAGGAGTCTTGCAACCGCTTCCATAAATGACTTACTAACCCCTTGCCTGGCACATTCCTATATGGTTCTCAGAGCCCTTCTATTCCTTCCTCAGATATACTCTAATGGATAATTATTTTTTACCTCTGTGTCTCTTTTCCTTCCCTCTGCTACTTTTCTCTCACTGAGTCCTCTCCTTATGCCACCCTTAGGTGACTTCAATGTATATACTGTACATACTATAATACTTATTGGTCTTGGCATACGTTGTATATTATGCTATGTTTCTGTGTATTATGGGATATGCATACACTTGTGTCTCCATTTTTTAAGCATCTGTATTACTCTTTGCATGTATCCAACTACGTTATTGTATTCTTTGTTGTACTTTGGATGTGTACCTCCCAGGTCCACCTTGTACATGAGTTCTCTCAATGGTGTTTCACATGGTAAAACAAAGACTGATTGACTGATTTATGCAATGCCCTGATCTCATGGTGGTATCAGTGACCTTATTAAAAAATGTGGCAAAACAATCAAAGACATTAGCCATACCTTTGGCTGTGTCCACTAAAGTACCATTATGCTTCAATGGGCCAATTGAGGATGCATTTCCCTTCAAGGAATATATGTAACTATAGAATTGTTTACTATTTTTTGTGCTATTTGCCAACTGACGTCCGTGGGATCGCTTATTCTTGCATAAAATATGCTTGCATTTTTTAACCATTTCTTTGTGCTTAGTCTTATTCCTTTCATTGTCATCCTTAATCCACAGTCTATACAACTGTCTTTTCTTGGACAACAGTTTGCATAACTTATTATTCATCCATTTAGGTTTTATCCCTCTGTTATTTATTTGATTTGGTTTTAGGTGGTACTCATTTTTGTACTAGTGAGTGTATTTTTTGTTTTGAGTATTTCCCATTTATCATTACCAGTCTTGTTTTGAAATTCTGCCTCCCAATAACACAACACATTTCATTTATTATTTCCATGTAATTTCAAGCCTTACAGTTGACCATTAGGAGCTTACCTATTTTTTCAGGTCTAAAGTCTAGGTTGATCTTAATCATAACATGATTGCTAATTCGTAACAGTTCCTATTTCTTGACCACGTGATGGTGCGCTACTTACTGCTTCTCTGCTGATTCTACAGGTCCACTGTTCACCTGCATTAGGTTTTTTGGTCAGGGTTCCTACAGCGATCTGATGAAAAGTCCTTATTCCTGTTACCATAATTTATATTGAACTTGTTTACTGCCACTTTACTACCAGTCTCTTAACTGTTTGTAAAGAGCTTTGGGACATGATGTGACGTGTGTAAAAACTGTTATATAAATGCAAAGTCTTAAGTGGATTTAGTGCAATTTCTTGCATTCAATAGCAAAATATAAATGTATTCAAAACAAAACAAGACGATGTGGATAGAAAGTTTAAAATGTCAGACTGAATAATCCATGGTAAAATCAATCTGTGGGGGGGGGGAAGGGAATCTCACAGAGAGTATTATAGAGTAGGCAATACACAAGTACTGGAAATGCAATACTGCACCAATACTATTTGCATTAATATAAGCATTTGTCACCCATACCAGTAAGCTAGATTCAGTCCAGGGGAATCATGTAGGGATAGCCAGGGTTTGCAGTTGAGAGTTCCATCATTTCTTTGCAGCCCCGGGGAATCCCTGAAACAACACTTCCCTAGCATTTATTTATATGATAGTTGGTGGGGGGGGAGCATTGCAACGATTATGGTTCTGCTGAAATGGGAACTGGCAATCCCTTATATTCAGGTGAAATGATGCTACTGGTTTAATCCATCTAGCAAATCTAGCGTTACAAAAAGGCATGCAAGCCCTTGCACAGCTGCGTATAAAACTGTTAATAGTCCATCTAAGAGACATCCTATAAAACATATGCTAGCAAATGAAATGTTCAATTCATAAAATAATATGGATCAAACACATTGTCAAAAAAGTGAGACTGCCTTATCGCCTCAAGAGTATCAACAGCCCTACAAACTCCATGGCTTCTGTGATCTGCATGAATGCCATGTGATTTACATACACAGAAGCAACAAGTTGCAGCAGCATCCAAAAATGAACGGACTTAAAAGTAACTTCCTTAAACTTACTCATTTTTTCTAAGAAGAAATGCTACTTAACCCCAGACCAGTAACTGTAAGCTTCCAGGTTTGGCAAAACTATCGGCATTAGTAATGAAGGCACACATGTTCCAGGCTCAGAGCTTCCAGTTTGGTAAACTACACTTGTCATAGTCGAAACCACAAAAATATACACACTGCATCAGTGTGAATGTGAACAGCAACCGCACATTCACCGGTGGAAGCAGCAGCAGCCGACAGACAGGCGTACTAGCAACACCAGTTGTACCACTCGGCAGCTTTCAAACAATTCCGTCATTACATCCAATTAGAAGTGCACCCACCTTGACACTGGAATCCCTGTTTTCCGAATCCCCTGCAACCAGAAAAAGAGACAGGTTTCAGAGAACAGCAGTGTGCAGATGCAACTTACATCTATCTATTCTGCAGCCCAGCTGTGTGTAATGGAAAGATTCTGCATTGAGTACTATAGCTATAAACCCCTCCTCGCCCGCTGCTGTACTGCTGCGGCACTTGAAAACCTCAGATAACCCATTACTTCCACTTGCAATTTAAGACTTGAGTTCATGCAGCTCGACTCATGTTTAATAATACAGTAACCGAATGCATATTTACGCACGAAAAGACTGCAATCACCAAACTGCTATTTATCTGTAGAGCCTCAAACTGACACAAAGGCAAGGATTTATTATGAGCAGCTAATGATTAGATTTTCTTCACTGGGGGCAGCAGCAATCCACAGACGCGTTATTGCCCACCCCCCAAAATTATTTAATTTTCAGGCATGCCTTCCACCTTTACAACTTTTGCAAACATAACCCCCTGTCTATATATAACAAATATTATAAAGTAATGCATAGGAGCCAACATTTATTTTCACAGGAAATTGGGCGTCAAATCGGCCCCCGGCGAACTCGGCTCCTATGAAGTAACAGATTGTCAATGCAGGCACTGGTAGTAGTAGTTACCAGCGAGCTGCATGTACTGCCTGGGGGAAGATGTCCTTACCAGATGAAGTCGGTGCAGTGGCTGCAGAAGGTCGGCTGCTTGAAAAATCGGGCTATAAACTTGTGGTCTTTCACCTCATGGACGTTCTTCTGCCTCAGAGCCCCCTTCCTTGCGAAGCGCACCGTGTTATCTTCGCCGTCGTTCGGAGCGGGGTCAGCCATATTGAGGACGGAAGTGTTAATAAGTGAAGAGAATTCAGGGGTTTGCTGTAGCTACTGTATGGGATGTGTGCGGTTTCCTCGCTCTCGCCTGCAGCCTCCCCCCGATACTCCTGCTGCTGCCGCCGCTAATGCTGCTGCACTACAGCTCTCCACCAGTATCAGCCTCTGCCGCCGCTCACTCTGCTAAGGGGCGTGTCGCGGGCGCAAGCCCCGCCCCTTCCATGCCTTATTTGTATAGAAACTCCCTCTCAGACAGCGCGAGCATCTGTGTGATGACAGCAGCACGCGTGTGACCTTGCAACGGGACATCTACTGTACAGAGAATGTTCTCTCCATCCCGTTTTTGCATCGGTTTCGTTTATCCTCCCCTCCCTCACTGACTCACCTGGATACCTGGAAATGTCCAGCTGCACCCCCCCCAACCCCTTTAGGTATCTGCCCTGCCCGCCTTCCAAACTCTGAAAATCTTTGCATATTAACATTTACTTTCTTATCAAATAGGGTTATTCCGGTCACTGCAAGTAAATGCAAGATACAAACAGTACCACATTTAATCTGAATAATAGATAAGAGTGTGTCATCCCTGAGCAGGGTCAGACTGGGGTGCAGGGGGTCCACCTGGAAAGTTGATGCAGGGGCCAACCTGGAAAATCAATAAGGGAGGTTCCAGGGTGACAAATTCATATCGGTATTCCACTTACATTTGATATATTATGTTTGCATCCTAAATTCATTTGCAGTGCCAAAACAGCCTCATTTAATTAGAAAATAGATGACAAATGCAAAGATTTTCAGAGAGGTGTCCAGGTACCCAAGGGGGGGAGGGGGCACCTGGAAATTTTCAGGTATCCAGGTGGGCCAGCTTGACTCTGCCACTGAACTCTCCCCAAGTGATTTTTCCAGGTGCTACCCCCATCAACTTTAGAGCTGTGCCCCACTCACCCCACCAGACCCTATCCAGGTGTCTGGTGTAAAGATGATTTCAAACGAAAGGTCAGGTGAGGTCAAGCAGTGCTGCAGCAGTAAAAGGGAAGGGATCAACGTGGGGATTTCCACTTCATATCTGCTTACTCCCTAGTTCTGCTTTATCGGTCTCATTTTTGTTTTCTCTCCTCCTGGTGGTCTTATACAGTTTGTAGTCCCCTATTATGCCATAATAGCTGCTGCAACCAGTGACTTCATTAGTTAAATCCATTCCACCACTTGTCTGGGCTACTATATGGATAACAATGGCTGTGCTCCTCAACGTGCACAGTTTTCATCAACCAAGCAGTTCATACAAGTTAGTATCAATCCCAAAAAGCTAAAGGGTGCCACTCTGAATCAGGTTGGTGCACCTAATTATTTATTTATTTTTTGTTTACAGGGTAAGTGCACTGGACAAGAGCAATTGCCTATTTTCAGGCATGACCTGGGAGAGTTACAGACAACATGAGCAGCATTACCAGGTGACTGCAATACTACAAAACATCACCAGTAGTCTCCCACAATAGAGATACCCTACACCATTGTACTGTATTAGCATTGCCTATTTTCTGGCACAACCCAGAAGAGTTACAGACAACATGAGCAGTAGTATCAGGTGATACAACACAATGGTTTAACATACAGTATGGAGGTACCCAAAACACTGCACCATATGAGCATGTCAGAGACAAATCATACTAAGTCCTAGTATAGCCCCAAAGGGAAAAGATTAAGTCAGTTTAGGTAGGAGTAAACTTAATCAGATACACAAGCATTTATCAGTGCACATGAGGAATTTGTGAAGGTCACTCTTAAAAACCTGTTGAGACTGAGCATGCCTTAAGGTCATAGGAAGCATCTGTTAAACCCAATCGAATGTACAAAAACTCTATGGCCGGGATATTCAGGGTGCAAGCCTGGGCGTAGCGCAACTGAGATGCACCAGGGTGTGGTCTGGGCAATATTCAACGGTGCTGCACCAAGGCTAAGCACTGTTGACTATGGTACTGTGGCCACCCGCATTGCGCAGTGGCACTGTGCCAGCACAAGTGGTTAGAGAGGAGCAGGGGGATGCACCAGCGCAAGTGCTGGCGCACTAGGTGCATGAACCACGATATTCAGTGCTTTATATGCACATGGGTCCATAATGCATGCAATGTGCAAATAGGGCCATTTGTATGTCATTATGGCCCCATTTGCATGCAGGTGCGCCGATCCCTGGTGACTTGCGCCTGGTGCCCTGCCAGGCTGCAGCCGTCGGGGACAGACGCCCCCTGCCCCTCGGTGGCAATGCGCCCCAACACCCGATCACGGGCTTTGTAATTGTAAAAGATCCCTGGTGGTCCAGTGGACCCTACCCCCTTGCCCGATCATGGGCATACTGAAAGAAATCCAGTCCTTGGTGGTCCAGTGGACCTGCTCCCCAGCCCGATCGCGGGCTTTGTAAACTTAAAAGTATCCCTGATGGCCCAGTGGACCTGCTCCCTAGCCCGATCACGTGCTTTGTAAACTTAGAAGCATCACTGGTGGTCCAGTGGACCGAAACAAGCCCGATCGCGGGCTTTGTAAACTTAAAAGTATCCCTGGTGGTCCAGTGGACCGAATCCAAGTGATCGCGGGCTTTGTCAGGTTATTCTCAGGGTCCAGCGTACCCCTTCGACGCCCACGCAGAGCCCACCACTCATCATCAGTGGTGGGGCGGCAGCCCTCACCAAGAAATCGGGCTTCGCTGCCACTCATCAACTGGTAGCAGCACGGCTGCATGCCCATTCATCTGACAACGGCCAATGGGCATGCAGACCGTATTGTATGACATAGTTCCGATATGTGAATGGAATCCATTCACATATTGGGACCGTGTTGTACAGTATGGTTCTGCACACCTTTGGCCCATGCTGTGGACCAATGGGCATACAGCCGCACTGCACGCTGTCAGTTGGTGGGCAGCTGGGTGGCTTGTGGGTGGTGAGCTGCCACCCACTGCTGATGGGAGGGGAGCGGGGTGGTGGGTCTGCGTGGACGGGTGCGGAGGGGGTACCGCTGGACCACCAGGGATTCTTCTTTGACAAAGACTGCGATCAGGCTGGATTCAGTCCACTGGACCACCAGGGATACTTTTAGGTTTACAAAGGCCGCGATCGGGCTGGTTTTGGTCCACTGAACCACCAGGGATTTTTTTAAGTTTACAAAGCCCACGATCAGGCTGGGGAGCAGGTCCACTGGACCACCAGAAAATGATTTTATGTCATTACACCTATGATCAGGCAAGGGGGTAGGGTCCACTGGACCGCCAGGGTTATATTACATTTACAATGCCCACGATCGGCCTGTGTCTTGGAAGGTCGGGTGGCCACCCACAACAGGCAGCTGCACGGCAGCTCACCTGTGGGTGGCCAGTCCTTGCTTCAATTTTTTTCAGTGGATCTTTGCGCCCCCCCATGCGGCGCAAAGCGGGTGTGTGCCTGCATATGTGCCACACATCCCGGGCTGAATATCGGAATGTGCCGAATATGCATGGGCATGCCCCCACACTTGCACCCCATACATTACTGGTGCAGCCCGGCGCATCAGGATTTGCTCAGTGCAACATCCCCTTTTGCATATCGCACTGGGGCTCATCAGTGGGTTGCACAAGGTGCAACACTGTTGCGCCATGCGCAACCCCTTTGAAAATCCCGGCCTACAAAAAAAGATACACTCAAAGGCAAAA
The DNA here is from genome assembly GCA_016271365.2 of Neoceratodus forsteri. Taxonomy (NCBI): domain Eukaryota; kingdom Metazoa; phylum Chordata; order Ceratodontiformes; family Ceratodontidae; genus Neoceratodus; species Neoceratodus forsteri. Next base: position 285,397,601 of record JADMNL010000025.1, read on the forward strand.
ATTACTGCCTATGGTAGTAAAAAAAAAAAAAAACATTGCTACAGATTAATGCTTGTACATGCAGAATTTAATAATAGATAGTCTTTACCAAAAAAGGTGTGGAAAGTGCTGCATGCCTCATAGGGCTACTGCTAGTTACTAGGCAAAACAAGCAGAACTGTGCAAATGCTTACAAAAGATTGAATCAATTCAACAGGCTGTGCCTATATGAAATATGCCTCTCACATAGCTGCCAGATTACCCTGTCACAGTGCTTCGATCTATGATCTTCCTCAAGGGGCATGCTTCATACAAGTTAGTATCGGGGTCAGGGGTCACTGATTGCAACCAATGATGTCACTGAATGGAGCATCTATAATGATGAAAACAAACATGCCGCAAAAAAACAGGCAAGTCAAGGCAAGGCAAGTTTTATTTTTCAGGCACCCAATCCCAGAAGCTCTGGGCGCCGTACATAAATACAAATTATTCATTAAAAAGACACACACATAAAGGACTAATAAATAATCACACATTATAAAACACAGTTTAAAATAACAGCAGTTATTAACACAGCTATCCTGCAGAAATGTATTAGTACATAGTGTCAGAAAAGGTCTGACTAAACAAGATCTTGAGGCAGGCCTTAAACACATCAATTGAAGGGGCCTCCTTTACAGATGGAGGCAGCAAATTCCACAGGACGGGGCCGACAACACTGAATGCTCTGTCGCTGGTGGTTTTAAGCCTCGTACTGGTTGTGCAAGGGAGGGTGCCTTGCAGAACTGTATTTTTTTCAACATGATCACAATTTTCAAGAAGAATGCCCTTTCTGCGACCTTTATCACAGTTTACAGTAGCTTGTACAGATTTTTTTAATGTGGCTGTACAAAAATGCTATGGATAGTGTTTATTACCAGGCTTAGCATTTTTTACGCAACTGTACAAAAAAGGAAAATGATGCCCATATGTAAAAAATGCTGAAAAAGGCATTTTCACCATTGCTATGGTTTTCCCCCTGCACTAGTGAGTTGCACACAGGGACTTAATCCCTGGGCCATTCCTTGCTCTTTGAAATCAGGTGCCAGGCAGAGAGAAACAAGACATATACAGTAGGAAAACAAGCAATATGCAAATGCAACTTGTTACAACACATGCCAGCACTGGTTAAACTTTTTAAATTGACATGTTACCGAACCCTTGTCTCCAGGGCACATACCTCTCAACCGCTATAAATTTCACATATTGCTATGATTTTTACACTCAAATTTTCCCTTGCTCTGCTAAGGTTTACAGGTGTCTTTAATGATGTTGGAACTACTTCTGGACACACAAACCATTAAATCAATGAACTAACTTGATAGAAACATTACCTAACACTAAATACATGGGTCCCACTTTTTAAAGGGACACTATCAACCCATAGTGTATGGTGGAATGCAGTTGTGTATGGAAATCCATACACTGCAAAAAGTTGTTCTGCTGCAGTAGTGATGTCCTCACTAATGCAGAACGACTTTGTGTTCTGCTTTAGTGAGGATGTCATAATACAAGAGACTCCAGCAGACATTGTGATTTGTCCATTGCTATGTGAGAGTAGTGCACGGGTGTGCTGGGCAGCAGCAGTTTAATCAAGGGTGGTCAGCACAGCGGATTTAAAATATAGAAAACTGAGTGTTTTTTTTCCTTTTTTTGTCACCATACATTATGTAGAACAGTGTATGGTTACCCATACACTACTTGGCTATTCTTTCACCTCGTAGATACAATGCCGATTTGGAAACCTCTCGAGGTCATCGGTCTGCATTGTATCCACTCGGTGGAAGAATAGCCTTGTAGTGTATGGGTATCCTATATTTTTTGCATCGTAGTATTTCAAGCTGAAAACCCACATTTTATGATTACTTACCTTCTCTCAAATTCTTTGATGTTGCCGGTGGGTTAATCTGCCTCCTTTCTTAGTTCTGAAATGCATGGTAATTGCGTTATTAGTCCCTACCTTGTTTTAAATCCTTGATCGCCTGTATTGCTCACTTCCTGAACATTAACAACATCCCCAAGCAGTGCAGCCACGTAGGATGCAATAGTCTTTTCTGCTTGCACTGCATCTTGAGTGGCTAGACTGTGTTGGGGTGTTACTAAGTCTAAGACAGATGCAGTGGGAATTGATTAAGGAATGTAGACAAACACGTTTTAGTGTGGTAACACCAGTATGTTGGACAGTCTGTTTTTCACTTTTAAAATTAAAAAAGGAATCAGAATCAAGCTACCGGCCACATTAGCTAATTCTACAGAATGTGACAAATCACAAAATATGTTTTTTTAACTAGGGACAGTTTGAGGCCAAAAGAGATTGACAGTGTCCCTTTAAAGAAATATTATTCTTTAAAATAAGAAAGTGTTACACATTCTGACCATATGCTCTGATTTTTGAAGGCCAGTGCTACGAATTGTAATGCTGAGAGGTATGCCAGGGTATTTCCCCATCCATGTGCTCTGTGATGCCTGAGAAACACTGCTTTTGCTGCCTCAGTAGCGCAGTGTGTTAGGACCTCCGCTCGCAACACTGGATGATCTTGAAAATTTTTGTCTACCTTGCTCATGAGGTGGGGTCCCAAAAGGGCCATATTGAAAATTAGGTAAAAAAAATTGAGAAATGAGAAATCTAATAGCAAAAGTTCAAAACCAATTGAAATGCATTACACAGACTTACTTTGTGTTATCATATTGCAGTCACCAATTCCAGCAGCAAGACTTGTTTTCCATCAGAGAGTGGCTCTTTGCCATGGAACCTGTTCAGGTGAGTGAGGGTATGTGGGAGGTGGGTGGGATGGGTGGGGGTGAGGGGTCATATCAGCGAGGGACCTTTTCTACTGTACAAGTTTAAAAAACAGATAAGATAATGAGGGACTGTTTTCTTGTTTGCAGGCCTTATTTAGTACTGGATCTGACACGGGGGACTGGGCATCCCATTGTTGGCTTATACTGTATGGTGGCACTTTGGGTGAGCACCCAAGTGTTGCCAACTAAGCGTGGGGGGAGGCAGTTGGGAAGTGTGACCTGGAGGGGAGGAGGGTGGGAAAACAGTACCAGGGATGAGCACCTCGGTCCCCTTAATATAAATTTAGTTGGGAGGGCTGGCTGAGCTGACAGGAAGAGGGAAATAAAAAATAAAAATAAATAGATGGATGGATAGATGGATAGATAGCTAGATAGACAGACAGATATGAAAAAGAGAGAGAGAGAGAGAGAGAGAGATGGAGAGAGACATCAATATCGCTGGCTCACTGCTGGCACACAAGCCAGCAGCACACCTCCATCTGCAGCCACAGATATCAAGAAAGTCCCGCTGATCTTCTTCAAGGCAATCTCTTGCAGCAGGTCATTAACACATGGGACTACAGCCGTAGGCATCATTTCCATCAGATAACTTCTCAGCAGTCGACCCTGGGACCTCCACCCAGCACTACCACATGGTGTTTTACCTGGCAGGTATAAAAGGGGGAGGTCCCAGCTACTCCTCAGTTCTTTCCAACCATGACCTGCATGCAACAAGTCCTCCATCAGAGGTCTGCGTTGCTGTCATTGATGAAGAGTTCTACCGACCAAAAATTTACTTAAAAGTTCATATACTAATGTCTTCGGATCCTTTATTCCGAAAGTGTTCCTGTGGCCTCAGAATCACAAAGGAAGACCGCCACGAAGTCCGTGTTTATTGCCTTGGTCCAGAACATGACTCCAGGGAATATGTCTTCTGCAATAGGTTCAGCAAGGCCACAAAACGTTGAAGGCTTCAGCAGCTCTGGGAGTTCTTCATGGAGCAGAAGGTTGCCCTCCTGGAGCAGCAACAATGCTCTACAACCAGAGAATCCTCAACATCCTCCTCAGGGTCCCACTGCTCTATGAGTGACCTCTTCACATTGATGGCACAGGGTCCTAGTAAGAAACATTCATCAAAGACTAAGCATGCTTCTACCACTCCCTTGTCATCGACGAAGACTTCACAAAAAGTGAGTATAGAGAAGGTTGCCCCTGTCACATCGTCCTCTACACTATCGATGACTGTGGGCTCCTCTCTTCCCCCAATGATGGCTCCTTCATCGACAGTGGGTTCCGGTGTTATTCTACAGCTTCCTATGCGGCCTCCCCTTCAGTATTGTCTGCCCATCATCCATTGATAATGGCTTCAGGCCCATTGACGATCATCGATGACTCCTTACAGTCCATCGACGATTCTCTCATTGACGACAAGGGCTTCAGGCCCATTGACGATCCCATCAATGACAACTGGCCTTGCCTCACAGGGCCTAATACTTGCACCCTCATCAATGACCCTGGGGTTATATTCACATCCCATATCGATGACTTCAACTTTGGTTCCACTGCCTAATCTTATTCCATCAGTGGTCCCAATTCACTCTGTCCAGTCTGCCCCAGCTACTTTCACTGGGCAGATGGCCATGATTGATGTCCAGGCTTTAACAAATACTATCGTGGACCTGACTTAGACCTTGCACCCCCCCAAAGAGGGCCCAGTTGCAGTCTCAGCTCCCTCTAGGCCTCCTTCGGCCCAGAGGGCGGCCATCTCTTCTTCTGTCTCTCCAAGTGTATACACTCAGGACGTAGACATGGAGGACCCTTTCCTGCAGGACTGGGATCTGGCTGATCTGGAGGATGAGGACAGCATGGACCAGAAGGATTCCCCTCAGTCCTCCTCTGCTGCCTCCTCTGTTCATGGGGAACCTATCCCAGAGCTCCCTTGTTCTCCGCCAGATGACCCAACATTTTTGGACATTATGATCCACCTCCAGAAAACATTTGGATTCCAAGATACTGATCAGGATGCTTCTAGGAAGAAATTGGCTCAGTACTTGAGTGTGCCGGAATGCCCCACTCTGGTCTCCCCCCCCCCTTGGTGGATGCCTTTGAAGAGGCTATCATGGCTGCATGGAAGCAACCTTTCAAGATTACCTCCAATCCACGTAAGGCTGATAGGATTTATCAGGCTCCAGTGGATCACCCTTATTTCATGTCTCCATCTCAGGTGGACTCAGTGGTGATCAATGCAGCACATGATAGGTCCTCTAGTCCTCAACACATGAGTGCTCAGCCCCCGGATACAGAATCCAAAAAATTGGATGTTATAGGAAAATGGGTTTTTTCATCAGCCTCCTTGTTTCTACAGGTACTTAATTACATGCGATACCTCCTGAAATATCAGGAGGAAATCCTTTAGGCCTCCCAGGCGACAGTCCAGTCCCTCTCGGTGGGTTCTGTCTAGGAAGAGCTGACGGTCAAAATATCTACTGCGGCAGCTGTATGCCGCCACCTGCTAAGGACAATTTATGTTGCCGTTGATTCTATGGCTCGTATGTCCTCTGCAGGAGTGTGTCCAAGATGACACGCCTGGCTCAGGGTGTCAGAATTTTCACAGAATGTACAGCAATCAATCCTGAATGCTCCTTTTAAAGGGGTTCAGCTGTTCGTTCCACAGACCCAAGACATATTAAAAGACTTATAAGACTCTAGTCATACCCTGTAGTTGGTACAAACCCTAAACCATCTGAAAGCCAAAACAGCCTTCAGAGGCTCCTTGAGGGGCCACCCCTACAGGGGCTGACCCAAGAATCAGAGGCAACCTGTCAATAAGAGAAAACCTTAGTTACAATTGCCAGGTCCTGGAAATGCTCAGAAACCCTGTTACATCCCTGCTGCCCCCAAGTAGGGCCAACCTTCCACCTGAAGGTCTTCCTCCAGTTGTGAGCCTAGAGACCCAACCCACAGCCATCAGGCAGATTTTCCTTGCACCTGCAAGGGTGGTGAGCTATCTTGTCTAGCAAGTGGCTCCTGCAATTGATCATGACAGAACACAAACTGGAATTCACAGAGATACATCTTCCTCTGCCACCCAGGGTCTCTCACTACCCCCCCCCCAGACCAGACATTGATCTTACGGACTGAGATAGATGCTTTGCTCTCAAAGAAAGCCATCAAGGATGTCAACACCTGGGATGGCTGTGTGAGTTTAAATTCCTGAAGCAGTTCCTAAAAAACGCCTTATAAAATTAACTTTTGGTAAAAAATAAATTGTAATACCTGCTATAAGGCAACATTGGAACAGATGGGGAGGAAAATCCCAGACCGACATCCAGAGCATGCACTAGATGCTGAAGGATCTGATTATCTGGACTCGGCAAGTGAGACGTCCTCACAGGCCAGCATAACAGCTTCGGGCGCCGAAACCCTTCCTGAACTCCTGCACAGAAAACACAAAAAATGGATACAATGTTGGAGGAACTATAGGCATTTCAAGCAGGCACAAAGAAGGACTTTGAAAGCCCCCAAGCAGACATTAAAGAGTTACAAAAAACAACCATGGATTATCAAACGGCAATCACAGAGCTAGATGTAAGGGCGGACCGCAATGACAGATTAATAGTTGAGGCTTTCACACGGATTCAAACACCGACGGTTAAATGCGAGGACATGGAAGGCAGATCAAGAAGAAAAAAACATCAGGTTTTATGGTTGCAGGGAGCAAGCAGAAGGAAACAACTTTACTCTATTTTTAGAAACCTTTCTATGGAAAAAAATGGAATTACCCCCTGATTTCCCGCTCAACGTAGAAAGAGCCCATAGAGCATTTGGGTCAGTGCCAACACACAACCAGCAAAGGCCCCAATCAATAGTGCTGCAATTCATGTCCTACTCAGTTAAGCAACAAATTCTAACCGGATTGTGGAAAAAGAAAAAGGTATTTTTGAGGGGGGTCCGAATATACGACGACAACAATTTCTCTACAGTGGTTATGGATCAGTGCTGGAAACTGGGTCCACTCATGAAGCTACTCAGGGAAAATAACCTCAGGTTTCACACACCATTCCCTGCAAAGCTAAAAGTGTTCTTCCCTGAAGGGGGTATAACTTATGATAACCCCGAAACAGCATGTGCAGCCCTAACACAAAGAGGCCTGAACGCAGCCCTTCCACCACACCCACAAACTAGAGCTGAACAAAATGAGCAATCAAATGAAAGCACCCAAGAAAGAAGATGACATGCCACTTCAACATTGAAGGATATCCAAGCACTGCTACAAACTTTCCAGAAGACTTGAACTACCTGATTAGCTGATCACTGTAACAGAACCCTGAGAGACAGGAGAGTGGCTCTACCTGTGTGCGCATACTGGAACTGGTCTCAACAATATTTGAACTCTAAAAGGAAAATCCATGCAATGAATGAATGGGGCGACACCCTAAAGAACTGTCTTCTTGAATACCCACTGTCCTCTCAGACTGTGCTTAAAAACTAACTTACTCCCGAAGCAAGGAATGCACGGACCAAGATGAGAGAGGCTCCCTGATCAAGAACAACGCCTCATGGGACCAGTAAACAGAGAAAATATGGACTGACCTTAACTTGCAAGTTTACACAATCCCCTGACATGACTAACCCTAAAAGTTGTATAACCCAGGTGTCTTAAAAATTGCTGAGGACTTTCCACTGATTGTTGCCTGTCCACTGTTAAGCCGAGGATGACTTGAAGCACACTTACCTTCTGGGGAAAACAATCAACTGGGGGAGACATCCATCCATCCAAGCAGACCCCATCTTTTTACCTGGAGGGTAGGTGATCGGGAAGCAGATACTGAGGTAATCCGGGGATATATGCACAAATGAAAGGGTGGGGGGGATGAAGTGAAGGAGGGAGATGGGGAGAATGAAAATAACAAGCAAATAGGCAATACATAAACAGAAGATAGTGATAGCTTGGCAGCATTCTAGAAGTACAGCAGAGGCCCCTAAGCAAAACGTGACCTGCTACGCACTAACACTAAAGCAAGCATGGAGGAGGTGAGCGATCCCTTAAAGGGACCATGGCCTCCTCCCACCTTCAAACCAAAAGCTCAAGAACAGGTGGCTGAAGCAGTGAAGTGATGACTCTGCTTTGACCGGTCCACAGAGCAGATGCAATAACCACAAAGAGCTGAATAAGTATGGGACACCTCTAAAATAAAGGCTATGTTGTACAAAAGAGCTGCTGGGGAAGGGGATGAAGCACTGCCAAGTTCAGCCACTTTGAGAGACACCCGGTGGAGTGCATTGGAGAGCTGGATTGGGTGAGGGGGGAGGAAATAGCTGAAATATACCAGTGGGCAGATAGCATGAGGCTCTACTATTTTACATCTAGGGGATGAAGCACTGCCAAGTCCAGCTACCTCAAGAGACACCTGGTGGTGCGCATTGGAGAGCTGGGTTGGGCAGGGGGGCAGGAAATAAGAGCTGAAATACATTGGTGGGCAGATAGCAACAGGCTCTACTATTTTACCCTTAGTTAGATTTCCTTGGAGAGACACTGGAGGCAAGTTAAAGAGATAAAGTCAGATAGCAGGCTAATGGTGAGGGATAAAACTGTAACAGATAATTGGACAAACAGTGTAAAATGCCTATGAATCCTAACATTTGTTGATAAGCTTTGCTCAGCAAAACAAGATACTGTATTATATGTTTTTAGATCCAGCTATACCAGCTATCAGGCATACATCTGTAACATAACTGTAATAAAAATATATACAGTACAGGTAAATTGCTGCTAAGATGAACCTCATATGAAGACTTATGGATGGTGCTAAAATAAATTATTGCCTGCTGATATCTCTTGTAGGGGGGAAAAGAGAAAACTAAGGACTCGCTAGCTCTTTCCTGAGTTCGGGGGACCCAATAGACATGCCTTGACATTGCACACAGCGGAGAAGCACAGGTCCTGCATCTTGAGGAGGTCTCCATGAGTCAGACAGCTTCAAAGGGTAAGTCCACAAGGAATGGGTGGGTGGGAGGGGAGTCCAACAAAAGAGGATGCACGTCCACATGCCTTAAGACCCCCAAGTCAGCTTACAGGCTCAAAGGTCTCCCGAGATACCAACCCACCCTCCCATGGTGCCTCATGTGCTCTAGAGAACAAGAAGGGAATGGACCAGCACCCCTGATTGGCTCCGTACCTTGCAGACGGTAATACCTAGGGCACAGGCACTTATCGTATAAGCATAAGCATCAGGATCTGAGTTCTACTGTATTTCTACTGAGAATCATAATGCATTTGCCATTATTCTAATTGTACCACTTGGGAGACACCTCTGTTTATACCATTGTATGATCATTAGTTAGATAATACTGTCATCTTCAGTTCTAGTGCAGAACAGCAGTTATCTATGCAATTATGTATGTAACCACAAATGGCTTTCATGAATACAGGTCCTTTGTTTAGATATCTTGTCTTTCTGCTAGCTCAGCATGCTTTCCCAGGCTAGTAAGAAGTCAGGTTATTTGCTACTATTCAATGATGAGACTTTTATATATCTTTTTAGTAGTTGCTATGGTTATTATCAGGGGTATAAGACCCTTTGCATTGCACATTTTTCTCTGAGAAGAAGAGACTTGTTGCTGCCTATAGGTAAGAAAGATTGGAGGTGTTCTCCCCTGTGTTTATCACTGTGATTTGGTTGTAAGCCTGTTTTATATACCTGACATAAATCCCTTTATGTGCTAGACACCACTTGTCTGTCATTTCTTCACTTTGTGCAGTCCAACAAGAACCTGAGAAAGATAATTTTATTACCCAGTTACATTTGGTGAATGTGTGCAGGTTGGAATGTACAAAGTGAGGATTCCATTCGAGTTCTTTGAACTGAATGTCGATTAGTGTGGTGCACTTTTGGCCACTTGGACCTATTCACACTTACTGTGGTTGTTCTTTTACGGACTTGCTCCATCTCAGTTTCAGGTGTGGCAGACCCACACCGGACCACTGGTATACTCCCTTTGTGAGTAGCAGTGTACCACCTTGGCACCACCATTTACCCATGTGGGACCAGAAAGCTGTTGGGTGATGGCACCAAGGATTTTATTCCAGTCTTTCGACTGCTTTCTTTGTTTGTCTGTTTACCGCTTTGTTTCTTATGCCTGAACTGCGCACAGAACTGAAACTTGATGTCTCAAACTACCTTATCTCCCATGGAGGTTGGACTGATTTCACGTTGGACGCGAAGTCATCAGAAGACCCTTTGCTTACAATCTCTGATCAATATCTAGAGTCGAAGCAAAAAGCCAAGAAATACCACACCAAAGGTCTCTTGGTAGTGGCTTTACATACAGCCGTCAAAAGTTTACTAGCACAATGTGCCTTCCTTGAGCTGCAAAATGCTTCTCTAAAAAAAGAGATGGTCTTGCAGGCATCGGAGTTACTGAAAAGGGAACAGAAGCTCACGGAGGAGACACAGTCACTCCGTGATCATAATAACAGATTGTTGCACTGCACTGCACTGCACAAGACTCTGAGAATGAATTGTGTATGTTAAGGGATGACAATGAAAGGTTAAAATGTAATAAGAAACAGTTATCTTATTTGAATGACATTTTGAGTGATACGAATGAAAGTTTGAGAGAGGATAATGTTGAATTGAAGGAAGAGAATGTAAGGTTGATGCATGAGCTAGACAAAGAGCTTAGGGAAAAAGTCAAATTGGATGCCGCGTACAGAGTATTGCAGCATGAGGTTGAGAAGGGTATTGAGTAGGGCACTGCTAAAGTTTGTCACAAGAAATGTAGAGACAAGCTGGTGAGAATGTGCCATCAGCGAGATATCTTCGCTGGCCATATAAAAGCCATGAATGGTTTTCAGTACACACCCACTGACATTACCTCATCAGGTGATGACGACTCTGTTTATGAGGGCATAGGATACCTCATCACATCCAAGACCCCACCCCACAGGGCAGTGGCCTTTACCAGCCATTCCCAAGATGGCAGCCATTATAGCCCCCCATGTCATGTTGGTACACCTTCTACACTGCCATGTCAAAACAAACATGGCGGCCCCATGATAGGGAAGGTCGACCACCTCCAAGTAGGAGCCTGCTTCCATTGGCTCCCCTTTCCTGGGAAGACAGTGCAGAAGTGTGAGGCATTGTACAGGATGTCTTGACTAGACTATCAAGCCCTGAGGGAAGCTCCTCCATGCAGGAGCAGATCAGACGCATGTTCAAAAATGTTGTAACCCAGGAAAATGCATTCAAAGCAGTCACTGATGTGGCAGCAGAAGCTGCCCTTCGTGGTGCTTTGGGTCATGGGGAACTGAACACCACTCCCCACTCGTCCACTTCTAATCCCCTGCAGGTAGCCCATTCTGTTCAGCAAATTGCCCAAGGCATTGGACAGATGGGCCCAACTGACAACCTCAGCTGTTATTTGGAAAAGATGTGCTCCCTCTGTAAGAAGTTTTCTCTCCAACCTGAGTACCAGGTCCAAGTCCTGAGACAAACCATCGAGCCTACCTTCTGGGCCAAACACCCAGAGGCCGTCCGCAATTGTGAGACGCTCGACTACAATGATATCGCACAGACACTTCTTGCTGCCAACTCCCCAGGTATTGTTGGAGCCTGTTTGGCCTATAAGGTCAAGCAAAATATGAAGGAAAGCCCAGCGGCTTACCATCAATGGTTGTGGCTCACCTATGAGGCCGGCAAAGGCCTAGTGGGTGAAGCTGCCAACAAAAACCAAATTGAGTACAAAGATTTGTACAGCTAGAACATGACTCCAGCTCTCTGGGAGAAGGTTGAACTCAACGTCTACCCACAGACTGATACCTCTGCTGACATCCTTACCAAGACGGAGCGTGCCTTCCAGGTCTACCTCTGTAACCTAGCTTCTGGTAAAAACACCAACAAGGCTGCTGTCATCCAAACTCCAGTGGCCAAAGTCACCGCAGTAGGCCCTGCCCCAACCCACTATGTAGTGGAAGGCAACAATGATAAACAGGAAGCCCCTTTTGATGACTGACAGTCACACAAGAGGGGGGACCAGAACTACAAGAATAACTGGTACAATAACAACTACAACAGAAATGGAAAATACTCAAATTCTGATGGCAAGTACTGTAACGGGCCTAACTTTAGGGACCTAAAGGATGAAAACGAGACCCTCCATAAACAGCTGGAGGAGGCCCATACTGCAAAGGAGGCCCTATCCACACATTCCATGGTGGCCCTGGCACTGGCTAGTAATAGTACCAATCCTTTCTGGCTTTTGGCTACTGAACAATCGAGCAGCCAAGAAAAAAAAAATTCACGGCATCGGGCACTGGCAAGGCCAATGTGGTGATTCAGGAACCACCAGTTGAACAGTTCAAGATCTCAGCCCTGACATCAGAGGTACAGTACTCGTGTCCTGTAAACTGCAATAGGAAGACTCAACCAGCCACCCTAGGCCTCAAGTCGTAGAAACAAGAGAATGAAGAAGAAGCCAGGAGCAGTACTGATTGACAATTATAGGCCCCAGTCTGGATTGTGAGTGACCTGATTGTCAACACGAATGGACGGCCTTGTGTCATGGCTATGGTCAGGGGCCCCAACTAGACATGCTTCTGGATACAGGAGCAGCCATGTTTGTTCTCCATGATGAGAATCCAGCCATGTCTGCCTGGTCTACCAGCTGGAAGACCAATGCACAAGGGGTAGATGGTACCCAACTACAAACTTATTGATCTGTGTCTCTTCCTGTGCAGGTAGGCCACCTTAAGACTAAATTTGTCTTTGACCTCACGGTATTATGTCATCACCCCAGCATACTGGGAATCAATTTTCTTGCACAGCATGGCTGTATGGAGGACCTAGCTAACAGGTTATTGCTACAGATCAAAGGACAATGTCATTCTGTCACCAAACCAGACTCCCATGCAGTGGCAGTCATCTCCCATAACAACAAGGAGTATGACATCAGGGCTCTGTTTGAAAGTCATGACTTGTTTCCTGAACTACAACCATTGCTACAGGAACATATTGATGTGTTCACTACCAACAAGCATGACTGTGGTAGGATGCACACCACCATTGAAATTCCAGGACCTAATCCTGTGAGGCAGAAGCAGTACCCAGTTCCTGCTGAAGCCTTACCCTCACTGAGGGATACCATCCAGTCACTGCTACAACAAAGAGTGATTAGTGCTTGTGTCTCTATAGTCAACTCACCCATTTGGCCCATGAAAAAGCCAAATGGAACTTGGAGACTTACAACTGATTACAGAAAGCTTAATCAAGTCACCCCCAACTATGCCCCAACTGTGACATCAGTTGCTGATGTGCTCAAGTTGCTGACACCTGACAAAAAGTGGTTCTCAGCTCTTGACATCTCTAATGGGTTTTGGTCACTCCCTTTCACACAGGAAAGCCAACACAAATTTGCTTTTACATTTGATAGGCACCAATACACCTGGACCTGTCTGTCCTAGGGCTTTCAAAACAGCCCTTCCTTCTTCCATCTCCACATGATGGATGCTCTGCAGAGGTTTTCCACTCCCCAGTGTCTCCTGCAGTATGTGGATGACTTGCTCTTAGCAACCACCACCAAAGAAGAACATCTGACCCTACTGGATGAACTACTGACTCTCCTCAGGAGAGCAGGTCTCAAGTGCAACCCCGCTAAAGCACAACTGTGTGAGAAGGAGGTTATCTACCTTTGTCTATGCATCACAGACCCAGGGAGGAGCCCAGCTGCCAAAAGGATCTAGGGCTTGCAAGACTTGCCACTTCCCACTAGCGTAGCAACACTTAGATGCTTTTTGGGCATGGTAAACTACTCCTGGGATTTTATTCCTGATTTTGCCTTGAAGATTGCTCCCCTGTATGAACTTCTGAAAAAGGATGTCCCATGGACATGGGACCACACACACACACACACACACACACACACTGAAGCTGTGGCCCAGCTCAAACAGGCCTTGGCCTCAGCCCCAGCACTGATCAACCCAAACCCAAGATTGCCTTTCCACTTGGAAACTGCCACCTCTGATGTGGCCATGTCTGCAGTGCTGGCACAAAAGTACAAGGGGTACTTCAGGCCCATTGCCTATGAATCACAGATGCTATCCCCAGTAGAGAGAAAATACAGTCTCTGTGAAAGAACACTCTTGGCAACCTTCTGGGCTGTCAAGCATTTCCTCTACATTATTGGGTTTTCTCCCATCATTCTGCATACCTGTCACACTCCAACTAACCCTTTGCTTCCAGACAAAGTAAAAGATGGATCAGTCTCTAACACCAGACTCACCCATTGGTCTTTGCTTTTGCAGGATAGAGACATCAAAGTACTGCCTGCCAAAATGCCATCAATCCTGGCCCATGGCCTACTATACACAGGTAAGCCCCATGACTGTGCCCTCCAGCCACCTGACTGTGCCCTTCAGCCACCTGACCTACCTGACCCAGGACCCTTGCTGCCAGACACACCTGAGGTCCTGGAAGACAAAACAATGTTCCACATCTTCACAGATGGTTCTACATCTTATGTGGATGGAGAACAGGTAGTAGGCCTTGGAGTGCTCATATTGGATCATGAGGGAGATTTCCAGCACATTGCGAGGAAATGCACTGTTATCTCTTCACAGTATGCCAAATTGGCTGCTGTGGCCTGTGCATTAGAGATCATGCCCCATGGTGACAGAGATGCCATCATCTTTGCGAACTCCAATTGGGTACGTTTGTCCCTAACTGAGTTCTTTCCATTCTGGCAAAAGAACAACTTTACCTCATCTGATGGCACTCCTGTCAAATGTAGGGAACTATTTGTGTATATATACACCCTGACGCAAGTGTTTACACATAAGTTGTACATACAAAAGGCAAAGGCTCACTGCAAATCTAACCTTTACCATGAATTCAATGAGTGAGCGGGCTCACTTGCGAAAGCTGGTGCTTGAGGGGGGGAGACATGGGAAATGACTCACCCACAGTGCATAGCAGCAGATGTGACATCTATAATTGCTGCCACCAAGAAACCAGTACCAGAACCCCCATTAGCTCTTTCTGCAGCACAGAAAGCAGATCCAGAGATCAGAGATGTGTTCAAATTCCTAGACAAAGGAACTGAACAACCCCTGTCTGTTGGCAGTCCCTACAAAAGACACTCGGACAATTTACATCTGTCCGGTGATCGGAAACTCATCTGGTATCACAAACAGGGTATAGGTGACAAATTGTGGGTGGCACCACAATCACTGCAAACCAAATGTATTCATATGGTTCATGACACCCCCACTGGTGGCACCAGGGGACAGAAAACACTCTCCATAGATTCAAGACAATCATCTGGTGGCCTAGTATGGCCAAAGATGTGGAACACTATGTGGACAACTGCATAGTGTGTGCTCAGAACAACCTCATTTCAGTGAAGAAAAATGCCAAGTTACTGCTCCAAAGGTAGTCCGGACCATGGAATGTGATACAGATTTATTTCATTGGCCCTCTTACTAACTCCAGTAAGAACAACAAGTATGCACTTGTTGTCACAGATTTGTTCTCCAAGTGGATAGAGGCATTTCCCACTAAGAACAACACAGCAAAGACACCTGCCAAGATCCTGGTGGATCAATTGTTCTCCAGGTGTGGCCTACTTTTAAAGATAGACTCAGACCAGGGAACCAGCTTTACAGCTGAACTAATGCAACAGACACTCCAACTACTTGGAGATGATTAGAAATTCCACATTCCTTACCATCCTCAATCATCAGGTCAGGTAGAAAGAGCTAACAGATGTTATGCAAATTTATTGATGACAATCCCAAAGATTGGGATTCCCTCTTGCCACTGTTACTAATGGCAATTAGGGGCACCCCTGCAGCCACTATCCAGTGTACACCCTACGAGGTCATGATGGGTAGAGCTATGAGACTACCTGAACACCTGTTAATTGATCTCCCCTGCTGCAGATAAAGTATCTGTAGACAAATACATAGAAAAGCTTCATGTTGATATCATGAAAATACATTTGTTCACTGCCAAGCAAATGGGCAAAGCTCAACAGCAAGCTAACGCTCACTTTGACAAGCATGTCAAACAGATCGACTGGCAAGTTGGAGACCAAGTAAGGCTTCTCCAATATAGACAACCCACACACTCATTTGCCAGTAAATGGGAAGGTCCCTATCCCATTGTCAACAAGGTCAGGCCTGCTGTGTATCAGGTCAGAGTGCAGCAGCAGAAAAAGACTGCTGACAATTGGTTCCACGCTAACCTACTCAAACTATATAAAGGTGACTAAAAACTTACTTTTCCTAACCCCATAGGGTGAAATAGTACTTCCAGCTATCTAATCCTTTTCTATTTTTTTTCAGATATTGGCAAGATGACTATCTTGCACCCTCTTCTCCTACTGGTGGGACTACTGTCTCTAACCATTATAGCACCCCCACTTAAACCCCCACAGATTTGCAAGGACTGATTGGATCACTTGCTTTGTCAAATGGAACATTCAACTCCCATGGGTGTTTGGATTAACATTCCAGACAAAAACATTAAGGTTACTCAAGGCAAAGATGCATTTCTGGATGCTGTAGTCATTGCCCTGGATAACTCTTCACTTTTCATCAAATGGCAAAGTGATGCAATGGGCTACACAATCCCTGTAGCTCACCTGGCCAAAGGTACATTCCATGGCTGGCCTAACACTGATATATCTCAAAATGGTACTCTCTCTCTATTAGACAGGCTTCCCCATGACACACTGGTCAGTATAATCTTACTGTACTCATAGATCCTGCCTTTTGTGACAGACTCCCTACACAGGAGACCATTGACTTCTGTCTTCAAAACTATGCTGCTTCTTCTTCTCTCTACCTCTTTGTAGTCCCACCCAGTCAGGAAGAATTGCTTGCCTGTCCTCATCTGGAGGATGGCCCTCCTAGTGGTTTGACTACCACATCACTCCCAGGAGCTCTGATAAACATTGTGCAATTTATGCATGTCCCAGTTATTTTCAATTTATCACATTGGAATACGACTGAATTTGGATGATGTCAACATACTAATACTTCTAAATTTCACAGTATGATGCTTACTGATCTTGTAGCTGCATACCAAACACGCACAAATGATACTACTGGTGGACCTCACACCACTGACCATATTGGTGTTTTTAGATCCACCCTTAAATATGCTAAACCCAGACCAAAATGCACCAAGTGGGACATAGCCTTAGATGTCACTGGTGCAGCTGGTTCTGTCTCTGGTATAACTGGACTAGACAGCACTGTTACTGGCCTTTTTGGCTCAGGAATGTATATTTGGAATAGAGCAAACATCGCCTCTATTAAAGCACAGACACTTTAGTTCCAGCAAACCTTTGGCAATGATGTTATGCCCCCTGTCTTGCAAGGCATTAATTCTCTCTGCGAGGAAGAGCGTTATACAGTTTATAATATGAAGGAGATTGCTCAAGGGTTCAATGACATGAGACAGAAACTTAATGATCATATTTTTCAGAATAACTGTGAGGCTTACAAGCAATATATTGGGCAAGAAATTCTATGTTCTGCTTTATGACTCTTATGTTATTTCTACTGTTAACGGTATCTTCAGGGAATTGGAATCAGGTATAATTCAAGATGTTATTCATGATCTCAGATTGGGTAAATTGTATTGCCCATATTGCACAGCCACTAGTTGCATTTCTTTGTATTTAAAGAATACTCTTAACATTTCCATGTCTGCAGTATGTAATATTGGTTATGTTTCCAGGTTTCCTAACAAAGCACCATGTTACCTAACAAAATCTTGCTCCATTAGGGATAACATGTTCATCACCTTCACAATCTCCTTACCACAGATTGATCCGGCTACATCTGTCTTTGACAAGCTGGCAAATATTCACTCCACTGGACATCTTGAAAATGACATTTTCCGTGAACGAACTGAACTTTCTTCTATGCTGGTTTACCACCCTGTTCTCCAAGCTTGGGTGGCTCCTCACACTAACTGTTGTACCAAGAAAGGATTCTACTTATTGTGCCGCTGTGACATTTTTGACATTGTGAAACCAGTTTGCGGCTACTCACCAGAACATCTTGACTGGGCTTTGACATTGGGTGAAGACTTGCCGACCAATCTTATGGACATTGATCCAGATGATATCCCTTCTGCTGCATCTTCAACATGCGACACCAAAACAGCACCATCTAGAAGCTATTTTGAAGAGATACATTGCTTCACCAGTAGGCAGGACCCCTAGTGCTCTGCAGCAGAATTTTCTGATTTCTGCGGTAGAGTTCCTTGGCTTCTGTGGCAGCATTTTCTGATTTCTGCAGCATGATTTATTAATTTCTCATTGTCTAAATATGATGTGATGTCATCGATGACATCACATGCTGAGCATAGAGGTGGAGCTTCATGATAAATGAGATGGGAAAGAAAGCCTGACACTACAGAAAAACAGTACATCTCAATGAAAATTCACCAAAAACAATGAATTCTGCGGCACTATATATATTCTGCGGCATGATGCAAATTCTGCAGAAAATTCCACAACCACAGAATCACAGAATTCCAGGGGCCTTGCCAGTAGGTTGACAAATCAGACCTTCTCCTGCTCTGTACGCTTACATCACTGGTGTGTACCAACACTCAGAGTCACCTATACCTCTGAGGGACAATTCTGTATAGTCACAAACTATCTGTCTTTTGCCTATAGAACTTGTACTTGCAATATTGATAAACCTAATTTTTGTTTTACTCCACAGCAGAAAACTGTCATTGGTCCTCTCCCTGAACCAGATGTTCTCGATACTGACCCCCAATACTTGCTTGCCCTGTCTCAATATTTGCCTGTTTTTAACATCCACATTGATCCCTTGACTCTCTCCTTAAGATCTCTTTTAGCTAGAAAAGATGCTCATTTGATATACCTTAGCAATAATATATCTAAAGCTAATAATATACTTAATGATTTGATTCATGATGTTGATTTAAGTCTTGCCGTTGGCAATTATTGGGTAGAACTTAGCTTCAAAGTTTTTGTTATTATTCAAGCATTCTTGATTGTTTTCTTCATCTTCACTCTATGCTGCCTGCGACGTACCCTAAAACAACATCAAGAACAACTCAAGTTCCTTTACAAAGCTCATGCGTTGGGCTTGTAAATGACCTTTTTAGCTCCACCCCTACCAGCTTACTTGAGATGGTTGCACATTCTGAGGCAACAAGGGGGGAATGTTATCTATGGACCAGCACCCCTGATTGGCCCCCTACCTTGCAGACAGTACTACCTAGGACACAGATCATATCGTATAAGCATAAGTGTCAGGATCTGATTTCTACTGTATTTCTACTGAGAATCATAATGTATTTGCCATTATCCTAATTGTACCACTTGGGAGACACCTCTGTTTATACCATTGTATAATCATTAGTTAGACAATACTGCCATCTTCAGTTCTAGTGCAGAATAGCAATTATCTATGCAATTATGTATGTAACCACAAATGGCCTTCATGAATACAGGTCCTTTGTTTAGATATCTTGCCTTTCTGCTAGCTCAGCATGCTTTCCCAGGCTAGTAAGAAGTTAGGTTATTTGCTACTATCCAATGATGAAACTTTTATATATCGTTTTAATAGTTTCTATGGTTATTATCAGGGGTATAAGACCCTTTGCATTGCACCTTTTTCTCTGAGAAGAAGAGACTTGTTGCTGCATATAGGTAAGAAAGATTGGAGGTGTTCTCCTCGGTGTTTATCACTGTGATTTGGTTGTAAGACTGCTTGATATACCAGCAATAAATTACTTTATGTGCTGGACACCACTTGTCTGTCATTTCTTCACTTTTGTACAGCTCCAACAAGAACCTGAGAAAGGTAATTTTATTACCCAGTTACAACCTCATATGAAAACTTATTGATGGTGCTAAAAAAAATATTGCCTGCTGATATCTCTTGTAGGGTGAAAAGAGAAAACTAAGGACTTGCTGGCTCTTTCCTGAGTTTGAGGGACCTGATTGACATGGCTTGACATTGCACACAGCAGAGAAGCACAGGTCCTGCATCTTGAGGGGGTCTCCATGAGTCAGACGGCTTCCAAAGGGAAAGTCCACAAGGAATGGGCAGGTGGGAGGGGGGAAGACCAACAAAAAGAAGGATGCATGCCACAACATTTAAGACCCCCAAGGCAGCTTACAGGCTCAAAGGTACCCTGAGATACCACCCCCCTCCCCTGGTGCATCATGTGCTCTAGAGAACAAGAAAGGAATACAAAGGGATGACTGGACAGCTCCAACTAACCTGCCCCTCCCAGTCAGACTTCCAGGTCCCCCAGTAATTATTACAGCTCTGACCCACACTAGCACAGTATATAACAAACACCATAGCGCCTAACAATAGAGAACTTATCACCCCACTTAGTACTCACTTCTGCTCCTTAAGAAAAAATCCCTTCCCAAAAGAAACAACAGTAATATAAGTGGCAGATAGACAAGAACAAAATCTAGGGGCTCCATCCCCACACAACAAGACCCCCAGAGCTGTCCCTCTGAGGTCATGTTTGGGGCTAACAGAAGGGATGTCCTATCTCACTCCACCCCCGGGTGTGCAGTCTGGACTCTAAAACAAATCCATCAGAAGAAAAGAGGATGACGTCCTCCCCCCTCTTATAACCCAAGATGACCCCAAGAGTAGATCATAAGACCTAAGACAGGATGTTCAGGACAGTTTCTAGAACATAGAAATATCCTCCCCAGAAAGAAAGAAGGGAAAAAATTTTGCAAGGATGGAACTTCAGGAATTCCAGCTTAATGAGACTATTCTGGCTGAGCATTGTTCTCAGTCTCTGCACAGCCCTCACAGGTTTTGATGATCCTACCCTTACACAACATCCATCTCTCTCTCTCTCTCTCTCTCTCTCTCTCTCTCTCGCTCTCTCTCACCCCTTAGGTGGTAGCAGACCATCAATAGGAGGCCTGGATCCTCCTGGGGAACCATCTATCCTCCTCTTGAAGGAACAGATCATGAAAATGGTCTCACCTTCACATCACAGGGTGTCACTGTTTAGATGCCCCTGCCTTGGAAGTCACATCCCATCCTACCCCACAAGTAGACAAAATCAGCTCCATTTTCTGACATCTACCTGTAAACCCACTTCTCCCAGAAAGTTTGTTCATTCTGTTTTATATGTTATATTCATAGTCTGTTTACTGTTACACTGTTATGCTGTTACTTCTTGTTGTCAGATCACAGCTGTCATGCAAAAAAGGAAAAAAGGAAGGTGGCTAACAATAGCAGAAATGCTACGACTGACCCATGCACAACTCATTGGTGAGATGACTGTCTGTGGTGTGACCCGGGAAAAGCTGGGGAATGTGGGACCTTCTGCTGACTATATCAAGGTCCCACCTGACTACCTGGAGGTCGCCTAAAAGTGGTAAGGTCAACCAAACCATATTAAGGCTTCACTATGGCTAGCTGAGACTTTATATTGATTTATTCACATAATGGCAATGGGCTAAACAATGTGATCAGGAGACATAAAGTCCTATCTAGCATCAAAAAGACACACCCTAGCTTCGTCCTCCTGCAGGAGACCCACCTCACTAAAGAGGAACACAACAAACTCTCTAAATTTGGTTACCCTATGGTCATATCGTCCAGTTTCCTTAGGGAAAGAGAAGGGGAGCAGTCATTCTGATACCCAAGGAGACTTTCAGATCACTGCCTCCTATAGTTACCCCACAGGGGTGGCTAGCAATGGTAATGGGACAATTAATGGGCAAAGATATAACCTTAGCCAGTCTTTACATTCCTCCTGGAACAGACACACCAGGGATAAATAATCTACTGGGCAAAATCCTACAACATGAGAAGGGGATACTACTAGTATGGGGGAATAATATGGTATATGATAAAATGGACACATTTAATGTGAACCCTCCCAGGCAATCTGGAGCCACCAAAAGAGCTAGATTCCTTTTATGAACATATGGATGGCAAGATGCCTGGAGATATCTAAACCCCAAATCTAAACAGTTCACCTACTACTCGTACCCTCACAAAATATACACCAGAATAGACATGTTCCATATCTCAAAGGAACACCTACCACAGCTTAATAACTGCAAACTACTCCCTATATGTCTTTCAGATAATGCGCCTCTGTTGCTAAAACTACAAACAGGGAATCACAAATCACAAACACTCTGGAGATTCAACAATTGCATATTGAACACACAAGAAATAAAAACAGCAACAAAGAAGAAAATACAACAAATTATCCTTGAAAACACCACTCCAGAAATCTCCCCAAGGATTTTATGGGACTCTATAAAGACAGTACTCCGTAGGGAGCTGATCAGTTTGGGTTCAAGGCTAAAGAAACAAAGAGAAGAATGCCTGCACTAGCTCCAGCTCCAACTGGAACTGAAACAAAAACAGACCCTACACATGCAAGGGGACACCACACACCTAAATGATATTAAAAAATTACAACAAAAAATACAGGAAATCCTGAACATTAAAACAGAAATAGCTCTCTGTTATCTTAAATAAAGATACTATGAAGGAGGGGATAGGGCCACTAACCTATTGGCATATCATCTCAGACATAGGATTCTGGAGGCCACAGTCACCCACATCAGGGATCCAATCCACCAGGCGTTGCACAAAACACAAACTGAAAATACTTGAGGCCTTCCAAACATACTATTAACAATTATACACCCAGGAAACCAAAACAAACTCTGAAGCTATAGATGCTTTCCTAGAAAACCTTAAACTGCCTGCTCTCTCTGCCTCCCAGATCTCACAGCTAATCAAATAAATTTCAACAGAAGAAATCTTATTTAATATTAAGAATCTTAAAAACAGTAAAAGCCCCAGGCCAGATGGCTACACTAATGAATTCTATAAAATTTTCAAAGATTGTTCACTTGGGAGCTTAAGCAACAGGTTGGTAGAAAAGAGGCCAGGAGTTATATTTTGTTTTAAACTGAAATATTTGAATAGTTTGTTAGTGAAATTAGTTCTATGTGTTAAAAATTATTACCTTGAATTTGAACTGATACTTGGGCTGTGATATTGTAGGTTTGGGGATAGATGTTTGGCAGGGAAAATTAGAAGGTAATTTAAATGTGTTGTTTGCCTGGTGTTTGGTAGAGCCTCCCACCCACTCCTGTTGTGTAGGCTTTCTTAAATACTGAAAAGCCACTGGGGTTGGGATTGAAGGGCTGAGTATTTCTGTTTGGGACTGAAATTTGAAGCAACAGGAGTTGGTGGGCCTGTGACATCATACGGTACCTGGAGTCTGCTTACACACACTGTTAGTGGGACTGAACACATACTGGACTGTATGTGTTTGTGAGACTTGGGAACTTTGTTGGGGTTGAAATTGGGTTTGTAAATAACTACAGTCAGTATAGAGAGAAACTGTACTCCAGGGAAAGGGACTGAGAAAAGGGGTGCTATTAAAAACAGAGGGGATAATCAGGGTGGCCATATTCCACCATGGCAGGCATCTTCGGAAGGGTTGTAGGCTGCACAGGCTGTGGGATGGCAATAATCTAAATTGGGCCTGGAGAGAGGAGGCTGCCCACTCTGTAGACAGCTATCTTGTATCAGGAGGAGGTATATTGGTTAAGGAGTAAGCTGTGGGAGCTGGGGGGTGTCCAAGGATAAGGTGTGATATGGCAGCAGAAGGGTGGGCTGAGGGGAGGCTGGGGCAACGCCTGAAATTACAGGACATAATGCTACAGCAAGCAGAAGGGGGATATTAGGGACAGAGGACCCTTAGATAGGGAAGTTGATGCTAAGGGAAAGCGTACAGGTGAAAATTCTGAATTCAAGGAGACTGGAGGGGAAGAGTCAGGAGGGGCTGTTGTGCGAAGCCTAAAACAGCAGACTGTGGAAGGGAGCTCCAAGGTGAACAGTGCAAGAGAGGAAGAAGAGGGTCAGTTTAGAGATGCAATCAGGGAAACCCGTTACTTGATGGAGGCTGACATAGAGTGTCACAATAAATTTGAGATACTAAGCATCCTAGAGGGGAGGAAGGGTTGGTGGAAATGAGGAACTTATACAGAGGCCGGGAGGGAGTCAGATACCCATAGGGCATCACAGAACAGCTATGAAAAGGATAGACATAGTCCCAGAGGGAGAAGGGGAAACATATATGTTAAGCAAATGGGGGAGATGCAACATATTCCAGACATGAGGGAGGAGAGCATGATTGGAGAGGAACTGGGAGACAAGGAGGTGGGAGAGGAGCCCCCCTTCAGCAGGAAGGTCAGTACCAAGGATGGGGCCCTAGCTAAAGGGGACCCACAGAGAGCCTCTGGAGACAGGGGTACTATTACAAGGGGGGATGAGGGTGCGGGGAAGGGGAAACCATCAGGGCCAGGATAAATGGTTCAGATAAGAGAGGGTTAAAGGGGACACCTATTCAGAGGGGGTTTGAGTTAAGTGGGCAAAATAGCAAGGGAGGCAGAAAGGGGAGGGTGACAAGGGGGTCTCTAATAAGGCAGGAAGACTCCCATGAAATTGCGATCATGAATAAAGTGGGGGAGGGGGGGCTGAGAGGGCATAGTGGAGGTAACCATAAGGATGATGGCGGTGTTAAGGTTCTGTTACTGGGAGACTGGATGATTAAGGGTATCCATTGGGAGGGACAGGGGATGGATGCCATAGCCAGGTGAAGGTAGTGAGTATCTCTGGGCTGACAGTGCACAGAGCAAAGTTCATGGTGTATGAAATGGTTAGGGATTGTGGAGGAAACGGTTTCCTGGTGCATTTGGGAACTAATGATCTAGAGGAAATAGCATTATGGAAATCCAAGCAAGGTTCCAAGAACTTGCCAGAGTCTGTCGGATAATGGATGCAACATTTTTCGAGATATTGCTAGTACCAAAGGCCTCCAGTGGAGAAAAATGAATACTCACAGAGGTTAATGAATGGCTCAGGAAGTGGGGTGAAGAGAATGGGTTGGGGGTGTTAGGGAACTGGAATGGAGTTTGGGAGGATAAGGGACCTATATGCCAAGGACAGGTTTCATCTTGCCCATTGGGAAGGTCCTTAAACAGGGATGGCTGACTACATACAAGAAAGGTGGGGTTAAACTTGTAAGGGGGAAGGGATAAGGGAGGGCTGACCAGAAGCCTCCTCCAGATGAGGGAGTACCTTCTGGCCAAGGGGAGGGGGAAACAGACTGGAGGTGGGAGGTTTCAGGAGGAGCAGGGGAGGATGGAAGTATAAGGAATCTGGGTGGGGTTCAACAAAAGGATCAGGGAAAAGGGGTGGGGTTAGTGTTAGTAAATGCCAGGAGCTTGGGAAACAAGGTTGCCAGAGTTCCAGGCCATGCTGTTCGAGGGGGTGGATGTGGCGGCAGTCACGGAACGTACAACAAAACCATGACTGGGACCTAAATGTAACGGGGTACACTATGCTTAGGAAGGATAGAAAGGAGGCAGAGGGTGGAGTGGCTATGTTCATTAGAGATGACATAGAAATTGCATGGTAGATGAGGCAGAGGAAATGTGGAGGCCTTATGGGTCACCTTACGATCCCCAGCAGGAGATAAGGTCAAGCTGGGAGTAGCATATAGGCCCCCGATGAGTGATGTTCTAGAGGATGGTTTGCTGGACAACATCATTGCTCAGTGTGGTCCAAAAGGGAAGGAGGGTGTTGATGGGGACCTTAATATGCCAGGTACAAAATGGGGAACCATGTCCTCTAAGGTGGCCAAGGAGCAGAGGCTGCTGGATGGCTTCCAGGATGTGTTCTTAACACAGCATGTGATGGAGCCCACAAGGGAGGGCATGTCCTGGATGTGGTTCCTGGCAGATGGGGATCTGGTAAGGACATGGTTGTACAGGACCCCTGACTGGGAGTGACCACAATACTGTCTGGTTTCAAATAAGCATTGGGGAGTGGGGGTGAGATCTAGGACACTGGCAGGGACTTCAGGGGGCAGACTTTATGGGCATGGGAAATATTCTCAAAGATCACTTGAAGGGATTACCCCAACAACAAGTGTGGAAAGGAGATGGAGGTCATAAATGGGGACTCATGAGGCAGTCAGGATCTGCGCTAAGTTGAAACGTAGGGAGCAAGGTCACATAAACCATGCTGGTGGTCCAGTGAGGTCCAGGTAGCAGTCAGAGAAAAGAAGGCGGCTTACAAAAAATATAAAACAACAAGAGGGGATAGGGATAAGGAAATGTACCAGCTTGCATCTAGAAAAGTCACCTGTATGGTGAGGGGAGCTAAGTCCAGTAAAGAGCAACGGCTGGCACAGGGGATACATGGAGGGGAAAAGGGGTTCTTCCAGTACATTGGGGAGCGGAGAAAAACTAAGGGCCATCTCAGCAGATTGAGATCAGAAGGAGGGTGGGTGAAGAGGCAGGGACCAGGCAGAGGTATTTAATGAGTACTTTGCCTCTGTGTTCACTAGGAGGGGATGGGATATCTACAAAGCAAGGCACAAAGGGATAGAAGTGGCAGGGAGTGGATCAGGGAGCAACAGAAATGGAGCAAAAGGGAGGGAAAGGTACCCCAGGGTGTCACATCTGGATAAGGATAAAAAGACCAGTAAGGTGGAGGGCGGATGATGCCATCCCCACCAAAGGTGTGGTTGCCCTCAAGGCCCTAA
The DNA here is from genome assembly GCA_016271365.2 of Neoceratodus forsteri. NCBI lineage: Eukaryota > Metazoa > Chordata > Ceratodontiformes > Ceratodontidae > Neoceratodus > Neoceratodus forsteri. The sequence goes on from JADMNL010000025.1 coordinate 285,424,024, forward strand.
AGAAAGACAAATCTCCTGGGCTGGATGGCATTCATCCGAGTACTATGGGAATTGGCGGACATACTGGCTGCACCCTGGCGGAGCTTTTCAACATGTCACTTGAGACAGGGAGGGTACCTAGGGATTGCAGAGCACATGTGGTACCAATCCATAAAGGGGGTTGAAGGAAGTACCAGGAAACTATAGACCCACTGGGCTTAACCTCGGTGGTGGGAAAATTAATGGAGAGTATACTAAAGGAACGATTGGGGGTTTACTTGGAGGAGGTGGGAGGTCTGGATAGTCGGCAGCATGGGTTTGTGCCAGGTAGATCATGTCAAACCAACCTTGTGGAGTTCTATGAATGGGTAACATCAGAACTGGACAGAGGTAAGCCTGTGGATGTATTATTCTTGGACTTCAGCAAGGCATTGACTCTGTCCCCACAATGGTCTGGTGGAGAAACTGATGGGGTTAGAGTAGGCCCTTTGATGGTCAGATGGATTGAAAACTGGATAGCTGGACACACTCAGAGAGTAGTGGTCTGTGGGAGCTTTCGAACCCTACAGAGGTTGGTAGTGGGGTACCACAGGGCTCGGTCCTGGTCCAATCCTGTTTAATGCATACATATCAGACATCAGGGATGGTATAGGGTGTGAAATGAGTCTCTTCATGGATGACTCCAAGATGGGAGCAGTAGTTGAGGGAGAAGAGGGAGGTTGGCCCTGCAAGGACCTGGACACCCTGGAAAGCTGGGCTCACACATGGAAATTAAATTTCAATATCACCAAGTGCAAGGTGTTGCATCTTGGTCGGGAAACTCCAAACACAGGTACACCCTGGGAGGGAGGTGCTGGAAGCCTCAACAGGGGAAAAAGACCTAGGGTCATGGTGGATACATGTATGAATAACACTGAGCAGTGCAGGAGAGCAGCTAGCAAGGCAAACAGGATGTTGGGATGCATCACAAGGGGGATCACCTCTAGGAGCAAGGAAGTGATTCTGCCACTGTACAATGGACTGGTTAGACCACACCTTGAGTACTGTGTACAGTACTGGAGACCACACTTGAAGAGGGACATACAGCTCCTGGAGAGGGTACAGAGGAGGGCAACAAAGATGATACGAGGGCTAGGGGATTTGACTTACGAGGACAGACTTGAGGAGCTCTGCCTGTTTTCTTTGGAGGAGAGGAGAGACAGGGGGACATGATTGAGGTCTTCAAGTACCTCAAGGGAATAAATAGGGTAAACATGGAGGGGATCTTTAGGCTAAAGCAGGGAGGCATCACCAGAGGGCATGGTTTGAAGTTGGAAGGTGGAAGGGTGAGGGGGGAAAAGAGGAGGAGGTTTTTCACTGAGAGGGTGGTGGACCCTTGGAATGCTCTGCCTGGTGAGCTGGTTCAGAGATCCACAGTGGAGAGCTTTAAGAGAGGGTGGGACAGACACAGAAAGTGGATGTATCAGATGATGGCCTGTCCCGGGGGGGTGGGGATGGATGATAGGGGTTTCTGGAGCACAAGGGATGGGAGGGTCTTGGCACCCAACTAAGGATCTAGGTTCGAGCAGACTTGATAGACCATAAGGCCTAAGCTGCTGGCAAATAGTATGTTAGTATGTTAGTATGAACTAATGAATCATTTAACCAAAGTGTGTGCCTGGGTAGCAGAGGGAGAGGCACCCCCACCAACATGGAGCTAAGCTACCACAAGTGTAATCTGGAAACCTAAAAAAGACAAAACTCTGTACACCTTATATAGACCCATATTGGTCTTAAACATAGACTACAAACTGTTCACATCAATCTACTTGCAGTGCCTTAACACAATACTCCCCACCATAATACAATTAGAACAGCCAGCCCAGTGGCACTGAGGGTTGAGGTGCTGGACACCACACCTCGCACCACACCGGCAACCTGGGTTTTGCAGTGAGCTCGGGCCACCTGAAGTTGGCCAGGGAGAGATAGGCTGGAGCGTTTGATGACAGCTCACCTTCTCTGGGGGAGGGAAGGTCTTTCAGCCTATCAAGCGGCAACTCCTGGTGGAGACTGGGGGTGTGAAAGCAAGCTGGAGTCACTGGGGTATGATTGACCGCTGGTGTAGGCCAGTGGCCAATCAGTCTCAGGGTCTACTGCTTCGAGGAAGGAGGTGGAGGGACATTGCTGATGTCGGCATACGCGCCATGATGTATGGGCCTGCAACGTCCCGCTGAACACAGGAAAAACACCCCATCGGAGCCGGGAAGATGGAGAAATTAATAGTCAAGATCTCTCAAACAGTACCGACCTTTGAGTTGATATGGAGACAATGGGTCATTTATATAATGGTAAAATGAAATGATTTTGTGCCTTAAAAATAGAGCCTGAGTGATGTTTAACTCAGCCTTGAAGCTTAAGATGAACTGTTAGTTAAAAATAATTAAGATTAGTAAAGAAAATAACCAGAATGCAATAAACTAAGTGATGAAAATAAGAAAAATGAAATGTAATATTTTAAACCACCTGGATATATTAGATCTAGACACAGCTACCTGTCGTTGTGTTGTTGTTACATGTTGTACATTGAAAAATATTTCAATAAAAAGAAAGAAAAAAAGAAAAAAAAAGACAACCATTGAACCAGTCCCCCTTCCTGAGAAGGGTGTGGGATTTTGCTCCTACTTTTTCCTGGTTCCCAAATGGATGAGAGATTTATGCCCCATTTTGGATCTGAGGTGCCTCAACGTCTACATCACTTACCAAAAAATCCAAATGGTGTCTCTTCTGACAGTTCTCCCTTTGCTGAACATGGAGATTAGCTCTGAGCTCTAGATATGAAGGATGCATACCTCCATATCATGATGCACCCAGCCCACAGACAGTTTCTCCATTTCATGTTTCAGGGTCATCATTACCAGTTCAGAGCCCTTTGCAATCAATCAATGGACTTTCACATAACTAGGCATGTGCTATCCCTGGGTAGATCTCTTGATGTGGCAAGTTTCATTCTGGATGGATGTGCAGATTATGAGATCCAGACAGTTGAAAAAGTCATAAAGTCTCCACTTTTTGCAGATTTTTCCTCATTGCCTTGCATCCAGATAGTGTTGAATTTTGGTATGATTTTTGTATGGTAGAAACATGGCCGAGGGCAGACAAAAGGGGAGGGGTGGGGCAGCTGCAACTTAGGGCTGCTAGCTACACACTCGAACAGACATTGATAGACCAGGATGTCTGTTTCGGCTGGCACATTTGTACATTCATATGTTCGGATGTAAACAGCTTGGGTAACAGAATGGCCATGCTTAGTTTGGTGAAGAAATATTAATCTGTTACAAAGTTATTCAATTTTTCATTTCCCATTGTTTTCAATGGGAAAATCACTCTAAGGGATAAAGGGAGAAAGTTCGACACAGGATTTGATCTCGCAAAAAAGGATTTTGCCTTGCAAGACCTGTTGCTTTTTCGTGAGAATAAAATCCTTTTCCATGAGAAAATTCCTTTTTCATGAGCTGTCATCTTATTTTCTTCTTTTTTTTAAATAAAAATGTCAAAAGCCACAAAAATGACATCCTGGAGAGAGACCACCACACTTGGCTGGCTGACCGGGAACCCCTTAAGTGCAATCTGCACCTCAGTGTTACAGATATGGCCCAGAATTGTGTTTTTTTTTCCCTGTTAGGAATCCTTTTTAATTATTGCATAATGCGAAAAAAGAATCCTTTTTCGTATCACGAGTCATGAGAAAGGATCATTTTCCATGACTTGAGAATCCTTTCCATGGATTTCCCTGGTGTCTAGTGGCATCCCCCACCCTCTGATCACTGTTCCCATAATAAAGGTAATTTCCCTGGTGTCTAGTGGCACCCCCCACCCTCCAATCACTGTCCCCATAATCAGAATGATTTCCCTGGTGTCTAGTGCCACCCCCACCCTCCAATCAGTGTCCCCCTAATAAAAATATATTTCCCTTGTGTCTAGTGGCACCCCCCCACCCTCCAATCACTGTCCCCTAATATAAATGTAACCAGCCAGTCCCTGGGGTTACTAGAATCCCATCAATTTTAGATCAGGCAGGGAGCCTGGGAAGTTCAGAGGGTGTAAAACTCTCTGTAGTACATTACATAATCACCTGCTTAGCTCTGCTGAGGCAGGAGATGATGTAATAGAACTTAGAACTCTCACAGCAGCATGAGCCACAGTGCTCTGCTGTTTGATAACTGAGTCAGTTGGAATTTGGAGTTGGAGTGAGAGAGAGTTCTACAGGCAAGTGGTCCTTTGCCAGCCCACTTATCAGAGTAATAGAGCCTTGTTTTATTTTTTTGCCCTAGTATGGTAAACAGTGGCTGTTTTTGTGGGACATGGTGGCTACCAGATCCTGTGAAGCCCTGAGGGGCTGAAGATTTCTCAGCAGGAGTAAATGGGGCTGAAGGTTTCAGTAAGTAGTTGTTTGAGCAATCTCCAAAAGACTATGAGAACTTAGAGTGCTGCCCAGATTCAGATTTAAAGTGTATTAAAAGTTTCAAAGTCTCTAGCCAGGGAAGCTAAAGACTTCTTGGAGCAAAGTTAGATTTCAGGAAAGAGGTACAAAAGCCTGCAGCCTAAGCATTAAAGTTTAAAATGGGGAGAGACAAGAAGTGCCCCCGAAGAGTTTCAGGTAGAAGTTAATGTAGTTCTTCCAAGTGTGCTAGTTGTGAATGGTAACATTGTTCTTCTAAAGTGTTTAAAGTGTGGGGAGACAAGAAGTGCCCCCTAAAGTATGCTAGGTCTAGAAGTTAATGCAGTTCTTCCAGCAGGTAGAAGTGATGTATGGGGAGACATGAAGGGCCCTTGAGAAGTATACAGTTGGGAGAGGCAAAGACCCTACATAGAATAGCGAAGAGCAAAGTGCGGAGTTCAATAGGCTATGAGGTGTGGGAGAAGAGAAAGAGTTTGTAAAATGTTTTTGCCTGCTACCAGTGTGCCATCTGTTTCAACAGCTACCAAGCCCAAGTGGCACCACTCAGTTTTGTTAATATCTCTTTTGAGAAATTAAAGCCATACAGTACAATCCCAATTTTCTGGTTGTGGACATTCCATCTCTGAGTGACCTGTGTGAGTTCTCAGGGCTCCCACAGATAGGAGACACACCATAGCCCTGGTACCTCTCCCCCAGACCTGGGTAGAAATAGAAATGTCACTTTGTACCACTCCCCCACCTCCTAGATGCCCAACTTCCGAGCCAGGTGTTGCCCAAATGCCAGGGCCGATACCCTTTATTTTTTTGGTAGTTGCTTGCTGACAAGCTGCAAGTTTAGAGGGATGTGGGTTACAAGGATAGGGGCTCATCCTACGATTTTGGGGGAGAGCAAAGGTTGCTATGCAGAGGGTATGGTTGTGGTCTTTTTGTCTGGTGGTGGTGCACCCACCAAAGAACTGTTTTTGTGAAGAAAAGTTAAGCTGCAGCTAAGAAAAATGCCATCTGCATGTGTACAACTTTGAGAGAGTGGATTGTCTTGTGGGACATTTGTGAGAAATGTGTGCCAAGGACGTCCTGGTGGAACTGTGTAAAATACTGCTTTAAAATTGTTAAAAACTGTGTAAACTATCAAAATCACCAGCTGCAGAGTGACTTTTAACAATGAAGTATTTGTCTACTGTAAATACAATTTCCCCCCCCTTCCTGAGGAGAAAAGTAGTGGATTTGCTCCAGAGAACTGTGACTTTGGAAGAGAAAGGCAGTAAAATTGCTATTGTGGACTGTAAACAGAAACCGCAGAGTAATAAAGTCAGTTTACACTTTAAAATTGGTTCCTACAGCTTGAGGATCACCTCAGAAAAGAGAGAGTGTGCCCTAGCTCATTACCATGGCATTGAGTAATTAGCTCTTTTGTGAAACTCCACCTCCTGGCTAGAGTTGTTGTGGACTGGTGCAGAGTTTGAGGAGAGAGAGAGAGAGAGACAGCATTGGTGGACTTGTGGATTAAGTGCAGAAAAAGTGCCAAAATCATAAGAAAAAATACAGGTGTTTCCCATTTGCCAATGGAATTGTTCATTCAGGTAGCCACCCCAGTGTTTCCCCTGTCGGTCATCGAGTGGGACCTTATGTGGTGCGAGTGCGATTTACCATCATCTCTTGTGAAGGCTGCATCACCGAAAGTACAAGAAACAACTTGTGTAAGTACTGAACAAACCTTCTGTGCAGAGTAAAATTGTAATCTGGGTACCTGAAGTTGTAAATATAACTGTGTACAAGTAAAAAGAGCCATGTGGAAGAAAGTTTGAAATCTTTTGTGGCACAGTAGCAAAGGCAGCATGCCACAGTAGGGCAGGGGCCAGATGAAAAAAGTAACAGCTATATGTAAAACAAAATGCAGGTCACCAGAAAAAGTGTGCAGGCCACAGAGGAAAGACTTTTGTAAATGGCAAGAGATTAAATAGTGCAAACAGCAACAGCAACTTTTGTAAATGTGCTTTGCAGAGAGTGAAAATGGTCAGTGGAAGCAAGCAACACCCCTTACATCTAAAAACATGGGTGGCATAGAAAAAGCAAGAGTTAAGGAAGTTTGAAAAAGAGTATGACTGTGTGGGAGCTCCCCTTGACATAGCGCTCCCTGGTTATCCAGTTAGTATATGCGTAGTATGCATAAACATTGGACGAGATGTCATAGCCATCCCCCACTGCCTGGACTGCAGGAGAAATTTCAGCATATGTATGGCTAGTGGCCCTCCCGGAGAGACTGTCTGATGTGTCTGGTTGGCTGCTACATGGACTGTATGGGCAGAGCCTAGCTGTATAATACAGAGTGTTGCCAAATGTGAGCAAGAGGAGGCAGAGGATTTCCTCAAGGAATTTTTTGAAAGTGTTGCTGAGTGTAGTGAAGAGGTACAAGCAGCAAGTAGCCCCTTGGCCAAGGAAGAGGCCAGGAGGGCTAGAACCTATGGACCCTTGGGTAGAGGACCCAAGTCTGAGTATGCTCAGGGAGGAGGAGGAGCCAGAGGACCTCACCACATGGGAGGCACATGCCTCTGACAGTAGTGAAGAATGGATAATTGTGGGAGTTGAACCCTTGATCGGCTCCTGGGCAGCCCACATGGAGGAGTTGGAGCCATTGGAGGAGGTGGTAGTAGCTGGTGGTGAGACTGGGCCACCAGAGGCAGAAGAAATTTTGGAGCCCTCAGCAGAGAATAGGGGCTCAGAGGAGAAAAAGGTAGAGGAGGACACAGGAATGGACTGTATTTTTCCTGTGTGGGACAGAGAAGCATGACTGCATCAGACCTGGCAACCCCCAAGCCAGGTTGGGGGCCTGCATCTGCCCAAGAGCTGTAAGGAAGAGAGGTTGATTTGTAGGAGAGCTGAAAAGGAGTTCGGATTAAAGTACCCATTCATGCCAAGGTGGATGTGAGAAGAGATTGAGGACCATAGGAAAGAGTGGTTGCTGGAGGAAGCCAGGGCATTGACCAAACTGCTTTGGTGTTGGATGAAAGGAATTAATCAGTCTGGAAGAGAAAAAGTGTGTAAAGACAAAGTTAACTCATGAAAGGTGGGCTGCACCCTCCACCTAGACTCAGTAATTGTGACTGATATAGATGAAAATGAGACTGTGCACTCAGTGAGAATTACCCAGCCAGATAGAACAATTATTTATGGTCCTCATCTCAGGTGGTACTACTACTCCTAAAAAATACCTGGAAGATCCAGCAAAAAGTGTAATCCAGCAGACACTGTAAGCTATAGTCTGTGGACCACAGGATCAGCAGGCAATCAGCCGAAGAAAGAAGACCTGGAAGGTCGAAGTGCATAGTCCCTCCGGGAGCAATGAGTGATGTCATGGCTGCAGTTTCTTTTTTGGTCAGCAGAAACCCGATACAGATGTGTCATGGAAGAGTCTGATCCGAAGACTTGCCTTCAGCCTGAGGAGAGAAGAGGTTCTGAGCAGATGACGCAGAAAAATCAGCCTGCATTTCTGGACTGGTAGGGCAAAGTTTCTCTTATTTTTTCTTTGTTTGAATATTGTTTGAATAACTCTCCTAATACTGTGTTGCCCATACTACTTTGGTCCAGTGGACATCTGGTCTGGGCAGTTCCAGTAGGTCCCGTGCCTGCTCACAAGTACAGATCTGAGACTGGCTCCAGCCACAGTCCAAGACACTCTTGAGTGTGAGTGCCCTGTGCACTCAGGTTATTACATCCTTAGGACAATAAGGATTCCCTCTCCCCCAAAGAAAATATTTTGTATGTATTATTTTTGTACTTTTCCAGGTGCCCCCTGAAACATTGTTTTGTCAGTGTCAGTGGCTCAGTAGGTAGCACACTCACCTCTGAGGCCGGGAGATCAGAGGGATGTGGGTTCTATTCTCACACCTGGCACTTGGGTTAATATCCCAATACTGACACTGTAGTGCAGCATGAGGGGGGGCTGCTGCACTTCTGAGGTGCCGTCTTCGGATGAGATGTTAAACCGAGGTCCCATCTGCCTGGATTGGTGGTAGTTCAGGTGGATGTTAAAAATCTCATGGCACAAATTGAAAAGAGTAGGGGAATTTTAATTGTAATAACATCAAAAAAGAACAATTTCAAAAAAGCTATTTCATTACATACTGTGTTATATTCACACAAACTCAGGATAAAAAAAAACAAAAAAAAAAACAAAACTTCCAAACATAAATTAAACAGTGTTACATCACACTTATTCCCTCAACACCTCCTCCAAAGGCCATTATCTTTCAACTACTTGCTAACCATTTAGTTTATAGATATACAGCCAGATATAAACACATCCCTATTCATTTATATTTAATAAACATGGGGAACCCTTTCCACCAATTTACAACCTTCTTTGTCACATTTACCTCAGAGTCCTTAATATAGACCTTTTCCATTGCCTGCTGAATGAGGTTCCCTACCGTCTCATGAGGCATTAACTTCTGGTACAGTGCCCATTGGTATCTAGCCTGCCATAAATAGAATTTTAAACAACAACAAAAAACTACCAATGTATCTTTATGATAGGCTTTCCCTATGTTGTGAAATTGACCTAAAACCAAATTATCGTACTGCAACCGCAATAACCACCCCATTTTCCATTTGGAGTCAAGAAATTTCCAGAGGGATTTGGCATAGGAGCACTGGAAAAAAAAAATGTTCCATGGGCTCTTCCAGATTTATACAGGCCTCATATGGACAGTTTGTTTCCTCTTTAGCCTTATGTTTAGCATTACCTCTTACATTAGGAGAAGGGTAATTTTCCCAGTGTCCTGGTCAAATTTCCCCCATTCACTAAAAATACCACCAACAGTTTAATCTGGTTCAATTTCAGTTGGTTATCATCTGTATCCCCCCCACCTCCCGTCCCTGAAAAAGGGACTTCTAGTCTCAGTGGGCCTACCGGGTCAACAAAATTCAATAAATAAATACCTTTATACTGCCTTGAGTAAAAAAAAAAAAAAAAACATTAAAAGTTTTTAGGATTGTGCTGTATCCTGCTGGTGGGAGGTTTGTTTGCTGCTGTTTTCTTTTGCAGGGTTTTCTTTTACAGATGCGCCTGAAAGAAGAAAAGAGGATCTGGGGCTCAGCCGGAGCTCTGGTGGTTTCCTAGTCTTTTAAAGTGTTTTAAAGTGTGCAATTTAGAAATGTTTAAGCATTTTTAATTACAGGCATATAGTAGTAGTAATGAGTTTTGAAAATACATTGCAATGCTTGAGTACAATATGTCTAAGTCTAGTACAGTGCAGTGTGTAGAATAGTGTAGGCTGCCCCTGGGCTAGTGTAGTGGATAGCTAGTTTCCTTTGTATGTGCCTAGTGGTGGAACTGGGTGAGTGCCTGACAGTGTACAGGTTGGAGGCCCTATTCCGGATACTGGGTAACCAGTCCTGTTCTGTCAGGAAGTGCTCCTGGGAGGCCCATTTGGCCCTGGTGGAGGAAAACCTTAACTAGTTTGTTAGTAGTGGCTGAAGCTGCTTCCAAATGTCTCTGTGTCCTCTGTGGAGACCTGCCTATGCTGGTCATAGGTAGAGGGAGGATGTCTACCCTTCTCATAGAACACCCAGGGGTGGATGACCTGTGTTGCAGTCAAAAGCCCTTGCTGCGGACAGCAAGTTTGTCTGGTGATGATGATTGTAAGCAGCCAGTCCCTGGGGTTACTAGGATTCCATCAGTTTCAGATCAGGCAGGGAGCCTGAGCAGTTCCGAGGGTGTAAAACTCTCTGCAGTACATTACATTATCGCCTGCTTAGCTCTGCTGAGATAGGAGATGATGTAATGGAACTTAGAACTCTCACAGCAGCATGAAGCACGGCACTCTGCTATTTCAAAACTGTGAGTCAGTTAGAATTTGGAGTTGGAATAAGAGTTCTACAGGCAAGTGGTGCTTTGCCAGCCCACTTGTCAGAGGGAAGGACCCTCACTTTTTATTTTTTCGCCCTAGAACGGTAAGCAGCGACTGGTTTTGCGGGACATGGTGACTACCAGATCCTGTGAAGCCCCAAGGGGCTGAAGATTTCTCAGCAGGAGTAAATGGGACTGAAGGTTTCAGTGAGTAGTTGTTTGGGCAATCCCCAAAATACTGTGAGAACTAAGTGCTGCTCAGATTCAGATTAAAAATGTTTTAAAAGTTTCAAAGTCTAGCCAGGGAAGCTAAATATTTCTTGGAGCAAAGTTAGATTTCAGGAAAGAGGTACAAAAGCCTGTAACCTAAGTAGTCCTGGGATTTTCTTCAGAGTTAAAGTTTAAAGTGGGAACAACAAGAAGTGCCTCCCCCCCAAAGAGATTCAGGTGAAAGTTAACGCAGTTCTTCTAAGTGTGCTAGTTGCAGAACGTAATGTAGTTCTTTTAAAGTGTTTAAAGTGTGGGGAGACAGGAAGTACCCCCTGAAGTATGTTAGGTCTGGAAGTTAACACAGTCCTTCCAGCTGGTCAAAGTGATGTATGGAGAGACAAGAAGGGCCTCCGAGAAGTGTACACTGGGGAGAGGTGAAGACCCTCCATAGAAAAGCGAAGAGCAAAGTATGGAGTTCAATGGTCTCCAAGGTGTGGGAGAAGAGAAGGAGTTTTTTAAAATGTTTCTGTGTGCTACCAGTGTACCATCTGTTTTGACAGCTACCAAGCCCAAGTGGCACCACCCAGTTTTGTTAACATCTCTTTTGAGAAATTAAAGCCATACAGTACAATCCCAATTTTCTGGTTGTGGACATCTCATATCTGAGTGACCTGTGTGAGTTCTTGTCACCCCCACAGATAGGAGACACACCATAGCCCTGGTACTGTACCTCTCCCCAGACCTGGGCAGAAACAGAAATGTCGCTTTGTACCACTCCCCCACCTCCTAGATACTCGAGCAAGGTGTTGCACTAATGCCAGGGCCGATACCCTTTGTTGTTGTGGTAGTTGCCTTGCCAACAAGCTGCCAGTTATGGGGGGATGTGGGTTACACAAATATTACAGTTCTGTACTCAGAGAAAATAACACATTCAGTGATGTTTCTACTGTTTCTTTTCTATTGTTTTTTTATTTGATAGCTGACCAGAAGGAGAATATTAATATGGAGGGGGGGCTTGGTAAGAGAAGCTGAAGGGGGTCAGTGACTGTGTGTTTGCTTCTGCAGGCAGTTTTTTAAGAATGGCAGGATGCCCTGACTTTACACTACCTTGCCGGCAGTAAGCAAGTTCGGAAATGAGGGTAAACTCAGGAGATGTGTTTAGTGGCACCCCCCCCCCACCAGCCGATCACTGACCCCCATTCACATTGCAATGCCCTGGTGTCTAGTTGTACCCCCCTCCACACAAGCATATGATATAACAATTTATCTGAAAATAAGAAAACCGTCCCTAGATGTCTTTTTTTGTTGTTGCAACCTGTAAAAAAAAAGTCTATGCCAATCACACCCGAACCCCTATCCGATCTCCCACTGTGCACCCACCTCCCCACAACCCCCAGTACACTCCCACACACCCTCACTCACCTGAAGAGGTCCCAGGTTCGAGATCTGCTCTCCCAATTGAAGACAAATTTTGCTGCTGCAACCGGCACCTGTAATATGAGAAACTAAGGTATCTGCGCTTCAATGTAGTTGAATAGGGGCCTTCAACTTTTATGCATAACTCAGCCATTTTTTGAGATTTTGACTGCAAATTTTCAACATGGCCTTTTGTGGACTCCACCTGATGAACAATATGACTGTCATTAGGCAACTCCTGTTGGAAAAGTGATTTCGCAGTTGGCGAAGTCACCTTTCTGGTGGGATTTGTGTAATGACAGCCATATTGTTCATGAGGTGGGGTCATAAGAAGGCTATGTTGAACATTTGGGGTCAGAATTTCAAAAAATGGCTGTGTTATGACCATTCCTTGCAATTTCTCTATGCACACTTGTAACTTTGGACATTTTCAATATTTTCACCTCATATTTTCAACATAGCCTTCTTATTACCCTACTTCATGTTTGTCACAGCTGTAATTTTTCAAATCCTGGCCAAAACGTGTTTTCACACCTGTGTCGCAGAATGGGGCTGCAGCTGTGCAGAATTACATTTTTGTTTATTTATTTATTTATTTAGATTTTCAGAACGACCTCTAAGCCACAGGCTCGTTTACAGAGGTTCCACATCAAACTGAAACAGATAGAAATATTAAAAGATATATACAAAAACACTTGCAGATATTGACAGTAAAACATAACAGAGCATTCAGATATTATGTACATCAATACAGCTGGTTACAAGGTAATTGCCATGTCAGAATAAAGTAAATAGAAACTACTGTCCAAGTGCAGAGAGGGAGAGGATGGGAGGTTGCAACCTTACTGCAATAGAGGGGAACACATAGAAGTATAAGTACTCGAGGGGAGGGGGAGAAGAGGGCAGATAGGGGTAGAGTAGAGAGGCAAACAGGAGGGAGGGAGGGTATGATTAGCAGGGATTTAAAAATCATCTCTACTGGGTACATGCGGTGAGGTCATAAGAAGGCTATGCTGAAAATTTGGGGTCACAATTATGAAAAATGGCACAGTTATGAATATTTGTTGTAATTTCTCTATGCATGCTCGGAACTTTGGGAATTTTAAATATTTTGAGTCAAAATGTTCAACATAGCCTTCTTATTACACCACCTCATGTATGTCACAGCTGTCATTTTTCATATCCTATCCAAAATGTGTTTTTGCACCTGTTGTGCAGATTGGCGTTGTACTAGCATGGAGTTACGTGAGGAAGGGGGCAACGTGAGGAAGTATTTTTTCATGGAGAGGGTTGTGGACACATGGAACGGCCTTCCTGAGGTCGTCGGTTCAAAAACAGTGGGGCGAAATTTGAGAATGCATGGGACAGACATAAGGTGATTCTAGCGTGAGATAGGGGGAAGTAGGCTGTTGGCAAAACTAGGATCTGCAGCATATCTAATAGGTAGGGAAATGGGCAGACTGGGGTGGGTCAAACAGTCCTTATCTGCAGATTTCTGCAGAGTTGGGCTTCATCCCAGTGGGCTTCACTGTATATGGGTGTATATATATATATATATATATATATATATATATATATATATATATATATATATATATATATATATACATACACACACACACACACACACACACATATACATATAATACTGGCGCGCTAGTGCCACAGTATTTAAAGCAGCAGTGCAAGATAAATTAAACCTGAGTTGTTGGCTTCCTGTTGCAGTTCCCTGTCCCCGATTCACCCCCTATGCTTATTTTTTTCCCGTCTGTTAATTTAAGTACTAAAAATCTTAATGTATTATTTTGGGTTTGTTTACTGCACTGTTGTGATTGTCAGCCATTTTTGTATGTCGCAAATGCAGGGAGCAGCACTGTGGGAAGAATGTGGCCAGTCCAGCTCCCTCCTCTTCCAGTTTTACACAGTAACCCTAACAAATTTCAGTAAGCCCAACAAGTCATAGTGACATGGCATAAAATGGGACTGAAGACTGACTACTTGCCACTGGAGAAAAAAAACATACCAGGACACAGCTTCACATCCAGTGCGGAGGACAAATGAATCAGCGGGCTGCAGTATGTTTAGTGGGAGTGGGCAACTGTAAGACAGATGGAAGTAAACACTGCATGTCCAAGCCGACGTACAGAAGGTAAACAAAGACAAATAAAGCAGCTGCCATCTTTCCTGTAGCACTACAACAATAGTAAACTTTAATTTGTAATTCAAAATAGAACAAGCATTTGTCAATGCCAAATGTTTGCTTGCTGGCATTGGCATTGGCATTGGTAGTGTAGAAGTTACAGAGCTCTGCATAATAGGAATGGCAGTGAAGTATTGCACTGAAGCCAACCCCACCACCACCCTGCAGAGAGTGACAGGCATTGGGGTGTGCCTTTGGGTCATCAGGCATAATGGCCATGCCATTTCACCACACCCTACCCTGCAGACACTGACAAGTGTCACGGTGTGCCTTGGAGTCTTTGGCCCTTATGTGCACCCCATTCCATGAGGAAATATGATGAGATGGGTGTGGTATAGGAGAATGGGGTGAACTTTGGGGCCAAAGAGTCCAAGGCATACCTCGAAGCCTCTCACTGGCTGCAGGGTGTGGAATGGTATGAGCATTACAGGCAAGAATCCCAAGTCACACCCCGATGCCTGTCATTCTCTACAGGGTGGGGCATTATGGTTGGAAACCCTAACACCTCAGGCATTCGTTGGTATTTTCACTCCAAATTTTCAACATGTTTTTTTTGTGACCCCCACCTCATGAACAGTGGCAATATCAATTTGTTAGCCGAAAGCTGCTTATGCACAAAGACTACGGCATTTAGCACCACAGGTTCAAAAACACATTCCGAACAGGATGTGAAAAATGACAGCTGTACTGTTCATGGGGAGGTATAAAAAATGGCAATGTTGCAAATCTGCAGTAAAAATATTGAAAAAACTGGTGAAGTCATGAGCGTGCATAGGAACTGTGCAACGCACACCCATAACGTAATCAGTTTGGGGATTTTTTACAGCAGATTGTCAACACAGGCATTTTGGGACCTCCGATCATGAACAGTGTCACTGTGATTTTCTTTATCTGTCCCGAACAATGATTTCCCACAGCGACCATGCATCTCTGCGCTGAAAGTGTGAAAACACATTTCGGCCATGTTGTGAAAAATGACAGCTGTACTGTTCATAAGGAAGTGTGGAAAAATGCCACTGGTGAAAATCTGGACTGAAAATATTACAAAGTAATGAACTTACGAGGGTGCGTGGAAACTGCGCAATGCTCATTCGTAGCACAGTCATTTTATGGACTTTTGTCACCAAATTTTCTACATAGCCATTTTAAAACCTCTGCTCATGAACAGTGTAACTGTGATTTTCTTAATCTGTCCCAAACATTGCTTTCGCACACCGACTGCACCATTGTGCGCTACATGTGCGGAAACACATTTTGGGTGACTTGTGAAAAATGGCAGCTGTACTGTTCATAAGGAAGTGTAATAAAATGGCAATGTTGAAAATCTGGAGGGAAAATATTGAAAATTTGCAAACTTACGAGCGTGCGTAGGAACTGCAAAATGCACGCTCATAAAACAGTAATTTTTAGGAATTTTTTCACCAAATTTTCAACATAGCCATTTTAAGACCTCTGCTCATGAACTGTGTCACTGTGATTTTCTTAATGTGTCCCATACATTGATTTCGCACACCGACTGTGCCATTGTGCGCTACACGGGCGGAAACACATTTTGGGCAAGATGTGAAAAATGACAGCTGTACTGCTCATAAGAAGGTGTGATAAAATGGCACTGTTGATAATCTGGAGTGAAAATATTGAAAATTTGCAAACTTACGAGCGTGTGTAGGAACTGCACATCGTACGCTCGTAAAACAGTCATTTCTAGGAATTTTTCGACCAAATTTTCAACATAGGCTTTTTGAGAGCCCACCTTATGAACAGCAGCAGTGTCATTTCATTACTCAGTCCTGAAAGGTGATTTCACGCAGTGACTGCGAAATCACCCTCCGGGCCCGATTAACACCATGACAGTGAGAGCATTCATGAGAAGGGGTCCCAAAAACTCCATATTGAAAATTTGGTGCAAAAATTCCAAAAAATGCCTGAGATATGCAGCAAAGTTGAAAAAACCCTATCTATCCCATTATACAGCTTACTGGCATTTCCTCAGTTCGTGGTCGGCTTTGAAGAGTGCAACCGTCGTGCCAGAGTCCAGAGGTAAGTATGGGGTGGGGGTGTGGGGAGGAAGGGTGTGCAGTGGTGGGTGGGTGGGCTGGGTGAACACCAAGGGAAATGTTTTCTTGTTTACAGGTTTTTTTTTTAACAGGAAGATGGCCTTGGACATTTGCCATGCTGGGGTGGGCTCCCCAGCGTGGCATCTGGAATCTGTTTGGGGAAGTGCAACACAGCCGATGGGATTGGGCACCCGTCAGCTATACAGTGTGTGTGTGGGGGGGCAAGCACACAGTATGCGCATGTGTGTGTAAGGGGGGAAGCACACATGAGCAGGCGATATCTTATCGCTGCTCACTGAAGCGTAGCTCCCTCTTTCAACTGTATGCCACTGCATTTTTAACTGCTGTCATAGACAGCTCCAGCAGTGATTGGAGAACTGTGACTGTGCCTGCAAACACACTGGGTGAATTGGAAGACGCTGATACACCTCCGAAAAACTGGGATGATGGCATTATGTTTCTTGCACATGTGTGCAAGCAAACATAAAAATGATGGGACACAAAAAATTACAGATACATGAATCAGAATTTTAGCTGAACCAGACAGGACAAAAAGTAGAATTTCCTTAACCACTTTCTGGTTATCCAACACTGCTGCTTTAAGGTTGAAATGTGGTTTCTGTGGTAAACCCCAACTTTTGCACTTTAATATCTTTGCAATTGTTCAACAGAGTTGCATGAAATTTTGCATTTGCGGTCTCCTCTGGTAGGTCTCTGGATGTGCCAAGTTTCTTTCTGGTTGGATGTGTGGTTTCCAAGACCTGGATTAGTGAAAAAAGTGATTTTTTTTAGTTTTTTTCCCCCATTGGTTTGAATGGAGTTTTCTTTGAATTTGCATAGCCCAAATGGTGTGGAATTTTGGTCTGAAACTTTCAGGGTAGAAAGGGGCTGACCCACAGATGTGTCTTTTGCTGGTTTGGTGAAAAAATCTTAATCCGTTTCAAAGTTATTTAATTTTAGCACTTTTGTAAACTGATTTTGAGCATACTCAGTCAACACCTCCAAATGGCTGCATGAAACGAAAAAAGAATTCCTGGTTCGTATTGACCTCATCTTTTTTGGTTTGAGGGAAATCCTTTTTCATTTGGCCGCCATTTTGTTTTCTGTGTTTCCAAAAAATTTTTAATTGAAAAACCATATAACTGAGGTTGTGGTAAGCTACCAAGACATGTAGCTTGCTTATTCAGACCCCCTTAGCTGCATTCTGCTCTTAACTGTTACAGGAATGCCCTTCAAATATTGTTTTTGGATGTCTATAAATCCTTTTTCGTATCTCATGATATGAAAAAGATTATTTTTTTGTATCACGAGTGATGAAAAAGGATTTTTTGTGTGATGAAAACTGGTTTCCTTTATGATTAGTGACATCCCCTGCCCTCTAATGCCTTTCTCCTTGGTGTTATAATTTTCCCTGGTGTTTACTGGCACCCCCACCTTCCAATCATTGTCTCCTTGTTTTATTTAAAGAACTTGCCCTGGGGTCTAGTGGCACCCCCAATCATGTCCCCATTGTCAAAATAATTTCCGTGGTGTCTAGTGGCACCCCCACCCTCTGGTCCCCATCCCATTGTTTGTTGACTTTCCCTGGTGTCCACTGGCACCCCCACCCTCCGGTCCCCATCCCCCTTGTTTTCATAGGTTCCCTGGTGTCTAGTGGCACCCTACGCCCTCTGATCCCCATCTCCTTTTTTTTCCTGGTGTCTAGTTGCACCCCCTGTCCTCCAATCACTGTCCCCCGTGTCATCATTATTTCCCTGGTGGCTAGTGGCACCCCCACCCGCTCTTTGTTGTTTTTCCTGTAATGAAGAAAACCACCCCTCTGTGTCTTTTTTGTTGTTTTTTGAACCTGTGAAAAAAACAGTCCCTCAACAATCCGACTCCCCAACCCCCACTTCCCACTCAGCACCCCCCACAGACTCTTACTCACCTGAGTATGTGCCATGGTGAAGATCAGCTCCCTGATCAGAAACATGTCTTGCTGCTGGAACCGGCGACTGCAATATGAGAAACTAGGGTAAATGTGGTTCAATGTATTTCAATGGGGTTTTCAACTTTGGTGCATAACTTTGCCATTTTTGCATATGTTTACACCAAATTTTCAACTTACTCTTTTTGAGACCCCTCCTTATGAACAATGTTGGTGCCATTTCACAAATCCTGCCCGAAAGGTGACTTCACGGTAGGTTGGTAAAATCGTCTTTCAGAGGGGACTTCAAAATGTTCACCATACTTGTTCATGAGGTAGGGCCATAAGAAGGGTATGTTGAAAATTTGGGGTCAAAATATACTAAAATGGCAAAGTTCTGCACACTCATTTCATTTTGCTACGCTTGCCCGTAACTTTGGTAATTTTCAGTATTTTAACCCCCAGATTATCAACATAGCCATTTCTTTATACCACATTATGAATGTAATGTGACAGCTGTCATTTTTCAAATCTTGTCTAAAATGTCTTTTCGTGCCCTGGCATGGAATTATGCTGTGGTGGCGCAGAATGACATTTTGGTGGAGATTTCACAATTTTTACTATCGGGCTGATGAGGTGGGGTAATAGGAAGATTATGTTGACAATTTGGTTGCTTTGTCCTACAAATGGAAGCACAGGGTGCAGAGGGCCCTGTGTTTCCCAATAAAGCTATTTATAAATATATATATATATATTATATATATATAGATATATATATAGATATATATAGATCCAGAGGGTCTGATGCTCCATCACAAAAATAAGAATAGGTTTACAGCAGTGGTACTTACTCCACAGCTCGCGGGCTGCAAGTGTCTCTTTAAAGTTCTGGCTGCGGCTCATTAGTACTACCTATTATTTTAATGTATTTGCAGCTCTTTAGATTCTGCAGGAAACATCACCCACTTAGAGCTTCGAGCAACAGAGTCATTATCACATCTTAGAAACAAAAGCTCTTGGCGTAGGTCCTAAATACTGCTATGAAATGTGTCTCATGTGCCTCACTGACCTGCCCTGTACTGAGTTCGCTTAAGCTTCCTGTCCTAAGACTAAGCTGACTCTCTCACTGCAAATGACATCTTGACAGTGGTCACAATAATTACAGGGTAGAATCAGTAGGTTAATTGCAGGTTTGTGCAACAGTTAGAAGCCCCCAGACCCCAGTAGTTACCTACAACTTTTCGACTGCTTTCCGAGGGCTTGCTGAGGGCTTCTTGATCTTGAAGGACATTCTGTTGCTGAAACTGGCTGCTGCCTGATATCGGCAGATAACCGCGAAACTCAGGAATAGCATGGGTAAGGTACAGTGACCAACAGCCTCTATCTGCTGATGCTGTTCTAGCTGCCATTTAACTCACAGCCTCTTGAAAATACAAACTGAGTAATGCAACTTTGCTGTGATTTTCATAGCAGTGCTAAACTGAGTCGTTCACTGTAGGAGTGTGAGTGAAAGTAACAGTGCAAGCTATGCTGTGCAGCTCTCCCCTCTCCCTCCTTACCTTCCTTTTCAGTAAGATTACCTTCTGCATTCTTGAACCCCTCCGCTCTTTTCATCCCCACCCCATCTGCAGGTAAACTGTTCCAGGAATATACCAGTCTTTTTGTGAAATGTACTTCCTCGCATATCTCAAGAATCTCTCATGAATCTACTCCCCTACAACTTCATAGCAGGACCCCATGTTATTGTACACCTATTATTCTGAGAAATACTTCCCTCCTGTACCTTATTTATCCCCTTGAGATATTTAAAGGTCTCTATCATGTCTCCCCTCTCCCTCCTCTCTTTTCTTAACACTTGTTTCAAAGAAGGAGTGCCATATATCTAACTGACTGCCATTATGTTAAATCAGTTTTTATAAAATAAAAAGTGTTATAAAAAGTTAATTTAAGTAAATGCAAGAAAATGCAAGAAAATGAAATAAGATACTTTTGACGTAGGTGTGTCATATTTCATATTACATGTGTATGATTGTTGTGGCTCCTTGGCAAAGGCTTTAAACTCATGTGGCTCCCAAGCCAGACATGACTGAGTACCACTGGATTACACTCTCTGAAAATATTGGGCCCTGCACTCCAACAAGACAATAAGGACACCATTATACTATCTCAAAAAGTAAGGAAATTCTTTGCAAAAAGCTGCACTGATGCAACATTTAGGGATGAGGCTACAACATCAAAAGTAAGGAAATGTGGCTTTAGGGTTTCCAACCCTAAAGCTGCTCACCCCATTAGGTGTGTATGTTTCTGGAGTGTATAGAATTAGGTGAGCTTTAAGGCTGACAACCCCTAGGAAGACTCTGCCCCTGATTTGCTTTAGGGGCGGCATTGGGGTTTTGGAATTGGAAACCCTAAAGCCACATTTCCCTATTTTTGATGCTGTAGCCTCATCCCTAAATGCTGCATTAATGCAGTTTTTTGCAAAGAATATATATATATGTATGACTTATTCTGGGTAGTAAATCCAAAAGTTTTTATAATTTGTATCTCTTATATTGTTTTAATTATATAGTTAAAATTGTGTTTGTGTTATATGATTTATAGATTCATAGATTCATAGAGGTTACAAGTCATACCCTAAGGGCCATATAAGGCTCGACCAAGATTACCAGATAATGTATGATAGTATGTTTAAAGGTTTTTTTATTTCAATAAAAAAATGTATTGACAAAATATATCTATACATGTATATGTCTATACACATATCTATATATGTATATATGATGTGTGGTATACAAGGACATATACCCACCGGGGGGTATTTACATAATAAGACCATGAACATGAAGTGTGAGTGGCTTTATTATCTAATAAGCCCTCCAAGGTGAGTATATGGCCTTCTATGCCACACAAACCCATCATTTGTTTTATACAATGCATGGCATTTGTTTTTTAATGTGCCTGCTGTGTGGAGCCAGGTCAGTTTTCTGGTGAGCCATGGTAGGGGCCATTTGTGGGTTTCCCTTGTTCCTTTTTGGTCCTGTGTGTTTCTGTAATGCAGTGGTGCTGTGATAGTGGACTCTTTTTTGGACTGTTTGGTTTTCTGTTATGTAGAGTGCCCAGTATATAGGAGTTCTTGTCCAGGCCGCTCCAGCCCTTAGTTCATTGGTGGCGTGTGGCGTGCAGCTCATGTGTGTAGTCTGGAGCAGCTTTTGCAGGCAGGAGTGGTGTCTTTGGTTGGGAGTGGCATGTGGTGTTGGTGGTGCTGGATTATGTGCTCAATGGGGGCATTGGTTGTCAGACCCGTGGAGTAGCATGGAGATGGCGTTGGTAGTGGGGAGGGCACGGCAGATGAGAGGAGAGCTGTAGCATCAATGGAGGCTGTTGGTGAGTATAAGGAGGGGGGGGTTCTTATGCATTTCTTTTAGCCGGTCTCCAACTATGCTTTAGATTGCAGGTCTGGGAGGAGAAACAGAGGGTTGCTTCTAACTTTTTTTTTATTGCAAATCTGGGGAAGGGGGAGGCAGAGGGTTGCCTCCAACTGTCTTTCTTTATTGCAGATCTCTTGGAGAGAGTGTTTTGTTCCCATGATATACACACTGCATGCCTCTGGAGCTATACAGAAGTCCCTCTAGAGATATACTGCTTTAATTGGGAAGTATATAGCTTTAATTGTGAGGTAATTGGTGAGATATATAGGGAAATACACGATAATGGTTCCTATGAGGGAAAGGGTCAACCATGTATTATATATAATTACATATATCTGTATAGAACATATGAAGAGTATGCGTGGCATACATGAAAATATACCCACTGGGGGGGGAGTAATTAGATAACAAGACCATGATCCAGAAGGTCAAGTGGCTTTATTATTTATAGTCCCCTTGAGGTGAGTATATGGCCTGCATGCCACACATACCCATCATATGTTTTATATAATACATGGCAGGTTTTTGTTGCTTTATCCTGCTGTGTGGGGCCAGGCTGGTTTCATTGTGAGCCGTGGTTGGGGTCATATTCGGATTTATCTTGTCCCTTTCTGCCCCCTTGTGTTTCCATAGTGTATTGGCATATTGGTAACGGCCTCTCATTTGACTGTTCCTGTTTCTATAGTGTAGGGTTCCCCTATAAAAAGGGATGTTTTCAGGCTGGTCATCCTTTAGATAGTTAGTGGATTCATGGATTGCCAATGGCACTGTGGTGTGGAGCAGCATCTGCAGTCAGGGGGATGGTTTGTAGTTGGGGAGTTGTGTGTGTGTCATAGGGACCTATGGAGCTGGTAGAACATGTTGGCCTGGTGTCTCAGATGGTGGCAGCAGCATGGAATGCAGGAGAGAGCAGGAGCTTCGAGGAAAAAGGCCATTTGAAGTATTGGTGGGGGGAAGGGTTTCTGGTTTGTTCCCTGTAGCTGGCATCCAGCCATTTTTTTTGGTATGGGGAGTTGGGGGCGAGGGATGCAGGGAGGGAGGAGAGGGTTGCCTACAGACCTTTTTGTTAATTAGGTTTTGAGTGCTCCAGGACTGGGGGGAGAGTTCTTCAGGATGGAGGGGGAAGGGGGTGGCAGATATACAACTGTATCCCTCTGGAGGTATACAGCCTTAATTGGGAGGTATACAGGTTTAATTGGTGAGGTATACATGGAAATACACGATAAAGTTTCCTATAGGGGAAGGGGCAGCCATGTATTACATATAGATATTTGCAAAAAACTGTGATGAAGAGCTAGTGGAACCAAAAATAGCAGACAGGAAAATGCTACACATTTTAAGAAGTAGTCAGTTGTAACGTTTTGTTTCTCACATATTTTTCTTTTTCTGTTTGCTCATTACAAAGTTTTCTGTGTGGCAGTATTATGTTGGATGTGTGGAACAGCACTCTGCCTGACATCTGACATATCTAGTTCTGTCTCTCCACTACATCATCAGTAATGTGACCTCACTGACAGTGACATCACAGGTGATTGGCTTGGCAGCTACTGAGTGGCTGTTTCTGAGTTACTGTGATGTCACAGTCAGTGAGGTCACAATGCTGATGATGTTGTGGGGGGAATAGAACTAGATATGTCAGCTGCCAGGCTGTTCCACCATCACACTCACTGACAACAGATAAAACAAATCTTCTGATTACCCAAAGAAAAAGTAATAAGCAGCCCAGATATAAAATGTAATAGCTGCTTTTAACAACTAATCTTAGTTTCAGGTCATACACTAGCTCTTTAATGCACCAGTTAGGGTTCAACTTAAAGGTCACGTGCAATGGTTATTTTCCATCAATAGACGATTCTGTAATAATCACTGTGTCAGCACTATTGAATTTGTCCAGTTTCACTTACTTTGTGCTGGCATTTTTTTAAAATTTTGCTGTTTTCTTATGTTCATTTCTGTGCCCTGAAGCCAGACGCTCAAACTGTCCCTACAAGTGAGAGTGTTCAGCGGTGACGTCATGTTAGAGTAACAACCTGCTCTGTCTGTGCTATGTGCACAGCTTAGCTTGCATTTCTACTCTTTCTGTATATTGTGCTGTCTTACAATGGGAGCCAGGTTGACTGGTTGAAGTTTCATGGCAATATGTGTAGGTCAACCACACTGCCGAGATTGAAAAGAAATCCCCCACCACCCCCAAACCAGTGGGAGCCTCTGAGCAATTTGTTCCTGTTCCTCCTTGCCATATCACCGGTGGCTTGCGAAAAACCATCTGTTCCTGCTCTCTCCTGCCATTACCTGTTTATGACAAATTAAGTATGGCAACCACACAGCAGATAAGGAAAATGATCCCCCAAACCTGTGGGAATCGCTGAGCAATTGGCTTCCAATCGACCTTGCCATGGCACTGATGTCCAGTGAAGCACATGCTACTCCTGCTCTCTCCGCTGCGTGACCTTTTTATACTGCACTCCAAATTATCAATACTTTCTCACAATATTGACGTGTTGCCAGTTAATGTTAACCTGTAAAAGTAATCCCCCCCCAAAACCTGTTAGAGCTGTCTTGCAAGTTGTTTCCGTTCCATCCTGCTATAGCAGCAGTGGATAGCAGTAAACACGATATTTCTGTTCTGTCCCCCGCTTGTGTGTTCTGACTGAAATGGTTGATTTTCAGATGATAACATGATGCTGCACAAACCTCCATATCCTCTTACCTGCCACTTTGATTTCTGGGCCATCCCCATGACTGACTGCTTGAGTAGTGCATAGTATCCAAGCCTGGTGGCTGCCTGTAACCATGGTGATGTGAAGCGTCATTAGGTTGGCTGCAATTATAGTCATCATACTGCACAGGGGTTGGGGGACCTGGCCTCAGATGCCATTCAGTTCCTATTGGTCAAGTCAGCCTGTTTTGGCACCAGAAAGGTGTTGTAAGAACCTTGCTGACATTCGGCACACACACACACACACACACACACACACACACACATGCAACTGGGTATGGTCTGCACCCAACTAGTTATGATTACATTCTGGGATCACAGCTTTCACCACCTCCTATGTTCACCGGCACTGTTCACTGGCACCTGATCACCACCTAACTGGTGTCCCACCGCAGCCAAAATCATAACAATTATCAATATAGAGGTTTGTAAATGATGTATACTTTCAGGTGATGTAGTGTGTGTGGGGGGATCCTGGTCACCGATGCCCCACAATTTAGGATACACTACAGTCAGTACACTGAAGGGAGAAACTGGCAGAATTTTTTGTCCTGTGGTCACAGTGATTACCCACAGATTTGCAACCCTGACCAATCCGACTCAGCTGCCTCCTTATGATTGCACTGTGAGTGTACGCGTGTTTGCTGGACTGTAAGCAGAGTGTATAGTTTCACTCCCAGGTCAAGCAGCATTATCATTGTTTCCTCTGTTGCTCTGTTTGTCCCACCTCTGCCACTGCATCCTCTGTCTTGTTGTTCGAAGCAGGATCTCACCCTGGGATACTCAGTGCCACTCCTTTCTGTGTCTTCCTCTGACCATGTGAGTATGGGGTAAGGGACCAAGTGTGGTGAAGGGGTTCTTCGCACATGAAGTGAACAACTCTTTACTAACAATCACTGCTGCACTTAGTTATTTCAATGCACAGTGACAGGGATCCTGAAGCATTGTTACAATTTTCTCCAGTGCGTGGCATTCCTTTTGAGGGATCGGAATCACTGGATCAGATTATCCGCTGGCATTGAAGTACCTGACACTCAGCATTGCACTTTCATTTCGCTTCTTATTTTTATTTCTTCTTTTTTCAACTGTTTCATCACTCGCCGTTCATCAGTGCCAGTGCAAACTCCGTTTCCGGTTTTCTCGGGCATGATGTATTAGGTGTGCACACTAGTGCATATATGAACTGATAAGAGCCATTTGTTAAATGCACCCTATCAACTGGATGCACCTCAGAAGATATTCTAAATGGAGTGTGAACGCTGGTTAGAGACCAGCATAGTTTGTTTCATTGTCATTCATCACTGGTTACTATTTATAATTATGACAGCAATCTGGGGTCATGGTAGGCGGTGATTCAGTGCCTGTGGCTGTATCTTAAGGGGTCTTGTCTTCACTTTAATTACAAAATCATTCCCCATTTGCAGCTCTGTGTGGTCCAGTCGTGATCCTTGGGGAAACCATTCATCAGGTTTCTGACATCAGTGTACTGTGCCCTGTAAAGCAAACTTTACAAGTCATGGGGGGCACTGCCACATCCCAACCCCTGTCAAACTCACCATCCAGGACAAGGATCACTATTGATTTTGTATCATTACTGCAGTGTTGTGAGTCCTTTTTGAGGGGTGGTCAGGTCAGAGTCGATGTATGCGACAGGACCTCGGTTGCGCTGCCAGAATATGATCATTCTCAGGGAGTCAGGTCCTTACCAGCCCCAGTTGTGGCTCTTTGTGGCCCAGCTGTGAGCCAAGGGCAAACAATGCATCAATTTCTTCCATCTGTTTATTGCCTGATTATAAAAATTGCATGGCATTGGTGTACCAATAGCACCCCCCAACACACACACACACCACTCCAAGGCACTGTTATTTTCAAGGATATTCATTCTGTCTGATTATTGCTACATTAGTTGTCATGCTTGGTGCATGGGTGTAGGATGGGACAATGGCAGCCTTTTTGAGAATGTAAGCACACTCTGCAGACAGCAGTTAGTACTGACCATTACCATCTACACCCACCTCTGATCCCTGATCAACACTGTTATGTGTCAATATATATTTTTATGGATATGTTTGTATATTATATATTTGTTATTTCTAGTTTGTGGCACCACAGGATACAGCAGGACACTGTTGTAAAACCACTCCTGAAAAAATCCTTGCTAGATCTGGACTGCCTGTTCAACTACAGACCTGTCTCTAACCTGCCCTTTGTGGGCAAGGTTATTGAGAACGTGGTGGCTACTCAGCTGGAGGACCATTTAACAATGCATAGCACCTATGATCCTCTCCAGTTTGTTTTCAGAAAGAGGCACAGTACTGAGACTGCTCTTGTTTGGGTATTAAATGATCTCCTAACAGCGAGGGATCGAGGAAGATGTTCCATCTTCACTCTCCTCGATCTCTCTGCAGCACTGACACTGTGGACCATGGGGTGTTGATGGAGTGCCTGCAAGTTTGCTATGGACTGCCTGGTATGGTCCTCAGCTGGTTTAAATCTTTTCTCATGGGCAGGATGCAGAGGAGTAGTATCAGGAATTTATTCCTCAGCTTCTGTGCCCCTGTCCTGTGGGTCCCGCAGGGCTCAGTCTTATCGCCCATGCTGTTTGCCGTGTACATGCTGCAATTGGGGGACATTATTAGGCAGCATGGGCTGAGTTTTCACTGCTATGCAGATGATACTCAGCTCTACATGTCCTTTGCGCCCGAGCAGGGGGAGACGGTCTTAGTCTTTAACAACTGCTTGGCTGAGATTCATGGCTGGATGAGTGGCAATTGGTTGAAGTTGAACCCAGACAAGACCAAAATGTTGGTAGCAGAACCTGGTCACTAGGGTGTGAGGGGGGAAAAGCTGGTCAGATCTCTGCACTTCAGCTTGGGAATTCCAAGTTGCTCACCTCAGATCAGGAAAGAAATCTGGGCATTGTGATGGACTGCGTTCTGACACTGAAATCACAGCTGTCAGCCATGGTCAAGGTCTCATTTTACCATCTGAGAAACATCATCCGGATTAAACACCTGATTCCCCCTAATTATCTTCCAGCATTGGTTCATGATTTTGTGACCTCTCGCCTTGGTTACTTCAATGCCTTATGCCTAGGGCTATAGGGGGTTGATCTTCGCCCACTGCAGCTAGTGCAGAATGCAGCAGCCAGGTTGTTGACTGGCTTATTAAGATCTTGCCATATCACACCTGTGCTTTGCTATCTGCACCGGCTGCCTGTAAACTGGCAGATCACCTTCAAGGTTGGTTTGCTGATCTGTAAAGCCCTACATGGCCAGGGACCTAGCTACCTGAAAGATCTTCTCCGCCCCTACCATCCCACCCACCTGCTCCTTTGACAAGAGATTGCTAGAGATTTCCTGGGTCAAATTAAAGACATTTGGGGCCTGTATGTGTGTGCCAGACCACCGACCAGTTTAAATCTGAATTGAAGACATTTCTATTTAGCCAGGCATTTCCTGATATAGTATAAAGGATGATTTATATTTAGTACAAATGGAGTTTTATTATATAATTTATCTGGTTAATTTATATTTTATGGATTTTAATATGTGTTATAGAACATAAGGTGCTGTGAATCTTGTGAGAGTTGTGCTGTATAAATAAACTCTGACTGATTGATTGTTAGCCGAGGATGGAGAGCGGCATCAATTGTCAGTCATTGGTTTTATAAATGTCTGCAGATATGGATCTGCAACATGAGCCACGGGTCCAGGATGTTGCCCGCCAAATAAACCGATCCAGACCAATACTGGACGGCATTACACACTGACATGTCCACAATTGCCTACGCCTATCCCACACCAGTTTACCATTTAGGAGACAGTCACTTCTTTCCCCTGTTACTGAGATGAAGAAGTACACTGAGACAGGGGTGGTGACTTGTGAGGTCACTTGCTCAAGGTGTCCCAAGTTCAAGTCTCTCCATCTCCCATCCCCACAACAAGCCTCACCTCCCCCCACTGCCAGTTTGTAGTTCATTCCACATCTGAGCCCAACTTCATTCATAACCATGGCACATCTGCCCCATGGAGTGGATTACTTGACTAATGCTGCAAATGAAGGGACGCAGACTTCCTAACAGAGATAAATACATTTACTTGAGTTTGTCTGTTCCAGACAGCCGATTCTATTTCACATTGAGATTTTTGCACCGTCGCCCTTCTTGAACTCAGCCACCGGTTCACTGGCAATTTCAATGGCATAATGGCAAGGCAGTGGTAAATCTTTTTTATGTGACGTCTGTCTCTGTGATTTTTTTTTCTCATTTTCTTATAACCTTTGTGTCAAGGACTGTGTCATTTGTAATTTCTTGGCTGCATGTTACAAGTTTAATAATATAAGTCCTATGTGCTATGCTTCAACACCCTTCCCAATATAATAGTATGTAAACATAAGCCTAACTGTAGTCATACTTCTTGACCATCCTCCAGAGCAGTGCTCATCTCTCTGTTTTCCAAATATACAGCCACTTATCCAAACTTAGATGTGGCTCTGCACACCGTAACTAGTGTGTGTATTGCAGGAACTGTTATCTGTAATTTTTTCTATCCTCCTTTTCTGCATGTACTCAGATGTGTTGCCTGACTGCCACAAGAGGTGGTGGACCTTAGTAATGTGAACTGCTGTAAAAATGCTCTAGATAGACTGTATTACTCAAAACATAGAATGGTATAATTTGACCCACACATGTGGGGGACAATCTCAATAGACAAATATGCCTCCTTTTGTCCTACGAACCTAGTAAACTGTATGTGACTGCTGCCCTGTTTGCCTATTATCTGCACCCTGTCCTTTTTCTGCGGTCTGACTTTCACTTTCTTCTTTGTTGCTGTTTTCATGTTATTCTGTTTTTCTGATCCTTTAATTTGCCCGCTAATGTATGTGCTTTCTGAGCCTGCCTATGATGCAGAACACTAGTACTGACTGCTTGTAACTGTCGTAGCTGGACTGTCTAACACACTTTTTTATTCTACTGGGACTGTATTGATGTCAAACAACCCATTGCTGTATTGGTGTGGAAATACTCAGTTATCCACAACAGAGGGAAGTTTTTCAATGCTATCATACCTTGTGTGCTTCACATCGGCTACACACTCTAAATCTTGAAGCTCTGACTATGTGTCTGTTTGAATGCACTCCAGTGGTTCACGTTTGCTGGTCTGCTACTTTCACTGCATTTCTGAAGGTCTTTTCCATCTAGGTTTGACTGGTTGTTACTGTATTACAACTTGGTCACTATCACTTTATACTGACCATCACCCCTTACTGTATATCACAGAACTGTATTGTCACTGTGCGTCTTTTTTATACTAGTACGTTTGCTACAGTGTCACGTGATATTCCAACCATGCCATACTGCACAGCTTTTGGTTGTAAAAATGGCCTTTCAACCAGTCACAGTTTTCATAGATTCCCATTAGAAAAACTGTGACAACAGTAATGGATTGCAGCAGTAAAAAGGGACCACTGGGTACCAGCGAGCCATCGTGTTCTTTGTTTGTACCATTTTGAACCAAATCAGTTTGCTATACTGTACACCCAGGAGTTTTACACAGCATCAAATTTTGACCAGGTTAGCATCGTTCGAAGAGAGATGCAGTACCAACATGTTTGGTCATCGTAAAGAACCACCACAAAGATCCAGCAAGGCGTCTGAGAAGTGACAGCACATAGAGGTACAGCACTAATTTCATACTGTATGCATCGGCACAATTTTGTACATTTTTGGCACGTGTGGTTCATTGTTGATCAGGGTACAGCTGTGAGGCTTATACATAGTATGAAAAAATCATGACTAAACTTAGTTCTTTTGTTAACTCCAAGGTTCTTACAGAGCTTGTGATATTAAATGGAAAAACAGTGACAAATACCAGTGTCATTCCAGGGCCGGACTCACCCTCTTTATTGGACACAGACTTTCACAACATAGGACACCTCAGCATGGAACATTAACATTAGCAAAGTTCATTACTCCCAGACTGAAAGTGTCATAAGTATACTTTTCTTGCTACTAATTTTTCATAATGTTGCCTGGTTTAGCTTTTTTGTAATTCTTATACATGACCTACACCTCCTCTTTCATATCTGCCATGCAAAGTGACTTGTTGCTTGTGCTGCATCAGTCTCTGTAATGTTAGCATACCTTGGCAGCACAGAAAAATAAACCCAACTTACCACAACAGATGCTGAACAAATGGTTACCACAACCTTATGATATTATTCTGCAGCAAGACTGTAAGTATGTTGCTGTTGTCCACAGTGAAACGTAAGTGAGGGGACCCCAGTATGGGTGCCTGATGCTTCTCCTGCCATGATTTGTCATCTTGCTCTGAGTTGAAAAATAAGCTTCCCACATTCTAGACCATCACCACCCATGATCTGATGCACTGCAGTATGCCTGCTATGTTGTCATGTGTGTCCACATGTTCCTCCTGCCAACAGATGCCTTGCAAACTGCATAAAAAATGTCTCTATTGTCTATCACCCACCACATGACCTGCATACAGTAAAATACTCTATTCTGTGTGTCTTCCGGGTGCCCTCACTCCATTCACATGTCCATGTAATGGTGTGCACAATATACGGTATGACAATATCATGCCCCACACCCCAAATTGGTGATTGACTGCCATGCACTCACATATGTGATGCCCATTTGAAGTATCAGCACCATCACCATCCCATCCACTACACTGCATATCCAAACCTCATTATCTGTGGGCACCCTGCGACTCCATAGCCCGTCACTTTATCTTGTGTCATTGTCCAAGACTTCTTTCACATGCCAAGGAAAAACACAAGCCCTCCACTACTTTGTCACTGAATAGACAACAGCAATAGACTATGCACGCTGTACACCGTCTTATATGCCTGACATTGTACTGATGCTGTTCATGCATCCCTTACCTATATGGCAATGGCACTAGGTCCGAAGAGCACTGTCAATAACAGCACCATCTATAACATTGCTATATTGACAGCGCTCTCCAATACAGCAACGCTACTAAATACTGTCAGGAAACACAGCACGAATGGTAGCGGTCAGACGACTGCTACCATTATACAATAAATCTCTCTTTTCTTTGGTCTCCCAGTCTTTCCTGGCTGAGTCACTGCTTTAACCTACTTTGCCACGTGGGCAGCTTGGCCAGTGACCTCACTTTCTTCCTTCTTCTCCTCCTCCTCCTCCTCCTCTGGGTGGGTGAATAGTGATGGGGTAGTGCTAGCTGCTCAACACTATTCTACTCCTGTTGATATTCCAACATGCTCAGTTCCTGCAGCTTGGTTTATACCATGCTGTTCAGGAAGCACTCTTCTAACCTGGTACGGCAACATCTGTATACATAAACATCACGGTCATCTGTTCAATTTGGCATTTGATGCACATAGTGGTGTATTTATTTGTTGTTAATCATGTGTTAGACCCTGGTATTGTCTTGTCTTTGCCACTGGATGGATGGTGTGTCCACTGGACACCAGCAATGTACTTGCTGATGCTGGTAGAGTAGTGGTTGCGTATGTTGCCATCGGTCTGTTGCACCTTTTTGACCATACTTGCCGTAGACTGCACGCACATCAGTGAATGGCTGTAGAATGGTAGTGCTGTTGTTCTCACCTGGTATTGATTTCAGCATTGGCGTTTTTTGTGACAGATGTGTATAGGTACCACTATCCACCAGTGAAAATATTATGTATTGTTCATGCCAGTTATCACGGTGTTAGTGTGGCCATAGGACAACATGAAAAACATGTTTATATATCTTACAGTGCGTTGTCTCAGTTGCTGGAGCAGCCCACATCACAGACTGTGGGCTATTTATCTGGCAGTAACGTGTGGTGTACACAAATCTCTTGTGTACCTGACACAAATGTGGCACTAATGTCCAATCAAGTTGCCACATAACTCACTGAATACCAAATGGTCATATTTTCATGGATGCTTTGAATGCTTACAACAGTCTCACAGTTACTATCCATTGGTGAGACACAAAACTTTGCTCCATAGTGGTGCATCTCTACGGTTGTCCACAGGGACTGTAACTGTCCTTATCTTAGTTGGCCAAATGCATCTCCATTGTTGTACTGAACATAGCAGCAACATACATACTGTCAAGCACAAAGTACAGTGCAAAAGTATTTGTTGTGGTTTGCCCAGTGTTCTGCAAATTGTCAACGGTGCATTCATCATGAGCTCTATTTACGTATGGGTGGAACTTATGCGTGAAACATGCATAACATGCCCACGCAGCACCATGACCAGGAAGAGGCATGCATCAGTTGGTATTCATGAGCAGCACCCACTTTCCTTCTAATGTGCTGCCCCCCACATGCAGTTGCACAGCAAATGAACATGGCGGTGCATGGGCTGCATCCGATGGGATGCTCTTCCAGGTCCCCACAGTGGATCCCTTCCACTGCCATGCACGTGCTTATGGCAGGGCTTGTACCCCACAGGGTTTGACCACCGGGCATTTCCCCATATGTCCACCCCTCTAGCCCATCCTACAGCAAAGTAGGCTTTTGCAATAGTGCTGCAGTGTTGCCAATGCTGGCACATTGGCTGGTGTCCAAATGGTGTGTGTGTAACCATACAGGATGTTTACGGTACATTCACACCATGTACCGCTGTCTGATACATACGTGTCACGTAAGTGACTTTGTGCAATTGCACTGCTTTGAGCACCCACCTTGTCCTGCCCCCCTCAAACCCCCCATGTGGAGCAATGCAGCCAGAACTGGGATTCCTATGCTCAGGGTCCTTGTATGCCATTTGCAAATGTTGCCTGTGGTACACCAGGCAAGGTGTAGTGGCATTCAGTTGTCAGAAAGGCTACTTGCCGCCTGCACGTGGCATAGGCATTTGTGAATACAGACCCATGTACGGATGACAGTGGAAATTATTTCAGCAAATGTAATGCATCAGTGTTTGTGGTTTTAAATTGGTGCTGTAACAGTAGAAACATAGAACATAGAATTTGACGACAGATAAGGACTGCTTGGCCCACCTAGTCTGCCCATTTTCCTACCTAACATATAAGCTGCAGATCCTTGTTAACCAATAGCTTACTTCCTCCTACCCCCCACTAGGACTGCCTTATGTCTGTCCCATGCATTCTTGAATTTCCCCACTGTTCTTGACTCCACGACCTCCTCAGGGAGGCTGTTCCACGCATCCACAACACTCTCAGTGAAAAAATACTTCCTCACATTACCTCTGAGCCGTCCCCCCTCTATCTTCAAATTGTGTCCCCTTGCTCTTGCACATCTCTTTTTCTGAAAGATGCTACCCTCTTGGACTTTGTTGATTCCCTTGAGGTGCTTGAAAGTTTCTATCATGTCCCCTTTCTCCCTTCTTTCCTCAAGAGTATACATATTAAGCTGCTTTAGTCTCTCCTCATATGTCTTCTGGTGCAGACCCTGCACCATTTTGGTTGCCCTCCTCTGAACAGCCTCCACTCTGTCTATGTCTTTGCGGAGATGGGGTCTCCAGAATTGCACGTAGTACTCCAGATGGGGTCTTACCAACTGTCTGTACAGAGGGATAACAACTTCTTGTTTTCTACTACTGATGCCTCTCCCTATGCATCCCAGTGTCCCCCCAGCCTTCCTTACTGCCTTCTCACCTTGCTTGCCCACCTTTAGGTCATCTGATATAATTACCCCCAGGTCCCTTTCCATTTTTACTGTTGTCAGTATCTCACCCCCATTGTGTACTCTTCCCCTGGGTTTTTGTTTCCCAGGTGCATTACCTTGCACTTCTTTGCATTGAATCTGAGCTGTCATACATTTGACCATTCCTCAAACCTTGCCAAGTCCCTTCTCATCCTTTCCATTCCATCTTGTGTATCAACCCTGTTGCAGATCTTTGTGTCATCTGCAAAGAGACATACTTTTCCTTCCAGTTCCTCTGCAATGTCACTTATAAAGACATTAAAAAGGATCGGTCCCAGTACTGAACCCTGCGGTACCTCGCTAGTAACCCTCCTTTCTTCACTGTGCACTCCGTTTACTACTACCCTTTGCGTCCAATTGTCTAGCCAATTTTTTATCCGGGCTACCACCTTGGGACCCACTCCAAGGCTGGCTAACTTGTGTATTAATCTTTTGTGTGGGATTGTATCAAATGCCTTGCTAAAATCTAGGTAGACCATGTACACAGCCCCTCCCTGGTCTACTACTTTGGTCACCCAGTCAAATAAATCTGTTAGATTCGTCTGACATGACCTTCCCATCATGAATCCATGCTGCCTTGGGTCCTGTGCCCCACTGGCCTCTAGGTACTCTACAATTCTTTCCTTCAGAAGTGATTCCATCATTTTCCATATCACTGAGGTCAAACTAACTGGTCTATAGTTTCCTGCCTCTGTCCTGCTCCCACTTTTGTGAAGAGGAATCACATCCACCCTCCTCCAGTCCTCATGTACCACCCCATCCTCCCATGATTTGTTAAAGAGAGTAGTCGGTGGTGTCACTAGTTCTACCCTTAGTTCTTTTAGAATTCTTGGATGAATCCCATCTGGCCCCATTGCTTTGTCCACCTTCAATTTTATTAGTTCTTTCAGAACCCTTTCTTCTGTAAATGGACTGGTATCGACCCCAGTCTACAGAGCATTTCTCTTGTTTGGTTTAGGTACCTCTCCCTCCTCTTCCTTTGTGACTACTGAGTACACACAGCAATTATAGCATGTCAGAACATCATCACATTCTTACTATCTGTGTTGCCACCAGTATACAGTTGTTCAGTTCAGACACTCAGTGGCTATGTGAACATGTTGAAATTGACTGTCCCATACTGCTAGACCCAAAACAAAAATTAGAGGGCACAATTTGAAGTTGGAAGGAAGAAAGTTCAGAGGGAATAGGAAAGGGTACTACTGCATGGAGAGTGTGGTGGCCCCCTGGAACAGACTAACAGAAGAGGTTGTGGGGGTCAAAATGGTGGATGAATTTAAGAGGTCTTGGGATAAACACATGACAATAACCATAAGAGGGAGGAGAAGGAACCTGGAAAAAGAAACAGGACTGTAGTCTCCATGGGGGGATGGGAGCAAAGAGTTGGGTCTAGGGTTACCAATGGGGCTGTGTTTAATTTGCAGATTGGGTGGGCCTAGGGGTCCTTTTCTGACATCAGATTTCTGTACACTTTGACTCTCATCTCTACAGTATGTTTCATGTTTCTCTCCCTCTCCTGTTTGGGGTTGAGGAGACAACATGCTTGCTTTACTCCACACCATACAGAAAGAGAGTACCGGGGTGATGGAAAGAGGTTCTGGGAGAACATCAAAAACCTCCTTGGGGGGGCACTGTGGAGTAGCAAACTGGCAAGATGCACTTAAGTGCAGCTCTGCACATTCTTAAGCTTTATTCACAAAAAAATCACAATTTGCTGTGGGTAAAAATTTAATCTGATTGCAGCAGTGGACAGCACAAGTTTTCCAGCATCGTGGGATACCAAACAGTCATGGGTCGTAACCAAACAGCTACTGGAGGCGGACCTAAAAATGCGGCAGCAGCAGCAGCTGAACAGGCCGTGAATTCCTCAATGACTATCACCAGTGGAGAGCCCCCTTAGAGATCTTTACAGGCCTCTATGCAAGCGATCGACTCTAAAATAGAGTCAATCATTCAGCGTTTTGCAGAGCAAGATGTAAAATTGGAGGCGGTCAGTAAAACAGCAATGACTGCAGAGAAAATGGCTGTACAAGCCCTGACAACAACATTTAAACTCGTACAAGAAAATGCTCAACTTCGCTACAGGTTAGAGGTGCTGGAGAACTCTAACAGGGCATCGCATATTCGAATAATTGGTCTCCCAGAGGGTAGCGAAGAGAAGGATCTTATTTCCTTTTTACAATCTTGGTCACCTGCAGTACTTCGAATTCCACAGGAAACTCTGTAGGGACAGTTCTGCAAAGCCTTTTGGATTATGCCCGTGTGGTAGGGCCACGTGGCGAGGCATCAAGAGTGGTTCTGTTGGTTACAGCTAGTTCCCTCCTTTTGCAAGTGGTGACATTCTCGGGTGGAGTTGATTGTAATGGATCTACTGTCCATCTCTTTCTAGATCTTTCTTTTGCAACATGCACCAGGAGGAAGAAATTCAACGCAGTGAGAGCTTGACTCAGAGGGCTAAGAGTTTCGCATTCCCTCCTGATGCCCAGTTACGCATCCATTATGGTGGTAAGACTTATCAATACACAGATCCACTGGAAGCAGGTAAAAAAGTGGAGTTGATGGCTCAGGAGTTCAAATCATCCGAGGGCCAAACTATCAGTGAGTCGAACTCATATACCGAGACTTGACTGTTTATTGCAATTTTGGAACTTGATTATTGCCACACCAGAACTCGAGCTTACTGTTCTTTGACTTATAAAGCATGAATCATACAGTTTTTCCTGTAGCTTAAGAAATTTATTAAAATGTTGCTTGGAGTATTGTATTAGCAGTGCTATTCATTTGAGCACCTTTTTTAAGGAATGGGGGACATATCAGCACGGGATGTTGAGTTTTAATTTATGGACCTTGAACATTTTGGACTTGCCCCCAAAAGCCTTAGTTAGCTGTAGCTTATTAAGTTACCATATCTGAGTAATTATATTATTTTGCCACCCCCCGTCCTGAATCCAAACTGTCTAGGCTCTAAGTACCTTAATCTACATTGGATGTATCTGATAACACAATATTGATACCTGACAGATGATTGTACAATTTGCTATTGTCTATTGTGAAAGCAATAAAATGAAAGTTCAAAAAAAAAAACCTCCTTGGGAAGGACGACAAGAAGCAACCTCATCTGCTCAACATCAACAACTCCCCCCCACAACTGATTCACTACTTATAGTGGACTCTTTTAACATGGCCTTCACTGACCTGACTTCGGTACTACCACCTGATTACCTGCTCCCTGCTGACAACCATCCCAGTTGCAAGCCACTTAATAACACATACCCCGACTTCTATTTCAAGCGGGTGATGATGAAGGAGGCCCTTAAACATGTAAAAAAGTGCTAGGCAAGACCAGAATGGGCAGTGACGGGATGGACATGAAACTCCTATCCTCACACTTGATGTTCTCACAGTGCCTATAACAAAGCTATTCAACAAGTCCCTGGCTCTGGCTCAATTCCCAGATGTCTGGAAGCAGAACCTTGTGACACCAGTGCACTAAAATGGAGACAAGACACTGATAGCCAACTATAGACCAATCTCCATCCTCCCCATCTAAGGCACTGGAAAAGATAGTGGCAGGTCAACTCACTGACTACCTCAACAAATACCAACTTTTATGTCCTAACTAGCACGGCTTCAGACAGAACCATAGTACCACCACTGCCCTGCTGGAATACATGGACTACGTGCACAAGGCTCTGGATGAAGGCACACTGGTGGGGTCCATGTTCATTGACCTCACCAAAGCCTTCAACACCATTAACCACCCCCTTCTCCTGGTACAGCTGCAAAACCTGGGGGTGGTGGCCAATGCTGCATGTTGGTTCCAGGACTACCTGACTCACAGAAGCCAACGTGTCAAAATTGGGCAAACAGTATCCAGCTCCAGAGAAGTATCCTCAGGGGTCCCCTAGGAGTCGATACTGGGGCCACTACTTTTCAGCCTCTTTTTAAACAATCTTCCTAAAGCATGTGGCACTAAACTTATCTTATACACCGACAATGCTTTTCTCCTCAGCAACAATACATCCCATGATGTCCTCCAATCTGAACTACAGAACTCCTTCAGCAAACTTGAGGACTTGTTCAGCAAGCATAAGCGTCTACTAAATTATAAAAAGACCAAGGCCATGCTTACATCCAGTTCCAGTGCAAAAAGAGGGCCCCCCCCCATCATCTCCAACAAACTCAGTGAACCGTTGGAACACGTGCACTCATTCAAGTATCTGGGGGTCACCTTGATGACACCCTCACCTACATGCAGCACATCAACGCAGTGGTTAGGGTGGTAAACATCACATTGAGTGTCCTTTATAAACACAGGAAATATCTCACACCAAAGGCCCTCTGCCTCTCAGTCTCCAGCTCCATCCTATCAACCATCGATTACGGCCTGGTGGTCTACGGAGCGGCAACGGATACAGCACTCAAGAGGGTTCAGACTACTCTCAATAGAGCCTGCAGGCTCACCCTGGCTGCTGATCATCTCACGCACACCTGTTCTCTGTACAAACAGACTAACTGGCTGCCGCTAAAGAACAGGATCAAGCTCCAAACATGCCTCCTGGGTAAGAAGGCATTACTGGGCAAAACCCCACCCTGTGTAACTAACATCTTCTCGCCGACTGCCACCATGTATGTCACCAGAGGTAGGATGAGAGGGGCCCTATCTACCCCCTTCCATTGAACTGTACATGGACAATGTGCCTTCACCTATAGGGCCACCCAGTGGCTCAATGAAATCCCTGTGCCCTTAATGGGCTCCAAATGCCTGTTTCAATTCATAACTGGCCTAAGGCAGCACCTTAAGTCAATAACAGAGTTTGACTGTCTCTGAAGGCTAGCCCTCTGCCTCCCCAGTCCACTGAGTTGCCCATAAGGCAGCACTGCTGCATCTCTCCCTGCTGTTAAGCTTGTGTCTACCTTAGCTGGCCTTGTGGCACAGAGGGTTGAGTCGCTGGCTCCTTACCTTTCATCACACCAGTGACCCGAGTTTGGGAATGGACTTGGGTGCTGGAGGGTCGGCAGGGGTAGGAGCTGGATCGAGTATCCAGAGGACGCGGCCCTCCTCTCCTGGGGTGGGCTGGGGAAAGGTGTCGCTCTGTAGCAACCCCCGGTGAAGACAAGGGAAAGCACAGAGGCAGTGCAATCTGGGGAAAAGCAGGAGGAAAAACAGAAACATGGTGTCTCCACCCACCAGGATGACGGCCGCCCTGGGCCAAATGCCTCTTCAGACTCCGCTAAGACTGACCACAGCAGCAACCAGAGCCAATGCCTAGGCCACTAGGCCCTTTCTCCTCAGAAAAGGAGGACCCACCCAACGAAGGGTCACGTCGGGTTACCCTGTGGTGGCTGAAATATGCGGTCGGGTGGCGGAACTGAGAGGGGTGCAGGTCCTCGGGGGCAATTGGCCTGAAGGGGGGTGGATGGAGAGGGGAAAAAAGAAACAAAAAAAAGCTTGTGTCTACCCACCTTAGTAGTTACTCTTCCCTGTCATTGGCACGGGCCCTCCCCTTTTACCACACCTTGCCCTGCATGACCACTTAATCAAGCATCTCTCCATCCCGGTGCACCCCCTCCCACTCTTACCCCTCCTGCCTGGCACCCACCATCCACATGCTCGACCTCCATCTTGACAAGGCCCATTGCTAGTCTGCTTCCTCTCCAAAACCTATCCTCAGCTTGATAGGGATCCCTACCATGTACTCCCACCACCGATATTTATCTCACTTATTGATGCTGTACTGAATCCCCGGTACTAGTGATGATAACTGTATTATTGTAACCCAATGTATGACTTGTAACTGTGTCATGTAGTGTAATGTGCCATGTACTGTAATTCGTCTAGTGATAATTACTGCAACCAATAAATGTATAATATATAGGATAAGTATGGGTCTGGGTGTATGGCGAGAATTTTCAAACACCGAGGGGTTGAAGCGTAACCTTGAGGGTGTCTAGTCGGTTACCTGAATATCTATTTATATTATATAATGCTGAGGTTTCCTTTTTTGCCTCAGCAATTGTATAAAATAAAATATAGCTGTGCAGCTGGGGTTCGGTGAAGGTGAAGTGCATGGCCGCAGTCAGCAGTTTGATTTTCTAATTTGTTTTTTTTTGTCTTGTGCACAGCACTGACTGAGGCAGATTTTGCTTGTTTTTTTTTTTTTCGTACTTACTGCCTAGTCTAGGTGGCGGTTTGCTCTCCATTAGCGGTTCCCCGAGCAGGCACGGTGGTGAAGCGAGGAAGTGCAGCGGGTGCATGTGCACAGTGAAATCGTGCGCGTGTTTGCCGTAATGAACACTCCTTCATTACGGCAAATTACGCCACGGTTTTCCTATACACCTTGGTGGTGATGCATGTTGCTGTTCACCAGGCCATACTGCAAAGTTTGGTTCTTACTCCATTGTGGATTTAGTCCGATCCAAGATAGTTTATTTGCAACTAGTTCAGGTAATTCATCTTCTTTCCATTGACAGTACTTATCACACAGTCATTATGTGTGTTAACCATTCAACAGTCTAATAATGGCCGGTTTTACATTCCCTTATGTATTCTTTTCTTGCACGGAGTAATGAGGTTCAGAACTCAAATGAAATGGAACTGGAGGGACTAAAAAGGTGCATTGCAAAAGTTCACTCTGCTGGTATAACAATTGAAAGTCTGACCACCGATTGTCGTATGTCGGTTAAAAAGTACATGAGAGAGAATGAAAGTCAGATTCAACACTGGTTTTACGTGCGGCATGTTGCAAAAGGTATCATCCTTTGCTGCTTCTGTTAAACAGTTAGGATAGGTGTGTTATATGTTGCATGTGTTATATCCCTTTCTGCTTTCTTGCTAACTTTGACAGGAATAGAAGAAAAAATTAAAGGCCAAGGGGAAGTGGAAAGACTGTAGGATTCTTGGAGAATGGGCTAAATTGATCAGTAATCAGTTGTATTGGTGCGCCAGCAGCAGTGGAGGTGCAGGAGATGTAGTTGAGGCCAAATGGTGATCGATAACCAATCACATTGTGGATAAGCACATGGGACACAGTCAAGTTTTCATTCAGTGCACCCATGGTCATCTGGAGGATCGTAAATGGCTATGAGAATGTAGGTATATGAGCTTGTGGAATGCACTGTGATAAAGCTGTGTAGCAAATATAATATGTTACTGCACCCGTTAGATGCCGTTAAGAAAAGCACCACAGCCTATGTTAATGCCTTGTTTTATGGCACTGTGTGGAACGCTACACCTGTTAATTTCACATGACAGATGTTATAATTGGGTAAAACAACCAATGGGGTCTGTGGCATGAAGGGTACTGGTTAATTTGGTCATTTTGGTTGCTGTCACAAATCATGGTTTCGAAGAAGAGTTCCACCACAACATGACATGTGACACCATTTGTACTACAGGCAGCATTGGTAAGGTTGCTATTTTCATTGCTGTGCTCATGGAAGGGAATTTGGACTGCTGCCATTGGTGTAGTTCATGCAGTGTCCCAAGGTCAGTGAGTGTGTGTCCTGGGGGTGAACACTCGTGCACTGGAATGCACAGTTGTTAACATATCAAATGAGAACACTCAATACTGACACACATGTGTTACAAAGCCACTGAGGCCTGTGTACAGAGTGTGCTGTGTGTCACTCTAGATGTTTAATGGGCGTAATTATGTGCATTGGTGATGCATTACTAGAATGACAGTATGACAATACTGATTAGAAACAAGACATGAAATAGCACATACATGACATGCTTCACCAGTCACAGTCTAGTTACTGGACAGACAACATACATAAAGACACATAAATAAAGCGACATTGCCTCTCTACAAACCATTATGCTAGTTACAGACACATATCTGACAACAAATCAATGCTAAACTAACACCAGTACTCACCTGTGTTCACCGAATTTGTCTATCTCACAGATAGTAAACCACATAAGGAACTAGTGAATATCATCACTGGAAAACTGCTCTGCAGCAGCATTTGAAGGCTATCACTGGCACAACAGACGTCAGCCTTGGAAGCATTTCATAAAGTGGTGATCTTCTTTGCGCCAAAGAGTGTATATTACTTATACAGAAGTATGGAGGCAAGGTAATGTTTGCAGAAGTATGGAGGCAAGGTAATGTTTGCAGATGACACCAAGATCTGCAACAGAGTAGATGATCAAGATGGGGTGGGCAGAATGAGAAGAGATCTGGATAAACTAGCAAAATGGTCAGAAGGGTGGCAAATGGGGTTTAACGCAAAGAAGTGCAAGATCATGCACATAGGGAAGAGAAACCCGGATGCCACCTATAGGCTGGGAGGGAAGTTACTGGCAGTCACAAGGGAAGAAAGAGACTTGGATGTCATCATCACCGATGACCTGAAATCATCCAAGCAGACCACTAAAGCAGTAGGTAAGGCTAGAGGGATGTTGGGGCCTATTAATAGCGGTATCACAAGTCAGAAGAGGGAGGTAATAATCCCTCTTTATAAGACACTGGTTAGGCCCCATCTGGAGTACTGTGTGCAGTACTGGAGGTCACACCTTCACAAGGACATTAACCAAATTGAGGCATTTCGGAGAAGGGCAACCAAAATGGTGCAGGGACTGCATCAGAAAACATATGAGAACAGATTAACGGAGCTCAATATGTATACCCTTGAGCAAAGGAGGGAGAAAGGTGATATGACCGAAACATTCAAACACCTTAAGGGTATTAACAAGGTGAAAGAGTCTAACATGTTTCAAAATAAGAAAAATAGCAGAACAAGAGGACACAGCATGAGATTAGAGGGAGGCCAATTAAGGGGTAATGTGAGGAAGTTCTTTTTCACAGAAAGGGTGGTGGATGCATAGAACAGCCTACCTCAGGAAGTGGTGGATGTGAATACAGTGCAGGGCTTCAAACAGGCATGGGATAGGCATAAGGGAGCAATGCAGATGAGTATGAATAGATAGGCCATTGACAGAGCAAAGGCCTATGGCACATTGATATAGCAGAAAAAGAAACTGGCAGACTGGATGGGCCTTGCAGTCCTTATCTGCTGTCAACTTCTATGTTTCTATGTTTCTATTTGTATTCTATGCATACTGATGCAAACTTGGTGGTGCGCACTGTGCTAAGATACCCCCCTGGCACCGGTGTCTATTTGGGAAGGCAGCCACAGTGCCAGTTAGTTGACAAAGCCGAAG
Organism: Neoceratodus forsteri; assembly: GCA_016271365.2. Lineage (NCBI taxonomy): Eukaryota > Metazoa > Chordata > Ceratodontiformes > Ceratodontidae > Neoceratodus > Neoceratodus forsteri. Next base: position 285,467,072 of record JADMNL010000025.1, read on the forward strand.
AGTGTACATCTCAGATCACTGCACACCACCCCCAAAAGGGTATAATATATTGTTTCCAGAACTTCAGGGTTTTCCGAACACACTGGTCATATAATACTAGGTACATGTTGAAGTGTACCAAAGGTGTCATACAGTTTTGATGTTATACAACATTGGTGTCCACCCCTTTGCATGCTAGCTTCTGTTTTTATTCTTTTCACCCAAGTGAGCCTCCATCACTGTTTTGGTTTCAGCTTCGAATGACTGCACACCATGAAGTCCATGATTGTGTAGTGTTAAATAAATAAGTAATGCAATATTAGTAAAGGTGGCACCACTGTCCTTTTGTCGATGGTATTTTCCCAGCGGGCTGCACAATGCTCCATCTCTAATCACTTAGTTTTTGGTTACTGTCTGCATCTTGATGTTTTCTGATCTCTGTTTCCCACATCAGAGAAAAAAAATTGCAATACTTTTGTCTCCAACTGTAAAGGCAAAGAAAACACCGCACTAATATATAATAAACACAGAACCAAGAATTGCTTAATAATAAAAATTATTTTAGTTTTAGAAGACTTCCAGCTTTTCCATCTGGTTACCTTGTTTTCACATAGCAATACATTTTCTTCCCGGTTCCTACTGGGCATATCCCCCCCTCCACAAACCATACCTCTAAAATCTTGATTGGGTCCTTTGAAATAGTAATACCACCCACCTGACACCCCCCACCTCTGTGGCACCTACCAGAAGTCCTCTACATTTATGGATGTTTAGACTCGCCCCCGACACTCTGCTATATTGTTTCATCTCCTGTAATATTTCTAAAAGACTCTGTGGATTCCTAATAAATGCACATAAATCATCGGTATAAGCCATTAATTTAATTTCTTGAGGATTACATTCCCCCCTAATTCCTTGTACCTTCTGATTCATTAATATTCTCCAACTCAATGGGTCTAATACAAAAGTATACAATAATGGTCTCAGGGGGCACCCCGTCTGACCACTAGCCTCACCTGTATCCATTTCCCTTCTTTACCCACTATTAATGGTGTTACCATAGCATGTGTATAAACCAATTGTAAACATCCAACATAAAATTTAGGAATTCCATAAAACTTTAAGATTTCAAACAAAAAATCATGGCTAACTTTATCAAAATCTTTATGCTGATCAAATGAAACAACATATCCCATCTGACCTTGCCTAATGCTATAATCTACCACCTCCCTAATTATGGAAAGATTTTCCTTTATGTTCCTACCAGGAATGGAGAAGGTCTGTATTGGATGTATCAAAATTGGTGCCACTCTCCTAAGTCATTTCTGCAGCAGACTGGTAAATATTTTGACATCTGAATTCAAAAGACATATAGGTCTTCAACTGTCAATTTCCTATCTATCCTCCTTTTTATGCAACATAACCACCAATCCTTTAGCAAAGTCCTGGTGTATTATATTTTTGGTAATCAAAAATGTCAGTACTTTGGCAATGCAGGGAGCCACTAGGTCACCATATATTTTGTAAAAGGTGTTAGACATCCCATCTCTCCCAGGGGAGGTACCTTCCCTTAAACGTTTAATGACTTCCAGGATTTCCTGTGGGGTTATATCCTCCTGTAATCTATTTTTTTCTACGACATCTAACCCTGGCACACTCACCCCAGCTAAATATTTATAAACCTGTAACCTATTAATGTCCCATGGCCCAAATAAAGTTTCAAAAAAAGTCTCTAATTCTTGTTTAATTTCCCCTGTAGTCCTTACAATCTGCCCTTGGAAAGTCTTTAATTCCAATAAATGAGATTGTATTCTCTGTATTTTACACACTTAACAGGGGTCAGCATATGGGGTCTTTTGTGTACCATAAGAAAGTTCAGCTTGCAATGATTTAGACCTGTCATACTGTAAGACACCCATTTGTCATTTAAGAACTGAAATTTGAGCTGAATAATCCTGATTTGTAATATATGTAAGTGACAGAAGTTTCAACAACTGTGTCCTAAGTTGAAGATATTGAAAAAATCTCTCATTTGCTGCCAATTTCCCATAGTGTAGGAACTATGCTGTCAAATCCTGCTTTGTCTCAAACCACCACCTCCCCAAATCTTCATAAAGCCCCATCACCGAAACTCTGGCCAGCAAAATAGAGGTAACATTATATCGAACTATCTGATCTTTTAAAATTGAATTATTTAATCTTCACCTGGTGGAGGTCATCGGAATCCCCCCCTTTCTGGAAATAACGGTAAATACCATTAAATGATCAGAAAATTCTATTGGCAACACACTTTAATAGATCTCATTTGTAATTGTTTGGAAATAAACACATAATCAATTTTAGATGTTAACTGATTTTTCATAAAAGTGTGTGTAATTAATGGGGAAACATTAGAAGAGACATCTACCAAATCTGCTGTATCAATGAGTGCTTTAAAAGCTGTGGAATCACTATAAACTTTTTTCCCTTTCAATTTCCTATCAGCCGTCTCCAAGGTACAATTGAAGTCCCTCCCCCCCCCGAACTACTGCTCATGCTGTTGTTAAATATGGTTTCAATAAAGTAAATAAGTCCACTTGTTCCACTTTGGTCTGGGGGGCACATAGGGGACATAACACATCTGTGCAAGAAAGAGCTTGAGACGGCCTGTATGCCACCCTCCCTTACAAAGGAACCTTGGTCCCAGACTGAACCAAGATGACGAAGTTGGAGATTAGCAAAGGCTGAGATGGTGGAGGATATAGAGATGGACAATCCTTTTTTACCTTTATTCCACAAAAACTTTGGGGATACAGAACTAGAAGAAAAGTTATCAAGTGGGTCCTCTCATGTGCCTACATCTGTATGAGTCATGTAGCCAAATTCCATCAATTAACAATACCCTGCCAGGAATAATGTCTACCAGTTTTTGTAATTGAAACTTATATCCAGAAAACAAAATTCCCACCTCATCCATCAGCCTGATCCTGCCCAAATGACCGATACGATGGCTCCCAAACCCAATTATTTTTAGCCCCTAACTTGCCAGTATATGACCTCATCCAGGTTTCTTGCAGGAAAACTACGTCAAATTTTGCCTCATGAAATAGGGAAAAAACAGCAATTTGCTTCCTGATATTCCTAATACTACGTATGTTACAAGAAACCACCATAAAGGAAGCCATATGTTAGTGATTCTACATCTCCATAATAATCAGAACCTTTTTAAGAAGTTTTTTTTTCTGCTTTTCTTCTTCTTATCCTTCTTAGTCCCCATTCTGTTACCCTCAGGATTCACATCCAAAGACCCCGACTGAGAGGACCCATTTGATAACCCTTCTTCTAGTTCTGTATCCCCCAAGTTTTTGTGGAATAAAGGTAAAAAAGGATTGTCCCTCTCTATATCCTCCACCATCTTAGCCTTTGCTAATCTCCAACTTCGTCATCTTGGTTCAGTCTGGGACCAAGGTTCCTTTGTAAGGGAGTGTGGCATACAGGCCATCTCAAGCTCTTTCTTGCACAGATGTCTCCATTCCACCTTCAGGGGTAACATCTATTATCTCTTCAGTTGTTGGTACTGTATCAGGGGTCTGCACTGGTATAGGGGGTGGGGTACAGACTCACCCTTATGTGCCTCAGTCTGAAATGTCTGACCTGAATTCTCATTTGAATTCCTCCTTCCCTCAGAAGACTGAGAAGCCTGAGGTGCCGGCCCAGGGGCAGCAGTGGGGGCCTCCTCTTGAGCCCTAGAAATAAGATCATCAGGATCCACCATCCTAGTTTTGTTTTTGACAGCCCAAGGACATTCTTGAAAGATATGTCCCTGCTCGTTGCACAAGTTACATTTTGAAAAGTTGCAGCACTGGGAGCTAGCATGGTTAAACTCTCAACATATGCCACATCTCAGTTTATTACAAACATTGGGCAGGTGTGTGCAGAAACCACATTTGTAACAGGCCTTTGGCTGGCCTGAGTAGAAGCAAACACCTCTATCTTTGCTCAGAAAAAAACTGTTTGGTATATGCATGATCCCTTCTGCTGTTTGCTGTATCTTGGTTTTAAATCTCTAACCCCCTGTCCAGAAATTCTCTGAGTACAGGAGAGCTTCTGGGGCACTCAGCACTTCACATCTTTGCTGCAACCAATGTTGCATATCACAGATATGGACAATTTCATTTTGAAACATGATTGTTGCCATTTTTATTAATGGCTTTGATAGGGAGATGGGTAAAAGGGAGTCCACAGTGGAGCGAACCCACATTGATTATAAAGCATCCAGAAACGCTCCAGCCCACAAGGTGTTCTAAAACTTATATCAAAGTTGTCCTCTCCTGATATGTGTATCAGGGCATAGACATCCTGTGCAGTAACCCTCAATGACTCTTTTAATTGATTTTTGCCCACATACAATCTGTCCAGATGCACTTCAAGCCCCCCCTTTATACCGCAGATGTACTGCGTTCCTGTGGGGAGTGGGTTCCATTTTATTAAATAGGTCCAAGAACCTTGGTTGGGGGGGGTAGCAGAACCTCCTGCTGAGTGTTGCTCTTCAGACGAGTTTTGCTCTCTCATATCGGATGCCCCTTCATTTGCCTGCCACTTCCCAGTGCTTGAATTCAGGACATGTGGCAAAGGCTCTTCCTGTACAAATGATTCAGCTGTCCCAGTGTCTATACCGTCCTGTACCTGCCCCTGCATAGAAAAGTCCTCCACCAAAGGATTTAAAATGCTTCTTACCCTTGTATCAAGCTGTACCCCCAGCTTGGGCCAGCTTCCAGATTCAGTATCACCCGATTCCCCCAGCCACGGTTCTGTCCCTTCCATCAGTGAGTTCTCCATCTCACTATTCAGATTCCAGACAGGATGGTCACTCAGTGCAGCTTCCAAGTCTTGGATGCCGGTTCCCAGCTCCTCATGATCATCAGGCTTGTTCTCCCTCGAAGAAATATCCCCAGTAGATGTTCGTAATGCTTCCAACTGCACTAATCCTGGTGCATCAGTTCCCTTTACTGCAGTAGCACAAGAAGCATTACAAGAAGCATTGTCACTCGGGAAAATTTCAGGTCGCCGTTCCAAGGGATTCTCAGTTCCATCTTGCTCGGGAGCCACCTCTACTTGTTTGGGCAAAGTACATCCCGAGTCCTCCCAGAATACAGCAGGAGTAATGCTGTTATTTTTTGCAGTTTCCTCATATGGTGGGTCCGGAATCCAAGACCCAGTGCTAGTTTGCGACCACCCTGCCTCTCCCAGCGCTCTGTCCGGGGACCAGGTATCCTGTGGAGTGAGTACAGATTTTAAACCAAATTGTGCAGCTACTAAGCTCCTGGTGCTATTCTCTTGCACACACTCTGCTGAGCCATCCATTTGGTGCACCTCTTGTATTCCAGTTTGCAATATACCTTGTTTGTTGTGGCTTTGTTTTATCTCCCGATGCCTTAAATTTAAGGCAGTTTTCCTTTTTTCATAACGTCCTTTGTCCTCCACCAGCATAATCAACAATATAGTTCTTCTCACATCAATGTCCTTTTCCAGATGTGCAGCTGCTGCTGCAATATCAGTATGTTCTGTTAATCCATCTGTATCATCCTGCAAAAAAAAGTGTTGCAAATTTGGATTCTTCATCCTCATCCGTGGACCTATCAGAACTTTCCTCAATCAGACCCACAAATTTTCTTTTAAAAGGACAAGGCAAGCCATCTGCAGTCTTCAGCAGTACCTCCACCTCCTTCTCCTTCAACTCCGCTATCTTGGAACAACAAGGGCCAACAGCACCCCCTTCCAAGAGTAGGGGAAAGTTTATTTAGAAACAAAAATCAGTAAAAACCATAATCATACAGTAATACACATGATATGAGAACAACAGAAGAAAAAGACAAATGTGTGATACAATAAAAGAAATCCAGGCTAAACAAGCAAATGGTGAGTCCAATAGAACAATTCAAGTTACTGCAGAATCAGAAGTAGTAATCCACGGTAGATGTCTCCACAATTCTAGAAACTCCCTTCTGGACAAAATGACATTTTCAGAGTTATAAATCTGAGTCATATCCTTAACTATCTTATTTGACATTTCCATATAGGTACTGTCTTTTTGTTGAAGAGCAAAGATCATCTAGCCATCCAAATATTCCACTTAATAACTACTAACAAAAGACATAAAGTATTCTCATTCCATTTAGACCAGGAAGGCAAAATATGACCATAAATTAGCACTGGATAGGTAATTGTTGGAAACAAAGGCTCATTCCAAAGATGGTTTAGAAATATTCAAAAATCCTTAATGAAGGAACAGTCAAAAAATAAGTGAGAGATAGTTTCAACAGGGACAGCTACAAATTCTGTCCTGTAGCTCTTTATGTTTCAGACTTGACTTAACATTCAATGTTTCATGGCATAAGAGCCCATGCATGTCCCACATATGGGCTGGGATCCTAGTATTTAGCAAAAGGTTACGTAGAGAGGGCAGATAAAAGTCTGGACACTTATCAAAAGGCTCCTGTACTACACAGAGCACAGGCCGAACAGTATTATACAAGGTTTTGTGTGATGAACTAATCACCATTCATGTAGTAATTCTCCACTGTTTAAGTCAAAGAAAAATGTCTTTAACATAAGGAGGTATGCCCGGTGTAATCTGCACAGTGTGTGGGGTATTGGTGTCCCATGCATGAAACCAGTGATGACATGCATTATAAAACCAGGGTTCCCAACCAATTTGTCTATTAATCAATAAAGATTTGAAATTGTCTATAATAAAAAGACTGCTAAAAAACAATAGGGAATTAATCATGTTAAGACCCCCCTCATTGATGGGAAGATAAGTAACATTATGTTTGATTGGATTTAAATAGCTTCCCCACAGAGCCTGAAAGAACACACTAAATAATGAAGTTTCCATTTGTTTCGGTACTGGGAAAACAGAACTAAGATATAAAAGACCAGAATCAAGAACGTCTTGATTAAAAAACTCTTTTCTTTTTCCCAAATTTCCAATGGTTTCATGCTGCCACCTTCTGGTGTCCAATGGCCAGTTTATCCTCCCAGTTCATCACTGCCATATCAAAAAACCCATACAGAACCCCTAAAATTTTGATCGGTTCTGATCGAATCTGAATTCGTCCAACATTAGAGGTAGTCTGTTGGGCCTGTCCCAACGGAAACCCCATACATTTAGCATAGTTAAGGGCTGCTCCGGAAACAAGTCCAAAATCTGAAATTAAGCGCAAGGAGTCTCGGAAAGACTCTTCATCAGCTACTAGAAGACTCATATCATATGCATAAGCAATAACCGAATGGGGTACCACCAGGTGCTCGCATATAATGGGAGAGATGGAGTGTAAGTTGTTTATTTTCCGTAAAAGTGGGTCCAGAAAAAAGACATACAACAAGGGGCTGAGGGGGCAGCCTTGCCTCATCCCTCATTTAATGGGAATCAGGGGGCCTTTCCAACCATTAACCATCGGAAATACCGTGACAGTCCTATAACGTGTTCGTATCCAGTGGATCAAGAGCTGAGTGGTGAAAGGTTGCCCAAAGAAAATCATGACAAACAGAATCAAAAGCCATCATTTGAACTAGGGAAACAATAAAGCCTGAAACATCTCCTGAGTGTCCCCGTTCCATAATTTCCTGTAATAAAAGAAGATGGTCAGTAATCTTTCAATTCAGAACAGAGCAGGATTGTGCTGGAGAAATCACTAGTTCTGCCACCAGCAGTAACCGTTTCATTAGAATCTTAGCCAGAAGCTTAAAGTCGGTGTTCAGCATGCAGAGCGGCCTCCAGTTCTGCAAGGATGTCCTGTCACCCTTTTTATAAAGATAGATCAAGATTCCCTTATTAAAATTTAATGGAATATCACCTGCCATACACAAAGCATTATAAACTTATGCCAATTCCATAGACAATTGCTCCCCCAAAATTTTAAAAATGTCGGTGGAAAGGCCATCAGGCCCCAGTGTAATATTAGTTTTTAAAGAGTGTAAGGCATCCAGTACTTCTTGGTCCGTGATGTGTGCTTCTAACTTAGCAGTCAGGTCCAAAGGAACCTCAGGAATTGTAACATCGGAAAAATAATATAGAAAGGTAAACTGATCTGTATGAAGTTCTGCAAATAATTGTAAAGAGTAGTTTGTAACCCCCATAAGAATATCTCCCTGGGAGGTAAGTGTACAGCCAGACTGATCTACAATATTAGATATTTATTTTCTACCTACCCTATGAAAGTTGTGCTCAAAGGGGCATACAGCCGCTATGTTACCTTGCGTCCCAAATTTAAGCTGGTGGTACAACTGTTTAGATTTGTGGTCATGAAATGTCCTCATCTCTTTCTGTAGCAGTCATATTTGTTGACTGACAACCTGATTTGTAGTGCTAGCCAAGGACATTAGACTCTGTAAAAGGTGCCTCTGCTGCAGATAGAGCAAGTAGGCTTTATTAGTCATACTTACACTAAACTGCTTTAAAAAGTATTGCAAATCACGTTTAGTGTCCTCCCACCATAAGACAATGTCAGTGTAACAAATCACCACAGATTTTCTGGCTACAATAAAGTGACCCAGTTGCTCCAGAAAATTTTGCTCTTTCAGTAGGGATGAATTCAATTTCCAGACACCAGGACCTTTACAAAAAGGGGGGGTAATCCCTATCGTAAGGGACACCATGTGAGGGTCCGAATATTCTAGGGATAGAGTGCTAGCATGATGCACAGGGATAGACTGAGAGAGAAAGATAAAATCAATCCTAGTTGCCAAATGTCCTTCATGAAAAGTGGCAGTATGTTGGCACGTTGTATCTAAATAACCATCCTTCAACCGAGCAGGACGGATAAGTTGCTGCAAAACATGCGAACCACAAAACAGTTTGTGTGTAGTAATATGACTACTCTTATCTTGGAGACTCAACCCAGTTAAAATCCCCCAAAAACACAACGTGCATTGAAGTATGTAAATATGGACACATCAAGTGTAAGAGGTCAATCCGTCTCGTCTTTGTTTGTGGGGCATAAAAGTTTATCAGTCTAAAGGATTTGCTTTGAACAAGAACATCCAGAATAAAAATCCTGCCAGGAACCAGATCATATAATTTAAGCAATTTAAAGTCTGGCAAGTGTATCAAAATCCCAACTCCACAACAGGCTTCTTGTCCCAGTGACCAATAAGATGGGCCTGCCAATCAATCTCTTTGAGCCTGGCAAATTTCATGAGTGGTATGAAATCTGACATCTTGAAGAAAGCAGATACCTAAGCCCAGGTCTCGCAAGAATGAGAAAGCAAGATGTCGTTTCGCAGTCTGCTTAACACTGTTTACATTCAATGTAGAGCAAGTAAAAACTGCACTCATCAGGACGGAGAAGGAAAGCAAAACCAATTTTAACAGTAAAACTCTACAGGTCATGATTTCTTCCCAGAAGTACCCTTTCCTTTCAACTTTGCCCTCAATTTTCATTTCTGTTGTATGGGACCCCCTTGTTGCATTTCAGAGCCAGAAGTCCCCTCTATTTGGGAAGAAACTATTGAAGAGGAGTCTGTATCCCCTCCCGAGTCATCAGACAGAGCACCAAAAATGTCATACCTATTGGAGGTCAGGAGCTCTGATGTCTTTGGTACCTTGGAAGGAGGAGGGGTACAAGTTTGTCAAGATCTAGCAGACTGTCTCAGGGTACTACTGCAAGGGTCTGGGGAGGCATGTCAGGGGTCAAAATAGGTGAGGGCCAGGCAGAGATACAGAAGAAGTAGAAGGAATCTGATGTAGGTGTTCTAGGGCGGGGGTGCCACAGCATCAGAAATATCAGGGGGTGAAAAGGGGGGGCAGGCCTAGGGTCACCCTGAAGGGGGGGGTAAGGGGTCTGAGGGAAGAGGTTTAGTCTTAACCTTGGCCTTTTGAGAATTAGTAATCAACAACAACTGATCAGCCCCATTGTGATCGTCAGTGTTATGCACAGCTTTAGTACAATTCTGAAAAGTATGCCCAGTTTCCTCACAGAGGCTAGAGTTACTTTCATTCAGATAATTTAAAGCAGTGTGCCCCAGTTCACCACAAATTGTGAATTTGAGTTTATCACAGACATTACTCAGATGAGTCGGATCCTCACATTTATAGCAGGCCTTCGGCTGGCCTGAGTAAAACAAAACACCTCTGTCCCTACCCAAAAAAAAGTAATTAGGAAGGTGTTCTATGCCAGCATCAGTCATCTTTAACATCACCTTGACCCTCCACCCCCCAGTCCAAATGTTCTGAGAGTCCAAAATAGCTTCTGGGTCCTCAAGTACAGTACAACGCAGTTTCAGCCAAAAGACCACATCAGCTTTATTGACCCCTTCATTCTGAAAAAGAATCATTATAAAATTATAAGCAGGCTTAGACAGAGGAATAGCCAGAAATGAAGACCAGAGGGCAGTGTTTTTTAAAGAGTTATATTTAATCCAAAACCTTTCCAGTCCTCAGGTTGTCTTGAAGCTAATATCAAAAACAGTTTCCCCTGAAACATGGATCAAGGCACATATTTCATGGAAGAAGAACTTCATGGAATCTTTCAGTAAGGTCCATGCTACAAACAAACGGTTGGGAGGGTCCAGCATATCACCGATGTAAGAAAGCCTCCATGCATTGTGGCGTTTTGCAGGAAGAATCGAGGGTTTAAAAAAGGATGCATACAGCTATTTCGGAACAGAAGCCCTGGAGTTTAAAGGGGTGTCAGGCTGCTCAGGTAGGACTGACTTCTTAGGGTGTTGGCCAGGTGATAGAACTGTGGGGAGGTTCAAGACAGTGTCCTGAGTTAGGGGTAAAGCTTCAGGAATAGATAAAGGATCCACAACACCAGTGAGAACTATAGCCCCATGCTTTTGCATAGAAAAATCAACATTTGTTGGCATTCTGATGGGAGAGGATCCAGAGACCCATTGTTTGGTTGATGGACTCTGTTCCCAGCCTGCGCCCTCCAGAGCCTGAGCTACTGACCAGGCAGGAGTAGGAGGAAGCGCGGCTCTCCCTCTGGTCTAACAGCTTGCTTGTGACCAGAATCAAGTGCAACAGACATAGGTGCAGTACTCACAGATCCCCGAGAAGCAGCTGCAGCATCCAACTGTGAAGCCTATATGGTCACATTCCTGTTCTTGGAACCTTCAAGGCAGCGGAGTAGAAGGCCTGACAGCAGCAGGTAGTGAGGGAGAAATTACCTTCCCAGTCACACTGTCAGATCGAAGCTCTCAGAGACACTTAAGCAGGGGCATTTTCTTAAAAGGAAATTTACGTTCCTCAGCGTCCAAAAGTTGCTGTAATTGTCTGGTCTCCTCTGTGTCTTAGTCTGGCAAGGTGAGCGATGGGCCACAATCCTCCAAGACGTCTCAGTCACTATCAGTATGATTAGAACCCATACTTACAGAACGCTGAAAATGCGGCTGTTGATGTGAGTGCAAATTCTGTTTACCCGGTAAGAGCTCTTGTCCTTTAATGTCCATGTCGGTAACGATATCCAATACTACACTCGATACAGCATCAGCCTCTTGCAGGAACAGGACGGGGGAAGAGGATAGCTCCCCTGCCTGCATGTCAGTACCTTCATCTCCAACCTCCACCAAAGTGGCCATCTTGGATGACAGCCAGCAATTCCCCAGTCGCGAGTAGGGCAATTTCCCCGGTGCCCTGGCCAAATTTTCCCCCATTCACTAAAAATACCACCAACAGCTTAATCTGGTTCAAGGTCAGTTGACATTCATCTGTATCACCCCAGGTCGTGCCTGAAAATATGCAGAATTTGTCTAGTGCACTTACCCAGTCAACAAAAACTACATAAAAATAAATGAATGCAGGTCTTGTGCACTATTTCAACAATCTATGTCTATCTGACATTTATTTAAAAGGTAATCACATAGAAAAACTTGAAAGTGTAATCAGAATGGTAACTAAAATATGGTTAGAATGTAACTTTAGTCTGCTACACTTAAATGTACTGACTGTCAACTCTTTAGATGATGTTCCATGTTTATTCCAGTTTTTCATAAACTTACAGGTTAATAAACATGCAGTCTAATACTGTGACTTGATATGCAACTGTACACAAAAAAATCCCATTTGCATAATTATTAGTAGGCTTTTTAACAATAATGTGGCTAGCAAATAGGGAATAATGGATAGGTAAGTGTGTGTTATGGATTTTTTTTACACACCTGAGGTGTTTGATGACCCATAAACCTCGAGAGTGAAGCTTGGCGGTTTATGAGGTCATCACACTGAGGGCATATACACACATTTTGCACTTTATTTTATAATTACTGGTGCAGGGATGTTTTGTTTTCCTCTGCCAACACTGTTAGCAGTTTTGTGAAGAAAAGGGCACACACACACACACACACACACACACACACACACACACACACACAGTTTCTTTCTGTCTGTGTTTTTCTAGAGATATTTTGTGTGTTCCTTTCTATTTTATTTTTATTTTTTTGAGATGTACTGTGGAGCCAGAATGGAAGCACAATTTGTAGACAGCAGTCAGAGGTCTGTCCCCGAGGTAACTGGCTATCTACCAAAATGCAGCATGCCCAAACTGCTCAAAGAGCAGATCAACCAGATCTTTTTTTTCTTTTTTTTTTAGTTGGAAAGGGAGGAACAAGCAGATGATGACTAAAAGAATGTTTACCTCAAAAGAGAGTGAGAGTCCTGGGGAGTGAAAAATGGGGCTGCTATGTTTTTCGAAGTGTTTGGCCTGCCCACGCACAGCCGAAGTGCCAGTGAGGTGGTGCACTCTTAGGAACTGACAGCAGATGACACACTAGTGAAAGGAAAACATTTGAAAATATCACAATAACCCAATTTCAGGTTATCACAGCATTTGAAAGCACTCGTAATCTGGTTGATAAACAGGGTCACCAGTAATTATATAATGGTACTGTTTTCCCAGTTAATGCCTAGGTAACATGTATTTGTAAGTGCACACACTTACATTTACCAAATGTCAGTACTGTAGCTGTGATGTAAGCTCTAATTCAGAAATCAGTCCCTCATGAACGTACCGTTTACTAAATGTGCAATCTAATATTGAACCCTATTCACATAGGTGGCAGGGAATCTGTCAAATGTGCATACCCAGACCTGGCGATCAACAGCAGCTACCCAATCAGATGAACTGTCCACCAGCAAACAGAATCCTGCACTCTGTGTGGAGTGGGGAATTGTGGGATATGGCTGGTCCTCCCAGTACTGTTGTCTTCTAGTAAGGGGTCCTACTGGTCTGCCCATGTTCACCGCTATACCCCCAGTCCTCATGGTATAGTCAGAGGGCCGGGGTAGCTCAGTGTGAAGGATGGTGCCATGGCTACCACTTGGTTCAGTCAGTGGGAAGGGCATGTAAGATAAGAAAACAAAAAGGTTTCAGCAGCCGCTGGGCCGCAGACCACTGACAGCATTTCATCCAGACCGGACTTCTTTTTTTTTTATTTTATATAGTTGCTGTGGCGACGGCTCCCCAGCAATATATATAAAATAAAACATGAATGATGTTTACGAGTTTTACACACACGTGTTTGGATGCTTAAATAACCCCTTAAGCTTCGCCCGGGTTTATGTAGCATCCAACACCAGGTGTGCGTAAAATCTTGTTAAATGCACCACCCCATATATTATACTATATGTTACACTTGTCAGAATAAATTGATTTTTGCAGAAAGGGAGACAGTAGTAATTGCATGTGTAACTATTTCTTCATGCAAATTGTGTAACTACACAACACGCAATTGTGAAACTAGTTAACTACATACTAGTTACATGTAGCTGGGATTGTTGTACTTACATTATTTATTTGAGTTACTTCCAAAAAGCACAAGCATCCAATACAAAAATATAAATAACTGATTAAAAAACTGGTGAAAATCACACTTAGCAGGAGAACGACAGTCCCAGAGATGCTACAACAGTTACAACATTACTGGCAAAAGAGAATCTTATGTTTCACCCCGTGTCTATTGCTAACAGAATACTGAATAATATACAGTTGGATTGCTGACTAGCTAACTAATGGGTGTAGTAAATTAGTCTGTATCCTACTATAGTTTAGGAACACTGAACACGGGGGGGGGGTGCTTTCGTCAGTGTGTGCCCGCAGTGTATCTCTTGGGTGAAGGGAGGCAGGGAGGGTGGGTTACAGCTATTGTCCAATGACTGTGATAATAAGGTAACTGTTGCTGACCTTGCATGACAGCCTTTGGATATGTGATGGGGAGGCTTGACACAATAAGGGGAGGAGTAATGCAGAGGTGGGAAAAAAGAAAAAAATATCTAATACAATTGCACCTATGTATTCCCAAGAGAATGTAGAGTAATACAGATGTGCATTGTTGCCTACTGCCAGCCATGCATTATATTCTTTCCCACTGGAGTTGGGGAACTCTGTAGAGTGGTGGGGGAGAGGGTGGAGTTGTCTTTGGCAAGTTACTGCCACATTTACATAAATGTAGCAGATGATGTAGGATAGTCATTTAACAGAGGACAGGAGCAGAACTGCTCATGTCACAATTGCATTGGCAATGAACAGGGTAAAAAAATTACAATAAAGAAAAAAAGAAAATTGCATAATATCATGTAGGTATGTGATGTAGGTGTGGTTCATCTATTTTTTTGACCAAGGTACTGTAGGTGTGGCTCTGAAAAGAGCCGTTGTGGGGCTGCCTTAGAGAATTGCTTTTATGTGTACTGATTGTGACTACACATTGCAGCACACTTCAGATCCCATGTTGGAGGCCCCCCAGGAAAATAAGATTATCAGTGTCTGAGAAAAGCATACTGTCTTATAGGTAAAGCCAATTATTATAACAAAAAAGTGCTGTGTCAGTATGTGGTCTGAAAACAAAACAAAATGGTAATATAAAATGCATGCTGAAAATAGAAAATAGAGTTAAGAGTTAATGTTTTGACCAACGGTCTCCTTCAGGAATTACCTAAAACAGAAAAAAGCAAAGTTAGTTTTCTCTTTTAGATCATTTCTGAAGAAGATTTATGGTCAAAACATTGACTCTAACTCTATTTTCTGTTTTCAGCATGCAGTTACTATATCTAATTTGGGGATAGGTAATAGTGTGCATACCCAGCTCACTCAGGAAACCAGATATTTGAATATTCCTCTTTCTGCATGATCTTCAATTCCAGATGCATACCCAGCCTCTCCAGATCATGTGTTCTGTAATATCTCTATTATGTCCTTTTTCTTTAGTGTCAAAAAGTTGCATCATTTTTGAGTTTAAATGTTTGCCATTCCTGACTGATTTTGAAGTTACCGTTTAATATACTGACAGTAAAATCACTGAAGGAGTGGTCTGGTCTTGAGAAATGCTCCCCTATTGGTGTATTTCATCTTTGTGGGTGATTGTGAATCTGTGGTACTTCATTCTACCCCTCCGACCGCACTCCCGCTGCACCTTAATTTCCACTCGAGGTACCCCAAGACAAGGCCTATGGCTGCTCTCCTTCCCTGCCTTCCACTCCTCTCCCCACCATTTTAACCCCCCTCACTACTCCTCCCACCCTTCCCTCTCTCCTGCTCCCCTTTTCCTTCCACCCACTCCTCACTTCCAACTTCTTCTTTTACCCCTTCTTCCCTTGTACCCCACCTCAGTAACTTTGACAAAGCTGTTGGCTGGTACCTTTCTACCTACGATTCTTTAAAACTCTACTTCCACACTTCCTCCCCCTAGTGCACTAATATAACTTACTCTCTCTCTCAGCTATTGATGTTGGCCATGATGTGTGACGTATTGCCAATGCTTGCTAGAAGTTCAATTGTTAGCTCCTCTCTAACTATTGCTTTTTACTATGATGTATGATGTATTGCCAAATGTTTGCCAGAATCTCATTTATTTAGCTCCCCTTTGTCTGTTTGTAACCCCCCCCCAACATACACACACTCTGACGTGGAACCTTTGTAAATGAGCTGTGTTGTTTAGCTCAAAGGTACTCTGTCATCCAAGAGTGAATAAATAAAAAATAAATAAAATAAATAAATTCTTGCTTTGAGTTTCTGCTTTTGTAACACTAAAGAAATGAACACACTACCAGGGATAAAGTCACCAAAAATGTTACAGATGTTTTTCCTTTCATCCTTGAAGCATCATATAAGCATCCTCCCCAGACTAAAATGTAACTATCACCTTGATCTTAAGGTTGACTCCTTATCAGGTACCCTCTAATAACAATGACATTCTTCCTGTCTTTTTTTACAAATATGAATGGTAGTTTACTCACCTGGTAAAGGTGATTGTGGGGGAATACATCTCTGAGGCACTCCACATTCATGACATCATGGGTTGTGTACACCTGATAGGTTGCTTGATGCATGTGTGACTTGAAGAAAGTCCATCCCCCACCTGAGAGGGATGTCTGCTCTCCTAAGGTCAGTTTGATGTATTCCAAAGCTGTATCTGTAACAATAATCTGTTAATACCTTTTGCTGTTAATGACCACTTAGCTGGAGAAAATTGTTGTGCAACTTTATTTTGTTATTACACTATATATATAGACGTCGGTGATGTCCAAACCTGCTAATTTGTAATAGCAAGTATCATACAGTCATACAACGTATGAAAACTTATTGAGTCTTTCACACATCTGTTGGGCGGGATGTGGAGTTCCTCAGAGATGTATTCCCCCACAATCACCTTTACCAGGTGAGTAAACTACCATTGTGGGGGATAATCTCTGAGGCACTCCACATTCATGACATCATGGGTCATTAAAAAGCAGTAATCCTCTGCTAAGGTGGGTCAGATGTGTTGCCTTGTACCTAGTCCTTACATGCTGCTAAAGATTTCCTCTGCAGTATTCCCATTTTTCTCTGCCCAGGAAGTTGCGATTGCTCTGGTACAGTGAGCCTTCAGATCTCTTGGTGCAGTCGAGTTATTCAGTCTGTATGGTTCCATGACTGCTGTTTTAAGGTGCATGGCAATCAATGATTTTGAAGCTGGTTTTCCTTTTCCATACAGCATTACAAACAGTCTGTTTTGTATATTTCCTCTGTCCTTGATAGGAATGTGCTAAGTATCCTTTTCATACCCAGCATTTTAAGCTGAGGGTTGTTTTGTATTTCCCCCTGAGGGGGTTCTGCAGATATTTCAATAGTTTGGTTGATGTGGACTGTCAATGATACTATTGGTCAGAATGACATTATACGTCTAAGGGATATTCTGTCAGTGTAGAATGTTAGGAAAGGCAAAGGGAATTTCAGTTTACAGATTAGTGCTTTAACCAGTAGGCTACACAGTCTGCACGGGTCTGCATGAGTGTGCCTGTAGTTCTCCTCCACATCTGGCAGATGCTAGTGCCATCAGGGAGGGTGAAAGTGTTAATGTCTGTGCCAAGCCTATGTCATGCGCTGGGCCCTGTTTGCTCAAGAATGATACGGGAGGTCTCATTTTGCATTTGGCCCATGGCACTATGTCTCTCAATGATGACATTACTCCCAGTACTTGTGAAACTGCTTGAAGTTCTGGATTTCTGTGTTTCTGTAATTGTGTAGTCTGTGCAATAATTGAGTGGGCTTGGACATTTACTGGGTTGCCAAGACCCGGATTTGTGTCGATCAGTGAGTCTAGAATATCTATTGACTGGCTGGGGATGATGGGTAGCTTTCTGATAGGTTATTACATGGCTGTGATTTTGTAGGCAGTGTACTACCACATTTGTTCTTGAATGGACTGCTGTACTGTTCTGGTCTTGATCAGCCGGTTGTTCAATAGGGTATTACTTGTATGCCCTTAACTCTTACCATCGTGAACACGCTTGGGGTTGATGGTAGGTTGAATGGTAACACTTGTATTGGTATAATTTTCCCAATATGTGAAATCAACAGAATTTGTAGTGTGATGTACGTGTCCTACAAATGTTGTGAAGTTAGGTAATCTCCTGAGCTTATAACCGTGAGGGTGGACCCGATTGTTTCCATTTCTAGGGTTTGAATTGTACAGAATTGTTAAGATCCAGAACTGGGCGTAGCTCTCTGGTCCCTTTTTGGGTACCTTGTCAAATATGGAGTATCCTCCTTTTCCTTGTTTTGTAATGTGTTACTTTGTTTATGGTCTTGTTGTGCAGTAACTCTGCCAGTACTGTTTGGACTTGTGTCGGGGTAACGTGTTTTTCAGCACGGAGAATAGGACTAGAAGGTTCTTTGTTGGTATGCAAAAAAGTTGCATCACATATCCTAGTCTTATTACTTGTAGGATCCACCTGTCTTGTGTGGCTTGCTCCCATGCTTGCATGAAGAGTAGTAGTTGGTCACCGACTGGAATGTTTTGGTATTGCTTATAGCAATAGTAGTTGTTGTTTCAGTTGGGTTCTGCAGGGGGAGTAGTTTCCTCTACCTTGCTTGGGAACCCTTCTAGCTCAATATCTGATGTCATTTTTTATTTTTTTTGTGGGTATGGCTGCCTGTAGTAGTGTATCCTGTAGTTGTAATTGCCCCTGTCTTGTCTCGAAAGGAATGAGAATGGTATGTTTGTCTAGCTGGCATATAAGTGGATCTGTTTGACTGGTCTTTGGTATCTTATCCTCTTTTCCCTTGAGGTATCTTTTTAGACCTTAAACAAACAGTCTGTTTGTCTCCTGTTCTCGCTTGGTGGAGTTGAAATGTTGCTGTATTTCAGTGTGCTGGGGGCATAGGTGGTAGTTATCGTGGGATCTCCGCGATGGTGAGATCCCGCTGTTTTGCCCCTCAGAAAGATGGCTGCCGAGGTCTTGCAAGTGTTGGGAGTCAATCAAAGGGCTGCTCCCATGTTGAATGAGATCTGAGACCGGAAGAGACGAGGAGTAGAGGAGCGAGTCATTTCGGCATTTCTACGGACCTGGGGGCTATAAAAAACATTTTGGTCAGCTCCATGTTGGTCCACAACCAGTAGTGTTGAGGTTGCAGAAACATAGAAACATAGAATTTGACGGCAGATAAGGACCGCTTGGCCCACCTAGTCTGCCCATTTTCCTACCTAACAGATACGCTGCAGATCCTAGTTAACCAACAGCTTACTTCCTCCTACCCCCCACTAGGACTGCCTTATGTCTGTCCCATGCATTCTTGAATTCTTCCACTGTTCTTGACTCCACAACCTCCTCAAGGAGGCTGTTCCATGCATCCACAACCCTCTCTGTGAAAAAATACTTCCTCATATTACCTCTGAGCTGTCCCCCCTCTATCTTCAAATTGTGCCCCCTTGTTCTTGCACATCTCTTTTTCTGAAAGATGCTACCCTCTTGGACTTTGTTGATTCCCTTGAGGTACTTGAAAGTTTCTATCATGTTCCCTCTCTCCCTTCTTTCCTCAAGGGTATACATATTAAGCTCCTTTAGTCTTTCTTCATATGTCTTCTGGTGCAGACCCTGCACCATTTTGGTTGCCCTCCTCTGGACAGCCTCCACTCTGTCTATGTCTTTGTGGAGATGGGGTCTCCAGAACTGCACACAGTACTCCAGATGGGGTCTCACCAACTGTCTGTACAGAGGGATAACAACTTCCTGTTTTCTACTATTGATGCCTCTTCCTATGCATCCCAGTATCCCCCCAGCCTTCCTTACTGCCTTCTCACCTTGCTTGCCCACCTTTAGGTCATCTGATATAATTACCCCCAGGTCCCTTTCCATTTTTACTGTTGTCAGTATCTCACCCCCCATTGTGTACGCTTCCCCTGGGTTTTTGTTTCCCATGTGCATTACCTTGCACTTCTTTGCATTGAATCTGAGCTGCCATACATTTGACCATTCCTCCAACCTTGCCAAGTCCCTTCTCATCCTTTCCACTCCATCTTGTGTATCAGCCCTGTTGCAGATCTTTGTGTCGTCTGCAAAGAGACATACTTTTCCTTCCAGTTCCTCTGCAATGTCACTTATAAAGACATTAAAAAGGACCGGTCCCAGTACTGAACCCTGCGGTATCCCGCTAATAACCCTCCTTTCTTCACTGTGTACTCCATTTACTACTGCCCTTTGCGTCCTGTTGTCTAGCCAATTTTTTATCCAGGCTACCTCCCTGAGACCCACTCCAAGGCTGGCTAACTTGTGTATTAATCTTTTGTGTGGGACTGTATCAAATGCCTTGCTAAAATCTAGGTAGGCCATGTACACAGCCCCTCCCTGGTCTACTACTTTGGTCACCCAGTCAAAGAAATCTATTAGATTCATCTGACATGACCTTCCCATCGTGAATCCATGCTGTCTTGGGTCCTGTGCCCCACTGGCCTCTAGGTACTCAACAATTCTTTCCTTCAGAAGTGATTCCATCATTTTCCCTACCACTGAGGGCAAACTAACTGGTCTATAGTTTCCTGCCTCTGTCCTGATCCCACTTTTGTGAAGAGGAATCACATCTGCCCTCCTCCAGTCCTCGGGTACCACCCCATCCTCCCATGATTTGTTAAACAGAGTAGTCAGTGGTGTCACTAGTTCTACCCTTAGTTCTTTTAGAATTCTTGGGTGAATCCCATCAGGCCCCATTGCTTTGTCCACCTTCAATTTTGTTAGTTCTTTCAGAACCCTTTCTTCTGCAAATGGACTGGTATCGACCCCAGTCTTCAGAGTGTTTCTCTTGTTTGGTTTAGGTACCTCTCCCTCCTCTTCCTTTGTGAATACTGAGCAGAAATATTCATTCAGTATCCCTGCTTTTTCACTGTCACCCTCTACCCACATTCCTTCCCCTTTATTAAGCCTCAGTATCCCTCCTTTGGTCTTTCTTTGCTCCCTAATGTACCTATAAAAGGTCTTATCCCCCTTCTTAACAGAATTGGCTATCCTTTCCTCGGTTTGGGTCTTTGCTATTCTGACTGCCTTCCCAGCCTCTTTCTGCTTTAACTGATAAAGTTCTCTGTACTGCTCCTTCTGTGTTTCCTTATATTTCCTGAATGCTATCCTTTTCTCCTTAACCTTCCCTGCCACCTCTTTTGAGAACCATAGTGGTTTTTTTCTTCATTGTGTTTTATTGATTTGCTTTACACAAAGGCTTGTTGCCTCTGTGATGGCTGTTTTGATTACTCCCTTTGTTCCTCCACCCTCCTTCTTGCCTGTTTGCTAGTGCTTTTCTGAGGCACTCTCTCATTTTCCCAAAGTCAGCCCTCCTAAAGTCCAATACTCTTGCTTTTGTGTGGCTTGATTGTATGGCTGTGTTTATCGTGAACCACACTGTTTGGTGGTCGCTTGTTCCAAGATGGCTACCCACTTCTAAATCTGAGATTCTTTCTCCATCCCCATTTGAGAGTACCAGGTCTAAGATTGCTCCCTCCTGAGTGGGTTCCAATACTAGCTGTCTGAGGCATGCTCCCTGTAGGGCATCAAGAATGACCCTGCTCTTGGATGTGCCTGCAGCAAAGGTGCTCCAGTTAACATCTGGCATATTCAGGTCCCCCATCAACAATATCTCCCCTTTTTCTGCCATTCTAAGGAAGCCTTTTGTCATTTCCTTGTCCATTCCCTCCCCCTGAGATGGGGGGTCTGTATACAACCCCCATGCGGATTGTGATGCCATTTCCTGTCTCCAGGGTGACCCAGAGTGCCTCATCTGCTCCCTGTTTACTCTTTAGTTCTGTTGCTTTGATCCCTTCCTTTACATAGAGAGCTACTCCTCCTCCTCTTTTACCCCCCCGTCCCTCCTGTATATTGTGTATCCTGGTATGTTGACATAAAGCCGCATTTCAGTCAGGTTCCACCATGCAGCTAGAGGCCGTTTGAATGGTGACATGCCATGGAGACTGGGATACCTGGAATGGAAGTAGGGCCACTGTCCTGCACTGAGACACTGCTCTAAGAGGTGCCAGGTTTATGTTTTCCTTGCTCTCCTTGTACGGGTCATTTGATGAGCCCCTATTTTTTTTTCGGAAGCATTTGCTCCTGTAACCACTAGCAGGGGTATCCAGGTAGTCAATCTCCTTACATTATAAGGCCCAGTGGATACTTTATAGACCTTTGCTCCTGGGATCACTAGCAGGGGTATCCAGGTAGTCAAATCTCCTTACATTATAAGGCCCAGTGGATACTTTATGGATGTTTGCTCCTGGAACCACTAGCAGGGATGTCCAGGGTGTCAAATGTCCTTACATTATAAGGTCCAGTGAATACTTTATGGACGTTTGCTCCTGAAACCGCTAGCAGATGTATCCAGGTAGTCAAATCTCCTTATGTTATAAGGTCCAGTGGATACTTTATGGACGTTTGCTCCTGGAACCGCTAGCAGGGGTATCCAAGTAGTCATTTTCCTTACACTATAAGGGCCAGTGTATACTTTATGGTAGTTTGCTCCTGGAACTGCTAGCAGGGGCTTCCAGGTGGTCAGTTTCCTTACTTGTAACTTGCACTGTTCTACTTAAAAGCCTTGTAAACCATTTTTGTGATATATACTCAGAAGCTATACATCAAGTATTATTTTTCTGTACTTTTTGTCAGGTATATTCTAGTGGTATAAGAACAAACTGATAACCAGAATGCTGTATTTTGATAGCATCCTGTATTTAGTGGCAACTGTCCTATAATTTTTGTATGTATGGCTTATACAGAAATATTATGAGTCTTACCTTTGCCTCTAGATTTGGTTAAATATGCTGGAGATGTAGGGTGTGCTGCAACCTTGGTTCAGCTGCGGCTCTTTGTTTTGGCTCTGCAGTAAGCTGAGAAAGTACAATGAGAGGGTGTATTTTTTTTTTTTTATTATTCCCCTGCACAGTAATCAATAATGTTCTGCACTGTGCAGGCTATTGCTGAGCCTGTGCATTATTTATTTATTTATTGAATTTTGTTGACCGGGTAGGCCCACTGGGCCCCGGAGGTCCCTTTTTCAGGGGCGACCCGGGGGTAAACACTACAGTACATGTACATAGAAACAGTAAAAGCAGGTAAGAGCTGTAAAATTAACATACAGGTTAACAGACAGTACAAGCAGGTAAGCAGGGCTGCAAGCTTTCATAAATTACAAATGGTTTAAACAGTGATAACACACATAAGGCAAATTCCATACTGCATAACTGTGAAAGACTAAATAGCCTTTACCATACAGAAGGTGGAGAGGGAGGAGGGGCCGAGACGTAAGGTCAGTTCCTAGTGCATTGGCAAGTGCTCCTTGTGAACAGGTGAGCTTTGAGCTTAGACCGAAGCAGGTGATAGACCCTGCCTCCTGTACCTCCAGTGGGAGTTTGTTCCAGTGGCAGGGTGCAGTAAAAGCAAAGGACCTGGACCCAGCTTTTTGTCTTTGTTTTGGGGACCACTAAGAGGTTTTGTCCTGAGGCAGGCTCCTCAGGTTGGTTTCAACACTAACTAGTCCTTTGAGACTAGGGGGAGGTAAGGGACCCAGAAGCTTAAAAGCGAGACATAGAGTGGGGTAGATGAGGCGGGCTTCCAATGATGGCCAGCTGAGCTTGGCTTGAGCCTCGCAGTGGTGTGTCCTGGGGTGAGATAATGTTGCAAATCGGACAATCTTATTGTATAGGGTCTGGAGCCTGCAAGTTCCGGTAAGCGTACGCCTTAGAGAACAGGTGCATAAAAGTGAGCTTGAGGGAGAAATGCGCTGGTGCCGATGGCAACTCTGGCTTCTCTGGGATAATCTGGTCCTTTATTCTGTGAGGATACCGAGTTTACCATGTATGGCTTTGGTGAGTTGGTCAACATGATTTTTTAGGGTGAAGCCTTGGTCCAAGGTTAGCCCTAGGTATTTAGTGGAGGTAACCACCTCAAGTTTATCGCCCCCTCTGGACTGGAGCTGAAGGAGCAGCGACCTATCTGTACCTAAGGATCTGGGCCCGAATAACATCACTTTAGTTTTGCTGGTATTTAATACCATTTTATTCCGAGTGAGCCAGTCCTCCAGCAGAAGAATGTCCTCTTGGAGGGCTTTCCCCAGTTCTCCTAAGTTAGGAGAGGCTCGGAAAAATGACAGCATCGTCCAGCGTATTGGATGGCGCTGCTGCTCCCACAATGTGAGTGCAGATCATTTATAAACAAAGTGAAGAGAAGGGGACCAAGTATTGACCCTGAGGTACTCCTACTTTGAGCGGTGCAGACTGGGAGACATAGTCCTTCCACTTGACCCTCTGGGTCCGGCCCGTAGGTAATTAGCCAACCATCCAAGGGCATGAGCGTCCATGCCTAGGCGCACATTTTTGTAAAGGAGGTTATGGTTTACCAGGTCGAACGCTTTAGACAGGTCCATGAAGACCGCGCCTGTGCTGACCCCTGAGTCTATATTGCCTAGGATATCAGCCGAAAATTTGGTTAGTGCAGTGTCTGTCCCATGCTTGGATCTGAAGCCGTGCTGCGATGAAGAGATTATCTGGTGTGTTTCCAGATATTCGCGTAGTTGATAGTATACAAGCTTCTCCTGTAATTTCGCTATTGCGGACAACAGGGAGATAGGCCTGTAGTTCCCAATAGGCTCGGTGACCTACCAGCTGAATGGGGATCACAAGGGCTTGCTTCCATGGCTCAGGGACACACCTTCCATAAGGGACCGATTTATCAGCCAGGTTAGGCTTGGCTAAAGATGGGCGCCCTCCTTGAGGATTCGAGTCTGGATCCCATCAGGGCCCCCAGTGCCACTCGCCCACAGGGATTTAAGGATGAACAGTACCTCCCTTTCCCTAACCGGCCGCAGATGAAACAGAGGGCGGTCTAGTTCAAGGGTCAGGGGCCTATTGGGTTCGCTCTTGTTATCGAAGGGACCCACCTTGTATGCATCCAGGTTTGTGAAGAAACCGTTTAGGGTCTCTGCGATGAGAGGTGCCTCTTCGAGTACTTGCCCATTCACCAGGATAGGGCCAGTTGTTGATTTCGTACCTCCTTTTAGGAGTTCGTTAATGTGTGACCAGAAGTATCTAGGGTTTCCCAGGTTAGCTTTTTGGAGACTGGTGATATATTCCTTCTTGGCTTTCTTTATGGCCAGTTTGCATTGGTTTCTGAGGCCCTATAGCTAACAAAGTCCACTGGAAGCTTAGATTTCCTGAACTTTCCACGCTTTGTCGAGTAGACATCAGGGCTTTTGGGGGTGAGATCCACTTATAACAGCTGCCTTTGACCCTATAGGTTTTCATAGGGGCAAAGAGGTCAGTGACTTTAATGAGGGTGGTTTGGAAAAATTTGACAGCATTCTCCAGGTTAGGTAGGAGTCTAATGGGGTTCCAGTCAGTGCTATTTAGGTAGCCAATGAACTGGTCAGGGTGGAAGTTGGAGTAGTCTCTGGTAGTAATAGACCTAGGAGGGACTTTAATAGCATTATTCTTCCAAATGACAAATATAGGTGAGTGGTCGCTCAGGGCATCTCCCAGGATCCCGGCCAGCTTTACATTACTAGGGGACGAGGTCAGGACCCAGTCTATTATAGAGTGCCTACCTGATTTGTGGTTCATTCTGGTCAGTAGGGTAATTATTTGAGTGAGGTGGGAGTCGTATAGAGTTTCGTTGATGGCAGATTTCCCTTCCTGACCCCAGTTTAAATTGAAGTCACCTAGAAGGATAGTCTCGGAAGCAGTGTCAACCGCTGAGCTCTTCAGGAGCTCATCCAGAGAACTGATGCATTGGATGGTGGGCTATATCGCAGCCAATTGTGGGTGTAACCCCCAATTTTGAGCGAACGAATATAGCTTCAGCATTCAGGAACAGGTCAAAGGGCTGCCTGACGAGGGAGGAAGAGATATTGTCCTTGACATAAATTAGCACCCGGCCCCCTCTTTTGGAGGGTCTATCTTTTCTGAAAAGGACATATCCGGAGATTGCTACTTCATGATCTGGAATGTGGGGTTTAAGCCAAGTCTCCGAGACCGCTAATAGATCCAGATTATAGACTGCCAGCCATGCCTGCACCTCTGAGATCTTAGGTCTCAGGCTGCAGATATTCATATGCACCATCCTCAGACCCTTGGCTCCGTCCCAAGCCTTATCAAGGGGGGAGGAGATAGAGACATTGGCTGTCTCTGGGCCAGGGTTTGGTTGGATATCTCCTGCCACTAGTAGAAGGGCAGCTAATGAGCTCAGGAGTGTGAGGGTTGGAAGGGGTATGGACACGATGACCTGACTAGGGGTAGGGCTCCTACTGAAGAGAAGGACCCTGTAGAGGACCCCTTTCTTAGAGAATACATGTGCTGCCAGGAGAAGGGAATTGCACCTTGGGGAGGGACATGCAAAGTGTCCGAGCCTCCCTTCTCTCGACCCCTCACGGGTGTCGTGGGGGCAGAAGGCAGTTTTAGCGAGGATGTCAGTCCCGAGTTGCCCCAGTATGTAAATCAATGCCAGGATGATGCCCCTGTTCCAGTATGGAGGAGGCATGATGTGGCTTATCTGTGCTTCTCGCCTGGATAGCAAGAGTAGGGCCAGGAGGCCAAGGGTTAGTAACGGGCAATAGTGACTGTGACAACTTCCCAAGAACCACCCTTACACTATTCATGCGCCCGAAGCAGGTTCGGCAGTCTGATTCATAGAGCAGCTAAAGTAAGAGCAGTTCGCGCCCTAGTTAATAGGAACCTAGTAAGAAAGTACTAGCCGTAGGTCATAAGGTGAAGAAACAACTAAGTCAGTCCTCCACCAGGGGTACAACAAGCAATTCCTGCCTCGGAGGGGAAGAGCAAAACAGGCAGGAGACACTAGGCGGTTGGGTTGCTTGCGAACCTACGGCAGCACTATGCCTTGTCACAGGAGAAAGCAGGATGA
This sequence comes from Neoceratodus forsteri, assembly GCA_016271365.2. NCBI lineage: Eukaryota > Metazoa > Chordata > Ceratodontiformes > Ceratodontidae > Neoceratodus > Neoceratodus forsteri. The sequence continues at coordinate 285,493,677 of JADMNL010000025.1, forward strand.
AAACTTATATCGCAGTACCACCTAGAATGAGTAGTGTCAGTAATACCAATGACTAACATTTAGGCAGCTAATACAGAGCTAGATTATTGTGAAATATTTACCACAGGCTTCAGTTATAAGTCCCCAGAGCTACGATATGAGAAGCCCGAGGGCGAGGGCTACAGGGTCAGTGGTAGGCAATAGGCAGACAATTAGAATAGATTCGGTAAGTTTAAAGCTAACCTAGGTTAAACAGTATTAAGGATCCTTTGGCACCAGAACCGTGGGAGACAGAAAGAATCAGGTTAAGTATGCTGCAATGCAAACAGTCAGGCAAATTTGTCCAGCAGGCACCAGAACAGTGGGAGACAGAAGGAGTCAGTTTAAGCTTGCTACATATGGAGTTTGATGCAAAAGTCAGGCAAATAGTCTAGCAGGAGAACATTTCATAGAGGTAGACTAGCATAGTTTGAGACAGCACAGTCCCAAGCATTAAAGCATTAAAGTGTGCACTGTTCCTTTAAATGTGATTAGAGTGATTGAGGGGCTCAGTGTTATGCTGCCTTGCCCACAGCTGTGGTAATGGTGCTGCCCTCAATGTATTTTCCCCATTGTTAATTGATTTTCAAATCGTTGCCCTTACATTTAATTATTCACATTGTGGTCTGCTGTTGCAGATTGGTTGGTGCTTTTAACAAATGTGCTCTGTGCTGGTTGAACGTTTATGAGCGTAGTTACGCTCTCCACAAGATGGCAGCAGTGACTCTCAGTCAATGTCCTGTCTGGAAGCCACCTACATCCTTAATCCCGCATAGGTAAGGGGTGAGTGGAGAGCTTTTCTGAGATCACAGCAGCAAGTCTCGCGGTATTCTTTCTTGCAGCTACCGATCTGGATAGGCAAGTTAGGTTAGTTTCTCAATGCTCCTCCTCCTCATGAGACCTACTTGTTTATGGTGCTTTGGTCAGGTAGATGAAAGAGGAGTTACCTCTACCTTTTGATAGAAGAAGGTGGTGAGTTTAAAAGACATATTGTGCCATAAGAAAGGTCTAGAGAACATGTCATTTTGAGGTGAGGCACAGAGGTACTGAGAAATTGCTTCAGAGACTGTTGTGTAGTGATGTCTTGAGTGAGCATGTCAGGTGCTACTATGCTTGTAATGGGGAACTGTGGCACATTAGTTAGTATATTAGAAGTCTGGGATGCTGGCAGGGTACTCTGGACATTCTAAAGTGGCCACTTGCTCATTTAACAATGTATAGACTCTGGAGCCACTGGCAGGGCTCCAGGTCATCAGGCATCTTAGTAAGGTGATATGCTTGTTCTGAACAGCACATAGGGGAACTCGGATGATATGCCCAAGTAAGGAATGACAGCCTTTAATTATGTAGTAGCCCCTGATGTACTGAGCTCCTGGGACCACTGGTAGGGGTTTCCAAGTAACTCTGGCTGTGGGATCTGTTTGGTCATCTGTGGCAGATCTTAAACAATACATGACTCTGTTAGCATCCTTTAAATTTTAAAAATGTGATAAATTATCTTGTTCCAGCCCTTTTTTATTAAATTAATAGGACCAAGTCATACATTCACATTGGTATGCATTACTTTTGTCACACACATTTCATAGTAGCAGCTCCTTAATTAATATGTGATTGTGCCTTTAAGAGAGAAAAAGCAACTGAATATTAGTGAAAGAAATAACTATTAAAGTTCACTATTTCCCAAATAGTTATTTTAATCAAACCTCCTTGTATGTGCACCCAATATAGTACAGTGCTGTGTATCATTTTTGGCCCTTTTGTTTTGCCTTGGTTATCTCTGGGATAAAGTAGGCATGTGCCTTTAAGGGGAGGGGGCAGACTGCTTTAGCTGAACCTTGCCTTGGCTGTGGTAAACTGAGTGAGGGATCATCTGCATTGCTGGCTGCTACTGTAATAGGATACAGTTTGGGACAGAAGCATGTTTTGTTCTGTAAAACATGTTTCTTCAGTTAGCTCTCATGGTCAGTAAGTTAGGGGACTTTGCCTTGAGTAGCTGTAGCAATTGATAGCTCCGTTCTTCATTGCAAGATATGTTGAATTTAGTCAAATCTTGCTTGTTTATCCTCATCTAAGATAGTGGCCAAAATCTCGCGAGAGCTGAGAGCCAGTCAGCTTGCAGCTCTCATGTAGCTGGAGATTTGTAAACTAGAAAGAAGTGGGGGGGGGGTGGTCATGCTGCTAGCAGTTGTTTGAGAAACTGGGGCCATAAAGAAACATTTGGATGGCTCCATTTTGGTCCATAGAACTTTCTTTTCTCTGTAGGACTGTTTTTGTGTAGAAAATAGCACAAGGTGGTTGCAGGTGCTTTGATTTAGTGCCACTGAACTCTAGTAATGTCTGAATCCAGCTCAGGCATTTTAAGCATTTTCCAGTGCAAGGAAGCTTTTCTGGGTGAGATTTAGAGTACCTATTTACAAGTTAATGAGGCTAGCAGGGTCACCAGATTCTTGTTGGTAATTAATACAACTCAGGAACCAGGTTGATTATCCTGTGGCTGTGGAATCTGTTACCTAGGGCTACCGGGGGTAGATATCCGCCGCTTGCAGCTAGTGCAGAATGCAGTGGCCAGGCTTTTGACTGGTACCACTAGGACCAGTCATATAATGCCTGTCCTCCGTGGACTGCACTGGCTGTCAGTATACTGGCAGATCACCTTCAAGGTCGGTTTGCTGACCTATAACGCCCTACATGACCAGGGACCTGGTTACCTGCTAGACCTTCTTCATCCCTGCTGTCCCCCCCACCCTCTCCGATCCACCAGTGAGGGATTGCTAGAGATTCCCAGGGTCTGTTTGAAGACATCTGGGGCCAGATCATTTAGTTTTATGGCCCTGACCCTGTGGAATTCTCTACCTCATCGGGTGTGAGATTGCCTGACCGTCCAAAGTTTTAAATCAGCATTGAAAATTCATCTGTTCAGCCTGGCTTACTCTGATTTTTAAGAATGTTTTAATGAATGATTTTATTATATTGTTTTAATGTTATGTATTTGACCTATTTATTGTAAAAGCACTTTGGTTTTGGAAAGGCACTTTTTAAAAATAAAGAATGATTTTAGTTGATTTGATTTATTATATTACCTCATGTAAATCACTGCATAGATTCTGTGTTCAATTATGTGGGGCAGACATTATTTTAGTTCCTGGCACTGCTAGCAGGGGTGTTCAGGTAGCTAATAATCTCTATAGTTGCACAATGTGATAATGTTCATAATTTGAACAATGTGCTGGCAATTTCTCAGCTAACATTTTCCTAGACAACTGACGCTAGTAGAAGCCGCAGTGCTAACATTTCTAAGACTGCCAATTTTGCAATTTTAAACAGTTGCAAATCTGTAGTAACATACTCTTGTGGTCTTGTTTGATCTTTGTTGTAGGATATTAATAAATGGTGTAGTCAGGTGGCTTCTTACCTTAGTAATGAAGTTGTTCTTTATAATAAACATTTGTTCTTTACAAGAAACACACTGGAGCTCTAGGGTGTGCTTGCAACCTGTTTTGATGCACGTAAGGACTGACCTTAGGAGAGCAGACCCCCCCTCAGGTGGGGAATGGACTTTCTTCAAGTCACATGTGCATCAAGCAACCTATCAGGTGTACACAACCCATGATGTCATGAATGTGGAGTGCCTCAGAGATTATCCCCCACAATTGACTGTTCAGACTAAAATGTAACGGTCACTTTGATCTTATAAGGTGGGCTCTTCACTCCAATGACAATGAGATTCTTCCTGCCTTTCTTTCTATGAATGTGAGTTGACTGAAGTACTTTGATATTTAAACTTTATTCAATATACCTGAAAAAGTGAGAATTGTAGAACTCAACAAATATTACAACAAGGTCACTTTAGAACCATATTTAAAAAGGGGTGGTCCCCATGAGGTCTTCGTGTAGATAAGCAACCACCTTGTAGATTTTCTGATCCCATCTTAAAAGAAGATTGGGGAAAAGCCTGCATACAGTGTACACATGATTTTATGGTTGCCTTAATTAAAAAAAGAGGAGTGGGACTTAAGTGAACTGGAAACATAAATCTCAAGCATTCAGGAGTCATTCAGAGCCTAAAAGGGCATTCTGACTTTCCAACACTAAGCAAAAAATATATAGCAAATATAATAAAAACTGAGAATGATTTGCTCAAGAGAAAAAAGTCTAAGGCCCCCATATTTAGAGCCAGCCAGATGCATGTGCAAAATGGTGTGCCACTCATATAACTTGGGCCAGCTGGCTCTGGTGCCATATTCAAACAGATTGCGTGAGCCGAACAGACTGCACAATCTGTTTGAATATTGGACCCTGGTTGTACAGTGCACAGCAGGGGGTCACCATGCTCAGTGCAGTGCAACCAGAGTGCAGGGCTGATGACGCAGCCCCCATGGGCAATATCTAACCCATACATGCAGATGAGCTCATTGGGCATGCATGGCACAATGAGACCATTTGCATACCTATTATGGGCTCATCTGCATGCCAGCACAGCCATGTAGTGCACAGGATCAGCCCCCCCTAGCCTGATCATTGTTATAAACATAGAAATCCCCACCTGATCCCCTTATCCCTGGTAGTCTAGTGGCCCCCCTCCCCAGCCCCGATCACTGTAAAATTAACAAAAATCCCCATCCAATCCCCTTATCTCTGGTAGTCTAGTGGTCCCCCTCCCCAGCCCCGATCACTGTGAAATTAATAAAATCCCATCCAATCCCCTTATCCCTGGTAGTCTACTGGTCCCCCTCCCCAGCCTAGATCACTGTAGGATAAATAAAAATCCCCACCTGATCCTCTTATCCCTGGCAGTCTAGTGGTCCCTCTCCCCAGCCCTGATCACTGTAGAATGAATAAAAGTCCCCACTCAATCTCCTTATCTCTGGTAGTCTAGTGGTCCCCTTCCCCAGCCCTGATCTGTATGACACCAAAATCATCCACAGTCTCTGGTAGTCAAATGGCCCCCACACCCCTTAAGGCAGTGACCCACCACCCCGCTCCCCCCAGCCCGACTGGAGCCGGTGACTGGCACAGCCAATCTTACTCTGCCATGGCCAACCACTGATTGAACTCTACAGCAGCGCATACAGTATACAGTACATGCCCACTGGTTGACCGATTAACCAATGGGCATGTACTGTATGCTGTATGTGCTCCTGTAGAGTGCAGTTGATGACTGGCCGTGGCGAGGGTAATGGGCTGTGCCAGTCACCAGCTCTGATCAGGCTGGGAGAAGTGAGGTGGTGGATCACTGCCAAATGGGGTGGGGGGTCACTTCACTCCCAGGGACTGGTGACAATTTTGGTGTAGTACGGATCAGGGCTGGGGAGGGGGACCACTAAACTACCAGGGATAAAGGAATCGGGTGTGGATTTTTATTCATCTTACAGTGATCAGGCTGGGGAGAGGGACCCCTAGGCTACCAGGGATAAGGGGATCAGGTGGGGATTTTTAATCATCCTACAGTGATTGGGACTGGGGAGGGAGACCACTAGACTATCAGGGATAAGAGGATCAGGTGGGGATTTTTATTCATCCTACAGTGATCAGGGCTGGGGACCACTAGACTACTATGGAAACGGGGATCAGGAGGGTATTTTTATTACTACTACAGTGATTGGGGCTGGGGAGGGACTGCTGTACCACCAGGGTTCCCTGCCTTTAACAGTGAGCAGCTGGGTCTGCACACTATTTAGGGGCAGGATTTCAGAAGCATAAATCTGAGCCGCTGCTGGGGGCCGATTTGTGCTTCTGAAACATTCTAATATTGTTCTGCACCACATATGCATGGGGGACCCCTGATTTGCAGAGGTGCAGCACAATATTGTGCATGCCAGCAATGTCAGGGGTGCACTGCACATCTGTGCCCTTTGAATATGGACACGCCCCTGATGGCCAGCACATTTCCAGATATGCACACCATATCCCCAGTTGCACCAGAGAATCCCTTTTGAATGTGGGGCCCTAAGTTATTAAGAGACTCAAAGGACTTTGAAACTGGCCAGATATTTAAATGGGACATATTATAAACCTCCACCCCGGGGCCAGTCAAGGAGTAGATCAAGGTCTAGACACCGGAAAATAAATTCTCACTCTAAATCAAACAATACCAGAAAACAATTTCATAAAAGGTGTTAATTAGTGACTCCAACCCTGAGATTATTCCTGATCAAACCCCAATGACATCAAATACAGACCCTTTTTAAGGGAAAACAGACCCCAAATGACTGGGGACCAAACAACAGACAATCACCTCACAAACTTTGCAAAACCAAAAAAATGCATATCAAATAAAATCAAAACAGAAGACAAGATAGGGATGAAGAGGAAGGGCCAAAGGAAAGACCCAGAAGAAATGTATGAGTGAACACAGCAAAAATACGGCGATTAACCAAACTAACCACACCTTAACTTCTTACCAAACAAAAGTACTGGAACATGGCGTCTCATTTTCTCCAACTCCCAGAGAGAATTTATTTGAAATAAAAGTGGATATTTATAAACTAATTAGGAAATTCAAGCTGAAATACTTTTTTAAGACATCGGGAAATATGGGGGCCATTAACTGTGATGTGACTTCCATAAAGCATTTGCAATTGTCTGAGACTTTGGAAACCACATTGGACTTGCATGCCACAATAAAGGAGGATCAGACAAAGCTAATTTTTGCCTCCTGGACTGTTCAATTTAAATGAACTTTTGAATTACTATACAGAAGTGTACCGTTCAGAGAGTACTGACATAACGGTAATTACAGAAAGAAAGGGTAATTTTAAGCTAAAGTCTGTTTTCTGCCCTCAAATACAAAACGCAGCAATTTAAACTTTTGAGAAATTAGCATTAACAGATGTTGAGAAACTAAATTGTGACTTATGTTACAAAAGACAAAACAATTTAACACTAGCAGAAAAAAAACTGCTTTAAACGCATTGTATGCATTAACCAATGAAGTCATAAAATCTTCGGCTAAGGGGGTAAATATAGCTTTCATGGAGGAAGCATTTTATGTTTCTAAAGTTATGGATCTGTTAGACGATGCAACAACTTATGAGAAACTTCTACATCTAAATATACTTTGGAATTATTAATGATGATAGGTAGTACGTACATGGTGGATTGGATAGCAGGGGATGAAGCCACTTATTTAAAACTGAATTTTCCTATAGTCCCCACCTTTTACAGTCCACCAAGGCTACATAAAGATCCACCCCTCCTATTGTTTCAGGTGTAAATTCCACAACACAGAATGTGACTAGGTTCATAGATTTCTTTCTGAAGCAGCTTGTGGTAACTTTACCATCACACATCAGAGACACGATGCACCTACTAAGCAAACTGGAAAACTTAGTGCGGCAGGAAGATTATGTGTGGATCACTATAGATGTGATAAGCTTATATACTTTGTTATAAAATGGAGAAAGAAAATTATGCAATTTGATTGGTTTTACCTGTGCATCAAGTCCATTCAATGCACAGGTTAAAAACAAGTACTGAAAGAAGGGCCGCATAAAAAAAAAAAAAAAATATCAGTGTGCCATAGAATGTTTAGATGTTGAAATGGTGCCATTTTTTAAGCGTTACGGATAACATCAAAATTTAAAACCGTAGAAAAGTGATACCATCCAACAACCATAGTTGGCCACTTTAACTCATTTACTGAAGCCCCACAGAATGTTACCTTTACAAGTGCATAGAAAATTTTTTTTTTCTTCAGTCCTGATTACTTTCTGTACCTTCTGTGTTCAGGTCTGCTCCCGCTGTAGCCGTTGCGCTGTGGCTTAAACAAAAAGCTTTTTTTTTTTTTTTTTACAGAGGACTTTTCCATTTGAAATTTTAATAAAAAAAATAAACACATAGTAAGCTGTCTCACTCTCCTTCTCAGACCAGAGTATCTTGCTCCTGCTGCATGCCGTCTTCCGCCCCCACAGTCGCTAAAGAGATATTGGTCTTTTTTTATTTTATTTTATAATTCAAATGCAGTTATAGTTGACAGGGTGATGAGAGTATACAAGAGTTTTGTGGGAAACAAGTACTTGCGGTCACTGGGAAAACTGCAAAATCTCTAGTGGGAAAGGGGGGGGCGCTCCATCTTGTGCTCCCAGCGTTCTCACTACAGTTTCACAAAGAAAAGATATTTTCCCAAAACAAGACAACAAGTCTCCACCACCATTTGCAGCGCCTCACTTGTTCCCCAATCCACAATTACGTACAAATGCCACTTCTCTCCTCCACAATATGGGGGGGGGGGGACTCCTGGCTGGCAACAACCCAAAAATGACAGGAAAAAAAATGCCATCTCAAATAATGACATCATCATCTATTAGGCAGAAGGACTATTTTATCATAATTTACTGAAGCAAATCTGATTTTTCCACATAGAAAATGTTTTTTTCCTGACTGCAAAAAAATAAGAAAAAAAATAAGCCCATTTTATAAGCATAATAACACACACCAGGAGTATGCATTGAACAGATATTACTGCATTTCCAGGGACTGAAGGCACTTGGCCTGTGGTCTCCTGCCTCATTACACTCCTGGGTGTGAGGTAATATATGTTCTATGCACACCCCATCATGTCTTATTGCTTACTTTTTTATGGGCAAATGGGAGGAGTACTTTATTTTGGACCCTAACAACAACCCTTTTCACAATAAAGTGGTACAATGGTGCTTCTTTATTGATGATGTGCTATGCATTCAGAAAGGCACCACAGAGGAAATAATGGAATTTATAAACAACACCAGTGACAGCTTGACATTCACCCACCAATCTAGCAAAGAGTCAATAACTTTTCTTGACACAAAATTGAAATCCAGTGTTGTACAAATAGTTCAGAGTAGAGGATACAGAAAACCAACTGCAGCAAATAGCATTTTACATGCAACCAGTACACACCTGGTGAAATTAAAAGACTCTATACCACAAAGTCAGTATATGAGACTAAAAATAAAGGGCCAGATATTCAAACCATAGCACGGCAATAGCGCCGGAATAGCGCGGACCCACCATATTCAAAGGACCAGTTAGCGCGTGCTAACAGCATTAGCGCTGGGCAAACCACTAATGTATGCAAAGGGCAAAAGGAAGGGGGGGCCAAGAGGGCCGGCAAGGATATTCAAAGTTCCAGTGCCGCCAAGGATACATGAAATACATCGAGGGTGGTGCTAGTTACCGCCATAAAAGGCTGGTCTAAACACAGGGCAAAACACAGAGGAGGAGGGACCAGCACAGGAAGTGGAATGTGTGCAGTGCCAGTAGCAGTGATGCTGCCATTGATGGCAGCTGTAGTGGAGGAGGAGGAGAGGGAGCAGGCACAACATGGAGGCCTGGCATGAGCCAAGGAGCGGTATGCTGCAAACAGGCTGTACGCCCAGGGTCTCCTTCAAGACCCTGCCTGATGACCACATCATTGGCTGGTACCGGATGAACAGGGGAATGTTGGGGCAGCTCTGTGAACTCCTGCATGAGCAGCTGCACCCCAATACCAGACGCAGTCATGCCATGGCAGTGGAGGAGAAGGTGACAGCAGCGATGTGCTTCCTTGCCACAGGGACGTTCCAACGACCAACGGGGGACACCATTGGGGTAACGCAGCCTGCCACCTCACGCCTCCTGACCCAGTTCCTAGAGGCTCTCCTGCCACATGCTGGGGAATTCATAGTATTCCCCAGCACGGCAGCCAAGTGCGAAGAGAAACAATGCAGCAGTTCCGCCGAGTTGCGCACCTACCATCCGTACTAGGTGCCCGTGGCTGCGACCGATGTCCCCATCCGTGCACCATCTGGCGATGGCAGTGGCGTGTCGTCAACAGGAAAGTACCACTCCATCAACTGCCAGGTTGTGTGCGATGCGGCTGGGCGCATCAGCAAAGTCTATGCACAGTACCCCGGCAGTGCCCATGACGCCTTCATCTGGCACCAGTCCCAGCTGTGCCAGGCCTTTGAGGAGGGCAGGATACCCAGTGGGCAACTAGTCGGTGAGTTGTAGCATACAAGGCATACACACAACAGCATGGATGGGGACAGGCATTGCAGGCCAGGGAAGGGGTGTGGGAGGGCCACATAGAGGTGCAGGACAGCAGCTGACAGACCGCAGTATGGCACTAACAGGTATACATTTCTTGACAGGGGACAGTGCCTATCCCTCGACCCTGGCTGCTGACACCAGTACTCCGACCGGCCACAGTGGCTGAGGCTGTACAACGAGGCACATGCCAGAACAAGGAACATCATAGAGAGGTGTTTGGCATCCTGAAGATGTGATTCAGATGCCCTAGACACATCAGGCGGTGCCCTACAGTATACACCTCAGAAGGTATGCGTATCTTCCTAGCCTGTTGTATGCTGCACAACATGGCAATGAACCGTGGGATACAGGCACATAAACCTGAGGGACAGTCTGACAGTGAGCCAGAGCCAGCGGTCAGGGGGATAGTGGAGCAACTCGAGAGGAGGGACCCTCGCATGGCACACAGGGCCATCCAGCACCAGGACAACATCATCAGGACACTGCAACAGACCAGAGGGTAAGTACAGACTGCACAACAACCTGAAAGAGTACAAGTGATTAACATTTTAATGTGCACAGACTAACATAACACTGACATCAACAATCACACCAGTAAACAAACCCAGTGTAACAGACAAATAATGTGTGCATGTGGTGTGAGGCCGGGATTGTGTAGCACATACATGGGGGGGACACACACAAATGGTGTGTTCTCAGTGGGGAAGTGTGATGTGTGCTGTGAGGTTAAGGGGGGCAACTGTGTTGGTGGGAGTGTGTGTGTGTGCGCACGTCTCCACATGCATGTGGGAGATGCATGCACAGAACTGCAGACAGATTGTGGGCATCACTGACGCCGACACCCACGCATGCGCCGTGCACCCGTACCATGGGATATAGACCCTGGGGTGCTCTGGACAGAGGACAAAGCTGAAGTGGAAGGGGAGGCAGGCAGCGTTGTCCTCCTGTACCCTGGGGGATGGTGGAGACTGACAGGGTGGATGGACGGCCACGGCGCCGCTGGGTTGCAGGCGGACTGCGTGATGCAGCTGAGCTGGAACCAATGGCAGCCCTGTGGCCACGGTGTGCCTGCCTGTGTGCCTCTCTGCCATCTGCACCATGGCCAACCATCCCATGCTGGCGACCAACAGGCACACCACGCATAACATTCCCAGTGTCCACCACTGCAGCAGTCAAGCCAGAGAAGCCACGGTCTATGGCACCCACCAGGTGGCCCAACCTGTCCTCTGCTTGCTGCTCAGCATGGGCAAAGCCCACTGAAATGGCCTCCCTTATCTGACCCAGCTCATGTCACAGCTCATGTCACATGGCATGCAGGTCCAGATGGGCCTCCTGCTGGGAGGTGACAGCAGCCTGCAGGAGTGGCCGGACACCATGGCCTTCATGCCCCAGAGGCACAGAACCCCCAGCTGCAGCTGGCAGTGGTGTCTTTGGCAATGGAGCAACTGGTACATCCGGCTGCTGGCTACTACTGGTGGTAGTCCGTGGCACCGTGTGGACGTTAACCCCAGCATGTGTTTGACACTGTACACCCTGCTGTCCTGCAATATCTCCCACACCGCCCACCACCGTGTGTTCAGGTACAGCCACACTGGTGACACCTACGAAACCACTTGGACCTGTTCCATGGCCTACAAGCAGCCCCACCCCTGCATCCCCTGGCACAGGAACGGCCAGGTGCTGAGAATAGTCGGATACATCAGTGTCATCCGCACTGGTGACAGTGACCAGCAGTACCTCTCCTACCCCATCATCCTCTGTGTGTGCAGCATCCAGGTGCCCACTGTATCCTAACACCCCTAGAGAGGTGTGACCCCCCTCCCCAGGCAGTTGCACGCCCTGTCCACGGGAATGCCACACATGCATTGGGTCCATGCGGCCCTGAGCTTGACACAGTCCGGATGTTGATGGACGTTCCTCATCCACCTCCTCCACGACATTGGGAACCTGGCTGAACATCCGTGGCACATCCTGTAGTGGTGCAGGCCCATCAGACAGTGCTGTGGAGAGAATAGGGACAGGGTCAGTCACCCATCCATGGACACTATGGCCAAACACCACCACCACTACCACCACCACACCATGCAGTCCTCAGGACAGGTACTCCTTCACACAAGCCCGTGACAACATGCACCTACCCACCCCACAGTGACCATGGCCATGCCAGGAATCAGTTCAGCAGGATACAGTGCACCCTGTGCAGGACACCAACAGCATGACCATGCACCCTTGCCTGCACCACATACAGGGGTTACACATGTGAATACAGACCTGCCCTTGGAAGTGCGAGGGTCGTCTCACAACCACCACCCGGCATGCCTGTCACTGCCACCATCCGCAGTGTTGACGCCACCACCGCCATGTGTGGCTCCTCCACATGCTGCTGGTGTTCAGGTGGACCACCACCAGTCCTGGTCCTGTCCCTATGTCGGTGTGCCTCCTCCTCCTTCGCACGTCGCAGGAGGTCATTCCATCTCTTCTGCACTGCTTCTGTCGTTCTTCCACGGCCCCCGACCACATTCACAGCTGCAGTTACCTCCTCCCAAGCTTGACGCACAACAGCATCGGTGGCCCTGTGTGTGAGTAACACATGCTCCCTCTCTTTCACCGCATGTGCAAGGGTGTTCAACTCATCCTGAGAGAATTTGTGGGCACGGATGCGCTCCTATCAGGCCACCACACCTATGGGATAATCAAAAGGGGACAGGTGTCATTGGCTGTGTCAGTGCTGCAGTGCATCACACAGTAGACATCACGATGTCATCCCCTACAGTGCCACAGGTCACATGGACATATCAGATTGCTGCATGTGCCTGTACAGTGCACTCGGCCACATAGCCACTGTCTGTCCCGTGTATGGACAGCGAGCGGTGTACACATATGTGCACTGCTGTGGCCTGTGTCTGCCATGAACCCCCATGACTGTGTTGTGCCCCATTTGAGCATCACAGAGTTTGCATGGACAAGTGCGCTAGCAATGTCAGGACACCATGCTGCATGGGACGGCACATCGCTGGTACACTGTGTACGTTCTGCAGGGGGGGGCACAAGCCATCACGCCGCACATCAAGGGAGACAAGTCGGTGGGCCATCACGGTAGTGCACTAGTGCACCTGGCTGGCAGACACATTGTGTGGACAGTGGCACATAGAACAGTTACCTGCAGGGGAATGTGCACAATGCAGTGGACGGTAGTGGTCCCACGGTGGTCATACATACCTGCCTCTCGCTGCTTATCCCCCTGTTGCATATCTCTATCCATGTTGTAAATTCCCACTGCTGTAATTACGCCGCAGTGCTACAACAAAACACTGGTGGTGCACTGCTTTCCCTTTTATAGCCCACCCAGGCAATCAGGCCTGTTAGTCATGTAAATGAGTGCATAATGATATGCTAATCACATGGTTTGCCCCATGCATACACAAGTACCCCCATTTGCATACACCCGTTGAATATGGCTCTGAATAGCCCCGCGCTAGCTCAGCAGCACTGCGCTATGTGCATTACGCATGCTCATGAGGCCCCTTGTCTGCGCTATCACCCTGTCATAGCGCGATGTAGCACTGCACTAAACAGCATTAGCGTGGCGCTACACGCATGCATGGTACATGGGCCCAGGGTCATGGTAGAGGTCACGCATGCGCATTGCGAACACTTCTTGTTAGCGCGGCGCTACGGTATACGTCTGCGCGGCGCTAGACTGCAGTGCTAGGGAGTGTCAGGGTGTGTGGCCAGTCAGTTTTACACTGTTTCACTGGTTAATTTGCCCCCTTCCACAGCAGTAATGTCTGTGAGACGTAGGCAAAGGGCAGTGGTGGGCCGTGACAGGCGTTGGGATGAGGTGGAGACGGCCAACCTGGTGAAGTTGACTGAGAGGCGCCATCGGTGCCTATTTGGACCGGTCTGGGAGGGCGACCTTCCCTGTAGCCAGGTCTGGGCTTCAATTGCCTGTCACCTAACTGCTATCACAGGTATACCCCGTGATGGTGAGAAGTGCCGCCATTGCTACGTTGATATCAGGTGCAGGCAGCACCGATTGCTTGAATGCTGCAGGGCGATGGTTCGGAAGGGGACTGTGCCTGTGCCAGGTAAGTGATGACTCTCATGGCACTGCTGGCATGGGTGGTGGGGCTGTGTGTTCCGTGGTGTGCCTGTGTGCATGTGTGTTGCTGTGCTGGACATGTTGCTCATGTGCCATGGGGTCCTCCGATCCATTCAGTGTGTACTGTGTGGGCCAGGGGTAGAACGGTGTGCACTGACCCGTGTCATGCTTGGCATGGCTTTGGTGGTGCACTGCACCTGTGTGCCAGTGATGCGTGTGTTGTGCTACACCACTGGGGTACAGGGTGGTCTTTAGCGTACCGTGGTGGCTGATATTGTAGTAATGCTGCTGTACCCTCTTCCCACTGCAGAGCACCGAGGACACACCGGAGACAGGAGGGATGAGACGCAGGCCGGACAGTGGCCAGCCACGGACAGGCGCAGGGTGCCTCTGATGGCACAGCGCGTGGCAGAGAGCAGTGACGGTGACAGGGGTGTGTTGCGTGAGTACTGTGTGATATTATACTTTTCTACTATGTGTCTGACTTTACAAGGCAGGCAGTAGAGCAAGGGTGTAGCCAGGCATACGCACTGTACACAGTTGTGTACAGTTTTGTGGGAGTGCATGTCCCAAACTATTTGCCTTTCTGTCAACAGTTACTAACTACTTCATACATTTTGGGGCACTGTAGGCCACTGGGGTGTGGCCCTGTTTGAAATGCTGTTGTGTAGGAGACAGATACATGTATGACCTCATTAGAGAGTAGGGGCATCATCTGACAGACATCATACCCTTTTGGAAGGGGTGTACCATTTGGAGTTGATGAGTACATAATTTGTAAGGGGAGTGTGGCTGTTGGGGATTGTGTGTACAACATGTGAATGTCTGGCTACACCCCCTGCACTACAGTGCTGTGTCTGGTGTCGTGGCCCAGTTGGCTAGGTAATCCAGGCCAGATGTGATATGGCTGCGTGCATTTCTGTTGTTCCCCTTGCCTCCATTGCCTTGCCTTCTGCTGTGAGGCCTGAGACATGGCTTGCTGTGTGTCTCAAGTATTGTTGCCATTGCCGCCATGTGCACTGATATCTGCCTTGTACTGCCATGTGCATCATGTTGCTGTTATGGCCACCATTGTGGAAGGATGCTGCATGTCTCTGCATGGCTGTAGGCCAGTCGTCATGCCTGGGGGTGGGGGATTACTGGGGTCGGCCTGTCATGCCACCTGTTACTACTGCTGCTGTTGTCCTGTCTGCCATGGCAACAGTGTTCTCCACCTCTCATGGCATGTCTCATTTACAGTACCACGTATAACATGTCAGTATCTGTGCAGGACATGTTGTGAAGCGCATTCCAGGGCAATGCACACCATGGCGTGCGGGGGGACACTGTGTCATGTGGTGCATGTATCTCCCTGCCAGTGTACTGTCATGGTGGCGTGGACACGGGCATGTTATTGTGTGCCCTTGTCCGACCTCCGTGGTGGACATGCAGGGGGCTGTTGGGGAGGGGGCCTTTGGGACTATGGTGCCACATGGGTCTGTGTGGCTGTACATTGCATGTGTGCCTGTTGCAGCATGTGTGTCGGCAGGCATCCTCCAAGCACTCAATGGTGAGCTGTTTGATTTCTGGTGGGGGAGTTGGCAAATAGGCAATGAACTGCTTACTTTATGTATGATGCCTAACAACGACAATGTTGTACCTTTCTGTGTTTAATTCATTGTGGTCTACGCTAGGAGAACTGGTCACTATGACTGTCTGTGTATCCCATGGACATTACAACTGTACAGGTTGTGGGCTGGTATGTGGGTGTCTTGGGGAGCAATGCATGGCTTCGTATTTAAGCATGCAGGGCAGCGCACATTGTCATGGGTTTCATAAATTGTATTTTGTATGCCACTGGCGGCAACAGACACAGTCCTGGTGTACGTTTGTATATTGTCTGGCTACACTCCGGGGTGAGCTCCACCCTAACAGAGGAAGAGGGGTGGCAGTGTGTCCACATGGTGTGCAGTTGTGGCCTCCTGGCTACACCCTGCCTGTGGGCTCCAGCTCTGTTGTGGGGGCCATTGTCCCCTAGAGGGTGCTGTCCCTCAGTCCCTGCAGTGCATGTTGTTTGTGCACATGTTATGCAGGTGTGCTGCAGAAGTTGTTCTGTGGTAGCATGGTGTGCTGGGTGTCAGGCCCTATGGCGGATGCTGCTCCCACAGGTGTGGGTGTGTGTCTCGCCATGCCTTGACCACCAGGGTGACACTGTCCTGTGCATGCCATTGGCCTACCACTGCACTGACACTGGTGGACCATGGCCGGTGTCTCTGTTTCACATGTGTGTCTTCTTGCATATGCCTTCACGGTGCTGCCACTATGGGTGGTGGCACAGCCTTGCCATTCTCTTCACCACTGTGGGCCCCTCACCCTTCTGTTGTGGCAAGTGGTGTGGGTGGGCATTGGCACTTCCCCTGGTTGTGTACTGCTTGGTTACCTGTCCTGCAGTCCCTACTGTTCTGTTGCCAGTGTCGTTGTCCTCTGTGGTCATTAGGGTTCTGTGGTCCATGTCGAGTCTCTATCTGTGTCACTTGCCACTGTTGCACACTTATGTCAGTCACCCACCTGTTCAGGGCTTCCTGTCATCATTTGTACAGCTGCTGTGTTATAGCATCGTGGATGGCAGTTTGGCTGGGTCTCTACAGTTCTTGTGGAGGGCAGCAGTGAGGGTGGGCCACTGTTGGGGGTGTACGGGACAGGCATGTCTGGTTACACACCTGGTTGGGGCTGTGGCACCTTCTCCAGTTGGTGTCATCTGTATTGTGTATCATAGCTGTGTGACCGTGGGCAGCATGTCCCACCATGTGTCATCCCATGTGCATGTCATTCAGTGTCCACTTGTCGTTCACATCTCTGGGGGTGGCTGTCTGTTTGCACTGTTACAGTCTGCATGCCGCTGTGCTGGCTGGCTTCCACGTTGTTGGGTTTCTCAGCATACATCTATGCATATCCATGTACATTGGGGTGTTGCATGCTGCCTGTTACTTACTGCCTTGTCCTGCAGGCACATGTTAGTGTGTGTTGTGGTTTGTTCTGTACTAGCACATGGGCATGGTTGTTGGGGCATGCTGTCCACCATGTGGTGGTACATGGTGCCTTTGTGTCATCGTCATGCCCTGATATGGTCCCCCTTTCTCCTGTAGGTCCACATCGGGCATCACTGTGGGCCACCCGTCCAGAAGAGGGTGAAGGCACGGAGGAGCTGTTGAGGAGGCTGGTGCGGCAACAGCGTGCCCTAATCGAACAGCAAGCTGTCTTGATTGCTGAGACAAGGCATGTTGCGGCCATCCTGGACGATCATCTGCCAACGCCTGCCCGCACCTAACCCCTGCATACTTTTTCCATTAGCCTGCTTCCTGTCCCTGGCCCAGTGTCCCTAGCCCTATATCTGCCATCCTGTTCCCCTCCATTGCTACCTATTTCCACATCCCTCTCCCTTCCACATTCTTTCCTCATTGTTCTGTTGATGTATTTAACATTTGCCTGTTTGCACTGTTACTGTTGTTTTCTCCATTGTTTTCAGTCCCTTTGTTACGCCTGCCCTTTTCCCTTTCATTATGTTTTTCTTGCACCCCATATTTATGAACGGTGTTCTGCTATGTTTTGATTTGTTTTTCTGTATATATGTTCATGTTGCTGCCTTAACTGTTCCCTTTTTGCATAATACTATTATGCTTGACATTCCTGTGTCCTGTGTCTTTTGGGGTGGACTTGGATTTGACAGTGTTCTGTGGTATTCTGATTTCACTTGTGGTTCCAGGTTATTCCATTCCTTTCACTAGTACTGCAGTAGTGTCTTGCTGGGCTGTTTTACTTTCTTGTGTTCCTGGACAGCTGCTTACACCTCTGACACTTTGTTTCTGTGGGTGTTTGCCTGCTGTCTGCTTGCTATATTCAGTGCTGTCTTCTCTGCTATATTCAGTGCTGTCTTAATCCACAGGCAATGTTTGTACACTGCTAGAGCCTGTTTGCCGGATTCCTTCGCTGCTATATTCAGCTGGTTTTGCACCGGGCTATTCATTTTGAATATTGCTCTGTTTTTGCTGTGGACACAGTTTGCCCGCCGGGCAGTGCTAATTTAGCCCCGGGGCAAAATTTTGAATATCTGGCCCAAAGTGTTTTTTGGATTCAGACTTTACCACAAAGGCAAAAGAAATGACTGAACAATTTAAAGAAAGGGGCTATAATGAGAATATTTTGAATGATGCCTTAAATAGAGTGAAGAACATGGATAGTAAAGCACTTTTGACCTCTAAAGTTAAAAACATAAATAATCAAGGGAAAATTACTTTTTCCACCACATTTAACAATATTGTGGGTAAGACTGGGAACATAATTTATCAGCTTTTTAAAAGTGACTCTTGGTCTTACACCCATTGTACATTTTGCACAACGCCACAACTCAGATCCATCAACTCTGAAGTTTACTAATAAATAGCATTTGTAGCATGAAGATAATATTTTATATGGCTTTAAAAAAAATCAATTAGCATGTGCAAAACACATATTGGCTTCATGTCATGCCCCTTTGTTCTTGTACCCCTCCTGTATTGGAAGATGTCTCCCCTCTGCACCTTGTTTATTGCCTTTGAGGTACTTAGATGTTTCTACCACGTCCCCTCTCTCCCGCTTCTCCTCCAGCGAGTACATATTGATGTCCTTTAATCTCTCCTCGTAAGTCTTGTGTTGCAAGCCTGAACCATCTTAGTCGCCCTTCTCTGGACCATTTGCAGCCTGTTAATGTCCTTTCAAAGGTGCAGCCTCCAGAACTGCATACAGTACTCCATGTGAGGCCTGACCAGGGTTTTACATAGAAACACAGAAACATAGACGTTGAGGGAAGATAATGATCACTTGGCCCAATTAGTCTGCCCATTTCACTACCTATTGTATAAGCTGCAGATTCTAGTTAACCAATGGCCTATTTCTTCCTATCCCCCACTATAATTGCCTTATGCCTGTCCCATGCATTCTTGAATTCCCCCACTGTTTTTGATCCCATGACCTCCTCAGGAAAGCAGTTCCATGCGTCCACCACCCTCTCTGTGAAAAAATATTTCCTCACTTTGTCCACCCTCTATCTTCAGATTGTGCCCCCTTTTTCTTGCACATCTCTTTTTCTGAAAGATGCACTTCTCTTGGACTTTGTTAATTCCCTTGAGGTACTTGAAATTTTCTATCATGTCACCCCCCTCCCTCCTTTCCTCAAGGGTATACATATTAAGTTCTTTTAGTCTCTCTTCGTATGGCTTCTGTTGCAGACCGTACACAATTTTAGTTGCCCTCCTCTGGACCGCTTCCATCCTGTCTATGTGCTTGCGGAGATGAGGTCTCCAGAATTGCACTCAGTACTCCAGATGGGGTCTCACCAACTGTCTGTACAGAGGGATAACAACTTTCTGTTTTCTACTGGTGATGCCTCTCCCTGTGCATCCCAGTATCTCCCCAGCCCTCCTTACTGTCTTCTCACATTGCTTGCCTACCTTAAGGTCATCTGATATGACTATTTCCAGGTCCCTTTCCATTTTTGTTATTGTTGGTACCTCCCCCCCTCATTGTGTTCTCTTCCCCTGGATTTTTGTTTCCCAGGTGCATTACTTTGCACTTCTTTGCATTGAATCTAAGCTGCCATACTTTTGACCATTCCTCCAACCTTGCCAAGTCCCTTCTCATCCTTTCCACCCCACCACGTGTATCAACCCTGTTGCAGATCTTTGTGTCGTCTGCAAAGAGGTATACTTTTCCTTTCAACCCCTCTGCAATGTCACCTATAAAGACATTAAAGAGGATGGTCCCAGTACTGAACCCTGCGGTACCCCAATAGTAACCACCCTTTCTTCAGAGTGTACTCCGTTTACTATTACCCTCTGCATCCTGTTGTCCAGCCACTTTGTTACCCAGGCTACCACCCTGGGACCCACTCCCACACTGGCTAACTTGTTTATTAATCTTTTGTGTTGGACTGTGTCAGATGCCTTGCTAAAGTCTAGGTAGGCCATATCCACAGTCCCTCCCTGGTCTACTTTTTGGTCAGCCAATCAAAGAAATCTATTAGGTTTGTCTGACATGACTGTCCCGCTGTGACTCCATGCTGCCTTGGGTCCTGTGCCCTGCTGGCCTCTAGATACTCAACAATTCTTTCTTTCAGAAGTGATTCCATCATTTTCCCTACCACTGAGATCAAACTAACAGGTGTACTTTCCTGCCTCTGCCTTGCTCCCACTTTTGTGAAGGGGAATCACATCCACCCTCCTCTAGTCCTCAGGTACCACACCATCCTACCATGATTTGTTAAAAAGGGTAGTAAATGGTGTCACTAGGTCTCCCCTTAGTTCTTTTAGAATTTTGGGATGAATCCCGTCAGGCTCCATTGCTTTCTCCACCTTGAGTTTTAGGAGTTCTTTCAGAACCCTTTCTTCTGTGAATGGACTGGTGTCAACCCCCTGCCCAGAGTGCTTCAATTGTTTGGTTTAGATACCTCCCCCTCTTCTTCTTTTGTGAATACTGAGCAAAAATGTTCATTCAGTATCTCTACCTTTTCACTGTCATCCTCTGCCCACCTTCCTTCCCCTTTTTTAAGCCTCACTATCCCTCTCTTGGTCTTCCTTCACTCCCTGATGTACCTGTAAAAGCTTTTATTCCCCCTTCTTAACTGAGTTGGCTGTCTTTTCCTTTTGTATGATAGCATCACTACCTCCCTCCTTCCGCTAGTGATACCCCTGCCTATGCACCTCAGCATGCCACTGGCCTTCCCTACTGCCTTCGTACACTGCTTTGACATCTTCTGGTCATCTGAAATAACAACCCCCAGGTCCCTTTTTTCCCTGGTGATTGTCAGCAACTCCCTTCCCCACCATGTAGCTCTCCCCAGGGTTTCTATGTCCCAGGTGCATAATTTTGCACTTCTTTGAATTAAACCTCAGTTGCCACTCAGACCATTTCTCAAGCTTCTCCAGATCCTTCCTCATTTTCTCCACCCTTTCTGGAGTATCCACCCTGTTACAGATCTTGGTGTTATCTGCAAACAGGCAGACTTTTCCTTCCAGCCCCTCTGCAATGTTGCTAATGAAGACATTGAACAGAACTGGCCCAAGGACTGATCCCTGAGGTACCCCGCTGATCACCCCCCCTCCCCAGATTGTACTCCATTTACCACCACCTTCTGCCTCCTGTCCTTAGTAAGTTTCTAACCCAGTTTACCACCTTGTGTCCCATGCCCAGACTACCCATCTTGTTTATCAACCTCCTATGTGGGGCAGTGTCAAAGGCTTTGCTGAAATTGAATAGGCTACATCCACCACCCCCACCTCCCCAATTTACTTCCTTCATCACCCAGTCAAAGAAATCTATCAGATTCATTTGACACAACCTCCCTGTTGTGAATCCATGTTGCCTAGGGTCCAGGGCACTGATGGTTTTTAGATGTCCCACTATTCTTTCTTTAAGCAGTGCCTTCATGATCTTCCCCACTGCTGAGGTGAGGCTGACTGGCCTAAAGTACACCACCTCTTCCCTACTGCTGTATTTGTGTAGAGGAACCACATACACCCTCCTCCAATCCTCTGGCACCACTTCTGTGTTGAGTGACTCAGTGAACAAGGCTGCCAGAGATTCTGCTAGGTCTCTTCGTAGCACCCTTAATATCCTTGGGTGTATGCTGCCTGGTCCCATTGCTTTGTCCACCTTCAATTAAGTGAGTTCCTGCAGGACTCTGTCCCCTGCAAATACACTATTGTCCACCTCTTTCCCCCATTGGCCTCTGTTGCTCGGCTATGGTCCCTGTCCCTCCCCCTGTTCAGTGAATACTGAACAGAAGTATTTATTCAGTATTTCTGATTTCTGCCCTTTTCATGCCTCACTCCTTGCACTCCCCTGTGAGCCTTACAATCCTCCCCCCAGGTTTTCCTCCTTTTGCTACTATACCTGTAGAATGTCTTGTCCCCTTTCTTTACTGTCTGCACTAATCTTTCCTCTGTTTGCACCTTTACTCTCCTTACCACCCTCCCTGCTTCCCTTAGACACTCCAGGTGCACCTCCCTGTCTTCCTCCCTTTGCATCTCCTTATATTTCCTGAACGCTGCCATTTTAGCCTTTACTTTGTCTGCCACCTCTTTCAAGAACCATAGTGGCTTCCTCCTTCTCTTGTCTTTGGATACCAGTCTGATGCATTGGTTTGTTGCTTCCTCAATGGCTCCTTTTAGGTGCACCCACTGCTCTTCCACTCCCCCTCCTGTCCCCCTTTTCTCCAGGGCTCTTTTGATACCTCTCCCCATTTCAGCGAAGTCTGCATTTATGAAATCCAAAACCTTCATCCTAGTGTGATGACTTGACTGAGTATCTGTCCCAATGCTGAACCACACTATGTGGTGATCCTTGGATTCCAGTTGCCCTTCTACCTGGACATCTGTGATTCTATCCCTGTTGGTCATTACTAGATCAAGAATTGCCCTGTCCCTGGTGGGATCAAGCACAAGCTGCCCAAGTCCTGCCACCTGTAGGGAATCTAGGATGCCTCTGCTTCTGGCTGAAGCAGCTGCCTAAGTTGTGCAGTCTATGTCTGGCATATTGAAATCCCCCATCATCAGAATATCACCTTTCATTGCCATCTTGTGTATTTCATCCACTAGCTCTCTGTCCACTTCCTGCCCCTGTCCTGGAGGCTTGTATATCACCCCTGTGTGTACTGCTGTGCCATTTTCTGGTTCAAGGGTGACCCACAGTGCCTTGGCCTCCCCCTGCCTACCCTGCACCTGTGTTGCCTTTATACCCTCTCTGACATACAAGGCTACTCCACCCCCTTTTTTGCCGGCCCTATCCCGCCTGAACAGAGCATAACCTGGTACATTTATTTCCCACCCATGATTAACAGTGTACCAGGTTTCAGTTATTGCCACTATGTCCAGGTCTGCTTCTACTATCAAAGCCTCCATGTCTGGGATTTTATTGTCCAGGCTGTGAGCATTTGTCACCATGGCCTTCCAAGTTCTACTGCCTGTCGTCCCTCACTGTTGATGTTGGACACCTGCATCCCCCCCGTTAGCTTTCTCATGTGTCCCCAATTCCTTTGCCACTCCCTTTCTGCCTGGTCCTGGTGACCTTGATATAATCTCATCTTCCTGCTTCTTAGTTCTAGTTTCTCTACCATGTGGAGGTGGGCTGCTTGAGTTTCCATGCTCTTATTGGCCCCCCCGACTAGTTTAAATGCTCATCAGCAAAGCATTTAAACTGTCCATTGAGGGCTGCTTTCCCATTCCAGGACAGATGCAGTCCATCCCCTCTATACAGGGCTGCATCATTCCAGGTGGGTCCCCAGTCCCCAATGAAGCTATACCCCTTCTCACTGCACCAGCCCTTCAAGAATTTGTTGAAGTGACTAATGCAGAGATTCCCCCCCCCACTGTGGATTGGTAGCACCTCCAAAAATGTCATGGAGCTTCCCATCTTCCCCAGCCCCTCCAAAACTATGACATCCTCTTTCACCTGCTCCAAGCTTGCTGTGTCCTTGGATAGGTCATTTGTTCCCAGGTGGACAATGACCTCCAACCCCCCTCCTTGCCACTGCTTCAGCAATCTTCTGGATCTGCTCCCCCTCCCTTTGAGCTGTGCCTCCTGGAAGGCACTTGACTTCCCTTTCCTCCCTACTGTCTGTGCCCAGATCCATTCCTTGGACAATTGAGTCCCCCACCAGGAGTAACTTCTTCCTTTGGGTTTCTCTCCTTTCTGCCACTGGGTGTCCCTGCTGGAGGACCCTCACATCCTCCCTAATCTCAGCCTTGGGTTTCCTTGCAGGACTCTCTCATTCCTCCAAAATAGTGTAGGGGTTCTTAAGATGGACTAGATGGGGGATGTGTCTCTGCCCTCTACCCTGAGCCTCCCTGAGCCCACCATAGTCCATCCTGCCATCTGCCTGGGCAGCTGTCGTGGCATTGTCTGGGAATATGGTGGCCTCTGGGTGAGGGAGAAGGTCCCCAGTACTCTTGCTGGCTCGGCCCAGAGACTGGTGACCTTCGCCCTCAGCTCAGAGAGGTGCCTGCAAATGGGGCAGCACCACAGTACCCAGAATGTTAGTCTGAAGACAGCTGCACTACACCCAGTGCACTGCACCACTCACTGCATCTTCCTGAGCTTGCTTTTTCCTTCCCTCTTACTCTGTTGCCTGTGTTTTTTTCCTCTTCCTTTTTCTTCTTCCCTCCTAAATTACTCCTCTCCTCTATTCTATTTAAAGCGCCTCTGTAGACCTAGTTGAATGCTACTCCCCTTGTATTGCTGCCTGTCTGTCAGATAGGTTATTTCTTGTACTGTGTTT
This sequence comes from Neoceratodus forsteri, assembly GCA_016271365.2. Classification (NCBI taxonomy): domain Eukaryota; kingdom Metazoa; phylum Chordata; order Ceratodontiformes; family Ceratodontidae; genus Neoceratodus; species Neoceratodus forsteri. Next base: position 285,518,093 of record JADMNL010000025.1, read on the forward strand.
CCAAAACATTCCCTGTGCCTTTCTGTAGGTGTGGCTAAACCAATGCCGATAAAGGTGGAACACTCGGTGGTGGGCAGGAATGGTGGCGGGTGGGAGGGTTACTCCTTTGTTGAGCTCTGACTGCAAAAAACAATCAGGTAAGCAAGCTGCTTTACATGCCTCCCAATATGTCCCCACTGACTCCAAACAAGCACAACCAATACAAAAGCAAAACTGTAAACCTCGCTGCTGCTGCTGCTGCTGCTGCTGCTGTGAGTAACTATCTACCTCTCTACTGCTATAGTTTACTCCGCTGCTGCCACTGTACACTTTCAGTCAGGTATCTCTCTCTACTGTGCCCTCCCATTTCCTGTCTCCATTCCCCTTGCCTTCTGTAGTCCTCCAACTGATCAAATAATGAACTCTGACTCAGCAACAGAAAAATCGAGTCATCTCTCCGCTAATCCCATTTACCTCTCTGACCCGCTCCTCCTCAGCTGCGGTCTGTAAAGGGACATTGGTCTGAAGAGGTACACAATGAAAGAAATGTGTGTTGTGAATATCTTCACAAAAAGGTGGGAAATTCTTTGCAAAAAACTTTGTTAATGCATCAGTAAGGGTTTAGACTAAAGTGACAAAAGTAGGGAAATGCAATGATAGGGTTTCCAACCCTAACTCTGCATTCCCTCCCCCCAGGCAGTGAAAGGTGTAAGGCAACACAAGATAGCCATCATCAGGTAAGACAAACAGCATATAACTCTCTGCAGATAACACAAGAGACATCCATCATCATGGTGCACCACGTCTGTAGCCATGGATGCACGTGCACACTTCAACACAGACACACCCACTTCAGGCTGCTGAAAACACCACCTTAGAAAAAAAACAGAAATAGAAAATTAGGACCGTACTATTTTGTCAGTATAAGCAGGACAAGGTTTACCACTTCTAAATCTACTGTTGTCATATTGACACTACTGGAAACAATGCCATTTGCATGCTATTATTGTTAAATGGAAGAACACTAAAAATGCAACATATTTACATAAAGTCGTGCTATCTATACTGCTGTCGTAACAAACAATGTGTTTTATAACACTACATTGCTGTAGGTGTATGATTCTGTGTATTTCAATTGCTAACATTTTCTTGTTATGGGATATTATATTAATGACATTAGAACAAAAAAATGTATCTATAAAAACAAAAACGATGATGACACAAACACAATTGTACCACTACTACTATATGGTTGTGATATTGTGATGTACTACTATTTCTATGGTGTGTCATCTCATCCAATCATAATTTCATGCAAACATCACTACCAAACAAACAAAAGTTATGCTCGACATGACATTATCATAGGACATCACTACTGTTAATAGTCTGTCACTGTGAAGTTTTACATATCTTAGGTTGTCTTCCATTCTGCTATGATTCACACTATTATGTGTGGATAACTCTATCTTAAACCAGAAACAAAAATATACACTGCATTTCCATATTATACTGAACTTAAACCTTTACAATATAATGATAGCTATTTACGTATTTCCTGACAGTATTTACAGACTTTGGAACCATTTGTGGCCACCTAAATCATGAGTAAGTGTCTTATTGACAGGGCCCCTAGTGCTCTGCGGCAGAATTTTCTGGTATCTGCAGCAGGACTCCTTGGCTTCTGCGGCAGCATTTTCTGATTCTGTGGCATGATTTTTTTCATTTCTCTGGCAGAATGCAGTCCTGCCATTGACTAAATATGATGTGATGTCATCAATGATAGCACATGCTAAACGTTGAGGAGGGGCTTCAGGATAAACGAGATGGGAAAGAAAGTCTGACAGTATGGAAAAACTGTATATTTGAATGAAAATCTATGAAAAACAATTAATTCTGTGGCACTATATATATTCTGAAGCATGATGCAAATTCTGCAGAAAATTCCGCAACTGCGGAATTGTAGAATTCAAGGGGCCTTGCTTATTGAGCAAAAAATGGCGAAATATGAGTTTCATATTTAGGGACTACTGAGATTCATTTGTGTTACAATGTCATACAAAGTATTACATTGGAATTGGAATGCAGTCGTTACATTACTTCACAGGCAAACAACATCTACTGTCTGACATACTACACAACAGAAAAAGAACTGCAGCCTGAAGTGGTTGTGTATGTGTTGACGTGTGCATGTCTATTCATAGCTACAGACGTGGTGGACCATGATGATGGATGTCTCTTGTGTTATCTGCAGAGAGTTGTATGTTGTTTGTCTTACCTGATGATGGCTGTATCTGGTTGCTTGAGTTGCCTTGCCCCTTTTGCTGCTCGTGGGGGGGGGAGTGGAATGCGGAGGTAGGGTTGGAAACCCTAAGGTTGCATTTTCCTACCTTTGTTGCTTTAATCTGAACCTAACTGGTGCATTAACAAAGATTTTTGCAAAGAACATTAAATATGGCCAGGCAAAAGTGCACTCTTACTCAGCAAGGAAGAATCATAGAATCATAGAAGCTTGATGGCAGAAAAGGACCATACCAGCCTATCTAGTCTGCCTTATTTTTCTCCCTACACCTCCCTCTCCCTGCCAGCCCCTCCCTCCCCTGATACTCAGCCCCATATGCTTGTCCCATGCCCTCTGGAATTCTTCCACTGATTTAGCCCGCACCATTTCGTCTGGTAGTCTGTTCCAGGGCTTCACCACCCTCTCCTTGAAGAAATTCCCTCTCACATTGCCCATGTATCTTTTGCCTTGCAGTCTGAGGCTGTGCCCTCTAGTTCTCACCCCCTCCTGCCTCTTAAGTAAACCCTCTTCTCCCACTTTATTGAGCCCTTTTACATATTACATGACATAGCTGTTCAAAGTAAGGAAGGGGAGGGACACCAGGGGCCATTATATGAGACTGGAGGGAGGAAGGTTCAGGAGGGAGATGAGGAGACACTTTTTTACAAAGAGGGTGGTAGCTGGGTGGAATGCGTTACCAGTAGACGTGGTATGCAGTACAACAGTGGACTGCTTCAAAAGGGGCTGGGACAGGGCAAGGAGGAAGGTCAAGGGAGGGGAAGGGTGGGAGGAAGGGGCAGCTGCAGAATAACGGGTGCTAACTACACATTCGAGCAGACTTGATAGACCATTAGGCTTTTACCTGCTGGCAAATTTCGTATGTTCATATGGTTGTATATTTAAAAGTTTCAGTCATGTCTCCCCTTTCATTCCTTGTCTCCAGGGTGTACAGATCCATCTCCTTACACTTCTGCTCGTATGACCTTTCCTGCATACCCTGCACCATCTTGATTGCCCTTCTCTGAACCCTCTCCAATGCATCTATATCCTTGCAGAGATGTGGCCTCTAGAACTGAACCCCCTACTCCAGGTGCGGCCTCACCATGGCTTTGTAAAGGAGCATTATTACCTCCCTCCTTCTGCTAGTAATGCCCCTGCCTATGCTTGCCAACATTCCATTGGTCTTTCCCACCGTCCTGCTACATTTAGAAAATTAATGATATTTCAGGATTTCTCTATGGAGATAGCCAGCAGATGAAAAGAGTGTGCTACAGTCAGATCAATGTTCACAAACCAAGACATTGATTGCTACATTAAATATCCAGCCACCTTAGTACTTATGCACAGGGGTAAATCAGAAAAATTCTTCAGTCCCTGCTCAGCCATGGATTATATTATTAAAAACTATAAAAGATTTTAATCCAACACTCCACATGTGCTGAATGCCCATGTAATGTCTACGGCTCACTTTTCCCAATCAAAGCTCTCCCCTCAGCAAGAAAACAGGAAATTTAATCAGGGGAGAGCACAGCAAACTAGTGGGCAAGATCTTGAAAATCCCTCCCATAGCGACGCCAGACTGGTCAGAAAAGGCAATACTTATACAAGGGGAAGGGCCTGGAAGGTGGAGCTGAGGCAGAGCACCAAGCAATGAAGTAGAAGTCCTGCTTCAATAGTAAAGAAGGGTACCAAAAGAGTGGAGAGAGAATCGGACAGGTCCAAAGAATGGGCCGGACCCAGCAGGATAGTGAAACAAAAATGGAGGTGCAAGGAAAAGAGCGGCCAGAAAGTGATAGTGATGGTGACTTCTCAAAAGCCACAGAAGGTAATGCAAATTCTACATGGGACTATAATTTCCAGCAAATTATTTCTATGGCAATCAACAGCATCTGGAACCTGCGCCTCTCATACTGAGGTGAGGTAAGAACTAGGACTGGGGTCGGTCGGGGGGGGGGAATGGAGGCAGGCATGACACCACATGGCTCTGCACATATAGCTTTCTAAAAATACCTAAACGTGGCTGAATTATTCTTCAGGTGCCCTTGTTTACTTGACATCACTGCAATTAATTAAGCAAAATTAATTTTAGTGTGCACTGCAGCAGTGAATATGCAGGCCCGAAGCAGCTCTTACATGGTATTGATCTAAGCAAGCTTTAAGTGCGCAGACTAGGGGTAATGGGATGCTATGGCAGCCAATCTGACGACTATGAAGAAACAGCAGAATCAGATTTTGAGAAGTTTTGAGAAGCAGCCTGGTGTATAATTAATGTTATGTGGAAGTACGGCTGATTTATGTAAAGGTGGGTTGAGTGGTCAAGGGATATCGATACAATATTTAATTATTTCACATGGAAGGATGTGGAGGATGCCACACTCTCCTTGGTCCTTACTTCCTCTCTTTGGGGGTCTTGCCCACTTCTTGATCCTCATTTCCAGTGTGCAAGCAACATCCAAAACAACTACCGAACTAATATCATGAGAAGATCTGTCTTCCACAGGAATGTCTGGAAACATCTGACAAATCTATTTTTAAATAATCTTAAACAATATATATATGACATGCAGAATTTTATTAACTCAGCTTATTTTGATAAAGGGAAAAATGATGGCTAGTTTAACTTCAAGGTCCATTAGAACACAATAGACTCATGCAATATGATGAAGACATCAAATGTGCCAGATGCTCAGGAAGAAATATGGGGCTCGAATTTCAAACCCTGTTATATCAGGGCATCTTGTGCCAACAACTTGACTGTGGCAAACTTGGTGCACCAGGGACCCTGCACCTGATTTTGTAAAATTGGGGTCCCACGCCAAACTCTCAAAGTATGCTGCAAGTTGTTCTGTGTTCCAAACAACTGGCACAGGTAAGGAATGCCTCAGACTGTGGGAGTGTCAGGCATCATTGACAGCTATGGGAGGGACCCACCAGCCATGCAGCCAGTGGCTGTCAAGGTCTGTGGAGGGCAGGCCAGGACATATTGGGAGATGGGGGTGGTGACAGACCCCCACATGGCAGTGGCATGGCTCCCTCTATGGCAGGAAGTGAGTGGGGATGGTACTTTGACTTACGGGGGGCCTGGAATTAACCAACTGTGGCCCCACCATTGCCAGGACACTTGGCTAGGTGTGGGAGAGCAGAAGACATCCCCTGGCAGCAGCCACAACAGGGGGCACGGATGACCTCTCACCAGGGCAGAGCACTCAAAGTGGCATATGGGCCATTAAACCAGCACCTGGCTGGTCTAAGTCTGACGGCCTGTGCACCCATTGCCAGGGTTTACAGAGTCCCAATTAAGAGGATACTGCAGCACACCCTGGTACAAGCCCCACACCACCTTGCCACACTGGTGCATCCATTGCAAGGATGGTGCAAGTCCGACTGGCGCCAGTGGAATCCCAGTTGCCGTAGGGGGCATCTGAAAATCAGGACTGGCACAGGTGTGGTGCAAGGAGCCCCTTGCACCATTTCTCTTTGATACAAGCCCCCTGCACCAGTCTCGATTCTTTGAAAATCAAGCCCATGGACTTATTAACTGCATTCTACTTTCTTAGGTGCAAATTAAACACGCATTGATGACAAACTGATTGAACTTCTTAAAGTTGATACATTAGTACTGCTAATTAATCAAATAGCTATTGGCTGGATGTGTTAGAAAAGAATAACCCAGTCATTTAGATATAAGTATTTTGTAACAGGGAGCTCCTGTTATTGGCAGTAAAACAATGTACAGAAAATCAGATGTGCAAACCCCCTTCCCCCCCATTTTTCCTTTCACTCTTTCTATCTCTGTTTTCTTTCTATCTTTCCTTTTTTTTATGCCAGGGTGGCCAACCTGGCATTCTCTTTCTTTTCTGTCCCTGTTTTCTTGACCCCCCCCCCAGCTTGCACGTTAAGTGCTGAAAAGTACTTCTCCTTTATATCCCGATTTGGAGATAATGAATAGCACACATCACACTTTAGGTTTAAAAGCAGCTGGTGCCCCTGAAAAATAAATATTAGCTGTGCACCTGATTTTGAGGAGCTGAGCACCAAAGCTGCGGCTGCATGTTGCAGTTTCAAAATTACTCTGGTGCCCAACAATGCTCCCAGTTGCGAAGTGCAACACAGGAGCATAATTAGTTTCGGATCAGGATGTTTCGGAGTGAGTTATGCCACACTAAGCAGCTGAAGATAAGTTCCTTATTCGGAGTACGATTAAAAATGAAATATGAAAATGAGTTTCTGCAGCCCTAGCGATGTTGTAACTGGGGCTGCCTGTAGAAATAAAGCATATTTGGGCAGAAAGGGTCAAATAAAAAGCCCCTGCATGTTAAAGCATGGGATAATATGGAAACTCTGCATTACGTAATGTCACGGCCTATGGAAACTCCCCAATATGTAATGTCATGGCTAATGGGAACTCCCTCACAGAGTGTGATGTAAGCCCTAGGGTTTAAATAGGGCTCACCAGTAGGGGATCATAGATAGCTGAGTCAGTCTGGTGCTGATGGTGAGAGGAGAAGGATCTTCTTTGGAGTGTGCTGATTTTCACACAGGTGATTGAAGTGTAAGAGGTATTATACTGGGCTGTCTAGGCTGAAATGAAGCCATGGCCTCTGCTGGGAAAAGCATAGTCCTGAAGTTATTCTGTTATGCAGAACTAACATTTTTTTGTTTCCTCTATGGTTTCTGTATATATTTATTGATTTTTCTACAAAATAAATTGACAAACGCATATGTGCATTTTTTTATGCACTTGATCCCTGCTTGGTTGTGTCAGTTATTTATCCCACATGTTCACACTGGTTTTAGCAGTGGTATACCTGGCTTGTTGAGTCTGCTTGAGAAACGCTGCCAGTGGGTATAGTAATATACCCGACATATGCACAGGGTAAAAAGTGTGGAGCCAAAGACAATCCAATGAACTCTTGCCATGGCTCATAAATTGGGTTTGAAGCCTATGCCAGGACTGGAACCAGGAGCTTGACCAAAGATGGCGGTGAAAAAGGAAGAAGAAGAATGCACGAATGAGGACCTGACTGAGGAAGAAGAGAAGAGACAGCTGGAGGAAGGTGCCCCAGAGGATCCCAGTGACCTGCTGTGATGGTTGTACTTACAACAACTAGAGATGGAGTGTGAGAGGGCCGAGGGGTGATGGCTATGAGAGAAGGAGCGATGGTTACAAGAGGAGGACCGGAGGCTACAAGAGAAGAAGAAGAAGAGGAAGAGACAAAATGAGAGGTGGGGGATGCCTTGCAAGCCATCCAGGCCCTGACCCCAGGACAACCTGACAGAAATATACCCCAAGACATTAAACTTACCAAATTAACAGAAGCTGATGACATTGAAGCCTACTTGACAACATTTGAGCTCATAGCACAGACCTGTGCATGGCCCCAAGACCAATGGGTCATCAGACTGGTCCCTTATTTATCTGGATGGGCCAAATTGGTTTACAGTCACCTGACTGCCCCTGACTCTAACAATTACGATTGGGTCAAGGAGGAATTCCTCCATAGGTATGACATTAATACCGAGACATATAGGCAGTGATTTCAATCACAAAGGATGCTGGGCCAAGACACCCCCAGAAAGACATTTGCCAGGCTGAAAAGCTTTTGTTTAAAATGGTTGCAACCGACTGTCAAAACCCTTGACCAGATCATAGAGCTAATCATTATAGAACAGTTTATTCAAATTCTATCCCAGGATGTCCAGGTATGGGAGAAAGAGCACAAGCCCAACACAGTGGAGCAGACCATCACTCTGGCAGAGGATTACCTGGTGGCCAACAACACCGGTAAGATCTTTTGATACTTCTTATCAGAGACAATCCCTTGGTAGGGGTAATAACTGGCAAGGGGACTGAAGGGAGAAACCTTATCATGCTGACCTTATATTTCGCAACTGTTTAAGTAAGGGACACATAGCCCATAATTGCCCCAATAAAAGAATTGAAGCAACGCACCTATCTCCAGCCAATTGAGGATATGTCACTACTGTGGGGATTGGTCAAACTGAACTAATAGGACTATTAGACTCTGGCAGCAAACAGACTTTGGTAAGGGCAGATATATTGAAAAGTACAGAAGTAATGGGCTGGATGCAAAAGTTACATATGTCCATGGGAATATCCACCAGTACCCTACCACCACAGTGGAAATGACTGTTGAGCAGGACACACAGTTGATTACAGTTGGCTTAGTACTCAGATTACCAGTACCTATCATTATTGAGCAGGGTTTTCTGAACTTTGATCGGTTAATAAAATCTCAACAGTCCTGTGATCTACTAGTGGCAGTTACCACTCGGGCCCAGACAAAAAGAGGACAGTCCCAGGATGTTTTCACTTTTGAGGAAGGTCTGTTTGAGGACCCCAGGAAAACACAGAAATCTAAAGAGGAGAAAAGAGCTGAAAAACTAAAGTGGCGGGAAACACATCAGGAGGGCATACTTGATATGGACTCTGAGTTATCTGGGACTAATGTTGTAAGTGAACAAAAACTGGATGAAACATTAAAATCTTTTTTTACAGGTGGACCAGGTGGTTGCAGAAGGGCAGCCACAGTATGTTATAACTAATGACGTGTTGTACCGAATGTGTGTTAACCCCGTTACAAGGGAAAGTATGAAACAAATGATGGCCCCCAATGTTTTAGAAAGAAACTCATGAATTTAGCCCATGATGTACCTATGGCAGTCATGAAGGCCGAGATCGGACACTAGGTAGATTGTGAAGCCGGTTCTTCTGGCCGGGTATGCATGAAAGCATGGCTGAGTACTGTCGCACTCGCCCTGAGTGCCAGATGGTGGCCAAAGGGGGAAGATAGGATAAGGTGCCCCTACAGCCAATATTTGCAGTCATGACTCCATTTGAAAGAATAGCCATGGATGTGGTAGGATCCCTGACAAAAAGCTCTAAAGGTAATCAGTAGATATTAGTGGTTTGCAATTACACCACAAGGTATCCAGAAGTGATACCCCTTCGAACTGTAACGGCCCCTTGGATTTCCGAGGAACTAGCCAAAATTTTCAGTCATCTGGGTATCTCTCAAACCATTCTCATGGACAGAAGAACAAACATTACTTCAGTACTCCTTAAAGAGCTTTACCGATTCTTAGGGGTTTCAGCTGTAAGAAAATCTCCCTACCACCCCCAGACTGATGGGCTAGTGGAGCATTTTAATAAAATCTTAAAACATATGCTCCAAAAGTATGTGCAAGAAGAAGGGCAGGATTGGGACAAGTATTTACCATATCTCCTGTTTGCATACTGGGAGGTACCCCAAGCCTCTACAGGATTGTCACCTTTTACCCATCTGTATGGAAGAAACCCCAGAGGCCCACTGGACATGGTGAGAGAACACTGGGACGAAGGGAAAGAGGTATGTCATACCAACATTGTGGACAATATGTCCAGCCTTAGAAAAAAACTGGTGAAATTTGTAACCCATGGCTCACCAGAATGTGGTTCACAGACAGGTGGAACAGAAGGCTTGGTATGATGAAGGATTGAAAGATAAAACCTACCAACCAGGTGATAAGGTCTTATTATTGCTGCCTTTGTCTGAAAACAAACTATTGATGAAATAGCATGGCCTATTTGTGGTTATCAGGCAGACTGGGAAGGTTAACTATGAAACTGAGATGCCAGGCCAGCGATCCCAGAAAAAAATACAGTATATCATGCCAATTTACTAGGGAAATGGCATGATGGACAAGGCCCCGTACCCAGTTATTTTATCCATCCTGAACAGGAAGTTACTGAGTTGGAGGAGGCCTATGAGAGGCTTGAGATGGAAAAAGAAGTCAGAGAGGTGCAACTTAACCCTGGTTTGATGTAGCCCAAAGACAGAAGGTTGACCAATTGCTAAAGTATTTTGGGGCCACCTTCACTAGTATACCAGGGAGAGCAAAAGGGGGTGGTGCACAACATTAAAGTGTCCCAAAATAAACCTATTCATCAGAAACCTTATAGGCTCCCCGAAAGAGTTTGACAGGAGGTCATACAGGAAATCAAGAGAAAGGAGCAGTTGGGGGTGATCAACCCTTCTTGTAGAGCTTGGGCATCACCTATAGTTGTAGTGGACAAGAAGGAAGGAGGAAATAGATTGTGCTTAGATTTTCGAAAAATCAATGCCATTTTGGAATTTTATAGATACCCTATGCATGAAAAATGAAAATTTTAAACTACAGATGACCTCTTAGACAAGATTAGGAATGCCAGGTACATCAGCACCCTGGGCCTTACAAAAGGCTACTGGCAGATTCCCCTAGTAACGGAAGAGCACACCCTGTTTTTGCCCAACAGCTGGATAGAGAAACACAGTGGCCCAGATATTCAAAAGGGCTGCGCCATGTGCAATAGAGATGCGCCAGCGCAAGTACGAAAATGCGCCATTCTGCGATATTCAGCGGGAGGCAACTGCGTCGCACAAGTTGAAATGTGCAAGAGTGCAATGGTAATGAATGCATGCGCAACTGTAGGGGGGAACCATGAATAAATGGCGCAGTGCGATATTCAACAGTATGCGCCATGCGCAATAGGGGAGCAAGCGGAAGTTGCGCGATAGTGGAAATTATCCAAAATAAAAAGAAACAAGAGAGAGGTGCAAGAACGCTACAGGGAAGGCAGAGGTGGGAGCAAGGTGACAGCAACAGGAAAGAGGGTAGCAGTGAGTGGGACTGGACAGGGCACACCTGAGAACAAACAGGAACAGGACAGGAGTGGGGAGCCTGTGCCACTGTGCAGGAGAGACAGGGAAGTGCCACAGTGGACTGAGGGCAGTGGCAGTAGGCAGGACAGCCAAAGGCTGGAGGTGTACCAGTGCAGGGGAGCATCACAAAGGACAGAGGGGAAAGGATAACAGCTGCTGGGGGACACCAGCCAGGGACATGCCAGTGCCACCTTCCAGATGGAGGCAATAATGAGGGATATGAAGGCAGGCAGCAGGGGTGCGGCGTGGAAGGACCTCCGACGGTATGCCCCTAACAAGCGGTACCGAGCCCGCACCACCTTCAAGCACTACAGTGACATAGAGATTGTGGTCCGGTACCACCTGAACCGGGTGATCCTGAGGCGGCTCTGTGAGCTATGCAGTGATGAGATGCAGGCACCACACGACAGAGCCATGCCCTGTCAGTGGAGACAAAGGTGACAGCTGTAATGTGCCTGCTCACCACGGGCACCTTCCAGAGACCAACAGGGGACACAGCAGGCATAACCCAGTCAGCCGCGTCATGCCTACTCACGCAATTCCTCAGCGCACTGCTGCCACATGCTGCGGAGTACATCCATTTCCCCAGCACACAGGCAGAGTGCACAGCACACATAGAAGAGTTCCACAGGGTAGCACGTATGCCTGGCATGCTCGGGGCCATTGACTGCACCCATGTGGCCATCTGCATGCCACCTGGCCTGGATGGTGTAGCATACATCAACCGAAAGGGTTATGCCAGCATCAACTGCCAGGTGGTGTGCAATGCCAGGGGGCACATAACCAATGTCTGTGCCACGCACCCTGGGAGAGCACATGATGCCTTCATCTGGCACCAGTCTGCACTGTGCCACAGGTTCAAGAGTGGGTACATCCCCACTGACCACCTAGTGGGTGAGTATGCGCATCACGCAGGATGACATGGGCATCTGGGGGGGTGCATAGTCAGAGGTGCCATGGGTACCGGCCTTGACAGCCCATGGCAGAGTGACGCTGACCACCATACTAATGTCCACCCTCTACACACAGGTGACTGTGGCTACCCACTCCGTCCCTGGCTGCTCACACCATACCGGTGCCCCACGACCCCATCGCAGCAACGGTACAATGAGGCACATGCCACCACACGTAATGTCATAGAGCGGGTGTTCGGGATGCTGAAGGCATGTTTCTGTTGCTTGGACACATCTGGCAGTGTCCTACAGTACAGCCCCTCGAAGGTCTGCGGGCTATTTCTGGCCTGTTGCATCCTGCACAACATGGCCAACGACTGTGGGATAGCAGTAGAGGTCGAAGAGGGGGACAGCAATGGGGACGATGAGAACACCGGTCCAGACGGTGATGGGCAGCCACCCCCTGGGCGAAGGGACCCCCGCCTGATCCAGATGTCGCAGCTGCACCGACACAACATCACAGAGGAGCACTTCAACCAACACAGGTAGGTCATGGGGCCATGTGCAACCACCAATGGCAAGGGCACATCCCGCAAACATGCATGGACGAACCCCAGGGGTGCATGGCGGCAAGGGAATTGGCTGAGTGTGGAACCACACACACCATCAGGGATGGGCAAGGCCTAACACGACATGCGGTCACACACACACACCCACCCACACACCCCACAAGGCATGCACGAGGGGTAGAATGCACGCCGACCCCGACTGCTACCCCTAGCCACACACAGGTCCACAGATGACCATGCCCAGTGCCCATCATTGTGCTTGTGTCAGAAGCTGGGCACCATTGCACACTAGCGGACAGCACAACGCAGGCATCATCATGCACACGCCACAGTGGCCAGCAGCCGGGAGGGTGTGCACATGGACCGTGTGTAAGTGCAGGGCCAGGTAACCCACCCGTGCATCGCAAGTTACACAACACACTGCACACAAGGCAGCATCAGACAGTAGCCATGGTGGGAGACAGGTCAGTCACGTGGCACAGTGCCACGGCTGCCACGGATGCGTGGGTGGCCCCGCCGAGACCTGCCAGCTGTGACAGGCTGACCATTGGCCTCATGGGGTGGCACCGACGGACCCCCAGGGTTGACGCTGCGGGAACGCGACCGTGTTTGAGCAGGGGTCTGCAGCTCACCAAACATGCCAGCGCCAGGCGTGCTCGGGATGCCCACAGCTGAACCCGATGTCGACATGGAGGGTGTCGCATGACACCAGGAATGGGGGTGAACGTGACACTGCGCAGTGTCTGCAGCGGATGGACAGCAAACTGTGTGCCCAATGTGGCCATGACAGTTGTGAATGCATGTGTCTGCCTGTCAATGGCAGCGGTCACATCCTCCCGCTTCTGGGCCATCTCTGCCAGGAGCAGAGTGTGGTCTCTGCTGCGCCGCTCCTCTGCCTGGTGCAGAACCGCACTGAGTGCATTCAGCACCCTAACAAGCCGCGACTGCTGATCCACGGAAGCCTGGAGTAGTCGGCTGTGCTCATCAAAGAGGTCATCCGCCGGATTGGTATAATGTCTTTCACGGTGTTCCTGGCCATGCTGGGCATCACCCCTTGATGATGGGTGCTGCATGCCGTCCCCCCGACACTGTCCCCCTGTTGCCATTGGCCGACTGCTGACACTGCCCCTCCAGCCGCCACTCACCTGGGCTCACCGGTGCCACCGCAGCGGCTGCAACAGCCCCACCAGCCTGGATGCACACCAGTGCTGCCCCACTGGTGCATACAGGCACAGGCTGGGACTGTGATGTCACGCAGGCCTCCTCGGCGGCACCACCCACGGCTATGCCCATGCTGTTACCTGCTGTGGGGCCATCCTGCAGCCCACATGTATCACTGTCCATGATGTGTGCTCCATCATCATTGGTGCCGGACCTGGCACCAGTTCGTGTCACAGCATGCTGGCATCCATGGACGCTGTCATGCTGGGACACGGGCAAGGCCTTCTCCGCACCAGCACCACCAACTTCAGTCCGGACAGACAGGTGGGTATACTGTTGTCCTGACCCTCAGACACCTGTGGAGGTGGATGGGCCCTCCTCTGTGTCCAGGGTATCGCCCTCAGTGGACACGCCCACCACCGCTGACCAATGTAGATGCTCAGGAGCTGTAAGGGAACACAGTAGCATTAATGTCTCTGCCCTACCCTGTGGCATTCCCCCCACCCCCCACACAGTGACAGAACAGGATCTACCATGCAGTGACAGGCTGCCACCCATCTGGAAGCCACCACCTAGAACACCCTCTAGGGCACAATGCCGCATGCTGCCAGCCACCCACTCCTCCTGTGGCATCAGGCGTGGCACATCCGGCTGTCCACCACCAGTTGCAGCATGTGCTGCCCTGATGGCAGCCACCTTATCTTTTATCCTCCTCTTGTCCATGCCCATCTTCTTCTTGCACTCCTGCACGGACCGCTGGTGGCTGCCATGCTGGCTGACAGCATGCGCTACCTCATCCCATGCCACAGCATGGGCCTGTGGTGTTCCCCACTGTCCACTGAGCAGTGGTTCCCTGTCGAGGTAGGCCTCAAACAGGGCATCTGATTCTGCCCAGGTGAAGTTGGGCCTCCTCCGTCTCCCACGTCTCTGTTCCTCCTCCTTCTCCTCACGTTCGGTCATTATTGTCTTATTGATCCTGTGGGGATGACAGGTGTTACCTCTGAATGTGCAGTCCCATGCATCTCCCACACACCACAGTCCACACTTCCAAACAGCATGCAACCCACCACAATAGACTGCAATACCAAACAAGACCTCTGAAGCCCCATGTCACATTTATATAGCACAAGGCATACAAATGAGGTGATGCGCAACTTTAAGTGGATGTTAATGCAGTGGCTGTGCCATGGAATTGCTGATGAGCTGATTTGCATATGCTGGCTGAATATCATGCTGTTGCACCTTGTGCAATTGTGTTGAGCGTGGTCAAGCAAAGGCGCAGCTCTGTGACATGCGCAGTAGGCACCGCACGGCGCATGCCCGGGGTGCTGACGCTGATGCCTGCTGTGCTGATGATGTGCTGAGCACGCGAGGCAGTGCAGGGCATGGCCACCACTGTGCCAGTGGCACTAGTGCGCTGTTCACACATATAGCGCTCATGCCCTAGAGCGCCGTAGGTACCATGGTGCCACAGCACAGTAGGCCACTGCAGGGCATCACACATAGGCATCCGACCGCGCTACATGCAGGGAGTCCCAATCGCACTGTGGCAGTCCGTGCAAGACAGATCCTTGACCCTCTGGTTGACCTTTGCCCCCTAGGCACCATGCATCCGCATGGGTGTACCCCTGTCGTGCTGTTTGGTGACAGTATGATGGGGAATGGCAGCGCTGTACTGCGCAGCATCTGCACGTTGCGGACGTGCACTACAGAGCATCATTTTGTGATCCTAGCTGCTGTAGTCATGGCATGCAGGAGAGCAGCCCTGTGGAGCCATCTTGAGCTGGCCAATATGGTGGCCATTGTAGAGCCCCATGCTGGGGTCCTGTTTGGGGATGTGCCTTTAGATAGGGCTAGGAGTGCAGTGTGGGAGGAGGTGGCAGTGTCGCTGGGGGAGGCCACCCGTATCTCCAGAAGTCCAGAGCAGTGTCGCCACCACTATGGGGACCTCTGGCGGAGGGACTTAGACAGGCTTGCCTGTCTATGGGCATGTGCCAGGCAAAGCACAGTGCCACTCCAGGTAGGTGCTCCACCCATACACCAGTAGCGTCCGTCCGGGTTTCGTGGTGGGCATGTGTTCACCCGAGGGGGGCGTTGTCCAGTGTGGGCAGTTTTGGTCGTGGTGGGGCTGCGGCATGGCTGGGCTGTGCAGGATCGCACACCCCGGGGGGGGACCTTTGCTACTGTTTTGTACTGATGTTCCCCTCTCCACGTTTGCACCCTAGGCCCTGAGAAGAGGTGACGAGCCCAAGAGGCACGAGCACATGTGGATCAGGAGGCTGCCCGGCAACAGCCATGTGATGGTTGGCCCCATCTACATCAGCACCAAGATGTTGCAGATGCAGGTGAGTACCTTTCTTCCTGGATATTCTGTGCATGCTGTGTTGCGGGGTAGGTGGTGGGGCATGGCCACCATCCATTGACGCCACTGACGTGCACGCCACATGGTACACTCAGCACTGTCCTGTGGCACTGCATGTGTGGGTGTGCATTGCTGGTGGTCCCTGCATGCACCAGGTATGTGGCTGTGCCACTGCCTTCACACCACATAGTCATGTCACTGTACAGCCATGGTGATGCTGTGCAGAACTTGGGCTGTGGGTGTGTGCAGCGGTCTGCATGGTTGTGTGCACCTGGGTGGGCAGGTCTTGTGGAGGTGATCACTGTGGGTGGTCGCACACCATCACAGGGGCGTGGCCCACGGCTGTATGCCATGCACAATGGGTGGGCTGCAGGGGGTTGGACATTCACACCTATTGACTCTGCTCTCTTGTCCTATGTGGTCGGCATTGGATGGCTCTTGAGAGGGCCTTGCAGGAGTTGCTGCAGCTTTCAAGGGCGTCCCTTGAAATCCTCCAGCAGCTAGAGAGGGATGGTGTGCGGAGATGGCGGTCATAGAGGTGCCACAGGACTGATGAGCGGGGCGGACGTTAGGCCCTCAATGCCCCCGGAAGATCATTACCTCCATGAACCCACCCTCACACCCCTTCTTCTCTCTCCCAGTTGTTCACCCCTGCCCCTTACCCACCCTCACCTGGTTTGTGGCCCTTCCCCCCATTGTATATATCAATGTATATAGTTGTATTTCTTGACTATTTATAATACATTTGTTTTGTTATGACAACTGTGGTGGTCTATGATTTGCAGCAGGCTACAGGTGCTCATCTGCAGTGGTGTGCATGGCATCAGGGTTGGTGCAGGCATGGGCGTGTGTGTGTGTGTTCAGAAGGGAACCGCCTATGGTGTGGGTGGGGGAATCAGTCACTGTCTGTGGTTTACGTGTTGTTCTCTGTGCACTGGTTGCCTGTGTGCAGTGGTCCACGGTGCATACTCTGTGTCCATGGCGCCCCTGTCAGACCGTCCATGGGCTGTGCAGCTGACACCCTTGCATGTCTGTGATATGCACTGTCTGCTGGCATGTCAGTTGTGGCTGTCCATGCTGGACAACCACTGTACCCAGCACAATGCCAGGTTGCCTTCTGTCACTGGTGTGGTGTACGTCTGCCTCGGGTGGCACTGTGACCTCCGCTGTTTTTGTTCCCCCTCCATGCTGTTGCTTGTGTCTGTTGCAGGGGATGTGCTCCACTGTCTGTCACTTGTGCTCCAGCCGTGTGCTGGTGGTGTATGGCTTCATGGTGCATGCGCAGGGTGGCTGGTACACCTGTGCCATGGAGGGGTGCTAGCCATGGGTACACAGCTGTTGTGGCCACATGCCAGTGGGTTTGTCAACCCTCTACTGTGTCCCTGTGTTGGTGTGTACTTGGGTATGGGTTGGTGTTTGTCCATGCACTGTGCTGCATCCTGCGTGGCGCATGCTTCCATGCACCACTGTGGGCTTCTTTGCTGGCTGTTGTGACCAGCGCTGGGATGGGCTGTGTCCTTGGGAGGGTGTGCAGGATGCTGTACCACTGGTGGTGGTGTCTGGGGCATTCCCCGTTGCATGTGTGGTACCTCGTGTGCCAACGCATGGTCAGTCTCACAGCTGTACATCGGGGGGCCATGCATGGTGGCACTGTGTCTGCAGTTGTTGCATCGGTGTCTGCTGCCGCACGCTTCAGGGTGTTTGCGGTCGGGCTGCCTTGCATGTCTCAATGGTGCACAGGTTTGCATTGTCACAGTGGGAGTGGTAGCATGCACGGGGTGTCCTGCAATGTTGGGCGCTGTTCCTGGGCAAGGTGTCTGTGGAACGCTGTGCAGGGTGTGCTCTGCATTGGTGGGATGGTGTAGCATGGGGTGGATGGACCCCCTTGTTTGCTGGTCACAGCTTGTCAGGGGGTGTGCTGGGGCACCATGCCCCAGCTGTGGGATTGTGGCTGGTTTCCATGGGCCGGTGGTTCTTCCAGCTGTCCTCTGGTTAGGTGGTTCATGGGGTGTGGGGGACACTGTCTGTTCTGCTGTGTGCTCCTCAGCCCATATCTTCCATGTGTGGGGGACCCCTGCATCCTGTCCCTGAGCATTCCTGGTTGTGCTGATGTGCTGCTACCCTGCTCCACTGTGCATCCCTGGTTATGCTATTGCACACCAGACCTACACCACTGTGCATTCCTGGTTGCACCATGGTGCAGTTGCTGCAATATTCAGTTGTGTGGCGCAAGCGCATCTAGCCCTGCAAAATGTTTGAATATCACGCGTGTTGCACATAGGCGCACTGTACTTGCACCTGCTCCTGCTATTGCACTACTTTGTGGTGCAGTTTGAATACCTGGGCCTCTGTGTACAAAGAATGTATGCATAATAATCGGCCTTGGAGCAGAAAATGAGCTGTTGGAATACTAAATTGCTTATATCTCAGGAACCGTGCGACATAGAAAAAACATTTAAATTTCACATGATTCATGAGTTTCCTGGCTAGGTTTTTGCTGAATGCATAGCCCATAGGGCTACTCACTGTTATGATGAAAATTCCGTATCTCGCACCATTTCCGAGATACGAGCCCCGAAATGCGCGGTGAACGCCACCATGTTAGTCTATGGGAAAAAAAGTCAACTTTGGAGTACCGTAACTTGGCTTCCGTGCAATATTTTGTCACCAAAAGGCATATCTGAGACATGTTGGCTGCCTTCCCTCCAAATTTCAGCTCAAAAGACCAAACCGTTCTTTTGCAGCAGGGTGTCAAAGAACTCCTGTCATTTTGGCCATAGTCTGGAAAAGTAGTGTCGCAATTTGCAAAAGCTTTCACAAAATTTTGTGAAAGTGTCGCAAGTGCAACACTACTTTATGACACTACTTTTTCCAAAATTTTAAAAACACATTTTTGGTACGTTTAACCCCAAAATAAAGACATGGCTAGCATCCTGAGGGTCCGACTAGGCGAACACAAAAAGAATTGTGTTCCTAGAGGGTCCCAATTTTAAACACCAAGCATTTTTCTGATCAGTAACTGAAAAAAAATGGCGGACTTGCGACACTACTAGGGCCATTTGCGACACTAAAAAGTACTTTTGTGAAAGTGTTGAACTTTTTGTTAACTTTTCCCACTGACTTATAATGGGAACTTTTTTTTTGAATAACTTTTGAACCGTTCAATATTTTTTCAAGAAATCTTCAAAAGGCACATTGGGGACCCCAGCTGCATATTCCCTGAAGTATTTGGACCAGTCACACAAACTGTGTGACCTGTAGGCGTGAGCAAAGAATGCATATAAAAGCGTAATTGTGCATTCAGATGTTGCTTAATAACTCTGCAGCCATATATCCAACCAGTACAAAAGTTAGCAGATCCCAAGAAATACTATGCCCAACCATACATGCCAAATTTCAGGCAAATCCATTGAACGATGGCAAAGTTATTAAGGTGCAAAGTTTCACCCTTTAACCTTAAAAGTGCCACTCAACCCTAAGTATAATTAAGCAGGAAATAGCCTGTAGGGCTGCACTCTTAAAACAGGATTATTGTAAGAACATACTGTATAACAGGCATAGATGAATAAAGGATGATGAAAGTAATAGAATTGGAAAATGTTACTAATTATACCATTAAGATAATAGCACTATAAAATTCTCTTTCCTCCTACCCAACATAGATGGAAACCCAGGCTATATGCCATAACTCAGGTTGGGTAAGTACATGCATGCTATCCTTGTTTTGTTTTTGGTTTTTTTTTGTGGTAAAAAGTTTGTTTATTTAGATAGTAAAACCGTTATTACAACTTCAACAACAGTATTTAAAAGCAAAATATAGGCAAAAACATATTATTCGGACATCATGAATAGAGAAGGTTATTCCTCTACAATCTAAGTACACATTAGAGTTCCTAAATAGTTTACCAATAATATAAAAAGGATCAACAGATCAATAGGGTTTACCGATACATTAATTATTTTTCCAATTGCAGAAAAGGATTCCAAATTCTACTAAAAAACATCCAGTTTATCCAGCAACCTGACATTTATTCTTCCATTATTTGCAGTTGCCCCCATGTATTTTGACTATTATTCTATTGAGGGGATGAATTGGGGTTTCCATTTAGCCAATAATAATCTTTTAGCTCCTAAGAGGGCTGTTAATAGCCAACATTATTGCTCTTTATTCAATTTAAAATTTGTTGGAAAGATGCCTAACAAGAACAGTGGAGGAGAAAATGGCAAATTTACTTTAGCTACTTCAGAGCAAATGAAATGTACTCCTTCTCAAAAACATTTAATTTTTAAGCACTTCCACAGCATATGGGATATTTCTGCACAGTGATGTGAACACCTCCAGCAGCTATCATTTGGAAGGAGCCCTAAGTTTTCAAGTTTATGACAGGCATAATAATAATAATAGTACAGTATTTTATATTGTATTAATTTACTTTAGACATCCTGACCAGAGAGCTTTGCATTACTCCACGCTTGTTTCCATGCATCAGGCATAATAGTCAAGTTAAGATCTCTTTCACACTTTTCTTTTGCTTTGTAAGTTAGATTAGGTTCAGGTTGGGATATTAACTTATATATTAGGCTGGCCCCTTTATGGAGTGTTGAGATTTCAATCAGTTTACCCATTCAGGAGAATCTGGAAGCATCAAGTTAGGACCAAGCAAGTGTGTTAAGGCTTTTCTGAGTTGCAGAAAGGAGCAACATTGAAACGTATGCAGCTTAAATTTGTTTCTATGTTCCTCAAAGGATAAAAGAATGTTAGATTCTGTATCTATTACATCCCCTAACCTTCTGACTCCCATTTTACTTCTACCAGGAACACTTAAAGGGACATTATGGTATTTCACACTAGGATTGTTCCATAACGGCATCTGGTTGATAGATACTTGTTTGAAATTTATATGCATAAACACTTTATTTTAAGGATTCTGGTAGACAGGATTATCTTTTTTTTTTTGTAAATATAATCTTTATTCAACTTTTTTGAAGTCTATAATAGTCAGTGACTGTGTTATAGCAGTTTAGACATAATACAAAGTGTGGTTACATGTTAAAGGTAACAATTCAATACAGGCAAGGCAGTGGATCACATTGCATTTGACTCCGTCTCCTCCTCCTTAATGACAGCATGGAGGGGAGGTGTTAACAACTGATGTGTTCTTCCATTAAGAAAGGAGACATAAATGATCTAGCCCCGCCAATCCATCATGGCTCTGTGCATATGTAGGCAACAGGTTGGAGGGGTGACCTGGGGACTTGCTAACCAGAATTCAATGAGACAGAGTACCAAGAAAAAAAAAGTAATAGGTCAAGATCATTTTCAAGGAGAGACCTTCCTCTTCTCCCTGTTCTTAAGTGCTTCCCTGGTGGGATATTCTACTTGAGGGGCTACCATTGATTATGGTAGAGATCAAGTTACACTTATGGGACAAAATCTTTGTCCTTTAACATCACATGGATGACCCACCCACTCCACCTGGATGAGCACAGCTCTGATTTGTCATTAAGCAAATGGGTAATTCTCTCCCTCTTATGTACTGTATCTGATTCACTATTGTCCTCCAGGTAGATAGGGTGGGTATCTGCTGTAAAAGCCAAGCACTGGTTATCGCTTTTTTTGCTGTGAGTAGTAGTATTCCCAAGAGATAAAGTGTGTGTGAATCATAGAAATCTTGTGGCATTATGCAGAATAAGAATAATTCTGCTGTTAGTGGAATTGGTCTACAAAAGGGTTCTTCAAGTTTCATTTGGCGGGACCAAAAGAAAGAGCGCAGCTTTGGGCAAAACCAGAATATATGTGTGTGCTGAGCATTATTGTTTCTGTACTGCCTCCAGCAGGAAGCATCCCTTGATGTATGGTAGTGAGCAGTTATTGCCAGGGTTCTGAAATAATGGATTTGGTATTTCCAAGAATACTCCCACCATTGGTGTGAATTTGTAAATTTCGAGATTAATCAGCAAGATGTATGCCATTGCTCTAATGTTAAGGATTGGTAAAGCTCCTCATTCCAACTCATTAAAACACTCTCAATTGAGTCTCCTAGAGTGGCAGTTAGGGCCCTATAGAAGTAGGAAATCAAATAGACTAGGTTTCCAGTGTGGATCACTGAAATAAAAGCAATCAGGATGGGAGGGTGGGTTTCTGGGTGCCTCACTCCCAAGGGAAGGCTGTCATAAAAGTGACAGAATTGGAGATACCTATAAAAATCCCTTTGTCTAAGGTCAAAGTCCTGATTTGTCTCTGTAAAGGACTTTAGGAGTGCCACATTTGTTAATTGGTAAATAAAATATAGGGAAGAATGCTCCCATCTACAAAATATTAGGTTGGTCCTGGCTGGCAGGAAATGTTCTAGCAATGCAATTGGGCATAGTAAGGTAAGGAAGTGGACCATGTGCTCCACCTTACTGAGCTGGATCCAGGTCAAATGTTGGCTATTAAGCCATAGATTGAAATCAAAATGGTGCCCAACTTGTATGTCCAAATGATACATATTTTCTTAAAAATCCAGAGTTGGGAGGGTGGCCTCCTTGACCTCTCTCCATCTAGCCTGGGGAACCCTTTTGTGTGCATGCACTATAAACATAAGGTGTGATGCCCAAAAGTATAATATAGGATTAGGAAGGGTGAGTCCCACTCTGTCTTTTGGAAGAAATAGGATAGCAAGTTTAATTCATGGTCATTGTCCTTCCCAGATAAATTTGGTTACTGCTTTGTTCCACACTTTAAACTTTTTGAGGAGTAATGCAAGGGGGATACATGGAAATAGGTAAACAGTCTGAGGAAGGGTCACCATCCTGATTACATTTACCCTACGTGTAAGGCTCAATGCTAAAAGATTCCACCTCACCAGGTTCTGCTGCATTTGTGTGTAAAAGGGGGTATAGTTATTTTTCAGGGTGCCTGCTGGTTTTCAAGCAAGGTAAACCTCCAGGTTTTTTTAATTTATCTATATCCCACCTGAATGGAAATTTGATTCTAATTTCTTGGTCAAGATGATAGTGAAAGGTGAGGGATTCCATTTTTCCAGTGTTGCGCTCGTATCCTGAGACTGCACCAAAATGTTCCAGTATCTGAAATACTGCAGGAAGTGACTCATTGGGGTTGTTTACGTATAATGACAGGATTATCTTTAACCTTTTTGGGCATAGGTATGAAAAGTAAGACTTTAAGTTACGTCTTTAGTAAAAGCTGAGTTTCAACTTGTAACCACAATGGGAGTTCTGTTGGTGATGTGCAAGAAACATACTGCTGAGTCTGTTTAAATAGGAAGGCCCAGTGATATCTTTCCCACCAGGGCAAGGCAAAGTCATCTATTTCTAATGGAGCTCTAAGTTCCTTTAAAGAAATGAGAGGTGGTTTGTTTCTCCCACAGGAAACTTTTAATTATAGATTCCCGTCTTTTGTAATATCTACTGTTGATAATCATGGGGAGGTTTTGCAGCAAATAGAATAGTTTTAGGGCTACTATCATTTTAAGGGAATTAATTTTCCCCAGTCATGACAAGCTAAGCTTTGTCCATCTCTCTAAATCAGATTTAATTCTTTTAGTCAGGGGATTACATTGACATCTGGAATTTTTTTTAATATCGCGACAACGCTATACCTAAGTATTGTATTTCTCTTTCAAGGGTCTCATCTGGAAAAGTACTCTGAAAATCAATCTTCAAAAATTTTTGGCAAAAAAAAACGTAAAATTTGGATTTTCTCCCAATTAATATTCAAATCAGAGATAGCATTAAAGTCCAGTAAAATATTTCTCAGAGCTTCATAACAGCCTAATGGCCTACTGAGAACTATCAGCAGGTCATCCGCATAGGCAAAAAACATTATGTTCTGTCTTACCAATTTTAACCCCGTGCACTTCAGCAGAATCAGTAATAAATCCAATTAGTGGCTCAATGTCAATAATAAAAAGAGATGGTGAAAGTGGACAGCTTTGTCTAGTACCTCTGAATAATTTTAAAAATGGACACATTATACCATTCAAAACTATTGCTGTGGAAGGCTTTTCATGGTATAGGGATATCCATTTATTGAACCACTGTCCAAAACCAAACTGTGTATTACGGCCTACATGTAATCCCATTTTAGCAAGTCAAAGACCTTCATCATGTCCAAGATCATAGATGTAGCTGGAATCCTCTTATCATTGGAACACCAGATAGTGTTTAATAACTCACAAACATTGTCTGAGCCTGATTTGCCCGTCAGGAAACCCACCTGCTCCTTTCCAAGAATATGTTTTAATGTCAATTGGATTCTGTTTGATAACATTTTGATACACTTTTATAATCTTGATTTAAAAGAGGAAAAGGCCTATAATATCACAGTCCATCATATCTTTACCCTGTTTGTGGATAAGCGTGATGCATGCCTCTGACATAGACTGGGGCAAGGACTGTAATGACTAAGCTTTATGGAGGAAGGGAGCTATTTGTGGGCTAAATAATTTATACAGCACCACAGGGATGCTATCCAGCCCAGGGCTTTGCCATTTGGAAAGTTCTGTATTCAAATCAAATCAAATCAAATCAAAATTCGTTTAAAAGGCACCTTTCCTACAATCAAGGCACCTGTACATAAATTATAATCTATCAATAAAACGTATTAAAACCATAAATTCAAAATAATAATCTATCAATAAACAAATAATCACTGATAACTTTAACTTTGGTGACACTATATTAAACTTCTTCTAAAAATGCCAGGCTACAAAGGTATGTTTTGAGTTCTGTCTTAAAACTTTGGATGATCAGGCAGTTCCTTATCCGATGAGGTAGAGAATTCCACAGGGTTGGGGCTATAAAAGCAAAAGAATGGGCCCCAGATGTTTGAAGTCGCACCCTGGCAATCTCTAGCAATACCTCATTGGTGGATTGAAGCAGTCAGGAGGGGCAATAGGGAGAAAGGAAATCTTGCAGGTAACAGGGTCCCTGATCTTGTAGGGCTTTATAGGTCAGCAAACTGATCTTGAAGGTGATACGCCATTTCAGTGGCAGCCAGTGCAGTCCATGGAGCACAAGTGTTATATGACTGGTCCTAGACATACTAGTCAAAAGCCTGGCAGCCACGTTCTGCACCAGCTGTAGGTGATGGATATCAACCCCCCGGTAGCCCTAGGTACAGGGTGTTGCAGTAGTCAAGGCGAGTGGTCATGAAGGCGTGGACCAACATAGGGAGATCATTAGAAGGAACCAAGTGTTTCACCTGGGCAGTATTCCTCAGATGGTAAAAAGAGATCTTGACAATGGCTGACACCTGTGATTTCAAGGTCAAGCCATCATCAAAAATAACACCCAGGTTCCGCACCCGGTCTGAGGTGGTTAGCTGGACACTCTCAGGCCAAAGACCAGAGGGTTGTCCTGCCAACACATCCACCTTCCGATGATCAGGGTCCACCACCAACACCTCAGTCTTATCAG
The DNA here is from genome assembly GCA_016271365.2 of Neoceratodus forsteri. Classification (NCBI taxonomy): domain Eukaryota; kingdom Metazoa; phylum Chordata; order Ceratodontiformes; family Ceratodontidae; genus Neoceratodus; species Neoceratodus forsteri. The sequence continues at coordinate 285,543,463 of JADMNL010000025.1, forward strand.
GGTTCAACCTCCACCAACTAGAACTCATCCAGTCTTGGATCTCAGATAAGCAGTTGTTGAATACCGTGAGAACATCTCCCTGATCGGGTACAAAGGACATGTACAGCTGAGTATCATCTGCATAGCAGTGAAAACTCAGCCCATGCCACCTAATAATGTCCCCCAACTGCAGCATGTACACCGCGTACAACATGAGTGCCAAAATGGAGCCCTGTGGCACCCTACAGGATAGGAGGGGAAGATCAGAGGAATAAATTCCTGAGACCACTCTCTGTGTCCTACCCTCGAGGTCAGATCAAAACCACCTGAGGACAGTACCCGACTGTCTGTAGATGAATCACAGGTGCTCCGATAGCACACCATGGTCCACAGTGTCAAATGCCACCGAGAGATCAAGGAGGACCAAGACAGAACAGGTCCTCTGATCTCTCACTATTAGGAGATCATTAAGCAACCGAACAAGGGCTGTCTCGGTGCTGCACCTCCTCCTAAATACAGACTAGAGAGAATCATAGACATTGTGGATAGATAAATGATAATCCAGCTGCCGTGCAACCACCTTCTCAATAACCTTACCCACAAAGGGCAGGTTAGAGACTGGTCTGTATTAGCAAGATTATCTGGATCAAGGGAGTTTTTTTTCAGAAGCGGTCATATGACCACTTCCATTAGGGGATCTGGAAAGATCCCCCTCTCCAGTGATTGCCAGACTATCTCAGACAGGACCGGGCTGATTTTCTCCATGCATCCCACAAGTAGACACGTTGGGCCTGGATCCAAACTACAGCTGGTCAGCCTCAGAGTCTGAATGATCCTCACAATGTCCATGATATCCGGTCGGCCAAAGTCAGACCAGACAAGCTGGGTGCTCGCAACCTCCCACTTACCTCCGCCGCACCCCATGGGGGGGGGCTGGATGGATACCAAACCTGATGGTGACAACCTTATCTGTGAAAAATCGAGCAAACTCGTCACATCTTTCTTATGACAATGCTCCACCAGACCACAGACAGGTTGGATTGCACAATCTGTCTATGGTCTGGAAGAGCTGAGCTGGTTGATTCTGCACAGCAGCAATCTCCCTGGACAGGTATTATGCCTTCTTATGGGTGATTATCAATTGATAGACAACATAATGATCCATCAATATAAACCTGTCAACCTCCAAGCCCGACTTCCTCCAAGCTCTCTCTAGCCTTCGACCCACTCTCCTCAACTCCTTCAAGGCCCCTTCAAACCATGGGGACCTTGGGTGAAGGGTGAGTGGTCAAACATGAACAGGAGCAATGGAATCCAGGGCACCTGTTACTGTCTTATTATAGGCAAGCACAAGGTCCCCTGGATCCAAGCATTCACACGATAAGCCCAATAGATCCAGCACCGCCATTAGGCCATCTGGAGTCACCCCCTCAAAGGGCGGTACTGGATCATCTCCGTAGGGGCAGGCCCTTTGGGGGAAACCCAAAACTAAACCTTATGGTGTGATGGTCAGACCAACTGACTGGTTTCACCACCAAATTAGAAATCTCCATCCCCAGGAGAAACACTAAATCCAATGAATGACCACCAATGTGCATTGCAGAGGAAATAACCTGTGTGAGGCCTGGTATAGTCTTTAGCTGGAGGAGATCTTGCCCAAAGTGCGAGAGTTCATCATCGACCCAGGCACTGAAATCCCCCAGAATTAACCATCTTGGGGATCCCAACACTGTACTGACAAAGAAGTCCGCAAATCTCCTGTAGGAATTCTTTCCCATCTCCTGGTGGACGGTAGATGAGCAGAATCTTACACCTCACACCCGCACTCACAATATATTCAAAGGATTTAGAGAACCCTGCTGGCACATCCACAAGGCCCAATTCGGTATTAAAACAAATGGCTACACCCCTGCCCCTCTGATCCACCCTACGGCAGCGTATCACCGAGCACCCTGCCGGAACAGCTGAAGCCAATATTGGGCCAGCATTTTCATCTAGCCAGGTCTCGGTGATGCACACCAGGTCAGATGTCCCAACAAGATCTGCTATTATAGCAGTTTTGTTATTGATAGATCTGGTGTTACACAACACCACCCAAGTAGGATAAGCCATCCAGGAAGACCATGCAACCTGTCTGCACACAGTAGAGCCCTGGGTATGGAAACCAGACAGGGAGGACCCCTATTTTGGTCCCATTTCACCCCATGGCATCTATGCCACTACTACCTCTATCCGACCACCCCTCTGCATTTCCTCCCCCCCAGGCTCAGTTTTCCCCCATCTCTTCCTTCTCCTGACTATCCCCGAGGCCCAACAATTCCTATTGGCATCCGGAGATAAAGGGGGACAGTCAAAATGGCAGAGGTCCCTAAGCCTGGTGGGGAAATACCGTCTGACCATCATTATACCTTCCCAGCACATCATGGACAGCAGTAGCAATCACCAAACAAAACCAACCAAAAACAATAAGACAATCAACAACAATTCACACACTAACAGTCTTATATATACCACTTACACCAACACACAGCATACAATTTCCAATCACACAAATTAATCACAACCCCCCTCCCCAAATAACCTTAATAAAACGACCAAATATTTATGGCAGCAGGCAGATAACGAGCAAATAACGCAGTCATTTGAAATCTCAGCAGTTTTGTAAAATGAGCCTGAGGAGCTCCCACCTCCTCAGATATTTTGTATAAAATAATCTTCCAGATGATACCTCTCACATATCCTTCTGAAAGAGTATCAGATTTATATAGAAATTTTAGACAGTTACTAGGCACTTGCACTACCAAAACAGTCATCCAGGTGATACCTGTCATGTATCGCTCTGAAGCAGTAGCAACGTTATTTAAAAATGTTATCAGTCACAGAGCACTCTCACTGCCCACACAGCATAGTCAGGCCCAAAATAAAGAAAATAAGGAGAATCTAAACCATATCCAACACAGTAAACCAATCCAGATTAATCCTTATGAGTTAGCAGATTTCCAACTTCCAGACCTCCAACCTGGGACCAGGTATTTAGCAGGCCGCAGGGTCCCACCAGTGCTCCAGAGACAACCGCTCTTTAGAGTTACCCAAGCCCACTACCTCGGCTCCCATTCACATCAGCCCACTGGCTGACCCTCCTGGGAGCCTGGGAGTACCAGAAACAACGGGCTCACTCTCCAGCAAACCCAGTTCCCAACCCCCACGTGGAACGCAAAACCCAAGCGGTCAGTATGAAGCCCATTAGGCCCCTTGCAATCCCCAACCAGTCCAACAAAGTTATCTCCCAGCTCACTGAATCCAGTATCCAACCACAGAGCTCCCAGTTCCAAGATCCGGCATATGTCCATCCACAAAAAACAGTCCAGCCGAGGCCAAAGCAGTCCGACACCCGAACAATCCAACAAATGCGTGTCAGACCCTGTTCCCTGACTAGCAGTTCCACCTTGAGGTACAATCAGGCACAGGTCCACTGCTCCTTTGCCATCCACGAAAAATTCCCTCAATCCTCCAGGTGAAACAATCACACTAGCTCAAGCCCTGGAAGGTAAGAACCTCAGAAATCGATATTTGGGGCAGAAATACAGTAAAAGCTGCTCCGTTCAAGTTAGAGCTGCAGAGTCATTTAAAATGCAGTGTATAGTGAGTCCAGAGCTCCAAACAGAAAAATGTCCCTACCACCTGATTCCCGAAATGACACCCTAACAGTAACTACTTCACTGAAAAACCCTATCTCACTAACGCTAACTAATACCCTAACTAGTACTAAACAACCAAAAAATAAGAATTTAAAACAACAATAAACAATGATAAACGAATAAAATGAATTAAAATAACAACTGAATGCTCTGCTGTCTATAGGTCAGCCAAGTGTATCCGCCATCTTTTAGAAGTCTTACAATATTAGAAGTCTTACCATATAGAAGTATTACCATAACCTCTTTGTTGTAAAGTATTAGTCTATCAGTGACTGTGGTTTCTTGTTCAGGGATACTAGGCATGTTGATGCCCGAAAGAAAGTTGTCAATATTTAAAGCAGAGTTTGTTGTCTTACTTTGGTAAACGTCGCCATAAACTTGAGTAAATGCTTCATTAATTTTTTTATTTTAAAAAAGTATATTCCCTTTCTGGCCATGAATACCGTGTATTATATTGCAAACGTGTCATTTGTTAAACCTATAGGCCACAGGTTTGTCCCCGATTCCCAAAGTGATTGTTTGGTCCTATAGAGGTGTATTCTGCTTTTGATGAATACATTTGGTTAATTTCATATTTAAGGGATGCCATACACATTAAAATATATGTTCTAATGCCTACATTCTGTTTGTAGTTTATCTTCACTGATCAGAGTTCCTTTTCCAGATCCAGGAGTTTTTTTCTGAGGGTCTTTTTTTCTTTGCTGCCGAATAACTAATTACCCTCCCTCTTAAATAAGTGTTGAAAGTCTCCCATATACAAGAGTTTGAAACTTCCCTGTTATCATTAGTGCTAAAAAATTCAGTTATTTCTTTTTATAAATTTTTTTATCACTCAATAAGGATACATTAAATCTCCACCTGCGTGATCTACAGTAGCTGTTACTTCTCCAAAGGATAAGTCAATGCTTGTCAGGGCACGACCTGAAACAACTATGTGTTGAACTTCAACTGCAAACAGTGAATTATTTAGGGAATGAAGATATCAAGAAGTAGTCTAACCTACTGTATGATATGTGCCTCTTGGAATGGAAGTTAAAATCTTTCTCTTTGGGGTCATACCCAAATCATCTCTTAGCTCGGCTAAGGATCTGTGAGCCGGAGTAGGCTGTTACTGAAAGTGTTTATTTACCACTATTCCTGTCCATAACTGGATCAGTAATTTCATTGAAATCTTCCCCAAGAATAATCTTATATCCTGCAGAGTCACTCAAATCAAGGGATAACTGGTCAAAAACAGTATCCTGTGAAAAATGCTACTTCAAGATCACGAATGTAAAAATGGCGATGGCAAAACAGTGAGGGGAAAAAGAGCAACCTGGAAAAACAGCGATTGTTGAAACAGTGACCTACAGATTTCTCCCCCTCTCCAAGTTGCATCCCCCCAAAGTTGATTATATATATTGAAAGGGGGGTGCGGGGGCAATGCCTCCTACAAAGGGGGGTGAATGGAGCAAAGCCCCCTGCAAAAACACAGTGCGGCAGTGTTTTTGCCATTTCGGCAATCGCTGCTATTTCATGGTCACTCCTTGTTGCCTCACTGCTTTGCCGTCACCATTTTGCTCTCATCCATATCACATAGAATCATAAAAATCTACCACCTAGGCACCAGGAGCCTGCTGCCCAAAATGGACCACCTAAGGGCCTGGGTGTCACCAAACTCCCCTGACATCTTCTGTGTATCTGAATCCTGGCTGTCTTCTAAGATCCATAACTCTGCCATTGACCTTCCAGATTATGCCATATTCAGACAAGACAGAGGGAAAAGAGGTGGTGGTGTAGTGGCCTATGTACTGGACTCTCTACCCTCCTCTATCGTACTCCAGCAAGCTACCCACTCCTCCTATGAGCTACTGCTTTTCAAACTGACCTTCTCATGTACCGCTCCTACCTTCGTAGGAGTATGCTACTTCTCCCCCAAAGCCCAGCCCCCTGCCCTAATCTCCACCCTTGCATCCCTTATCTCTCTCCCAAAAGGGAGAGTTACTACTTTTGGGTGACTATAACGTGAACTGGCTGTCTGCCCCGGCCAGACCCATCTTTCAAGAAATTGAGGCCCTAAACCTTATCCAACTCCTATCGGCGCCAACTAGACTAAACCCCCACTCCTCCAACCACTCCTTAATTGACTGGATTCTACCATCCCACCCCCTGAAATACTCATCTGCGAGCACCCTTCCTGATGCCTTCAGCAATCACTGCGTGACCTACTTTTGCAGGGAATCCCATCACCCCGATTTCCCCCTAAGTATCTATGTTTTCAAGCACTCACATCCCTAAATATTAGTACCCTCCTATCCGATCTCTACCAGGCTGATTAGTCGGGGATTTTAATTGCCCCTGACATGGACTCTGCTCTCATATCCTTCACCACCACCTTCCTTAGAATTTGGGATCAGCACACCCCTCTTAAAAGTTTACGGCTACGCCGTAAGCATCTCCCCTGGATTCCTGGCAAGCTAATCTCCCTTTTCAAATCAAAAGACCTGGCTTGGCTCACCTACAAGTCCTCTTCTAATCATGCTGACCTGCAACGCTATAGAACACTACACAATGCCTGCATGAAGGTTGTGCACACTGCAAAAGCCAGCTTCTTCAGAAACAAGATGAACGATACTAGGTCATCATCAGCCAATTTCTGGAAAACCCTCCACACTCTTCTAGGCTCCGCCCCCTCCCCCACACCTGCCTTCCCCAACTCTGCCGACTCTGACCCTTCCTCGGCTGCCTCCTCCATCAATCTCTTCTTCACCACCTGTGCCCTTCCCACTGGATCACCCCCCCAATGCCCTCACCCCATCCCCCCTCCTCAATTCCTCCCACTCCACCAATGGGTTCCCCTTCCCCCCATTACTATCTCAGAAGTTCTCCATGCCCTAAAAGCCCTAAATCCCTCAAAATACTGTCCTGACTACCTCGATCACAGACTACTGAAGATCTCGGCTCCTGCCATAGCTCCCCCTCTCACCCACCTACTCAACCTATCTATCATTCAGTGCACTGTCCCAAAAGCCTGGAAGTTAGCCAAGGTCATCTCTCTCCACAAAGGAGGGGACCCCTCCCTACTGGGTAATTATAGACTCATCTTGCTTCTCCCCACTCACTCAAAAATCCAGGAGAAACTCATCTCAGCCAGACTAAACTCCTTCCTAGACTCTACCAACTCCCTAAGCCTCTTCCATTCTGGCTTCAGACATGCCTCTTTACCTCCTCCTCCTCCTCCCTGTTTCACCTCATAAATCATATCCAGTCTGCCACTGGCAAAGGACACCTTACCTTGACGATTTCCATTGATCTCGCCAAGGCATTTGACTCTGTCTCTCACAACCTTTTCCTAAGCAAGTTAGCAAACTTAGGGCCCTCACCCTCCTCTACATTCTGGTTCAAGTCCTATCTCAGTGGCAGAAACCAATATATGCAACTAGACCTGGCCAAGTCCTCCACCCTCCCCATCCTTTCTGGTGTCCCTCAAGGCTCTATACTGTGCCCTACCCTCTTCTCTATTTTTGTCAATGACCTCCCTTCCATCTGTTCACCAACACATACTCACATATACACTGACAACATGGTCATCTTGGCCTCTGGTCCCTCACTTACCACCATCCAGACATCCCTACGGGAGACCTTTGTTATAATCCTAATGTGGTTCAAGGCTAATGACCTGAGATGCAATATCAAAAAAAAAGTTGCCATGGCCTTGGGCTCTGCCCAGCATTTGGCCAAACTATCGTCTCCCCCTTTCTTCTTCTTCTTCCTGGATGGCACACTGATAGACACTGTACAGTCCTTTAAGTACTTGGGGGTCTGGCTCGACCCCAAGTTAGACTTCTCCGAACATATTGATTCCATCCACACCAAACTCTGCCCCAAATGGGTGCCTTATATAGAATCAAGGACTGCCTCTCACCCCGGATCCACAAAGAGCTAGTTACCAAGCTAATTCTTCCCACATTTGACTACTTCTATGTTTTATATAGCTCTGCACCCCAATCATCACTCTCTAAACTCAACCCTCTTTATAATGCTCTCTGTTGCTTTGCCTCTAACTTCCCCTTCTGAACCCATCACTGTTCCCTATACTCTGCTCTTGCATTCCCTTCCCTTGCCACTTGCCTCTTCACACACTGTGCCATGCTTCTTGGCAAGTATTGGTTCACCGCCCTCCCTCATCTATCTGGCCTTCTCTCCCCTTCTCCCCCATCAGACTATGGCCTCAGATCCCATGACTGTTGCTCCTTCAGTCTCCTGCTTCCGCACTCCCAAGCTGGCTAGGCCACTTTCTCCTACAAACCACCAGCTCTGTGGAATCAACTCTCCCTATCCATCTGCCTTACTCCAACTCTGACCACTCTAAAACATCAGCTGAAGCTTCTCCCCACCTCCTTGCATATGCGCCCCCCTGGTCCACCTTGACAACGCCCCACCCAACCACCCCTCCCTCCCTCCCCTCCTTTGCTCTCCCCTACCATCTCCCTCACCAATACCCATTTCCCACTTACCCTTCATATGGGCCAGTCTTCCTCTGGGCAGAGACACCCCTCGCTAGTCTGACTCACTATCTCTCCTACTCTCCTCTTCTATAACGCACATTATATTCTATTTATCATATGGCACTGGCACTTGTGTAAAGCATTCCTGAATCATTCTATACTCCAAAATGTATGTATTGTCACTACTGTCTACTGCTAACTGCACTATTTGCAACTCAGTTTGTGTATATGGACTTTACTGTCTCCTAGTGTTGGAATAAACTGTGTTAATGTATTTGATTCATTATTGCACTGTTGTAATGCTTGCTACTAAACTTTGTACGTCCCACTCCCCTTTCCCCCGGGTTGCACCTGGAAATGAGCCTAGGCTCAGTGTGCCTTTCCTGGTTACCCAAAAAAAAAATTTAATAAATAAATAAAACTGCTTCTGATGTTCATTAGGGACATATATGTTACATAATACTATTTGTTTGCCTTCTAGGACCCCTGTAAGAATCTGGTAAAATGACCACCTTTTTTAATCGGTATAGCAGTACCTCTGTTTGTTTTAACTGAAACAGTTGCATTCGACAGTAGACACCCAGCCTCTAACCAGTTTGGCTGCCTCTATGGCACTAAATGCATTTCCTGGAGAAAGGCTATATCTGCTGTTTGTCTAAGTAAGTAACTTAGTACTTTCTTTCCTTTAATTGGTGACCCTAATCCTTGATCATTCCAGGATACCAGTCTATACATCTTAAGACATAGTGAATAATCAAGTTGTGACTTGAAACTACTGGCAAAAATTATTCAGGGGACTTACAGAGAACTGTGTAAAACTGAAATACTATGTCTATGCAAAAACCTATATAGACAAAACCAGTAATCTGGATTTGATCACCTTACTAATGGAATACTTACTAATATAGTCCTTATTAGATCACTATTTTCAAAGTATGTGAGCTGAACAACCTAAAAAAGGGTACTGCTGTAAAGTACCAGTATTCTAAGGTGCCTGCAATTTCTCCAAAATAACTGATAACTTGCTAAGTTCATAACAATACAGTCATCTCTCAAGTACATTGAAAAATATTCTGTTGCTGTTTTGAAAGGAACAGCATATCACCACACTGCTTTCAGTTGTTTTTTTTGTTTGAAAGTAAAGCAGCAGAGCATCAATCTGGTGAGAATTTTTACCTATACTTTTTATAATATTCTCGATTGCCATTTACCTCCTGACTTGTACGATACCCTACTTTCCACAATTTGAGTCTGCTTTAGTACTTTTTCATGTTTGAAATAATAAAAGGAGTGCTCCTTTTAATATGGCTTGGACCAGGTCTTCATTAGTATTCTCAGCTGTTTTTGTCCGTCAGTTGTATAAATATCACTTCCATTGTGACTAAAATGAACTATCATGCAGCAGGCAGTGCTCTCTGACCTTATGGAACAGTAGGTGTTCAAAATCAGCTGGGAATACTGATGCAAACCTGGTCTGAGCAATGTTAAAAGGAGCGCTCCTTTGATTATTTCAAATGTGAAAAGAAGTACTAAAGCAGACTCAAACTGTGGAAAGTAGGGTATCACACAAGTCAGGAGGTAAGTGGCAAGCTAGACTAGCATAAAAAGGTATAGGTCAAAATTTTCATCTGATGGATGCACTGCTGCTTTCATACGGATAAATGTTGTGTTATACATTTACTGTAGGTCATCAATCCATTCCTCACACATGCACATTATGCAACACTGTAATAAAAAATACTGATAATGAAAATGACTTATGGGTCCTAATAGATAAAAAACTAGAGTTCAGTAATCAATGTACTTCAGTTATTGCAAAAGCTAACAGGATTCTATAGACTATAAAAAAAATAATAATAGAAAGAGGTGGTGATGCCCCTGTACAGGGCCTTTGTAAGACCCATGTTAGACTATGGGACTCATCTGTGGTGTCCCTACGAAGAGAACTAACAGAGCTAGCTATTTGCACAGATAATAATTAGCATTGCCAGGATGAAACCAGACTATTTTGTAGGCGTGAAAGGCAGGCAAGTGTAAGACACTTTATCATTGAATTACATCATAAGCCAAATGGAAACAGGAAAAGTTAAGGACCCCTCAGTAGTGCTATACTGCTGACATCACAGATATGCACATTGTTAGAGCTCAAAGATAATTGCTTGTAATAATGGCCCACCAACTGTAGTGATTTCTCAAGCCTACCAGAACTTCTCCCAGTCCCATGAGGATGCACTACACTGAGCTGGTTTAGTCCACCTGACAGAAAGGGATATAAGCTCAATGATTTCTAAATGCACAGACTGCGTGACATTTCAGTGTATCATGTCACTGATGAAAAATAGTTCTGAGCTGGCCCAGTGGTGTAGAGGGCGGAGGTGCTTTAGCACCCTACCGCTCACCATGCCAGTGACCCATGTTTGGGAATGAGCATGGGTTGTCAGGGGGTTGGCCGAGGATGGCGAGGATTGAGTGCCTGTAGAGCTACTCTCCTCCCCCAGGGAGGGGAACTGCATGTTCTGCTGAATGATTGCCACCAGATGGAGGCCTAGTGGCAGTGCAGGTCTAGGATGGCAGTTGTAGAAAGGTGCTGCGGGACTCCGCAGGGTGTGCATGCCTCCGCATGCACATGCTAATGTGCATGCCCCAGTGTGGGGAACGAGGGAACAACCTGGAGGAACTGGCAGGACAGGGATTCATGGTGCCTGCCCATCGGCTCTCACCTGCCACATTCGGGATGCATATTCTGGAACTGGATTATGTGCTTTGTGGGGGGAGGATAGCCCTCCTCTCCTGGCCTCACCCGGGGGTAATCCACTGGTGTCTCCAAAACAAGGTAGGTCCTGTGAGGTGCTGGATGGTGGGAGGTAGTGCTGAACGTGAGCCCAACCTGTTCTGGCCAAGATGGAAAAAGTGTATATGAAAAAAAAAAATAAAATAATAATTCTGTTTGCACATCACCAAAGATTTTCAGAGTGTGTGTGTGTGTGTGTGTGTGTGTGTGTGTGTGTGTGTGTGTGTGTGTGTTGGGGGGGGTAATGCCTATAATTACATACTTGCTGCTTGTCCTAATTTTATGTAGCTGATCTGCTTTACAGCAGTATGTCCAGGTGCATAGAAGAATAATAATTTATAGGAAAGAGGCCAATAACTTCTAATCTGGTTAAAACATTGGCTATGCCAGTCGTGCTTACACATGCAGCATAAAGTTGGTATCTGTACCCCTGCTAAGGTTTACACTTCAGTAAGATTGTCTTAAATAATGCCAAAATTCTGCATAATATTGCACGTGAGAGCCTCCATGCAGTTAGTTACAAAATTCTGTGTCCACGCACCCGTTTCTCAGCTTTCCCATTTTGTTTTCCTCATATGCTCAAGTCAAGGTGAGCAGTCCGGAAGGCTCTCACTTAATACAGGTGAAGTCCAGCAAGCAGCTTGACATCAGCTAACCATTTAAATAAAAAACAGCAAAGGTACATTAAAAAAAAAATGGTTAGAGAAACTGTTGAATATTTCAGAAAGTCTGCAAGTTAGTGGGAAGTGCCAATTGAAGTTCGAATAGGCAGCACATAGGAAGTTGCCTTATGAATCCATGACCTCATGAACCGGAAGCAGCTTCCCAGTTTGCCATCAGAGGACACATGCGCAGCAAAACAGAAAAGAAGAAATGAAGCACTTTAATATGTAATTTCTTCAGATAGTTCTATAGGATTTTGAACAGGAAGTGGACAGCTCATAGGGGTCAAGCCAGCTCTGCATGAGTCTCTCATCTCTCTGCTATGGCTTTTGGCACGCATTTTGGGGTTAGTCTTTAAATAATTGTTGCTACTGTACATAGTTTCCCATAATGCTGGCTTGCCTTTCCTGTAAGTAAGATTTTGCCAGATGATTTAGTTAGAGTATGTTTCAAAGTGACAGCATTGGACGAGGGCTCTTGGTACAAGAGTACCCCAGGGGTCCATGTTGGGAACAATCCTTTTCTCCATTTTTCTAAATGACCTTCCCTCTGTCTGCTCATTCACCTCCATCTACATGTATGTGGATGACAAGGTCCTCTTCACCTCCGGTCATTCCCCTGTTGATGTAACTACCAGATTTCAGCATGACTTCAACAAAATTCAGCTCTGGTTTAGCTCCCATCAACTCTCACTGAACACCAAGAAGACTGTCTCAATGATCTTTGGCACTAGGCAGACTCTCTCGGCTCAATTCCCACCCATCCTTCCATACCCTTAACAGGACAGTCCTTGAGGACACCACTTCATTTAGGTACCTCAGGGTGTGGCTTGACCAGCACCTTAACTTCCCTGCACATAATGCTGCCATCCTGAAGAAACTCCATCCCATGCTAGGTGCTCTCTACAGCAACCGTAGTAGCCTTCCGCTACCAGCTAGATGTGAACTTGTACAGAAAATGATACTACCTACCTTTGACTACTATGACATGGTCTGTAGTGCCACTCCCATGTCTTCCCTATGCAGACTGGACACCCTTTTCAACTCATTCTTTCACTTCACTTTGGATGCTCCTCCTCTCACCCACCACTGTCACCTTTACCACTCTTTTACCTTCTCCTCTTGAGAAAACCATAGTCACCTCCACTGTGCAATGTTTGTGGCTTAAATTTGGTTTGGCACCCTCCCCCCCCCCCATCTTGCATCCTCGCTGGCTGCCCTCCCCCGTCCTACTCATGCCCTTTGTTCATTTGACTCACGCTTAATGGTTGTCCCTCATCGCTGGACTTCTGTTAGTCAGTTGGCATTCACGTATGATTTCCCCAAGCTCTAGAACACACTTCACACTCAGATACGCCACTCTTCCTCCCACTACTCTATCTCCACTGCACTGAAAAACTTCCTCTTGGTAAACTGCACCTGTGGTTAACTCCTCCCCTAACAATACCCCAGCCGTCTCTACTGAATGCATTGTTTTCCTTCCACTATCCAACTGTCCTGTACCCGAATTGCTCTCACAACCCTTCTGGGGTCTGTATAGAAGTCACACCACACATATGAGCTTAGCAATACATCAGTAGCACTTCTGTTCTCAATTTTGACTCTTATATTCTACCTCCTATGCAGCACTTATCTAGTCCTTTAATCTCATTGTTAAGTATTATGCCAATGCTCTCCTTGTTATGTACTCATGCCTTATGTATGCCTTGTTTTGACCTAGCAGATAAATAAACACTGATCTGTTACTTTTACTTTATTATATAACTGCGTCTATGACTGAATGCTACTTCCCATGTTACCCTCTCCCCAGGTCGCACCGTGAGACGAGCAACTTGTTGTTCAGTGTGCCCTCCTGGTGAAACATTTCAATAAATAAATACAATTATCTCTTTGTTTTTAGGGGCAGCAGTGTTTTCTGGTTTTGTATTGTTAGCTTCTTTTGTGGTCTTGTGCTGTGCACTCATTTTAGTCAGTGAGACAGACTGGAAGCAGGAGCTTGTCCTGACTCTTGAGCCCTGTTGATTTTTTTCAAAATGTCTGTTGCCTAGACTGAGCTTCATCCTGCAACTCACAGTCAATGACCTCCAATGCTTGCTCAGGAGTGTGACAGAGAAAGGGGGTTCCATTTTTAGTGTAAATCACTAGTGGGGCAGGATACCTCATTGAATAACCCCTTTCTTCTGAAGTTCCAATCTTATTTCATTGAATGCCCTTCTCCTGTCCATAACCTCTGCTGAGAAATTCTGAAGTAGTGAGATCCTCTCTGTTCTCCATAGTACTGTCCTATGTTCCCTTGCTAATTGTAATAACTTTTCTTTGACAATGAACCTCAGAAAATTAACAGTCACTGATCTGGGCTTGGCTTCTGACTGTGGCTTGGGGACCAACGAGTGGTGGGCTCTCTCAATTTTAAGTGGCCATTGCCACTGGAACAAATCCACAAAAAAAAAAAAAAAAACTGTTGTGGAAAGCCCACTATATAATTGCTTTCTACACCCTCCAGGAGGCCAATGATCCTTAAGTTGTTGCACCCCCCTCTGTTTTCCAAATCATCAAGTTTCTTTAAAATGTACTCAGGTTGTTTTATGTGAATAGTAGTAGTTTCCTCCACATTAAAAAAACACATCCTCAGTTAGGGAAGTATGCCCCTCATTTCCTTCTACTTTTCCCCTGGTGCTTTCTTTTTTCCATAGAGGTTTTTCTGCTCCCTGGCAGGCTGGGTGGCTGTATCAGCCCACCTCGTGACCACCGGCCGTCCCCATCCCCTTTCCATTGACTGGGATTGGAAGGGCCATTAGCACTCTCAGGGAGGGCTTCATTAAGCCCAGCCTCTGTATTTCTACCAATTTTCTTGCTTGGGGCCTGTAGATGTGCAATGGACACGATGTCTGAGCTCCACCTCAGTGGAGATGGCCCCAGAGTCCTGAATGTGGGTTCCCCACCCCTTGCATCCCTGACCCACACTTTTTGTAGCTGATTGACCTCTTCATTTTTAAGAACATTTCTTGCAGAAATGCTATATCTGCTTTTAAGTTTTTAATGAATTGTATAACTTTAGCACTCTTAACTGGCATTGATAAACCATTAACATTTCCGACCATCCTACAGTTGACTGTCATGGTTTCTTCTTTGGTGATGAATGTGGATTCTCTGTCTCAGCTCATAGTGCTTTCATCCTTTTTAAATCTCTATGTCAGTATGCATTACTGCTGGTTAGGTAATTATAGTTTTTCGTATGCTACAGCATAAAAAGATTGGTACCCTCTTGCTTCTTATATGATTCCTACATAATCTTTTCTCACAGTAGTTGTGACTAACATATATAACATAAAGAATAAAAACTTTTTAACATTAATGGATATTCCATTCTCTACGGATCATTTCTAAGAAAGTAACATTCTCGTATAATTTAGTTTGGAGTGTGCCCCTGCCTTAAGTAAGGATGTAAACCATTCTACATAGCACTGTAGATCTTAATTCCTACATTGTAAACAGAATGAAAATGCATGAGAATTGCGTAGATTTATCAGTCCGCGACAAAGTAGGGGTCAAGATGGTCTTATACATAAACTAAGTAATATGTAAATAAATAAATAAGTGCTCCTAACTAAATGTGTGAACATGTGGGATAAATAACTGACACAACCAAGCAGGGATCAAGTGTATGAAAAACTCACATACTGTATGCGTTTGTCAATTTATTTTGCAGAAAAATCAATAAATATATACAGAAATCATAGAAGAAACAAAAATAATATTAGTCCTGCATAACAAAATAACTTCAGGACTCTGCTTTTCTCAGCAGAGGCTGTGGCTTCGTTTCAGCCTAGATATCCCAGTGTAATGCCTCTTACACTTCAATCATCTGTGTGAAAATCAGCACACTCCAAAGAAGATCCTTCTCCTCTCACCATCAGCACCAGACTGACTCGACTATCTCTGATCCCCTAGTGGTGAGCCCTATTTAAACCCTAGGGCTTACATCACACTCTGTGAGGGAGTTCCCATTGGCCATGACATTTACATAATGGGGAGTTCCCATTGGCCGTGACATTACATAATGGGGAGTTTCCATGTTATCCCATGCTTTAACATGCAGGGGCTTTTTATTTGACCCTTTTTGCCCAAATATGCTTTATTTCTACAGGCAGCCCCAGTTACAACACCTCTGGGGCCGCAGAAACTCATTTTCATATTTAATTTTTAATCGTGCTCCAAACAAGGAGCTTATCTTCAGCCGCTTGGTGTGGCATAACTCACTCTGGAGCATCCTGCTCTGAAACGAATGATGCTCCTGTGTCGCACTTCATGACCGGAAGCATTGTCGGGCACTGGAGTCGTTTTCCACACATGAAGCTGCAACATGCAGTCACGACTTTGGTGCTCAGCTCCTCAAAATCAGGCGCACGGCTAATATTTATTTCTTAGAGGCACCAGCTGCTTTTTAACCTAAAGCGTGATGTGCGCTATTCATTATGTCCACATCTGGAGATAAAGGAGAAGTGCTTTTCAGCACTTAATGTGGAAGTGGGGGGGGGTTCAAGAAAACAGGGGACAGAAAAGCAAAGAGAATGTCATGTTGGCCACCCTGACATGAAAAAAAGGGAAAAGCAGAAAAAGAAAATGGAGATCGGAAAAAGTGAAAGGGAAAACTGGTGGGGTGGGGGGGGTTGCACATCTGACTTTCTGTACATTGTTTTACTGGCAATAACAGGAGCTCCTTTTTACACACCTCCCCCACCAAGAGGCAACAGTATTACTGTTGTCAGGCACCCTCCTGAAAACCTAGGATGGTTGGAGCTTCCGCCCACACACTCTCAGAAACTCTGCCTCAGGGACCCCTTATAATTAAATACAGTATCTTCATTCGGATATAATAATCTCTACAATACAGTACTTTTCCCTGAGGCTCAAAATCATGGGTTGAATAAAAACACTTCACTCGTATATCACATCATATCACTTCTTTTAAGTATCATATTATACAGAAAGCAAAACACATTAATACACACATTTCATCAAGTTCCATCAGTATGGGCCCCATATCGAGACAAGAAATCTGCATTATGGTGTTTTGAGGCTGCTCTATGCTGAATAGTGAAATGGTAAGGCTGCAGAGCCAAGTACCACCGCATTATACGACCATTCGTGTCCTTCATCTGCTGGATCCAGCACAAAGGATTATGATCTGTAAGAACCTTAAACTCTGCACCCCATAAATAATACTTCAAAGCCTCTATTGCCCATTTCAAAGCTAAGTATTCTTTCTCCATGGTTGAATACTTTCTCTCCCTCTTGTGAAGTCTGCGGCTGATATAAATCACTGGGTGCTCCTCTCCCTTCTTGTCCTGGGAAAGAACTGCACCAATGCTGGTATCAGAGGCATCGGTGTGCACTTTAAAAGGGAGAGAAAGGTCTGGGCTGAGCAGTACAGGGAAGGAACATAAGATAGCTTTAATATTCTGAAAAGCTTCGTAACACTCCTGGGACCAGTGCACTTTATTAGGGCAATTATTTTTAGTCAGATCAGTCAGGGGCATTGCTATGGAGGCAAAGTTTGGTACAGACTGGCGATAGTAACTGTCCACACCCAAAAAGGACTGTACATGCTACTTTGTCAGGGGTATGGGACTGTCTGCTACTGCCTGAACCTTACTGACATCTGGTTTTACAGTACCCTCCCCAATAACAAAGCCAAAATACTTTGTCTCTGTTAGGGCAATAACGCATTTGGTGAGATTAATAGTTAACCCAGAGTCACATATGGATTAAATGACTGCACTGAGGTGTACGAGGTGCGTCTGCCGGTCAGGAGTAAAGATGACAACGTCATCAAATAGGCTGCACTGTACTGGGAATGTAAAGTCTGGTCCTTGTACCACTGAAAAGTCGCTGGGGCACCATGCAACCCAAAGGGCATTTTAGTGAATTGGTACAGTCCTACAGGGGTGCTAAAGGCAGTATACTCTTGGGCCTGTTGGGCTAGTAACAGTTAATGTTTCCATTTGCGTTTCCGTACCCATTTGCATTACCGTTCCCGTGTACGACTCCGTGTGCGTTACCCTCTGTGTTCTCATTTGCGCTTGTGGTTGCGTTACTGTTGCCATTTGCATTTCCACTACTGTTTCTGTTTGTGTTTCAGTTTGCATTTCCGGCAACCCTTTCGTTTGCATTTGCGTTTCTCTTTCAGTTTGCGTCTTAATTGCTGTTACTGTTACTATTTGCGTTTCCAATTGCGTTACTGTGCCCATGGCGCATTACGGTTTGCCTTTCCATATGCACTTCCATTTCCTTTTGCAGTTCTGTTTCCTTTGGCATTATTGTTGCTGTTACCATTACCATTTGTGTTTACAACTGCAGTAAGGTGACCGCACGCGTTACGGTTTGCGTTTCTGTACACGCTTCCATTCCCATTTCCATTTCTGTTTCCTGTGGCGTTATTGTTCATGTTAACTTTATCATTTGCATTTACAATTACGGTACCATGACCGTGTGCATTACGGATCGCTTTTCCATGTGCTTGCATTCGCATTTCCATTTTGGTTCCCTTTGGCGTTATTTATGCTGTTAACATTACCATTTGCATTTCCAATTGCCGTACTGTGACTGTGCACATCACAGTTTGCGTTCCTTATGCAGTTGCGTCTCCCTTTTGCGTCACTGTTCGGTTTGGCGTCACTTTGCGCTTGTGTTTCTATTAACCTTTGCTTTACCCTTTACGTTTCTGTCACCATGTGCGCAACCGTTAGTGCTTGTGTTTCCCTTACACTTACCGTTACTATGTCAGAAAACATCATGTGGTGGGAGCGCGTGGCTCTTCGGTCTCCGCACTCCCACCACCACATTCCATTCACTACTTCTGCAGATTCTCAAAAAGAAGGGAAATTAGAGGCAAAAAACTCCATTTAATGCATCAGTTAGGGTTGTTCCACAGTGACAAAAGTGAGGAAGTTCAATGTTGGGGTTGAAACCCCCCCCTTGCACCAACCCCCACCCTGCCCCTCCAGCCAGCATCGGGGTGTGTGGTGGGGTCGTCAGTCCTAACTCTTACCCCATTCTCCTACAGTTCACCACCTCAGCTTCTTTACACATGTGATGGGTGAGAGTTAGGGCGGCGACTGGCGCACGCCCGATGCTGGCTGGGGGCAGGGGAGGTGGTGGCAAGGGGGTTTTCAATCCTAACATCGAATTTTCTCACTTTTGTCACTGTGGAATAACCTTAACTGATGTATTAAATGGAATTTTTTGCCTCTAATATATATATATATATATATATATGGGGTGGTTGCACAGCCAGCAACCTGAAGCATGGTCATTTCTACTGGAGTTTTGGGCCTACTGTCCAATATTTATGTCCTCCTTAGATTGTGAGTTTGTCCATGTATCTTCATTTGGATCATGGACCCACTTTCAGTATTTTCATATGTTGTAATGCTAACATACTGTACAGTTACTAACAACAAACAGTGTAACAACAATTAACACATGCAGATCAGTATTCGATTAATTTAATGAAGTTTTTCTGGATCAGTTATTGACTCTTCCCCAGGTGGGCAGAGGCATAGGCACCCTTTCACACTGCCCCGTCTCACTGTCTCTTAAATTTAGCCTAGGGTCTTCTTGCCCCTAGGGGGCCCAGTCCAACATCATGTGGGCCCGCAGGAGCAGTGCTTTCCTCTCCTTATGTCATTACCTTGTTTGTTCAGAGGTCATGCAGTGTGACTGGGCAGGTGGCAAGGGTTTCTCAGCAGCATGTTCACCTTACTAGTAACAGCCGTATATCCAACCGTACTGGTCGGATACATGGCTGCAGAGTTATTAAGCGACATCCGAATGCACAATTACACTTTTTTGCGCATTCTTTGCTCATGCCTACAGGTCGCATGGTTTGCACGACCGGTCCAAAAACTTCCAGGAATATGCGGCCTGGGTCCCCGATGTGCCTTTTGAAGATTTCGTGAAAAAAAATTGAACAGTTCAAATGTTATTCAAAAAACAAGTTCCCATTATAAGTCAATGGGAAAAGCTGACAAAAAGTTCAACACTTTTGCAAATGCACTTTTTAGTATTGCAAATGGCCCTAGTAGTGTTGCAAATCCACCAGTTTTTTTCAGTTACTGATCAGAAAAATGCTTGGCGGCATTTAAAATTGGGACCCTCTAGGAACACAATTATTTTGTGTTCACCTAGTCGGACTCTCAGGATGCTAGCCATATCTTTATTTTGGAGTTAAACACCCCAGAAATATGTTTTTCAAATTTCTGGAAAAAGTAGTGTCGCAAAGTAGTATCGCACTTGTGACACTTTCACAAAATTTTCTGAAAGCTTTCACAAATTGCGACACTCCTCTTCCAGACTATGGCCAAAATGACAGGAGTTCTTTGCCACCCTGCTGCAAAAGAATAGTTTGGTCTTTTGAGCTGAAATTTGGAGGGAAGGCAGCCAACATGTCTCAGATGTGCCTTTTGGTGATTTGGTGACAAAATATTGCACGTAAGCCAAATTATGGTACTCCAAATTTGACTATTTTCCCATAGACTTACATTGTGGTGTTCACCGCGCATTTCGGGGCTCGTATCTCGGAAACGGTGTGAGATACGGAATTTTCGTCATGATAATGCATAGCCCTATGCATTCAGCAAAAACCTAGCCAAGAAACTCATGAATCATGTGAAATGAAAATTTTTTTTCTATGTCGCACGGCTCCTGAGATATAAGCAATTTAGTATTCCAACAGCTCATTTTCTGCTCCGAGGCCCATTATTATGCATACATTCTTTGTACACACTGTGTTTCTCTATCCAGCTGTTGGCCAAAAACAGGGTGTGCACTTCTGTTACTGCTATAGCTATGCCTATCTGGCAACTGTTGGCTTACAAGGTAGAGGTTTGGTAAGTACTAGCCTTCTTGAGCTGAACAAAGCCCTGCTCTAGTGGAGCTTCCTTGGTTAGGAGGGGCTTCCAGTGATTGCCTACAGGTGGGTTTTGATGGGCATTAGAAACATAGAATTTGATGGCAGATAAGGACCACTTGGCCCACCCAGTCTGCCCATTTCCCTACCTAATGGATAAGCTGCAGATCCTAGTTAACCAGCAGCCTACTTCTTTATACCCCCACCCCCTAGAATTGCCTTATGACTGTCCCATGCATGCTAGAATTCAGCCACTGTTTTTGACTCCACAACCTCCTCTGGAAGGCCGTCCCATGCATCCACAACCCTCCCTGTGAAAAAATACTTCCTTACATTACCTCTGAGCCGCCCCCCCATCTTCAAATTGTGACACACAAACACACAACCCTTTGCTTATTCGATGTGGTTACTGCCTGAACCTGGCCCTATCATCTGGATATGTGTTGCAGCAAGTGCAGAGCCCCCATTCAGGCCCCAGTCTCCCCTCCCTCCACTCTGCAATGTAAACTTCTTCATCTCATACAGGTTGTTCTCCCCCATTTCCCATACTGCAGCACCTGTTTCTAGATTTTTATGAGTTCCCACCATGCTGGCAAGCTGTTTGCCCAAATGATCTGCTATGCCCCCTCCTGTCTTTTGCCCTTCATGTTATACTGGTGCTGCAGGTTAACCCTAAACATAAAACCAGATACATTTTGCACAATGTGCTGATTTGATATATCTCAATCACTGCATTAACTAGGCCTCTTCTTAGGTGCCGCTTGGGTCATGAGATCTACAATGTCCCTTCTGCTGATCTCAAGCTGGTAGCTGATCTCTCCTTGAGAACCGAGGCTCCCCTGCCTGGCTTCCATAGGTGCTGCACAGTCCCCCCCCTCCCCCAAAGCAATAAGTGCCTCCCCTCCTTCTGCCAGCACATCCAGGCCTTCTTTTAGCACTACTCCTTAGGCTTCTTTACACAGAACAGACACCCTATATATATCATATAATCATTCCTGTTCTATGTGCAGTGGGTCCTCTGTTTAATTGTGCAGTCTGGAGCCTGCCTCCTAGAGAATGCAACTCCATAATTGTGTTTCGGAAGGGCTGCAGCATGTCATTGCTGTCCCCTCCCAGTGGCTGTTGGGCAGGTCTGAGCTATAGAATCCCAGTCCTGGAGGGCATGTGGCATGGCAAGAGGCCATGGCCTAGTGCACATCTCCCCTACCCTGACCTGCACATCTCTCACCCCTTTCTTGGATATTTAAATTGTGTCTTGCCCCATCACATCCCTGGTGTACCTTTTGTGGTTAGGGATGCCCCTCTTTGTAACGGTTGTGCTTTTGAATCTCATGAAGCCCCACTGCCTGGTAGTTTAACCTTTTGTAGCCACCAGCCATGTGGCATGATTGGGGGGCCATGACCTGATTCTCCACCCCCCTCTCTCAGGCCCTCACTTCTTACCAGCACTCGTCCCAAAAAACAATATGGGGTTACCTTGGTGGGCTGATTGGAGAATGTACTAATGATGCCTATTACGTAGTGGGTGTCAATCTAGGGTCCACTTTACAAGTTGGCCTGTGGTACTATGTCTGGTTTGTGAAGCAGTCAGGGGGACACCCAGGCATACTGGGAACTACGCCAGTACTGAAACTGATTAGATAACCAAGCAGGGAAAGAGCAATAAACAGACAGGTCTCACCTCAGTCCAGTGAGTATCTGCTTCACTTCCTCATTTGGCTAGCAGTTTTGGTGTCCATATTCAGTTCCTGTGTTTCTCCCGGCTGTCAGACTAGCTAGTTTAGAGTGTCCTTAGCATGTTTCTGTTGAGAACTCTTAAGCTGCCACATTTATTGGACTAGCTCGGCTGCAAGTGTGGCGGCAGCTTTTTTATTCTATGATGCTTGGATCAGGATTGCTGTGCTTTTGAGTTCTCCTACCTGCCCTGTGTTGTAGGTGCTCATCCCATCCTCGAATGGTATGGTGATTTTAGCTGGATATGGGGTTCTAAATTTGATATGCTCCTCTTTCAGGGCCCACCTGATTTTCTGGTAGGCTCTGTGCCGAGTGGCCAAACAGGGTGGGTAGTCGTTGTCAAAAAATATGCACATCTTTTCATAGAAGACTTCCTTCTTCTGATAGGCTTTATGAAGGATCAACTGTTGATCAGGATATCAGAGGAATTTAGGTATTATGAACCTAGGTTGAGCATCTGGGGCAGGCTTTGGTCCGATGGCACGGTGTACCCTTTCAGTTTCTAAGATAGTCTCTGTGGGCAGGTCTAGAGCTTTGACTATGAAGTCTTGCAGGAATTGGGATATATTTACCACTTCAGAGCCTTCAGGAAAATTGCATATCCTGATATTATTGCATCAATTTCTGCACTTGGCATCAGATCTTTTCCTGGAGACCTCTGGTTGTTTCATGCAGCTGCACTACTGCCCGTTCAGTGACATTCATGCAGCAGTCTGTTTCTGTTGCCTGCTGTTCAGTAGAAGTTTGCCTTTTCTCCAGTTTGTCAGTATCAGTTCTGAGAGCTTTTACTGTTATTGTGCTCTCCTTCCAGACATCCTTTAACTCCCAGAGAACTGCATCAGGTTGGAGCTGTACTGAGGATGGGGTCAGCTTGGCTAAGGTCTGGGTCCATTGGCAGAGCTGCAACATCGACAAGGCCTGGGAACCTTCATTGTCAGAACTAGCCTCGTTGAATATGTCACCAGCATTGGAGTCCACGAGCAGTCTGGGTTGATATGGCATTCATATTGTTGTTTGCAACCTCTTGCCAAGTTGAGTATTTTTGTACCAATATGCTGTTATTTTCAGGCTTTTGTCAGGTTGGGATGATGGAGCTGTGTGAGTAGGCCGTGATCCTAATCATGACATCACCAGAAATCTGCTGGGTACCCTTTCCTGGGACCACCACTTGTGCTCGATACTAAATTCCCCGATGTCTCACACAACAATGGCGCAATACTGACACAAAAGATAGTGTTTTTTGTGGGGAGCTATGCCTCCTGCACCCCCCGCATTTAATTATAATCAACTCCAGGTTGGAGTTGTACCGGGGGGGGGGCAGACCACTGGGAGAAGCTGCACTGGTGAAAACTGATCATTACAGTGACTGTTGCTGTAATGATGTGTTTTCGGGTTTTGCTGTCAGGGTGTCACACTAGAGTGGGCCATCGCCCTTTCTTGTATACATAATTGCAATCAAAACTAACAATTACCATCCAAAGTATTATATAAAATATAAGATTGTTAAGTCTGCTATATTCACTAGCATTGAGGGCTGAGGTGCTGGGCGCCTTACCTTGTGCTTTGCCAGCGACCAATGTTTGGGAATGAGCATGGGCCACTGGGGCTGGCAGGGGAGGAGAAGGATCGAGCATCCGAGGGACTGCTGTCTTTCTCCGGGAAGGGGGGAGGCCAGTGGTCAGTCCCAGACTGGCCCCTAGCAGAGACTGGGGGGCAGCATGCTGACACTGTAGACAAGGGGTGGAAATGGGCCGACACCCGGAGGGAGCATGTGCAGGCGTGTGTGGCCATGTGTGTGGTCCCCCTGTTGGCATCATTGCACGCCTGCTCCAGGGGGGTCCAACTAGAAAGCCAGAAAAATGGTCCCAGTCACTGCAGAATGAACGGCTGCTCACCACAGGCCCATCCCTGAATGGCATATCCCCAGATGTTGGATACTATTCGAGGTGAGTTGAGTTGGGGGCTCCTCACTGCCCTGCCATGGAGAGGAAACCATGGGGGAAGACAGGGATGCGGCCTGATGTCGGGGTACGGGGCTCAGTGGGGTAGCCGCAGATGTGAGCTGACTGGGTCCGAGGGACAGTTACACGTAAAAAAAAAAAAAAGTCTGCTATATTCAGAAATAAACCCATTGAGGGGGCTAACCAGATCATAAAGCCTCTTGCTCTTTGGGCTCATGGCCTTATGATCTGGTTGGTCAGTCAATGGGTTTATGTCTTTGTATACCACACTTATCCATCATTCATTCATTCGTTCATTCATTCTGTCTATCTATCTGTGTGTATTTATTAAATATATACTATATACATAACTACAATGTTACATTCTAATTAACACTATGTAACATTATATACAGTCAGTCCTGTACAGTGAGAATAGCTCACTCAACTTCATGTATCTTCAGAGTCTCATCGTGTTTTGACTTGTTGGGCCGTACTTCACTGCAACAGAGCATGATTTTATCACATGCACTCAGCTGCCTTGAGCTGACATTTGATTTCATTTAGGCAGTGTTTATTGACTGGTTCCCACCACAAAGTCAACATACGAACATTCGAATGTGCCAGCAGAAACAGACCACCCGGTCTATTTAAGTCTGCTAGAGTGTGCAGCTAGCATATTTGTGCAGTCTAATAGCCCCATTCCTTCCAGAGTTTCCCTGTGATCCACAGTAGCTGAGGACCATTGTTGTAAATGTGGAAAAAAAGCACCCACTACCTTTGATGTAGAAAGGAACATACCTGGCAGGGGTCCGAGGACATGTTTTGTCATTATATGTTGCATTTTTACACTTTATTTAGTCACTTTTATTCCACTAGAGGGATACATTTACATAGAAGTCCTTTCCCATTTTTCTCCTGGAACTCAGTCAGACTTATAATTTCAGTCCTGGAAGTGACCCCCACTGAGTTTCCACCACTGCACAGGACAGTGTGTCAGCCATGCTTATGCTTCTGCTTAGTGCAGCAGAAGAAGAATACCACACATGACACATCTTGAACTGTTGAATTCTTGTTGGAAATGCATCCGATTCTATTACATCTAATTAGTTGTGTAGAGGCTTATGACCACTATCCAAGCAAAAATGAGCACCAACGAGAAAGTCTTCAAAATGTTCACATATATAGCTGGCCCAATGGTGTGGAGGGCTGTGGTATCCGTGCCTTACCTCCTGCCATGTCAGTGACCTGTGTTCACGGTGCAAGCAGGGTGTCAAGGGTTGGCTGGGGAAGGAGAGGATTGAGTGTCCAAAGGACTCCTCTCCTCTTCCAGGGAGGGAGGACTGGTGCTCCCACTGAATGACTGCCCCCAGTGCAGGCCCGATGGTAGTGCGGTACTGTGGGCGCCAAGGAAGGGAGGGTGCTGCGGATGTGCAAGTGGTCCATGTATGCACATCTTGCGTGTGTGCCCCAACAATGGGGAAGGGGAAGAAAAATGGAGTAAAAACACCTCAAGCTGCGGATGATGAAGACCCTCCACAGGCTCCACACCTGGTGGCCGGGCAGGCTCTGGAAGTAAGTCCCAGTGATACCGGGGTGACGGGACTGGGGGAGTCGGTCAGAAGGGGGCAGCTAAGAAGCTTAAAATGTATATAAAAAATATCTTTGCATACCAATGTTAGTTCTAATGCCTCCTTCTCCATGTGAGCATAGAAACATAGACTTTGATGGCAGATAACGACCATGTGGCCTACCCAATCTGCCCATTCTGTTCCCTGCCTGTACTGCCACTGCACACCCAACTTGATTTTTTGCTGTCCCCACTGCTTCCCACTAAGATTCCCTTCTGCCTATCCCATGCATACTTGAAGCCCACCACTGTTTTTACCCCACCACCTCCACTGAAAGACTGTTCCAGACATCCATCACCCTTTCACTGAAGAAATACTTTCTCACATTTCTCTTGAATTACTCCCCTTCCAGCTTCAAGGCATGTCCCATTATTGTTGTGCACCTCTTTCTCTGAAAAATACTCTCTTCCAGTATATTATTTACTCCCATGAGGTATTTATAGGTCTATATCATATCCCTCCTCACAAACATAACACTGTTTAGCAGGAGTTGGAGATTGCAAAGCTTGTGTAACAGGCTTCTGAACATCTCCTGTTTCTGCTACCCCCAAGACATACGAAGAAGCATCTGCAGGACACCTTCAGCTCTTTGTTTGGACCAAACAGAGCTACTGCATGTGATACACTTAACTGTCTCACAGTTTTGAAGGTTTCATGCATTCCTGAGACACACAGGGTCATTTTGGACAGGAGATCTCTCAGGGGTCTCTCTCTCTGTCTCTCTTTCTCCCCCCTCACTCTCTCTCTCTCTTTCTCTTTCTCTCTCTCTTCCTCACTTTCTCTCTCTCTGCTAGGTTAGGAATAAACCTCCCCTAGCTGATTCACCATACTCTAGAAACTTCTCAGCTCACGCCCATTAGTCAGTTTTACCATGATTCTTATGACAGCTGTTTTATCGTGCTCAGGCCTCTTTCCATCTGCAGACAAAATATGTCCTAAAAAATTCAACGTGTGAGTATTTGATGACTGTGAACAGGGCACATGCATCCTGCTGACATTCCTTCTGGAGTGGCACTCTCCCAGAGATTGCCATTTTAACAGCAAAATTATTATAATTTATTGAACAACTCTGTTTTTATTGAAGACTCAACAAAAGGTTACTGTGGATCAAATTAGGAGAGCAGACTAGCAAATTTGGGTGAGCAGCCTCCGAAATGTCATTGTGTTGCCTGTATATCCATGGCACTCCCATTTTCCTTACCTTAAGGTTATGTCTACCTGATAGACTGCCAGATGCACATGTGACCTAAGGATCTTGTTTCGATCCCCTCACCAAGCCCCCTCTGTATCCCTTCTTCCATCAGTTTTTTTATGTGCATCTGATCAGGTTGCAGGCATTCAGCTAAGCTCCCATGCAACACAGCGATTAAGGCATTTAAAGTGACTATATGTCATTATTATCTGTAATATTATGTTACACACAGACAGTAAGAGGTTGTTGTTAATGTAGATGCTAGGAATAGCTATGTGAACAAATATGAATATTCTCTATGATCTCTCAGAGGTTTCCTAACCATGAGGCTATCGGGGGGGGGGGGTACCCATGCGTTGGTCATTGGTTCTAACATTGCTTGGAATAGTTTGTAATTAGGGCAGTAAGGGTAGGACATGTATCCATTGATGGTATGTGGCTGTGAATCCTGCATAGCTTCTACAGAGCTCCTCACTCATGAGCGAGGAAATCTGCTGCATGTTTGCAGCCCCTGATCCAGTGGCTGCTTGCGTTGGGCACAAGGGGAAAAAATTCAACCCCCATTAGCTTACGTTTAAGTGGCTCCTTTACGTCTACTCCCCTCATGCAGTGGAGTATTGTGTAGTGTCCCATTAGCCATTAGTTTCCTTGCCCCTGCCTACCGGTAAGGAAGCTGGGGCTATAGTCTATCTATCTCTATCTTTCTCGGCAACATAACAAGCATAAAGTACTGCTGATTTGTGGTCACATACTGCTGGGATTGTCTGAAGATCAGTGACAGGGTCCCCCATTTACAAAATGGCACTTCTTGCTGTTCTCTGCCCTCCATCCCTTCCCATGCTTGGGAGGGCAGACTGGCCATTTCAAACATGGGGCTTCCCCCGATCTCCACCCTCCATCTTTAGGCCTGTAGGGCTGGTTGATGTCTCAGGCATGCATGCGTGTGACGCCATCTGTGCATGCAGGCTGTCCCATTCACCCAAGTGGATGCTGGGATACCAGCAAGCTTGCACATGCGCAGTAGCATATCGCACATGCTAGCTCCACTACCACCCACCATCTTGCAAATGGATCTCTGCAGGGCGGCCATCATCTTAAGTTTTGCCATCCAGCACCATCTTGTGAATGGCACTGTCACACTGCTCAATTTCAGAGGGGCTACGTCTTAAACAAGGACATCACTTAATTATATACACATACCCTGTATTCAGAGGCACTTTCCTACTGAGGGCTGCACCTTAAAGATGCAGCTTTGTATAATCCCATGGGACAGGTGACTCTTAGAGAGGTAATGCCTTAAAAAGGGCAATGTACATAAGAGGTACACAGCGAACCCCTGAGGCAAATAGTGGCCCAAAGGTTTGATCATACCACAGTTACTCACTAAAAAAAAAAAAAAATTACCAGTACACTAAGCAGAGTTCAGAACAACTCCCCTTCATCCTCCTGCTGCCTCAACAAAAGGGCGTAAACTGCCCCTCCTGTGAGACTGAGAGCTCTGATCAAGAGATGGAGACACAGGAAGATGCCAGGGAATCAGGTTCCCAGACTAGGCAAGAATGGCAGGTGGATCCAGGTACAGTCACACTACAAAAAGCAACAGCAGCCATGATGGAGAGCCAAAGAAACTTCATGTTGAAGGTGATGGAGCGAATGGAGGCAATGATGACCAACTCCATACTGAACCCGGGGTCTCAACCAAAGAACCCTTCAGCTCCAAAACAAGGGGCCCACAGTTCACACATCTCACAGACCTCCAGCCCCTCACTGCTGGTAATCGAGGACCACGAGGCCTCACAGGATGAAATGTCCCAAGAGGAAGAGGAGTCTGAGGGCTCTCACAATAGTGAACAAGAATCAGACAGTGACTCTCAAAAGGAGCCTACCCCAAAAGCACCAGAGATTTCATTATGTCCAAGTTGTTCCCATCAGATAATGTCCTGAACCTTATTCGGTGAGTAAGAACCACACTAGAGTTTGAACAGAGGAGCGCCCAGAGTGCAAATTAGATCCTATGCTCAAAATGCCACCAAAGGAGGAAAACTTCTTCCCAGTATTCCCAGCCCTGGATGAACAAATAGTGAAGGAGTGGGAGGCCTTGGACCCAAAATGAATTGATGAGAAATGCACCATTCATAGATTATATCCATTTCAGGAAGACAGACTAAAGACTTGGAGCACAGTTCCAAAAATAGATCATAAAATAGCAGAGCTCAACAAAAGAATGGTATTACCTGCAGAGGGCACAGCGGCATTGAAAGACCCAGTTGACAAAAAGCTAGAGGACATGCTCAAGAAAGTCTTTGAAACATCAGGTCAGGCAGTCAGAGTGGCCACTACAGCAGTCTATGCCACCAGAGCCCAGATCAAGTGGTTAGACAAAATAAGCAAGAGCCTACCGCCCAAGTCCCAGGAGGCAGAATTGTTGAGCTATAAACTGTAGGCAGCCAAATATCTCGGTGACATTTCAATCGACTCGCTGAAGTTGAACTCCAGGTCGGCAGCAGTAACAAACAGAGCAAGACTTGCACTATGGTTGAAATTCTGGGACGCCAACAATAAGTCAAAGGCCAGGTTGCAAAAGCTTCCATTCAAGGGAGACTGAGTTTTCGGTGAGGGTCTTCAAGAGTTCCTCGAGAAGAGGCCAAAACAGAGATATCAATGGTGACGAGGATGCAGGATACCTCCCATCACATAGAGGCAGGTCCCAAGGGTACAGGCCTCACCCAGAGAACAGATATAATAATAATTCCTTTTGGGACAGAAAGAACACAAGCCAAAGCAGATACAAGCCCCACAACAGGGGCACAACCACCTTCAGAGGCAGGGGAGGAACCCCCAGAGGCAGGTTCACTAGCCAAAGAGGGAAAAACGGAAAATCAAATCTATGACTATGCACCACCAGAAGAGTCATCCAACACCTCCAGTCCACCCCAATCCAGTCCATCAGGACACTCCACTAGGGGGCTAACTTCAGTTATTTTCCAGCATATGAGCAACAACATCACACAGATGGGTGCAGGAGGTAGTGTCACAGGGATATGCCATAGAATTTGAGGGCATTCCGACAAGAGAAAGGCTAATATCCCCAGTGTCCAGAAAGAGGTACCCACCACAAAAGGTCCAAGAGGTGCTGGACAACCAACTACTATCAAGAGCAATACAACCTGTGCCACAGAAAGAATACGGAAAGGGCATTTACTCCATCTTCTTTTTGGTACCAAAGAAGACAGGGGATCTCAGGCCAGTACTGGACCTGAAGTTTGTCAACAGATTCATCAAGACAAAAAAATTCAAGATGGAGACAATAAGATCCACTCTATGATCAATAAGACAAGGGGACTTTCTGACCTCAGTAGACATGATAGATGCCTACCTCCACATTCATATGTGCCCGACTCACAGAACGTTTCTGAGATTCCAGATCCTGGGTCAACAATTTCAGTACAGAACACTGCCATTTGGATTGGCAATGGCACCAAAAGTGTTTACAAATGCCTCAGTGGTATTGGCAGTAAAACTTCAGGAAGAGGGGATTCACATAATTCCCTACTTGGACGACTGGCTCATTTGCACAAGGTTGGAGCTAGATTCCAAAAAGGCAACAACATGAACAGTGC
Source organism: Neoceratodus forsteri (assembly GCA_016271365.2). Lineage (NCBI taxonomy): Eukaryota > Metazoa > Chordata > Ceratodontiformes > Ceratodontidae > Neoceratodus > Neoceratodus forsteri. The sequence continues at coordinate 285,574,108 of JADMNL010000025.1, forward strand.
AGACTTTGACCAACCACAGTTGGGTAATCAACATAGCAAAAAGTTATTTATTGCCCACACAGTGGATGGAGCACCTAGGAGTGGAAATAGATACAAAAGAAGGCAAATTCAGACCAACAGACTTGAGAATAACCAACCTAATGAACATTGTTTGCAAACTGATGAACAACCCAACTCCCACTATAGCGCTAGTATCCCAGGTCCTCGGAGGCATGTCACCGTGCATCGATCTCATACCATAGGCATGATGGCATGTGCGCCCTCTGCAGCATCTACTCCTATGGTACTGCTCCCCATTGCAGAAGAACATGCAGTGCAAAATAGAGCTGACAAGAACAGTCCAAAGATCACTGCGATGATGGATGAGCAAGCATCACCTAATCGGGGAAACCCCCTGGAAGTAATACATGAAGTAACCATAGATACGGATGCCAGCCTGTGGGGGTGGGGAGCCTCAATGGGATACAAATCGGCACAGGGCAGATGGACACCATCAGAAAAGAAGCTGCTGAGCAATGTGCTAGAAATGAGAGCAGTGTGGAATGCACTGGTATATCAGGCAAATCGACCTTAATTCATTCATACAACAGGGCAACAGTGGTGCACATAGCCAAGCAGGAGGGCACCAGAAGTGTGGCACTACAAAGGGAGACAAGCAGGATTATGAATTGGTCACAGAAGCATCTGAAACACATCACAGCCATTCACCTAGTGGGAAAGCTAAACACAACAGAGGACTGGCTGAGCAGGGAGCAAATCCTCCCAGGGAAATGGAGGCTCCACCCAGAAGTGTTTCAAACAGTCCAAAAAAGATGGGGCACAATAGTGATGGACCTAATGGTGTCCAACAAGAACAAACAGGCAGAGAAATTTTACTCAAGATTCCAGGAGCCACAGTCAATGGGCATCGACTACCTATCAATCTCTTGAAGACATGACTACTCCTATGTGTCCCCCCCACCACTGTTAGCTCAGGTTCTGTCAAAGAAAGACAATCAAGGAGAATAATAATCCTCTTAGCACCATGCTGGCCCAGGAGGGCATGGTTCTCAACAATAGTGGCAATAGCTATGGACAGCTGGAAACTACTGTGACACATCTCAATCCAGACAACCTACACCTCACAGCTTGGCTCCTGAAAGGGAGAGACTGTTAAACACAGGATGCCATAGTTCAATAAACACCATGTTACAGTCACGATGTAGCACCACAACAACTACATACTCCAGACAATGGAATATCTTCGCCACCTGATGTCAATCAAATGGGATAACCAAAGCATTGCCATCCATTGCAGACATCCTACTTTATCTCAAGCAGGGCCTGGAAAAAGGACTCGCACCATCCTCTTTTGGCTATCGGCACGGCTTTGGGGACAGTAGATGGGATCAACCCAGGCTCAAACATAGATATAATAAGATTCTTAAAAGAAACTAATAATATAAGGCCAAGAAACAAGATAGGCCTCCCTCCATGGGACCTGACTTTGGTGCTTAATGCTCTTACAGAGTCTACCCTTCAAACCGATAACAGACATTAGCCTCTACTGGCTCAGGCTAAAAACAATCTTTTTGGTAGCAATCTTCTCTGCCTGGACAATAGGGGAATTGACCACATCATCCTGCAAGGAACCTTTCACCATGTTTATGCAGGACAGAGTTTCACTTAGAATGGTTCCATCATTCGTTCCCAAAATAGGCATACATTTTCACAACAGCCAAACAATAGACCTACCAATCTTCTATGAGGAACACTCAAACTCAAGAGAGAGGATCCTACACTTGCTTGATGTAAAAAGAACAATCAAGATGTACATATCAAGAACTGAGCCATTCAGAAAAACAGAAAGACTGTACTGTTCTCAGGGCAAAAGAAGGGCTTGGGGGCAGTGAAGGTGACACTGGCTACATGGCTAAAAAGAACTATTATGGAATCTTATAAGGCAAACCACAAGGTTCCACCAATGAGAATCAAGGCTCACTCCACCAGGGCAGTGGCAACTTCTTGGGCCGAAAGGAACTCTGCAACAGCCCAAGAAATCTGTTCAGCAGCAACATGGTCCACCTTACATACCTTCACACAGCATTACAGGCTTGACACATTCATCCCGAAGAGAAATTCCTTCGGACTTAAGGTACTGATGATGGCAACCTTAACCGATGTGGCACCCGATTGCTCCACCCCACCCTAGTTATCAGGACAGTGCTTTTTACATACCTTAAGGTAAGGAAAATGGGAGTGCCATGTACATACAGGCAACACAATGGTAGTTTACTCACCTGGTAAAGGTGCTTGTGTTACTGTATGTCTATGGCACTCCAGCCCACCCTGGGGGAGCAATAGGATGCCTGAAGTTATACAAGGACTGGAAACAAGACTGAAAAGAAATGCAGGGTCAACAACGCTCTAACAGGCCTTCTCCAGCTGGAAATAACTGTAATCTGGAAAAGCCAGCCTCATCTTTTCTTCCTCATTAGTGAGGTCTATTGAAACCCCAGAAAAGACAGTAACAGACTTCATACATAATAAAACTAAACCGGAAAAGGTATTAGCTATGCCTAATCTATGTATGACTTTCTACAAGGGACATTGATTTTTGACACAGGGGTCCAAATATTCAGACTGCACCGGGCAGTGGCACAAGCCTGGGTGCGGCGTAACTGGGCTGCACCAGGGCATGGACCAGGCGATATTCAACGGTGCTGCACCATGGCTCAGCACCATTGAATATAGCACAGAGGGTGCACACACTGCACACAGTGCAGTGGCACTGCGCCAGCACAAGACAAAGAACAGAAACAGGGGGATGCGCTAGCACAAGTGCAGTTGTGCTAGGTGCATAACCCGTGATATTCAGCATGGGACATGCAAATGATGCCATTATGCTTGCAAGGCACAAATGGGGCCATTTGCATGTCATTATGGCCCCATTTGCATGTGATGCACCGATCCCTGGCGACTTACGCCTGGCGCCCTGCCTGGCTGCAGCCATTGGGGATCAACACCCTGCTATGCCATTGAAGTCCCTCCACTCCTGTATGCCTGATCACGGGCATATGTAAAATCAGATCCCTGGTGGTCCAGTGGTAATCCCCCCCCATTGCCCGATCACAGGCATATGTCATTGGGATCACAGCAGTGCAACAGGAGTGTGTGGAGTTGGGGAGGGGCCTTAGACAAGTAGCACAAACAGTAACTTTCTCGGAAGTGCTACCTGTCTATGGCATGGATGAGGCTAGGGCACTCTGCACCATGGGATTCAATGACTGGTTGAAAAGCTGGTGCAGAGCTCAGGGATTTGGTTTCATTGGGGACTGGGGCTCCACCTGGAGGGATACAGGCCTATACAGGTGCGATGGTCTGCATCTATCCTGGAGAGGAACCAGGATCCTAGGTGATAGGTTTAAATGCTTCAGTGGCAAGCATTTAAACTAGCCAAGGGGGGAGGCATTGAAGAGAAGGGAAATCCTAGCCCCCAAAAAATCAGGTTAATTAGTGAGGTAAACACAAAAATAGAGCAGTCGATAGGGAGAAGGGCAGGGGTAAATGGAGAAAAAGACAAAGGCAGTAGGGACAGGGATGGGGCAAAAAGAAATAAAGCCATAACAAAAAGTGGAGGGTAATGAGTACCAATGCCCGTAGTCTAGGTAAAAAGCTCCCTGAAATGGTGGCCTTGATGGAAGAGGGATGCCTGGATATTGTGGCAGTTACAGAAACATGGTAAACAGAGGACCATGACTGGGATGTCAACATACCAGGGAACACAATCTACAGGAGGGACAGGGAGGGAAGAAGAGGAGGAGGAGGAGGAGTAGCTCTCTATGTAAGGGAAGGGATAAAAGCAACAGAACTAAAGGGTACACAGGGAGGGAGGAGGCACTGTGGGTCACCCTGGAGGCTGGAAATGGCTCCACAATCCCACAGGGGTTGTATACAGACCCCTGTCTCAGGGGGAGGAAATGGACAAGGAAATGATAGAAGGCATCCTTGGGATGGCAGAGAAAGGGGAGATATTGCTGATGGGGGACCTGAATATGCCAGATGTTGACTGGAGCATCTTTGCTGCTGCCACATCCAAGAGCAGGGCCATTCTCGATGCCCTACAGGGGGCATGCCTCAGACAGCTAGTTTTGGAACCCACTCAGGAGAGAGCAGTCTTAAAGCTGGTACTCTCAAATGGCGATGGAGAGAAGATCTCTGATCTTGAAGTGGGTAGCCATCTGGGAACAAGCGACCACCAGTGTGGTTCACGATAAACTTAACTGTAGAGTCAAGCCACACAAAAGTGAAGGTACTGGACTTCAGGAGGGCTGATTTTGTCAAAATGGGAGAGTGCCTCAGAAAAGCACTAGCAAACAGGCAAGAAGGTGGGGTGGAGCAACAATGGAGAAACATCAAAACCGCCATCGCAGAGGCAACAAGTCTTTGTGTGAAGCAAATAAACAAATCAAAATGAAAGAAAAACCACTAAGGTTCTCAAAAGAAGTGTCGGGGAAGGTAAGGGAAAAAAAGATAGCATTCAGGAAGTATAAGAAAGCACAGAAGGAGCGGACAGAGAACTGTACCAGTTAAAGCAGAAGGAAGCGGGTAAGGCAGTCAGAATAGCAAAGGCCCAAACCAAGGAAAAGATAGCCAACTCGGTTAAGAAGGGGGATAAAACCTTTTATAGGTACATTAGGGAGCAAAAAAAGACGAAGGCAGGGATACTGAGGCTGAACAAAGAGGAAGGTGATTGGGCAGAGAGCGACAGTGAAACAGCAGGGATACTGAACGAATACTTCTGCTCAGTATTCACAATGGAAAAGCAGGGGAAAATACCTAATTCAGTCAATAGAAGCACTCTGGATAGGGGGGGTTGATATTAGTCCTTTCACAGAAGAAAGGGTTCTGAAAGAACTCTTAAAACTGAAGGTGGATAAAGCAATGGGGCCTGATGGGATTCACCCCAGAATTTTAAAAGAACTAGGGGAAGAACTAGTAACACTTCTGACTACCCTTTTTAATAAATCATGGGAGGATGGGGTGGTACCTGAGGACTGGAGGAGGGCGGATGTGATTCCCCTTCACAAAAGTGGGAGCAAGACAGAGGCAGGAAACTACAGACCTGTCAGTTTGACCTCAGTGGTAGGGAAAATGATGGAATCACTTCTAAAGGAAAGAATTGCTGAGTACCTAGAGGCCAGTGGGGCACAGAACCCAAGGCAGCATGGATTCACAGCAGGAAGGTCATGTCAGACAAATCTAATTGATTTCTTTGACTGGGTGACCAAAGCAGTAGACCAGGGAGGGGCTGTGGACATGGCCTACCTAGACTTTAGCAAGGCATTTGACACAGTCCCACACAAAAGATTAATAAACATATTAGCAAGCCTGGGAGTGGGTCCTAGGGTGGTAGCCTGGGTAAAACACTGGTTGGACAACAGGATACAGCGGATAATAGTAAATGGAGTCCACAGTGAAGAAAGGAGGGTTACCAGTGGTGTACCGCAGTGTTCAGTACTGGGGCCGGTCCTTTTTAATGTCTTTATAAGTGACATTGCAGAGGAACTGGAAGGGAAGGTATGTCTCTTTGCAGATAACACAAAGATCTGCAACAGGGTTGATACACAAGGTGGGGTGGAAAGAATGAAAAGGGACTTGGAAAGGTTGGAGGAATGGTCAAATGTATGGCAGCTTAGATTCAATGCAAAGAAGTACAAAGTAATGCACCTGGGAAACAAAAACCCAGGGGAAGAGTACACAATGGGGGTGAGATACTGACAACAACAAAAATGGAAAGGGACCTGGGGTAGTCATATCAGATGACCTAAAGGTGGGCCAGCAATGTGAGAAGGCAGTAAGGAGGGCTGGGGGGATACTGGGATGCATAGGGAGAGGCATCACCAGTAGAAAACAGGAAGTTGTTGGCCCTCTGTACAGACAGTTGGTAAGACCACATCTGGAGTACTGTGTGCGGTTCTGGAGACCCCATCTCCACAAAGACATAGACAGGGTGGAGGCTGTGCAGAGGAGGGCAACCAAAATGATGCAGGGTCTGCATCAGAAGACTTATGAAGAAAGACAAAAGGAACTAAAGATGTATAGCCTCAAGGAAAGGAGGGAGAGGGGGGACATGATAGAAACTTTCAAATACCTCAAAGGAATCAACAAAGTCCAAGAGGGTAGCATCTTTCAGAAAAGGAGATGGGCAAAAACAAGGGGGCACAATTTGAAGATGGAGGGGGCACAGCTCAGAGGTAATGTGAGGAAGTATTTCTTCACAGAGAGGGTTGTGGATACATGGAACAGCCTTCCTGAGGAGGTCATAGAGTCAAAAACAGTGGGGGAATTCAAGAATGCATGGGACAGACATAAGGCAATTCTAGTGGGAGGTAGGCGGAAGTAAGCTGTTGGTTAACTAGGATCTGCAGCTTATCCATTAGGTAGGGAAATGGGCAGACTAGGTGGGCCAAGCGGTCCTTATCTGCCGTCAAATTCTATGTTTCTATGTAAATTCAGATTCCTGGTGGTACAGTGGTATGCTCTTTTCGCCCGATCGTGGGCACATGTAAATGAATGACCCCTGGTGGCTCAGTGGTATCCTCCCACCCACCCACAGAGGTCTCCGCCACCCAGCACCCCCAGCATCAGTGGTGGCAGCACCCCACCCGCATGCTGCCTGGCCACCCACCAAATGACAGCATACAGTACGATCTGTATGCCTATTGGTCCACTGTGTGGACCAATGGGCGTTTAGACCATACTATACTACACAGGCCCAATATATCAATATACGAGTTCCCCAATGAGTCACTTCCTGCGGTATTTTGGATACTGGAACGTTTTGGTGCAGTCTCAGGATACAAGCGCAACACTGGAAAAATGGAAGCTCTCACCTTTCACTATCCCCGAGCAAGAAATCAGAATCAAATTTCCGTTCAGGTGGGATGTAGATAAATAAAAAAAACCTGGGGGTCTACCTTGCTTGAAAACCAGAAGATACCCTGAAAAATAACTATACCTCCATTTACACACAAATGCAGCAGAACCTGGTGAGGTGGAATCTTTTAGCATTGAGCCTTACATGCAGTGGACCAATAGGCAAGCAGATCGTACTGTACCCTGTCATTCGGCAGCGGCCAGGCAGCATGTGGGCGGGGTGCTGCTGCCCGCCGATGACAGGGGGGTGCTGGGTGGCGGGGACCTCTGTGGGTGGGTGGGAGGGATTACTACTGGACCACCAGGAATCATTTGTTTACATGTGCCCGTGATCGGGTGAAATGAGCGTACCACTGGACCACCAGGGTTCCAATTTTACAAATGCCCATGATCAGGCAAAGGGGGGAGTACCACTGGACCACCAGGGATCTGATTGTACAGATGCCCATTATCAGGCGACAGGGCAGGGGGGCACATGTCTACCAGGGCAGGGTGCTTGTGGATGGTGTACCTGCTGGCTGAGTGGCCGCCCACGGCTGGTGGCTGTTGTGTTGTGCTATGCACTACAGCCACCCGTCTGTAGGTGGCCAGCATTTGAGCTTTGGTTTTTTGGCTCAACTTTGTGCACCAGTGTGCGGCGCATGTAGGCGTTGCACCAGCATATGCACCGCACATCCCAGGCTGAATATCGGGATGTGCCGCATATGCATGGGCACACCCCCTGCAACTGTGCCACATACATTACCAATGCGACCCGGCACATCAGGGGTTGCGCCACACAGCCTGCCCCTTTGAATATCGTGGTTGGGGCGCATTGGTATGTATGGCACAACTTGTTAGCGCCAGGCGCAACCCCTTTGAATATCCAGGCCAGAGGATATTTTATAATAAAGAGTGCTGCTAACAAAGGCGGGGAGGGAGAATTTAAGTATGGATCCATAATAAATAGAATCATCTATAACAGGATAAAAGGTTACTCTGAGCACCAAAGACATAAAAGTGGGCATGCACGGCAGTGGGAAGGGGGAACTTTCTTAATTATCTGTAATCTCATGCCCCTGGTCAATGGAGGGATGGCTACCCTTTTAATATATGGGTAGGGCATGGTCCTGAATCATCTCCAGAGATTCCTCTGTGGATCAAAGATATAGGTCCAATTTAATCCCATTTACTCATGGAATATGGGAGTCTATTGTCTTTCTTATGGATCGAAGCCTCCCCCTGATATCCACGTAAACTGGGGCTCAAGGGGAAGAATTAAAGATTTTTCTGGCCCTTTCTGTCTTAAGAAGGGAGAGTGATGAGAATAACTACCCTTCTTCTGGCTGAGATACATACTAATTGGGGCGGGGATCCACAGATATAAGGGGTACTCAAATATCCCAGCTAACTTCCACCAGAAAGTGACGAGTGATCAAGTATGCTCTAGCATCTGAAGGAGTTTAGTGATAAGCGCCAGTTGCCCCATACATTTCACTGGGGACACCGAGTTGTCACTTTTTATGACCTTTTGTGGCACCATCTTGGTGTCACAATTGTACCTAGGAAGTCAAATTTAAGCCTGATATTAGGCTTCCTTTCTTGCTCCTATCGTTTTATCTTTGTTACACACTTGGTTCATGGTTGGTTAGTGTACTTTCTGAATACTGTTAAAGGTTAAGCAACCACCGTTTGGTTTGCATATGTGCATTATTCATGGAAACCTATTCATCAAAAACACTTACTTTTAAAGTCACAGCAAGCTGGCCATTTAAGCATCTGAGAAATGCTCAAAAAATGCTCAAGTATGGTGGAGTCTCAGGTATACAATGTACCAAGGCATTATGGCTCATTTAAATATTATATCATATAATGTAAAGGGAATTAACTCCCTAATTAAACACACCAGGTTACTCACAGAGTTAAAGCATTTAAATTGTGATGTGGCATACCTTCAGGAAACACACCTGCCAGAGTCTGAACATATTAAATTGAGGCATATGTGGATAGGGCAGGTGGTTGCTGTATTCCACCCTATTGCCAAAAAGGCTGGAGTGGTGATACTTATTAAGGGGAATAGTCTTCTAATAGTGCAGGATAATGAAGAAGGGTTTCAGGGTTGCTATGTTAGAAATGCAGGTTCTCTGCATGATAAACAGATACACCTTATAAACATATATGCCCCAAATGATGGCACTGATAAATTAATCTCAGACATTTTCTCAAAGATAGCTGCACTACTCCAGGGACAGATATTGTTGGGGGGAGACTTTAACACCATCATGTGCCCACACTGGGACCGATCATCACTCCAATCAACCACAGGTAAAGCAGCCCAAAAAAACTTACAGCACTAGCAACAGAATTAGGCTTGAGGGATATTTGGAGGTTCCAACATGAAAAAGAAAGAGATTATTCCTATTATTCTGCAGCACAGAAATCGTATTCCCATATAGATTTATTTTTCACACACAATTCAGACCTTCACACCATCAAATCCTCTAAAATACACCCCATTATCTTATTGGATCATAGCCCAGTCTCCATAATGCTCATTTGTGGGATGGAAGACCAACTAACAATATGGAAACTGAATGTTTCTTCCTTAAATGACACAAATTTTGTTAAACACTTGTCCAGGGTAGTGACAGACCTAGCGGGTGACTCTGCAATGACGGACTGTTCCCCGCTGCTTTGGTAGGACACCCTAAAAGCAGTAATTCGAGGGCAAATTATTAGCTTTGCCTCAGCTAGAAAAAAATAAACAAACCTTCAGATCAAAAAACTGAAAGACAAAATCATAGCTTTAGAAATACGGCACAAAAATAACCCAGAGAAAATTAAAGTGTGGAAAGAGTTAAGCAAGGCATAAGCAGAACTACAAGAGACAGACAACAAGAAAGCTGAAGGTCTCCTGCGTTTTACAAACCAGAAATATCATGAAGTGGGAGGGAGAGCGGCCAGGCTCCTGGCTTTCTGGTTGAGGAAAATGCAGGCTGATAAGTATATATCTCAACTTGTAGATGAAAAAGCACCACAGAAAACATGGGTAAAGCCAAGGGATATAGCTCTCCAATTTAAACAATACTACACCACCCTTTTCTCAGAGGATAAACAATCTCAAGTAGTAGCGGATAAAGCTAAATCTTTTCTTAGCTCTTTGAAGTTATCCACTTTACCTCTAAAAACGCGAGAAGCCCTGTCGGCTCCAATAACAGAACAAGAGATTCTTCAAGCGAGTACAACTCTTCCAGCAGCAAAATCTCCAGGCCTTGATGGCTTTAGTGCAGAATTTTATAAAAAAATTAAGAAAAGTCTAGCCTCTTACTTAGCAAAACTCTTTACTGACTGCCTTAAAGAGGATAAATTGCCACACTCCTAGAGAGAAGCCTTAATCACTATAATCCCCAAACCTGGTAAACCTGGAACAAACTGTGAGGCTTATAGACTAATGTCTCTACTAAGTCAGGACCTAAAAATCTTAACAAAAATTCTAGCCAGTCATCTTCAAAGATATACTGAGTTCCTGGTGCACCCTGACCAAACTGGGTTTATTCCCCATCGACATATGTCAGACAACATTAGGAAATTATTAAATATTTTAAGTTACAAAACCTCAATCAAGACACCACAACTTGCCCATTTAACCACCTTAATTGGACGTATATGCAAGAAGTCCTGGAGCATATGGGGGTGGGAGGTGATTTTCTTAAATGGATTTCTTTGTGCTATTTGGGCCCCACAGCTTGTGTCCAAGTCAACGGAACTATTTCAGAATATTTCCCTATAGAAAGGGGCACTAGACAAGGATGCCCTCTGTCCCTGTTACTGTTTGCTCTCACTATGGAACCATTTGTGCAGACAGTCTGGGAAAATCTGTCCATTTGAGGCATTCAGATAAACCAGGTCCTAAATTAAATTTCCCTCTATGCAGATGACACCCTACTTTATTTAAATGATCCAGAACATTCTATTCCCCGTTTAATTAAACTTCTAGAATAATTTGGCAACATTTCATGCTTTAAGGTAAATATGGACAAATCAGAAGTTATGAGCACTGGCAGCCCCCTCCCAACATCTCTTAAAAGCAAAATCCCCTTTTAATGGGTGAAAAGTAAAATTTGCTATCTAGGTATTCATATACCCACAGATCTTTCCAAACGTTATGAATATAATTACAGCCTCCTAAAGAAACAGGTTTTTCAAGATATTAATAGATGGCAGACACTCCACTTTACATTCACCAACAGGGCTGAAACTATTAAAATGAATATTCTGCCAGGGTATTTGTTTCTTTTCTCCACTTTACCACTACCTATCCCTCGGGCTGACTGGAAAGAGCTGAGGAAAAAACTTTTGTGTTTTATCTGGGCGGGCAGAAGACCTTGGAAAAAGTGGAATTTATTAACAGAAACCAAAAAAAGAGGAGGATTGGGAATGCCCAATTCCCAAAATTACTACAGAGCTGCGCAGCTTCTCCTAATCTTAAAAATGTTATCCCCAGAACGCAGAGGAGGCTGGTATGCAATGGAGGAGGGAGTACTTTCATCAATCTCCCTTAGTATTCTACCATGGTCCTTCCTTAAACAAGACCTTAAGATAGTAATAAATCACTGGACTAAACACACCTTCTCTGTCTGGCTGGATACCAGGCAGTGGTGGGAGATCCCCACCCTGATATACTAGGAGTTATACTTACACTGGAATTCGTTAGATGTACAGGAGGTGGGTTAACCATGTAAGTACATCTTCCAGCATGCTGGAACAAGTTACTGTGGTTACAGTAGGTGGGTATCCACATATTTTTTTTAAATCTCATTATTATTTGAGTTCACAAGGTGAATTGGCAGTGAATTCCACAGTGGAATAATTATTTGTGTAAAAATGAATCTCCTGTTATTACTTTTTGGATAGGTTAGGGGTAGTTGGAATTTGTGGCTTCTAAGATTGCATGATCTGGAAATGAATGTCATGCCCTCTTCAGTCATTAATTCTGGGTCTCTTAAAATTTTGTACATTAATAATAAGTCCCCCCTTATTCTGCGCTGTTCCAAGGTGTACATGTTCAGCTCCCTCAGCTGTTGATTGTAGGTTGTGTTTTGCATATTATCAGCTATTTTGGTAATCCATCTCTGAACCCCCTCAAGTCTTGACACATCCTTCCTCAGGTAAGAACTCCACAACTGGGAACAATAGTCCAGGTGGGGACATGTGTAAGCTCTGTATAGAGGCAATATGCAATCCCTGTTTCTGGATGCAAAAGATTTTCTAATGCAACCTATTATTCTGTTTGTTTTGGTTACCAGATGACCACAGTGTCTTCCAAAACTAAAATCAGAAGATATAATTATTCCGAGGTCTTTTTCTTCAGTGACTGTACTTAGTGTTGTGCCATTTAGTGTATAATGTTGATTGATATTATTTTCACCGTGGTGCATAACGACACATTTTTTAGTATTGAATGACATGCTGTTGTTTTTTTGCCCAAACTTCCAGTGTATTTAGATCCTGTTTTATGTATTTTATATCATCATTAGTTTTGACCTTGGATAATATTTTAGTATTGTCAGCGAACTTTATGGCCAAATTATGTAAGTTAGGGTCATGTCTGAAATAAATATGTTGAACAGCACCGGCCCCAAGACTGAACCCTGCGGCACATCACTGGTCACTTGTCCTGAGGGTGATTGATATCCCCTAATGCAGACGGTTTGGGTACGGTTATTCAACCATTCGCTTACCCAGTTCACCAGTAGATAATTTATCCCGTGTGGAAATTTGTTCCACTATCAGAATTACCTCATTTCCCAGCCCCCAAAAATGACCCTTGTTTACAAAGATGGGCACAACTAGGTCTTAAATATTTAACACAATTTATACAGGGAGAAATGGTTAAGTCATTCCAACTGCTGCAGAGAGAATTTAGTGTTCCCTGACAAGACTTTCATAGATTCTTCCAGTGTCGACACTATATAAGCCAAACTTGTGGAGCAATAGCCCCTCACTAAAGACTCAGCTCTAACAATTCAAATAACTTGTCAGAAAAGTCGCATGGCAGACTCCAGGCAATATATTTAATGTATTTATAAGACTTTACAGGAGAGGGTGGGTACCTTACTAATATAAAATATTGAAGAGAAATGGCATGAGGAGATGGGCTTCTCAATCACTGAAGAGGAATGGAGTAACGTATGGAAGGAAATACACAAAACAACCAACTCCCCCATATGGAGGGAGTTTAGGTGGTAGGTAACTAGTAGATACTTTACTACCCCAGAAATCTCTCAACATTTTGCCTCCTCTAATATGGACAGATGTTGGCGATCCTGTGGAGAGAGAGAGAGAGAGGCACACACTACCACATATTCTGATAGTGCCCACTTATCCAAACATATTAGAGTAGTGTAATTAGTGTGTTTCAACAGACCTTTCACTTGGAGGAATCCCTATCCTTTGTAAACTTAGTCCTTGGGTTACCCCTGAACCTTGTCTAGGAAATATCCATTTGCCATCTTGTTAATATCGGCTCTGAAGGTCATTACTCAGCACTGTTTGAAACCCCACCCATTGTCCTTGAAGTTATGGTTTAATAATATCATTTCTATCAACACTATGGAAGCTGTCACAATCCAGTTACGGCTGTGCACAGACCAGTTTAATGCTATATGGCTTCCATACTTTGACTACCTAGAAACAACAGAGGGTACACCAGTGTTAGAACAATTTCTTATACCTTAAGTGTATCAAACTACACTATATAATGACCTTTAGAATGCCAAACATTACAGCCTGATACCCTGGAAACAATCTTTTATAAAAAATTATATAAGTGAGGAACCTATGAGACTCCCCTAGAACAAAGAATGTGACATAACCAAGGTGCTGTTGTGAAATAATTATATTTAAAACACAGGTTTCCATAGTTTTATTTCTGTTTGTTCTTTGTTTTGTATAAACACATGACATATAGTATATCAAATGTATTCTAAATCAATTGGTCAGAAGTGCAGATATAACATACAGATGTTTATTTAACAGAGGATAAGGAATCTCATGCACATGAAGACTTACATACTTCCAGACTTTGATTCAGGACTGAACTGTCTTAGATGATGTTGGTGTTCAGTTTATTAGGACTGGCACCTGCAAGACAATTAAGAAATTATTGGTAAAAACTGCTAATTTCTGAACTGTATTATTAAGAAACTCTCACTGAACATTTCTACAGTTGTAATAATGTCTAAAGTTTTCTTTTTTATGTTATGTACTTGTCCTGTGAAAGTTAATAAACTTTACAAATTAAAAAAGAAAGAAATGCAGGGTAATTAAAAGGCTTGGCCCCTAGGATACAAGAAAGAGACAATTATATCTCCAATATATGTTTCAAGAAAGTTTCAGATATTAATAGTAAGCATCTATATTAATTAGGTTCAATAAATTAGAATTAGCAAGAACTTGAAGCCTCGAGAACGCGATTACTGTCTGTGCATGCAAAGATTCTTAATTAAAACTGTGAAAGTATTGAAAACTTATGGAAGAACGGACACAGAGGGGGCTTGGTGATGGGATTGAAACAAGATCCTTAGGTCGCATGTGCATCTGGTAGCCTATCAGGCGACCATAACCCTAAGGTAAGGAAAATGGAAGTACCATGGATATACAGTAACACAATCACCTTTACCAGGTGAGTAAGCTACCATTTTCCTGATTCTCTTCCCTACTCTAAGTATGCTTCCCACTCAGGTTCTTGTAATTAGCTAAAGACATTGAACAGACCATCTCAAACTTAAAGAGACGACTCACAGACTTGGCCCAACTGGCCTGACATCTACAGCAGGGCATGTCTATACTGATGAGGTGTGGGTTGTACTGCCTCTTTGCGGATGACACCAAAATCTGCAATAGGGTGGGCACTTTGGGGGGGGGAGTTGCAAAGGATGAGCAGAAACTTGAGAAGATTAGAGGAGTGGTCAAGGGTATGGCAGCTGGGTTTCAATGCAAAAAAAAAGTGCAAAATAATGCACTTAGGAAATGGAAACCAAGGGGCAGAGTACAAAATGTGTGGACTGGTATTGACAACTGTGATGCTTGGCCAGCTGGTTATGATTGTTGCATGGTATTTGTAATATAAAAATATAGTATGTGATTATCTCACATAAGACAGCCTGTACTTATGGGTGCCCCCCCCACACAGGCTTCAGTGAAGCTACAGGGTATATTAACCTGAAACCAGGAGTTAATTAAAAAGACCAGAGACCTGATTAAACGTCTCCTGTTTTTTTTTTTTTTTGTCTTAATTAGAACTGACCCAGCTGTCAGGATATAGGGCTTGTAAAGTTTTATGATTCCTATAGGAAGAACATTGATACCACCATGGTGTTAAAAGTTGTAAAACTCTTTGATATGCCTTGGGAACAGGAAACCACACAAGATCAAAGAGAAAATGTTTAATTAAGAGGTCATATTTAGGAAGTACTTTTCCTTCTGATGTCACATTATTTAATATACCTCCTGATCAGACATCATGTTTGTATTTTTTTGATTCTAAAAGGAGGAGCTGGATGACTCACCAAGGGGTTGGGGAGATGGAGCTGAAATGTATCCTTGTAACTGGGGAATAAGACATATCTTTTGGGGGGCTCTTAAGAAACAGTTCTTTAACTTTCAAGGCACTTATAGAGGTAATACATTAGATAGAAAAAGTCTAAGGCCCAGATATTCAAACTGCGCCCAAAAAGTACGCAATAGCAGGAGCAAGCACAAGTCCATTGCGCCCATGCGCAAGAGGCGCGATATTCAAAAACTGAGACGGCCAACCTGCACCTACAGCCAACGACTGAATATCACACCACCTGCACCATAGCACAACTAGGGAGGGGAAAATGAGCAGATCTGATTTGCCATAGCGCAACAAGGGATGTTCAGCTGAGCAGTCCAGAGGCGCCATAGTGCAACCAGGGATGCCCCTCAGCAGCAGGGTGGCAATGCAACTGCACAACCAGAGAGATAGGGGCCCACCACCCATGCCACAGATGGGCAGAGGAACACACAGCAGAACAGACATCGTCCCCCCACACCCCATGCACTGCACAACTGGGGGAGGGCTGGAATAACCACTGGCCCATAGAGACAAGCAACCAACCCACAGCCGGGCCATGGTGCCCCATCACACCCCCTGGCAAGCTGTGATTGGCACACAAGGAGGGCTGACCACCCCGTGCCACACCATCCCCCCAATGCAGAGCACACCCTGCACCATGGCCCCCAGACACCCTTCCCAGGAGCAGCGTCCACCACTGCAGGAAACCCCATGCATGCCACCACCCCCACTGTGACAATGCAACCCTCTGCACCACAGAACCATGCAAGGCAGCCCCACCACAAGCACCCATCAGTGGGTAGCAGCACACAGCGATGCAATGATGGCATACACAGTGCCACCATGCACAGCCCCGCCGAGGTACAGCTGAGTGACTGACCATGCTTCGGCACATGAGGTACCCCACATGGGACAGGGCATGCCCCGGACACCACGACCAGTGGTACAGCACCCTGCACACTCTCCCAAGGACACACCCTGACCCAGCACTGGTCACAACAGCCAGCGCAGACACCCACAGTGGTGCATGGAAGCATGCACCACACCGGATGCCACACAGTGCATGGACAGACACCCACCCATACCCAAGGCCACAACAACACAGGGACGCAGTAGCGGGGCAACCAAGCCCTCAGCGTGGGCCCATGCAAACTGTGTACACACAACCTGCAGTCCTCCATGGCACAGGAGTGGCAGCCACCCTGTGTAGGCACTGTGGGCCTGTACGCCACCATCATTTGCCCGGAGCACAAGTCACAGACAGTGGTGCACATCCCCTGCAACACACACGAGCCACAGCATGGAGGTGAGACAACAACTGCGGAGGCCACAGTGTCACCCGAAGCAGACATGCACCACACTAGTGACAAGAGGCAACCCAGCATCTTGATGGTACAGTGGCTACCCTGCATGGACAGCCACCACTGACATGCCAGCAGACTGTGCAGGTCGCAGCCATGCAAGGGTGTCAGCTGCACAGGCCATGGATGGGCTGACAGGGGCGCCATGGACACAGAGCATGCACCATGGACCACTGCACACAGTCATCCAGTGCACAGGGCACAACACACACACCACAGACACTGACTGATAGCTACCCCCACACCATAGTCACCTCCCCATGGACTCACACACATACCCATGACTGCACCACCCCAGACACCATGCACACCACTGCAGCTGAGCACCTATAGCCCACTGCAAATCAGAGACCACCACAGTATTCACATAAAAATATCTGTATTCAAAAACAATATCAAAACAAACTATTTACAATACTGTGTACAAAGTTGGGGGGAGGGCCACAAACAAGGTGGGGGTGGGTAAGAGGCAGGGGTGAACAAATGGGACAGGAAAGGAGGGGGGTGTGAGGGTGGGTCCAGGGGGTAGGGGATATCAGGGGCAGAGGGATGGTTAACCAGAGTCCTGCTCCCCGCTCTGGCTGCTCCACCTCCGGTGCCTCCTCCGGACCCCAAGCTGGTCGATCCATTGCAGGATCTCCAAAGAAGCCCTTGCCATATTCAGGATCTCCCTTAATGCCTCCAGAATCTCCTGCAGCTGGCAGACACCTAGGACAAGGGAGCACAGTCAATAGGTGTGAATGCACAGCCCCATACAGCCCACCCACTGCGCATGGCATATGGCTGTAGGACATGCCTCTGTGATGGTGTGTGACCACCCACAGTGATCACGTCCACAAGACCTGCCCACCCAGGCACATACAGCCATGTGGAACACTGCACACACCCACCGGCCAAGTCATGCACAGCACCACCGTGGCCGTTTAGTGACATGGCTATGTGGTGCGATGGCAGTGGCACAGCCATGTACCCGGTGCATGCATGGACCACCATCTATGCACTCGCAGACATGCAGTGCCACTGGACAGTGCTGACTATAACAAGTTGCGTGCATGGTAGTGGTGTCAATGGATGGTGGCCATGCCCCGCTGCCCACACTATTACACAGCATGCAATAGTAATCATGGAGGTATGGCACTCACCATCATCAGGTCGGTCCCTCGGGCGCTGTGGACCGTCGCCCCTCCTAGCGTCCCTGTCCTCCTGGTGGTGCCACACCTCCCGGGCTAGATGCCTCTCCTCCGGCCCTGTGGTGCAAACATGGAGAGAGGAACATCAGTACAATCCTGTAGCAAAGTCCCCCTGCTCCCAGGTTAGTGCACTCCCACCCAGCCAGACCCTCCCACCCCACACCCTGATAACACCACCACAGCCAACACCTGACGGTCCCTCCTCCATGTTCTGGACACATACAACTGTGATACCCATATGGAAGATAAAAGTGTGTGGACGTAACACTTACCTGGCCGTGGCACCGTGTCCCTCCTGGCATGTGACCGCAGGCGGGCAAGCAGGTCTGGTTTGCTCCTCCACAGGTCACCATACCTGTGGTGGCAGTGCTCCGCTGTCCATCCCCTTCCTGTGGCCTCCTCCAGTGCATTTGCCACCTCCTCCCACACCTGGCTCCTGGACCTGTCCAGGGGTGCCTCCCTAAGCAGTGGTCCATAGAGTGGCTCTACTATGGCCACTAGGTTGGCCGGTTCTACTTGGCTCCACTGTGCAGCCCTCCTCTGCACCATTCAACTAGCTCAGTCAGCTCAAAATGGTGCTCTGTAGCGTGGCTCCACCATGTGCAGATGCTGCACGGTACATCGCTGCCATTCCCTATTGCGCTGTCACCGAACAGCGTGATAATGGTGCACCCATGCCTGATGCATGGCGCCTAGGGGCAAAGGTCGGGCACAGGGTCAAGGGGCTCTGGTGCACGGACAGGCACAGCGCCATTGGAACCCAATGCGTGTAGCATGATTGGATGTCTGTGTGCTACCTCCAGTAGCGGCCTACCGTGCTGTTGCCCTGGTGCGCCTATGATGGCCCAGTGCCACAGTGCCATATAGGTGAACATCGCTGTAGTGCCACTGGCACAATGGTGGCCATGCCCTGCATTGCTTCCCGCGCACAGCACATCAGCAGCACAGCAGACGTCTCCGTCAGCAACCCGGGCATGCGTAGTGAGGTGTGTACTGCGATGTCAGCAGAACTGCACCCCTTGGCTCAGCATGTTCAACAACACACTGCGTTAAAGCGCAACAGCGCCGATATTCAGTCGTCATATACAAACAGCTAATCAGCCATTCAATGGTGCAGCACTGCAATTTGCATCCACATAAAGTTAGCCTGCCCTCATTTGCATGGGTTGCACTATAAAAGTGCGACATTGGGCTGCACTGGCCATAGTCGGTTACTGCAGTCTATTGGTGAGTTGCATGCTGTTTGGGAGTGTGGACTGTGGATTTTGGACATGCATGGGACTGCACAGTCACAGGTAACAACTGTCATTCTTACAGGCTAAATAATGACCGAGCGAGTTGTGGGAGAGGAGGAACACAGTGGTGGGAGGAGGAGGAGGAGGAGGAGGCCTAATTTCACCAAGGCCGAGCGGACGGCAGGGAACACCTCAGGCCCATGCTGCTGCATGGGAGGAGGTGGGACGTGCAGTGAACCTGCATGGCAGCCACCAGTGCTCCATGCAGGAGTGCAAGAAGAAGATGGGCACAGACAGGAGGAGGATAAAGGAGAAGGTGGCTGCCATCAGGGCAGCATGAGCTGCGACAGGTGGGGACAGCCGGTGGTGCACCTGACCCCACAGGAGGAGAGGATTGCTGGAAGCATGCAGCATTGTGCCATTGAGGGTGTTCCAGGTGGTGGCTTCCAGACGGGTGGTGGCCCATCACTGCATGGTAAGTCATGGTCTGTCTATGGGGGGGGCAGGGTAGGTCACATGCAGTAATGCAACTTTGTTTTCCCTTACAGATCCTGAGTGTCTGCATGGGTCAGTGGTGGTGGTGGGCCTGTCCACTGAGGACAGTCAGATGGAGATGGAGGAGGGCCCATCCACCTCCACAGGTATAAGTGGCTCAGTGCGACAGTGGGCTCACCTGGCTGTCCACATTGATGTTGTTGGAACAGGTGCGGAGGAGGCCCAGCCCATGTCCCAGCGTGCCAGCGTCCACGGATGCCAGCTTGCTGTGACTCGAGCTGGTGCCGGGTCCATCACCGATGATGATGTCACTAACGGCATGGGCAGTGACATGTGTGTGCCACGGGATGGCCACACAGCAGGTAACATTGCGGCCATGGCTGTGGGTGGTGCTGCCGTGGAGGTCTGTGTGTCATCACAGTCCCAGCCTGTGCCTGTCAGCACCAGTGGAGCAGCACTGGTGTGTGTACAGGACAGTGGGACTGTTGCGGCCACTGTGGCGGCACCAGTGAGCCCTGGGGAGCAGCAGCCGGAGGGGCAACATCAGCAGTCGGCCAATGGGCTTGGGGGTACAGGGTCAAGGGGCAGCATCTGTGCACCGCCTGTGGACATGCCCAGACCTGGTCCTGGTGTGCAGTGCCCATCCTCAATGGGTGCTGAGCATCAGGACCACGCACACCCTGAGGGACAGGATGCCGAGGGGGCAGATGACCTCTTGGATGAGCACACCCGCCTACTGCAAGCATCAGTCCAGCAGCAGATGTGGCTTACGACGTCGGTGGATGCACTGCATGCGGCTCTGCAGCGGGCAGACGAGCGTCACAGCAGAGACACTGCTCTGATCCTGGCAGGGATGGATCGGTTGCAGGAGGATGTGACCGCTGCCATTGACAGGCAGACACAGGCATTCACTGCTGTCATGGCCACAATGGGCACACAGTCATGTGCCCATGCATTGCAGACACCACGCAGTGCACTGTCCACCCCCGTTCCCGGCATCGTGAGACACCCTCCTTGTCGACACCGGGTTCAGCTGTGGGCATCCCGAGTATGCCTGACGCAGGCATGTTTGGTGTGCTGCAGACCCCTGCACGAGCACGGTCACGTTCACGCAGTGGAACCCCTGGGGGACCATCGGTGCCACCCCATGAGGCCAGTGGTCGGCCCGTCAGTGCTGGCGGGTCTCGGTGGGGCTGCCCATGCATCTGTGGTGGCCGGGGCACTGTGTCACGTGACTGACCTGTCTACCAACGCAGCTACTGTCTGGTGCTGCCATGTGTGCATTGTGTCTTTCAGTGGGCATTGCACAGGTGGGTACCCGGCCCTGCACGTGGACACACAGTCCATCTGCACACCCTCCTGGCTGCTGTCCGCAGTTGCATGTGCATGATGATGCCTGCATTGCACTGTACACCAATGTGCAATGGTGCTCAGCATCTAACACACACACATGGACAGGCAGTGGGCATGGTGGTCTGTGGACATGTGTATGGCTAGGGGTGGCGTTCTGGGTTGGTGTGCCTCCTACCCTTTGTGCATGTCTGGTGCATTGTGTGTGTGTGCATGTGTGTGTGTGTCCATCCGTGTGGCATGTTAGACCTCACCCATCCCTGGTTGTGTGTGTGTGGTTCCATGCCCGGCCACTTCCCTTGATGGAATGCACCCCGGTGTGTGTCCATGCGTGTTTGTGGGTTGTGCCTTAGCCACTTTTGGTTGCACATGGCCCCATGACTTACCTGGGTTGGCTGAAGAGCTCCTCCGTGATGGTGTCCTAGTGCAGCTGTGCCAGCCGGAGCAGTTGGAGGTCCCGTCGCCCAAGGGGGGGCTGCCCATCACCATTGTCACCAGCGACCTCATCGTCCCCATCGCTGTCCCCCACTTCAATCTGTACAGCTATCCCACATTCATTGGCCATGTTGTGCAGGATGCAACAGGCCAGGAATAGCCTGCAGGCCTTTGAGGGGCTGTACTGTAGGGCACTGCTGGAGGTGTCAAGATAATGGAAACATGCCTTCAGCATCCCGAACACCCGCTTGATGACATTACGTGTGGGGGCATGTGCCTCATTGTAGCGTTGCTGCGATTGGGTCACGGGCCGCTGGTAGGGTGTGAGCAGCCAGGGATGGAGTGGGTATCCACTGTCACCTGTGTGTAGAGGGTGGAGGTTAGTTTGGTGATCAGCATCGCCCTGCCCTGGGCCATGTAGGCCACTACCCATGTCACCTCTGACCATGCCTCCCCAGGCCCTATGATTGTACGTGTGGTTTGCATACTCACCCACTAGGTGGCCAGTGGGGATATCCCCACTCTTGAATCTGTGGAACAGTGCTGACTGGTGCCAGATGAAGGCATCGTGTGCTCCCTCAGGGTGCGTGGCACAGACATTGATTATGCACCCCCTGGCATCGCACACCACCTGGCAGTTGATGCTGGCATAGCCCTTGCGATTTATGTATGCGACCCCCTCAGGGTCAGGTGGTGAGCGGATGGCCACATGGGTGCAGTCTATTGCCCCTAGCATGCCAGGCATACGTGCTACCCTGTGGAACTCCTGTATGTTTGCTGTGCGCTCCGCCAGTGTGCTAGGGAAATGGATGTACTCTGCAGCATGTGGCAGCAGTGCACTGAGGAACTGGGTGAGGTGGCGTGACGTGGCTGACTGGGTTATGCCTGTGGTGTCCCCAGTTGGTCTCCGGAAGGTACCCGTGGTGAGCAAGCACATGCAAGCTATCACTTTCGTCTCCACTGACAGGGCATGGCTCTGTCATGTGGGTGCCTGCATCACATCACTGCACAGCTCACAGAGTCACCTCAGAATTGCCCGATTCAGGCGGTACCAGCCCACAATCTTGGTATCACTGTACAGCTTGAAGCTGGTGTGGGCTCGGTACTGCCTGTTGGGGGCATACCGCCGAAGGGCCCTTCCACGGCCACGCCCCCCTGCTGCCCGCCTTCTCACCCCCCTCATTACGGCCACCATCTGGAAGATGGCACTGGCCATGTCCCTGGCTTGTATTCACCTCCCCCCGGCAGCTGCTTCAGCATTCCCCCCACTGTCCTGGCTGCTACTTCCCCTGCACCAGGAACACCTGCCTGTGCTGGCCTCACTGCTGTGTGGTGTACTTCCCTCTTCTGCACTGTCTCCCCACACCTTCCCCTGTGCCTGTTGCTTCCAGATGCCCTTTTCTGCCTGGCCCTGTGTGTCCCTGCTGCCCAGTTTTCCCTGCTATCTTTGGCTCTCATGTGGCTTCCCTGTAGCGTTCTTGCGTCTCTCTCTCTTGCTTCCTTTTATTTTGGCTCATTTCCACTATGGCGCAACTTCCGCTTGCTCCCCTATTGCGCATGGCGCATGTTGTTAAATATTGCACTGCGCCATTTATGCATGGTTCCTCCCCCTTCAGTTGCGCATGCATTCATTATCATTGTGCTGTTGCTCAGCGTGATTTGGGGGGTGCAACTGCCTCCTGCTGAATATCGCAGAATGGCGCATTTTCGGACTTGCACAGGCGCAACCCTATTGCGCATGGCTCAACTCTTTTGAATATCTGGGCCTAAATGTATTGTGATAGGAGTTTTTGCTTTGTACTTTGCCCTTGTTCTTTTACGTGATTGTATGCTCTTTGACATATTTTGTGTTTATATTTTTTATATTTTTATCATCTTGTAGTAAAGTATCTTTTTTTTTTTCAAAAGACTGCCTGGGGTGTCTGCCAGTTCTTTTTGCATGTGATGTATAGAGGGATAAGACTGACAAAAACTGTTCAAAAGCTTGATGGTGTTACTAAATTGGGAAAAGGTAAGAATATACCTAAGGTCTTTTACAGAGTTTTAAGGGTTCATTTTGGAAGCCTGGCTTGGTGCCCCTGGCTAAAGATTGTACCACTATCCCCGAAGAGGGTATGTATCTGAGCCTGTACATTGGGTACGCTAGCATAAGATTCACAGTTTAAATCCCCCCAGAACTTGAGACTAAAGGTGAGTCAGGCCCAAAAGCAGACAGGAGGGTTACCCTGTCTGTTACCAGTTCACATTACTCCGCTCAGGGGTTGGCACTGTGGAAGAAGAGGACCTGACCTGCTGAGTGCGTTTGTGACAATGACTACCAAGCAGGAAAGAGACCTGGTGGTAATCATATCATATGATCTAAAGGTGGCCAGGCAGTGTGACAACGCAGTTGGGAGGGCTAGTTGGATGTTGTGGTGCATAGGGAAGGGTATCACTAGCAGAAAGAGGAAGGTGGTGTTGCCTCTGTATAGATCACTGATAAGATCCTACCTAAAATATTGTGTCCAGTTCTGGAGACCACATTTCTGGAAGGACATAGGCAAAGTAGATACGGTCCAGAGAAGGGCAACTAAAATGGTTCAGGGGCTGCATTAAAAGCCCTACAAGAAGAGACTAAAGGACCTCAATATGTACACCCTGGAATTGAGCAGGGAGGGGGGGGGGAAATATGACAGAGACCTTTAACTACCTCATGGGGGGGTAAATAAGGTACAAGAGAGAGGTATTTTTCAGATGAAAAGTGCTCAACAACAAGGGGACATGCTATGAAGCTGGAGGGGGGGTAGATTTAGGATAGATGTGAGGAAGTATTTCTTCACAGAAATAGTGATGGATTCCTGGAACAGCCTTCCAGCAGAGGTGGTGGGAGTGAAAACAGTGGAAGGGTTCAAGAATTTATAGGATAAGCACAAAGGAATCCTAGTGCAATGGAAGGAGGGAGGGAGGGAAAAAGAGCTGCAGATTGGGCACGGTCTGCAGTAATAGTGTAGGTAGGGAGAAATAGGCAGAGTGGCCAAGCAGTCCTTATCTGCCATCAGATTCTATGTTTCTATGTTGTACTAAAGAGAGAAGCTAATATAAGGATGTAAACTTAAGGGGTTGAACAAATCGTTTGGACAAAATAATAAAATTATTATTTACAAAAAAGGAGTAAGTTCAAAGCTTAAAGTAAAAAACAGAATACCTTGAAAATCATTATGGAATGAATAATATAGGGATAATAGGGATTTGAGAGGATGTTAGGATGTTAAGCTTCACAAGCAAACTGTTAAGAAGTGTTGTAGACAGCTTGCCATCCCCAGTTTATGAGCGCACCAGTTTCATAATCTGGTATTTCAGTGCACTGTACAAACACTGGACCTATCTCCAACTTTTTACCACTTTTATTCTGCATGAGTGAATTTTTCTTTTACCCTAGATAAACTAGGAATGGGAAAACATTTTTTTATTTACATTTTTCTCCGCAGACAGTCTCAGCTGACCTCAGATCTTGGGTGATCACCCAGTCCCATCTGCCATGAGCCCTCCACCCACGCAGTTATATGGGCATCAGCATCCTTGGTACTGGGCCATGGCATACCCAGATCATTCTGATAGCACCATGGAAGTTTCTTCCCATTTGTATTGTTTCTTGCCACCACCCTCCACACACACAATCGCACTGTCATCCTTCAGAGTTGCCTAGGACAACCCAGCTAACACTTGGGGGGAAATAAATTCCCAGGCATCTCAGTGGGAGATCAAACTTCTCTTCTGACTTCATGCTCTAATGCTTCCTCATTTCTGTTTCACATGTATGAACATCAATACCAGCTATTTTTCAAAGTGTTGATTCTTTTGGGGGAAATCCTGTGTTGTTTAGTTAATAAAAGGAGAACTCAGCTATGACCTTTAAATCCTAAATGTCACAGAGCAGATATACAACATTTAAGCTTCACTTGGGACTCATCCTTTATTACTTTTTTGGAAATCAAAATCACTAGCTAATTTTAAACTGCTTTAAAGGGAACATAAACCTTGTTATTTTAAATGTTTTAATGTACAGTAAGTAATAATTTGGGGAAATGTGAAATCTGTTTATTCCCTCCCTCGGTGTATTGTTTTTCGTATTTGTTTTGAAGTAAATTATCAGTTCTAGAACATGGTGACATTGTTTGAGTGGAAGCCCTGCATGGAACACTTCACTTTAAGGTTCCACTGAGCTGACATCACGAGGCTGATGAAACAAATAAGTAATCAAAAAATGAATATTATGTGGGAAAAGGGAGCATTAGCAAAGAACCATGAATAATAATAATGATAATTTATACTTATTTTAAAAAATGGTTTCTTACATTACAGAATAATATCTCCTTTAGGTGTCAGCGTGGCTCAGTTGGTAGCACAACCACCTCTGGACCATAAGGTCTTGGGTTTTTGTCCCACACCAGGATTGGACTTGCACCTAAAAATCGCTGGCATCTGAGTGTAGTATTGGGGGTGCTGTACTGCTGGGGTGTGCTGTCCTTCAGATGAGACGTTAAATCGAGGTCCCTTCTGCCCATCCTGGTGTTGTCCTGGTGGGTGTCCAGGTGGAAGTAAAAGGACCCAGGGCACTCTTCGCAAAGAGCAGGGAACATTCCCGGTGTCCTGGCCAACATTTCCCTTTGCATAAACTGTTTCATGCAGTTATCCACGCTGTGTGTGGGTGATGATGTGCGATATGGCTGCCACCACACATTCAGTCACTTCACTACCAGTCTAGCATTGCTTGTAAAGCGCTTTGGGATACTGTGTATAAAAAGCTCTATATAAATGCTGATTCTTCTTCTTCTTCTTTTTCATGGGCTCACAAGAGCTCTCCCTATGCTGAATATCTGCTGACATGCTCTCTTAATGATGCAGGACTTATGGCTCCCAGTTTTCACCTTTACCATTTGGCCTGAGGGCTAAACCATTTTTGCAATGAAAGACCTCTGTAAGAGAGTCCACTTTATATTTTGATTGATCAAACATTTATGTACTTTGTTTATTTGTTTGTTTGCCTGTTTGTTTTTTCCTGTGTATATTTTAGCTTGAATGTAACTATTACTGCTGGATAATATTTACACTTTGACTGCTACTGTTTTCCCTGGGACACCTATAAAAACGAGATGCTGACTGACATTCTGTGAAGCTGCCATTGAAAACGTTAACAACATTGTGTAAAAGCTCATACTCCTTGAACCAAGAAAAGAAGAGGAACAGCCTTTTATACAATTCTGTTACTCTTTTCAATAGCAGCTTCACAGAATAATAGCAGAAGGGACTGCCGTGATATGCTTGTAAATGTGTAACTGTACCAGCTGCATATCTCAAGTGATTCTGCAGTTTGGCATGCCAAAGGGGCTACCTAATGGAGAAGTGCAGAACTGGTTTTGTGTCTGGCATCTGATTTTCACACACTCAGAAACATTTATGGTGACAGGTGATCTTAGGGTGGGCATCCAGAGAAACATTGACATCAGTGCCTCAGTAAGTCACAGTTGCTTGGGCTCTATGTTTAATATCATTATAGCACCTTAACTACTCTTGGCAAAAGAAGAGTGGTTTTATGCATACTGTAGTTTTAAAATTTAGTATGCTTTATCCCGTGGGCACCTGACCGGTTCTCCATCTGTCCTGCCACCTGGCTAAACCCTGTCACCTGCATTCCCCATGACTTGCCGCTCGCTGTGTTTCTTCTTGGTTTGCCCCCCAGGACAGGACTGCTAGAGGTAGACCCAGGATCTCCAGTAGAGTTGAAACATGGTGTCAGTGAGCATGCCATGGTTAGTGATATGGGGCCTGCAGCATGAGGCAGACAGCATCCTTGCTGCGAACGGGGGTGTTTTCCTTTTTTCTCTGTCACCCCAGGATGCCGAGCTAGACCTCCATGATCCATGCCGAGAAGGAGAGGTGTGAATCAGAGTACGTTGGCATCCTCCCACTCTTGACCTTTGGCTTCGACTTACACCACCACCTGTGGTCACCCAGGTGGCAGTACTGCAGTGGAAACTCGGAGACCTCCTTCCTGAGGAGGGAGATGCCCCATGACATGCTCTTCCATCCCCTCCAGCAGGCTCTTGATCAGTCCAAGCTCATTCCTGAACTCAGGTTACCAGTATAGTGAGCGGTAGCTCTACCGCTATTCTGCTGGGACAGTTCTTCCTGCAGATTCTTTACATGGGAGGACAGCAAAGTGAGGCTGAGCTATTGTGTCACTCTTGGAATGTAAGAGACTCTACTCTTATACAATGACAGTGAGAAAAAAATGGCCAGAAAAATGCATTTATTTTTCACCTGGAGTGGAAATAAATCATTCATTTCAACTCCAGGAGTGTCATAATGGACATGTCCACTCCAGGAGCAACATCTGATCCCAGAACACCTATTAGACTTCCTAACTTATGTACGGTAAGTCCTTACCTTAACTTATTTGGAATGTTTGGAATACTTTATTCTTTGGAATGTGTTTGTTAGAATGACCTCATTTGAATGTGCATGGCAACAGTGGATTGATACATGGTAAAATGGCTGGCATTATAGCCTAGAGGTTAGCATAATGAGCAGTGAATGAGTTTGGTACATCCAGCAGACAAGGGTTTGATTCCCACAATGTCCACAGCCTGTAGAGAAACTGATGGAGTCACTAGTCAAAGAAGACCTAATGGACTACCTGGAGAGCACTGGTCTCCAGGATAGTAAACAGCAAGGGTTTGTGGCAGGGAGTTCAAGTCAGACTAACCTAATAATTTTCTTTAATTGGGCGATGAGGACATTGGATGGGGATATGCCATAGATTTACTCTGTTTCAAATTCAGCAAAGCCTTTGACTCAGTGCCTCACAGGCCTTTGCCAAAAAAAGATGGCGAATTGGGGGGGGGGGCAGAAAGGGATATAGTACAATGGGAAGGAAATTGACTGAGGGGGTGGTGGCAGAAGATTGTGGTAAATGGGGTCAAATTGGAAGAGAGGGAGGTCACAAGTGGGGTGCCACAGGGATCTGTCCTGGGGCCGGTCCTCTTCAATATGTCTCATCAGTGACACTGGAGAAGGAATCTAGGGCAGGTTGTGTCTCTTTCCAGATGACACAAAGCCCTTGGGAAGGTGGATAATGACAAGGGAATTGGGGAGATGCAGAGTGGCCTGCTTAGACTGGAGAGGTGGCTTAAAGTTTGGCAGTTGAAATTCAGTGCCAAAAAAGGCAAGGTAATGTACTTAGGGAGCAAGAACCCCAAGACGGAGCACTGGCTGGGAGGGGTTAAGCTGAGCACTACAACTGAGGAAAGGGGCCTAGGAGTCATCATTAGTGACACCCTCAGACAATCAAGCCAATGCATTAAGACCTTTAGAAAGGCAATAAAGATGTTTGGATCTATTGGGAGGGGCACTGATAGAAGATGAGAGGTAATATTACCTCTTTATAGAGCAATGATATGGCCACACCTGGAGTACTGTACCTAGTTCTTGAGTCCTCACCTCAGGAAAGATAAGGACAGACTAGTGGCAGTGCAATGAAGGGTGACCAGGATGATACAGGGTCAGCAGGGCAGATCTTACAAGGATCTTCTCAAGGCACTAAGCAGGTACTCATTTGAGACCAGACAGGAAAGTGGTGATATGACAAAGACCTTCAAATTCATGAAAGGAATAAATAAGATGAACTTCAAAGACTTATTTAGCATAAGTATAAACTTGAGGTCATGGAGGCATGAGTGGAAACTGAAAGGAGGAAGGTTTAAGGGGAGTGTGAGGAAGTATTATTTTACAGAGAGGGTGGTGGAAACTTGGAAAAATCTTTCAACCAACGTGGTAGGTGCAAAACCATAAATGGTTTCAAGCAGAGTTTAGACAGAGTGAAGGATGCTGTGGTTACTCAGGGCAATTGTAGCAGGGAGGGAAATAGGTGGGAGGCTAGTGAGGTCTAGTACACTGGATGACAATTAGGCCCTAGGGATAAATAGGGAACCACATGCAGACTGACTGGATCAGCAGTCTTTTTTTGCTGGTATTGTCTATGCTTCTATGTTCTATGTAACCTCCTCTTGCATTCTGTGTGACCCTGAGCAAGTCACTTAACCTCCCCAGTGCTCCCGACTCATCCCTAGAAGCAGGCCTGTGGCCTAGTGCACCTGACCCAGGAAGGGCTGCTAGAAGGAGAGCGGATTTAAACAGAGGGCTGCTAGAAACTGCTAGAAAGAAAGGGCTATTAGAAACTGCCAGAAGGAGAGAGGATTTAAATAGAAAGGGCTGCTAGAAGCCATCTCACTAGGTTACAGTTGTGGGGCTGGATGGTGAAACTGTACTGAAATAACTTATTTTTCACTTGCTGGTTGCAGTGTCTCTCCAGGAAACTGAGGGGTGCTAGGAGCAGAGAACACAGCGAAGCAGGATGGAGATCGGAAGGCATGGTGAGTGGAGTGTGACAGAATGGGTTAACTGATTGTTTCTTTTGCAGAAAAGCGCCTGATTGGAGTTAGACCAAGGTCTTTAGCCAGATTAAACTCATTATGTTTTTCGACTGGGTAACCAGGGAGGTAGATCAAGGGGCAGCAGTGGATGTGGCAAACCTCAATTTCAGTAAGGCCTTTGACACCATCCCACATCGTAGGTTGATAAGGAAGCTGCAGAACATGGGAGTAGGAAAGAAGGTGGTGAAGTAGGTGGAAAGTAGGCTGGATAATAAGACCCAGGGGGCGGGTGTAAATGGCATTCACTCTGAAGAGAGTAAGGTGACCAGTGTGGTACCACAAGGATCAGTACTGGGCCCAGTCCACTTCAATGTCTTTATCAGTGACATTGCAGAGGGTCTAGAAGGGAAGATCTGCCTGTTCGCTGATGACACTAAGCTTTGCAACAGGGTGGACATACCAGGGAGAGTAGATAGAATGAAGGAGATCTAAAGAAGCTGGAGGATTGGTCAAGGGAGTGGCAGCTGAAGTGCAATGCAAAAAAGTGCAAAATAATACACATGGGGCACAAAAACCCAGGAGTGTCATATCATCTGGCGGAGAGGAAATAGAATGCTCCAAGCAAGAAAGAAACTTGGGGGTGATCATCTCAGATGACCTCGAGGTTGGGAGGCAGTGTGTCAAGGCAGCGGGAAAGGCTAGCAGAATTCTGTGATGCATTACAGGGGAATCAACAGCAGAAAAAGAGGTAATAATTCCACTGTACAGGACTTTGGTAAAGCCATATCTTGAGCACTGTGTCCAGTTCTGGAGGCCCCAGCTGTGTAAGGACATTGATAGGGTGGAGGCAGTTCAGAGGAGGGTGACCAGAATGGTGCAGGGACTACATCACAAGCCCTACGAAGCTAGGCTGAAGGAACTGAATAGGTACTCATTAGAGGAGAGGAAGGAGAGGGGGGATATGATTGAAACATTTAAGTGCCTCACAGGGAGAAATAATGTACAGGAGAATACAATTTTTCAGAGAAAATGTTGCTCAAGGACAAGGGGCCACAAGGTAAATTTGGCTGGGGGGAGATTCAGGGGAAATGTGAGAAAGTAATTCTTCATGGAGAGGGTGGTGGACAAGTGGAACAGCCTGCCAGCGGAGGTTGTGCTGGCAGAAACAACAAATGGATTAAAAATGCTTGGGATAGGCATAGGGGACTACTGGTAATTGAAGGAGGGGACAACCTATTACTGAAAGAGCGTAAAAGAGCACAGTTGTTGGAGGTATTGGGGCACACTAGGTGGGCTGAATGCCCTTATCTGCCAACAAATTTCTGTGTTTCTATGTTTTCTAAAATAATTCCTTTGAGGAACCAGCCAATATATTTCATTCAGTATTGAAAGCTTGTATAAATAAGAAACATTTTAGCCCCTTTTGAAATGCCCCCGCCAAGGGGGAACTCCTAAGATGAAATGGCAGTGAGTTCCAAATGACAGGGGCCACCACCAAGAAAGCTAAATCACCCAGATTGTTTAAGACGAGATCTCAGGATGACCAATGAAGACTCGTCAGTGAAGCAGAGTGGGCAACCTAGGGTATCACATGTTCCCAGGATAGTCCAGCTGAGATACAACATTTGATTTCCGGTGGGGACTTGGTTTCACCCATTTCAGCAGCTAGGATCACTGGAGCATTGAGAGGCCATGTGACTTGTCCAGGATCACACAGTGAGTATTTGTCTCTAACAGGGTTTGAACCTGTGAGCTCCCAGTTACCAAGCTGATGCTCTAACCACTACACCTCAGTGTCTCAAAATACTCAGCACTGAGGGTTACACAGCATGTGTAGGGTAATATTTATTTATTTCAAAAGTTTTACCAGAAAAGACATACTGAGCTGGTAACAGCTCATTTCTTGAGCTCGTCATGGTGGGGGGAGGGAAGCACAGTACAATTCAAACAATAAGGTGCAATACAGTAAATAGCAAGTAACAGTTGTGGTGCAAAAAGATAACGTAATAACTGGTGAGGTGCTTTATCAATCTGAATTCAGTTGATGTGAAATGCTGTAATAACTGGGTGTGATGTCACACCCAGTTATTATGGTGTTTCGTCAGAAGATTAAGCGCTAAGTCAGAATGTCTGTGATCAGCTGGCATATGACAGCACACGCTGCAGTCCACGCTGTCAGACCTGAACCCAGTGGGAAAGTGAAAACCACAAGTCTCAGTCAATGCTCCTTTGGCGCTGTTTTTCACAAAAAAGCAGTTTGTGACAAAATACTGAACTAACCTGAAACAATTACTTGTGATAATATCAGGCTGTGTTTCTCGCTCAGTCCATCAGGTTCCACAAATTTAAAAAAAAAGCTGTTTTAAAATGGAGAGCCATTTCACCAGGACCAGTTATTATGAAAAATAACACTCATGACAGCTTTATGTTTATGAGGCTTTTTTACACTCTAAGTGTGTGATGACTTCATAAACTACTCAAGTTTCACTCTCAGGGTTTATGGGCCATCACACACTTCAGGTGTACAAAAAAATCTCATAACACACAGATGCCTGAGCAATATTCTGTATGTGAAATGCAGAATAAACTTACATTTGTCACGACCAATAGAACAGATTCACAAATGCAGCACTAGAACACAGTGCAGAGCTCAGTAACTAAACTGTGGACATTGGTGGGTGATACACTGGGATCTTGGACACCAGGGATGCACTTTGCAAGGTCAAGGGCAATTATAGGACTGAGTTGTGAAGTTTCAAAGGTGGGGTTTGAGAAGGTAGTAGGATGAGGCAGAGCAGATAGCAGGGGAAGAGATGACCAGAGTTTAGGAAAATGGCTGTTAAGCTTGGATGTGGGTCTATCCCATGCATCGTTTGGGTTGTAGTCACTGTTATGTGGCCAGAGGGGCAGATAAGAAGGACCCTAAATCCCTTCCCTCATCACAGTACTGCTGCATGTAACCATGGTGTGCGGTGCCTCCTTTTTGTAACCCACTGACTGGCTAGCCTAGGTTTGAGGAGAAAACATTTGCTCAGCATCAGGGCTAGGTTTGTCCTTCTGGTCAGGGGCACCCAAGTAATTCTGGACACAGGAAGCAATAACTGAAAATGTCCAAACCAGGAGTGAGATTCTAAAGTGTGGCTTTTATTCACTTCAACACAAGAATAATAAAGCAAGATGGACCGTCACAGGGCTACACTCACTGGATATGCAGATCTACAGAGGTCAGAACTCCTCTTCTTCATTAGTCGACAGGTTCTGCCCTCAGGTCCTGAACACATCTGGGCTCATACGCCCAAACTGGTACTCTTACTCTTGGATTCCCTGGCATGACACCCCGGCCAGCACTAGGACAATTTTCCATATGGCATGGAGTTTGGTGGTGGCTCCCTCAACCACCCATGAGAGTTTTCTTGCTCTAAAGGGAAAATCTCATCCTTAATCCCACATCTGGGTACTTTCTGCAAACACTGGCCAAGTGCCTGGGAGAAAGCTATAGGTACCCAATGTGAATCCGTGGAGGTAAACCTGGTTACTCCAGATAGGGGGGTCTCCCAACTCTTGTTCCCAAATCCATACCTGGCCATTAATTTGGATCAACACCCTTCTTTGAACTCTCTGGTTGTAGATTGCTATCTCAAAATGTAAATCACATTTAACATTCTACTCTGAATTGAGGTGATGTCCTGACTCAAACAGTTCTGTTAGTGGCTATGTCCATCACTTACACCCCCCCACTGTCTCAGATACTTCCAAGTCATACACAAAGTAAAAAGCACTGTACTTGGCTAGTCTTCTCCTGACCCCACAGTAAGCAGTTACTTTTACAACACTCTGTCTTGGTTAAACACACGGGCTCTGTGTCAGAGCAGACTCACCGTGGAATTCAGGTGCCCCAGGGATTCTCTCAAAGGACAACACAAAATTCTTTGGTAACTCAGAACAAACTCTTGTCAGGCAGCTTTTCCCATTCCCAGCAGGGCCAGGGGATTGCCCCTGCAATGCTGGATTTGTCTCCCCCATTCCTCCGGGGATGGGGCACTGGAATAACTCGGGGAGCGGTCTCTACCACTTCTGCTGGTATATTCTGTATTCTTCTCTAGGGTGAGAACATACTACCCTGTTTCTGGTGTAGCTCTATGACAAAGCTAGGCTCTGAGGGGCTGCCAACTGCAGTACACCTCCTCCTTCTCTTGAGTCTGGCTGAAGACTGACTTGAATTCCCCAATGTTCTAACCTAACCCCTGCAGCCAGCATTCCAGTGTGGTTTATGCTGCTGAGAGAATTCTATAGTGATGTCATCCCTCCAGCTCAGCTGAGACTGAGGACAGAGTGAGACAGTATGAAACCCATTTAACTGGTGTCTCACAAGCTGCCTTTCCCTGCCTGCCACTAGTTCTAAGTGGGATTCTAGTAACCCCGGCTGACAAGGGGGTTGCATGTATTTCAGCCAAAGGTGGCTAGAAAAAGGATTGTCTCTTAAAGGATGAGCCCCTTTGTTATAGGCCTGGAAGCCAGAAAGGAAGAAAAGAAGGAAGGAAGGAAGGAAGGAAGGGAGGGAGGGTGGGAGGAAGGGAGAGAAGGGGTAAGGGGAAGAAGGGAAGGAAGGAAGTGGGGAGGAAGGAAGGAAAGAAGGAAGGAAGGAAGGAAGGAAGGAAGAGGAAGGGGGAGGAAGGACAGGCAAGAAAAGGACAGGGATTTTGAAGAAGGGTCATAAGGGAGGGGGCACAGTCAGGAAAGGAGGCTCGGCTCCAGAGGCGATGACCTCACCAAGAAGGGGTGGGTCTTATGGGGAAAGAACACAAAGGATAGGTTAAAGGAAGAGAGAGAGGAAAAAGAGAGCAAAGGGGGCAGGGGCAAAAGGGGGATATAAGGGGCCACGCAGATGAGCTCTCCCTCACTTTTGCTAGACACATTTTGATTTTGTGTAGCACATCAGTTGGAGGAGTTCCTGAGGTTTGTTGGAGTTTTAAGGGGTAAGGTCAGTTATTAGCCAAGTTGAGTTTTTGTTTTTAAAAGTGGGCAGGTTAGAAAATAAATCTAGAGATTAACAAGTCAATGAATTTAATTAGTCAGTATGGTCATTTATTTTCCTAAGAATTGTGCTCATAAGAGAGAATTACATGCCTAGGCAGGCTGCAGTTACAGAAAATTGTGGGGTAGACAGTGGGGTCATAGAATGGTAAGGATTGTAAGGCAGGAGATTGTTACAGAAGGTGAACAAGAACATAGAGGCAATTTTGGTCTGGCTTCCTTAGCATAGTGCTAGGGCACATGAAGTAAGAAGTACATATCTCGGCTTGGGAACAGATAGTGCACGCTGGTTTAAAAGGAAGGGTATGAGCAATAAGTTGTTCAGGAGGACAGGAGCTGGAGTGTGGCTGTGTTGCAGTCGCCAGAGAGATGGCTGAGGCTTCTTGGGAGCAAGGTTTGGGTTAGGGAAGTTCAGTACGGCAGATGCGGGAGCATCGTAGTGCTGCAGTCAGCAGAAGACCTCCTTTGGGAGTAACCGGGAGCAGGAATGGGGTCCTGGGACGCTGCGGGGCTGCAGAGGTTTAATTTTGAAATTGGGAGACCACAGAGTATGCCATGGAAGGGGCCCATGGGGAAGCAAGGGGACCTGCAAAAGGCTTTTTGTCATCTTTTTAAGCGTTCGGCCAGTTTTACTAAAAAAGGCAGGGGGACGTCAAGATTTTCGATCCGAGGGAGTGCGATCGAGCATAGCAAGGGGCAGAAGCCAATGCGAGGAATGAAGTAGTATATAGGGGAGGGCAGAGGCACCTGGTAGGGTAGTTAGCAGCAAGACTGGGTTTCGGGATCACCTGCGGTCTATTGCAAGGCCAGACATGCTGGGGTAGAGATGGGCATGGTGCGTGCTGGGCCATAGGCCTGAACAGGAGCAGAATTGACCACATGGCAGTGGCCATTTAAAGAACAGGGCCACGTAGAGGCCCACCATGTTGGAATCAGGTGACCCTGCGGCAGATTCCATTTTGGAGTGCAGGTGACCACATCGGATGCTTGTTTACTGTGTGGGGGGTAGTAGTAATCACGTCAGATGCTCCACTAACTGGAAATAGGTGCTGTCTGCTGTTAGCTATGGGAGACTATTTGGCACTTCTAGCATTATAATATTCAGGATTGCAGAAAAAGCAAGACTCACTTATGGCCTATGCTGAGAAATACAACCTGAGGGTTAATGGCTCTAAAAGTCAAGTACTTGTTTTTTGATCCAAAGCAAATTAAGTTAGAAAACTGGCAGTAAGAACTTACAACAGTAAACTCTTAAGTCTACTTAGGTCTATCCGTTGCTAATAATGGTACTTGGCCAATGCACACAAAAAGTTTAAATCTGCAACTTGAACAAACTGCAGGCTTACTATTAAAATGTAATTATACATATGGTTTTAATATTATTCAACCGTTATTGAGCAGCAGACACTCGTTTGGGGGAGAAGCCAAGTTGATTAACCACATAGGGAACAAATAAATAACTAGGTATATTAGAATAAGACACTGCAAGGGGAAGGAAGGGCTGGTGAGCATGCCAGACAGACCGGGGGATCCCCAAAAGGAGGGGATGTGGATGTTTAGACAAGGGTATTAAAACAACAGTGCATAAAAAACAGGGAAAACGGCAAGGAGGAGAGAAGTATGATGCTTGAATGATTATTGTATGCTTGAACAGCCTATGTAATCAAACGTTTTCTCCACTGTATTTTATCTTGTATTGTTATCCTGGGTCGCCCCTGAAAAAGGGACCTTCGGGGCTCAGTGGGCCTACCTGGTCACCAAAATTTAACAAATAAATAAATAAAATAAAATAAAGTATAAGATAAGGGTAGGAGGGTATCAGAAGGCTGAGCAAAAGTCTGATTTATCTTCCGGGATCTCCTTTTCTTCCTTTTTTTGTTTTTCCTGTGGTTTCGGTGCTAATAGGACCATGGATGCCAGAGGGTCACGTGCAATGAAGGCAGAAGCCATGAAGCTGATCCTGGACTCGGCGGATAATGAAATAACATAATAGGAAGGGGTCTTTTGTTTACCTGGGGGGGGCGCAGTTGGCATAGGAGGGCAATAAATAAGATCAGCGTGCTATTGAGGACTGGGCAGAACTATGTTAAAAAAAAAACAACACAAAGGGGTATCCTGCATTGCTTTGGTAGTGCCATGCGGTGGTCACAGGGAGCGGGATCATTGTTGTGTGAGTTGAGGTGGGGCTGTGGGGGCTGCCGCCAATTTTGATAAAGGCCATGGGGCAGCGGTCAGTGTGGAGTGGTGGGGGGGAGATTTCACAAGAATGCTGCAATGAGGCCAAGCCAACACGAGGGTAACAGAACTGCTTAATATTAAAATAATGCAGGGAAATGGGGCAGCTGTTCTTTTGATATGATCAGTGGCAACAGAAAAAGGGAGTTTACAGCAGTTGATAGCAAGGCTTATACTAAAAAAAAAAATGTTCTTGCATTCTCGTACTAAACAGGTATTATGGGAATGAACGCTTTCATTGAGGTTGATTTATAGCTGCGTAACTTTTTGTAGGATGGGATAAGTGGGAAAGTTGGCAGCTGAACCACTGGACTCAAGCAGCCTTTGTTTATAACTGGCATATTCATTTCTAATGAGAGGGATTTCCACGAGGATAAGAAAGTGCAAAAAAAAAAAGAAACTTCACTATATAGGGTTACAGTCATTAGGGATAGTATCTTAATGTTGGAAAGAAAATGGCCTGTATGGCTATAACGTATAAGGGACGGATGTTGGCTTACCAAAAACAGGTTCAACTGTTGATTTGGAAGTCTGTTCAAGGAAAAAAAAAAAGAGCTAATCATAAAGAAATTTATTGTTTGGTGGGTGGCAGACTGCTTAACACTAATGCGACCCTTTCAGGGCAGCTGGTAGGAAGAAAACCCAAGGCTGCATGTTGGACTTTGGCTAGCTGGGATTTCCCAAGTAAGCAATAATATCCGACAGGGTGGGTGGTATTGGGGTATACCAGACCGCCCAGGGGCATGAGGAGGCCCGATGCTGCAGGCAGAGGGCCTTCTAGCCCCTGGAAGGTCCGCTATAGCCCATGCTGCCCACCCTGGAGGGTATTATTGCACTTAGAAAATGGACTATGTGTGGTATTTTAATATGGAATTTAATAAAATAAAAAAAACAGTTAATAAAATACTGTAAAAATGAAGTAAGTCTTTATGCTGTAAATTAGTCCCCCCCCTGCTCTTCCATAATCTGTTCTCCCCTAAGAACCATTCTCTTCCTCCCCACACACACACATATCACCACCTCTAGATCAAGATGTGGAGTTTTTTGTACACCTGTCTCAATCGTTGGTGTTCTTAACAAAACAGCAAGAACAACAACGATGTTTTCTGTCAGTCCTGGAGGAGTCCTATTTTTTGCCACTTGGAAGCTGCGACGTTGCCAACCAATTTATTTACAGTAGTCAGTCAATATTTCTTTTTTCCACATACTTTGGTAGAGCGAGCTAATGATCATGATAAAGGGCCATGGAGTTCTTGTGGCTATGAGATGGCACGAAGAACTACAAGACGAGACAACAGCCCTAGGGACTCGCTCGCTCAACAGTTCAGTATGTAATTTTATCTTAAAATCACATACTGAGATGAGCGAGCAAGAGACTAAAAGAGAAGGAGAAACAGATCTGCGGTTGGAGTTATCTTTTATTCATAAAATAACTATATGTAAAAAAATATATTGTTTTGTGGGGAGGAGTGGAGCCAGGGTGATTCAGGGGCTTTACGGAAGTGTCCACTATAGCACTGGCATGTGGTGTGTTAGTTTAGTTATTTAAAAAAGAAAACTTCTTTTTTTTGTGACAGAAGTGGCAGATTGTGGGGGGATGGAGC
The DNA here is from genome assembly GCA_016271365.2 of Neoceratodus forsteri. Taxonomy (NCBI): domain Eukaryota; kingdom Metazoa; phylum Chordata; order Ceratodontiformes; family Ceratodontidae; genus Neoceratodus; species Neoceratodus forsteri. The sequence continues at coordinate 285,612,954 of JADMNL010000025.1, forward strand.
AGGAGTGCAGCCTCAGAAAATCTATTGGAAGACAACAGAAGGACAGCGTTAATACAGTAGGTGGCTTTTGAAATGAGCAAGCCATCAGGGACGCACCTGGAAAACATCTACCATTGTGACTGTGTGCTGTATGAGTGACGGTGGGAAGTGTCCCATCCGTGCTCCTTTGTGCTGCTCTGGTCCAAATGGAGTGAAGAGATGCTGATGCAGTTGCACTTTATGCTACTGTGATTTTATGTTATTTGTTTTACGTAACTGGGTATTGTATCACTCGGGCTAAGGACTGAATGGGGAGGCGATCTCTCGCTAAGCGAGAGAAACAATGTCGGCGATTTCAAATTGAAATTAGCTGTTTTATCCAACTAGGAAGCAGGGTGGGCACTTTAATACTTCAGGGGTGAAGGGGCTCTGTAGGCTGGTGCTTTTTATTTCCTGGGCATCTTTTGAAAGTTAATGTACCCCGCTAGCAACGGTACTAGCCAATCAGATGCCAGGGAATAAAAAGCCCATTTTTTAATGGTACATGGAAAACTGGGACTAAACCTAAGGGACAAAAAGGGATGGATGATGTCAAAAAAATGGTTCTGTTTGCCCCACTGTCCATGTACTCAATATTCCCCCACCCTCTGTGCGATGAGGAACTGTTGTCAATTGAGCTGTAGAGCAAAGGTTGTAATTCTGATTTAAAAAATAAACAAAAATAACAATGTCAGTTTGAGAGTTTACTTGTGTTGTGGTATGCAGCATTCTGATATTATACCTATCGTAAGGTTAAGTGGGTAGGCATGCTTTCCGGTGGCGTGATATCACTACCAGTGCCGCAGGCAGGCTCTTGGCCGGGTAAGTCGGCAGGACCAGGTTCAGGAAGGGTATGAGGGCTAACCGAATAGTCCTGTTTTTGGCTCCAGCATATAGTTGGGACGGTCCAATTTGTTTGGGGATCATGTAACGATGCCTTTGCAGTGGATTGGTTTTAGCCCTGCCTGGAGGGTTGGCACTCAGGTTGGTCATTTGGGTGAAGTGGTGGGGCTGGTGGAACAGCCAATTAAGATTACAGTTGGGGAGTCAAAACCAGGTCAGGTACTAGCTAGTTAGGAAGAAAAACATTTGTCATACGAAGGGGTTGGGTTTTACATGATCCAAACAAGGAGAAAAATTTCAGGGGCTGAGGTGCCAGCTGCAGCTGCATTATGGAAGTGAGGGGGACTGGTATCCGGCATAGATTTATTGAGAATCATTGGTCGGGAGTTGTGACCAGTCAAGGTTGCTGTTGGGAGTCTGAGACAGAGCTGGCACTTTATAGCGAGAAAGCACAAATAGTCTTCATAGATTAATTGGTTAACATGAGACCAATTAGGAAGAACAGTTAGGAACCTCCGGTGCCAGCCGGGACCAGTGCTAGAGGGCAACGAAAGGGGGCCACGAGTCCAGCTGCATGACGGGCCAGAGGGTTTATGGTCTCCGGCATAGGTTTTAGTTGCCACTGCCTGTTTAACCGAGGGAGGTGAAGGTTATTTATTTATTTAGGTTTTTGGGGTTAACCAGGGAAATGCACTAATCCTGTGGACCACTTTCAGTCACGGCCTGAGCCAGAAGGTGGCGATGCAAGGAAAACCAGCAGTGGACCCAATTACAATTTGGTATACAGATAATACAAACATTGAAATAAAAACAAATATTTTGAGATCCATATGTTTTCCTGGTTCCGCATTCAGCACCAGCCATTGGTGTACCAGTCCTAACAATATATTAAGGTTGCTGTGGTCCAGACCACAGTCCCACTGTACTGTGCTGTGGTCCCAGTGCTCTTAAGGGTGCTGGTCACAATGACGCTTGGGGAGCAGTCCTTTAATAATCAATCAATCAGGCACAGGATGATACGTATCCCCTCCATTCATAGGTCAGTTGTTAATGCTGCCAGGTAGTTGGTAAGGCCCTTGGGACTGATGGGGGCTGGAAGGGGGACAAAGATGCAGTACCTTGGATCTTGGGTGACTGAATTGAGGGGGAGGTGGAGGCAATCATATGGAGGCGCTAATGGGCTAGAGAATCTTTATGGAGGTGCTATAGTTCCAATGGCTGTCTATATGGAGCACAGCAGCACCAACCTGGAGTGTTGTGTGGATGCAGGGGGGTTATGAAATTTAAATCCAAAGGGAGGGCATATGGATGTCCCTGATCATTGACACTGATGGTTACCATCAGACAGAAGTTGAGTAGAGCTTTACTTCTACTTCAGGATAACAAGCAGGTGTCGGAGTACCAGCTGGCAAGAGATGGGTCAGCAGCACTTCTAGTGAGGATGGAGGTGAGCTGGTTTGGAGTAGCAAGAGACAAAACAGACTGGTTGTTCAAGCTACTGATCTATAGTAAGTTGCATATGACTGGGGGAATATTGCCATTACCCACTTGCCTGTGGCTGCTGGGGGGCCAGGGTGTAGAGCAGAATGGTAATCTTCCTTCCACTGCATCTACAGAGTCCAGGGATATTGTTTTCCCCATTTCAGGAGTGGAAGCCACTAGGGACAATGATGGGCCAGAGTCACAGAGAGTAATAGCAAGGAGGACGACAACGGGATGGCAGCAGGGGATAGAGGAAAGCAAGGGGCAGAAAGTTCAGGCAAGAGGGGAATTTCAGTCCACTAGGCCATCGGGGGGGGGGGTTTGAGGTTCATCCCCAGAAAGGAGAAGGGTAACAAAGAATCATGTATCTGAGGGGCTATAGAATGGGAGCAGGCCCCTGTATGGGCATCAGAAATAGTAGTCAATAAGGAAGTGTCTTCTCTGCTAGCCAACAGGAAATGGAAACAAAGGTAGGGGGGAGTATGCAAAAAAAGAAATAAAATAATTATAAAGAGTATCACAAATATTGGTTATATGTTACAGAGAATTGTCTGCAAGATAGAGGTCTGGATCATGGGGGCACGCCTACGGATAGGGGGGCAGAGATAAGGCCGCACAGAGGCCCGGTAAGAACAGCTGGGCCTGTTGTCCACCGGAAGGAACTGGTCCAGCAGAGCGGGTGTGTGAGGGATGTGCTAGGGTGCATAATAAGGGATCTAAACAGAAGATATACAACAGAGAGCTCATGGGACACCCTTGTTTCACCCCTTAAAGTATGTGCATCTCGCAGACAAACACAGGGACATAGTTGGAGCCAGAAAAAAAGATGAGCAGAAGAAGGGCAGAAGGTTTGCCAAATAATTGGGGGGGAGATATGGTGGCATGGTGAATTAGTAGGACACCTAGCGGGTTTTTGGGTAGAGCAGACAGGGTCCTTCTAGCAGGGATGGGCAACCCCATTTTCATCACAAAATTGGAAAGGGTATAGATGCCTGGTGAAGCCGTAGAGAGGAAAGAAAGAGTTTGAGGGGGAAGCCCAACTTCCAAACGCAAGCTGGAGTTGAGCTAGTGGAAAAAGGAGAAAAGAAAATACTTTTTGGAGGAGGGGGGAAACATTCAAGAGTTACACCAAGGTGGGGTGTAAGAGAAAAGGGTGGGAACACCCAGGAATGGAAAATGGAGGGCAGGAATTGGACCTGACCTGGACAAGAGGAAAGGGTGTGGGCACCCAGGAATTGAAAATGGGGGGCAGAAATTGGACCTGGTCCAGACAGTTTTACAGCTGGGGGTTAGAGAGAAAAATGAGCAAGAAAGAAAGACCCCCTCGAGTTTACACTGGGGGGGGTAAAGGAAAATGTGATATAAAAGGTGTTTATAAAATGTGATGTAAGTTGTGATATTTTGAAATAAAGAGAATATGAGAATAAAGAAATACGTTAAATATGGTATGTAAAGGAACTCAGTATTGTTGGAAAAATTTGAATGAAAAGTTACATAAACGGTGTGCCGACTGAGTAGCCAAAGCAATACTGGGTGTGGTATCCTTTTTTGGGTGAAAGGCTCTTTGGGGTTGAGGTTCATCCCCAGAAAGGAGAAGGGTAACAAAGAATCATGTATCTGGGGGGTTATAGAACTGGAGCAGGCCCCTGTATGGGCATCAGAAATAGCAGTCAATAAAGAAGTGTCTTCTCTGCTAGCCAACAGGAAATGAAAACAAAGGGGGGTGGGGATATGCAAAAAAAAAAAAAAGAAATAACATAATTATAAAGAGTTTCACAAATATTAGTTATATGTTACAGAGAATCGTCTGCAAGATAGAGATCTGGATCGTGGGGGCATGCCTATGGATAGGGGGGCAGAGAGAAGGCTGCACAGAGGCCCGGTAAGAACAGCTGGGCCTGTTGTCCACCGGAAGGTACGGGTCCAGCAGAGCGAGTGTGCAAGGGATGTGCTAGGGTGCATAATAAGGGATCTAAACAGAAGATATACAACAGAGAGCTCATGGGACACTCTTGTTTCACCCCTTAAAGTGTGTGCATCTCGTAGAAAAACACAGGGACATAGTTGGATCCAGAAAAAAGTAAGAGCAGAAGAAGGGGAGAAGGTTTGCCAAATAATTGGGAGGGAGATATGGTGGTATGGTGAATTAATAGGACACCTAGCTGGTTTTTGGGTAGAGTGGATGGGGTCCTTCTAGTAGGGATGGGCAACCCCATTTTTATCACAAAATCGGAAAGGGCATAGATGCCTGGTGAAGCCATAGAGAGGAAAGAAAGAGTTTGAGGGGGAAGCCCAACTTCCAAATGCAAACTGGAGTCGGGCTAGTGGGAAAAAGAGAAAAGAAAATGCTTTTTTTGGGGGGGGGATTCAAGAGTTACACCAAGGTGGGGTGTAAGAGAAAAGGGTGGGGACATCCAGGAATGGAAAATGGAGGGCAGGAATTGGACCTGGCCCAGACAGTTTTACAGCTGGGGTGAGGGAGAGAAAAATGAGCAAGAAAGAAAGACCGGGGGTGAGGTTCATCCCAGAAAGGAAGAAGGGTAACAAAGAATCATATATCTGGGGGGCTATAGAACGGGAGCAGGCCCCTGTATGAGCATCAGAAACCCCATTTTCATCAAAAAAGAAAATGCTTTTTGGAGGGGAGGGGATTCGAGAGTTACACCAAGGTGGGGTGTAAGAGAAAAGGGTGGGGACACCCAGGAATGGAAAATGGAGGGCAGGAACTGGACCTGGCCCAGACAAGAGGAAAGGGTGTGGGCAGACCAGGAATTGAAAAAGGGGGTCAGGAATTGGACCTGGCCCAGACAGTTTTACAGCTGGGCGTGAGAGAGAAAAATTAGCAAGAAAGAAAGACCCCCTCAAGTTTACACTTGGAGGGTAAAGGAAAATGTGATATAAAAGGTGTTTATAGAATGTGATATAAGTTGTGATGTTTCAAAATAAAGAGAATATGGGAATAAAGAAATATGTTAAATATGGTATGTAAAGGAACTCAGTATTGTTGGAAAAAATTTGAATGAAAAGTTAAATAAACGGTGTGCCGACTGAGTATCCAAAGCAATACTGGGTGTGGTGTCCTTCCTTGGGTGAAAGGCTCTAGAACAAATGAGCTTGTTTCAGTCTGACAACTTAGTGAAACAGACAAAGTATGTTACTAGGCTGCAACGTTGTCACCTGCTTCTCTTTAATACTTTAGTACACACAGTTGTGTGTGCCAGGTACTGGTGCACGGCCACTCTCAACTGACATGTTGGCCTCTAATAATAAACTATTGGCAGTCGTTAAGCAGTTAAAATAATAATAATAAATAATAATAATAAAACTTTATTTATTGAGCACCTTTCAAATGCCAAGGTGCTTTACACTATTTAAGAACAAATTCCCTAAAATACAACAGTTAACATTTAGGCCATTTAAAAATCATAACGATTCATGAAAAGCTTGACTACACAAAAAAGTCTTAAGTGCCTGCTTGAAGCTCCCCACAATCGTACATTCCCTGAGCTGACAAGGCAGAGAATTCCAGAGGGTTGGGGACACAAATACAAAAGCACGGGCCCCAGAAGATTTCAAGATAACATTCGGAATCTCCATCAAGCCCTTGTCAGCCGAACAGAGCTGTCGCACAGGGCTGTAGGGAATCAGAAGCTCTTTCAAGTAGTTGGGACCAAGTCTGTGTAGGGCTTTGTAGATCAGTAAACCTACCTTAAAGGTGATCCTCCACTGAAATATGGCAGACAGTGCAGATTGCGCAACACAGGGGTGATATACAATCTTCTAGATACCCCTGCCAGCAATTGAGCAGCAGCGTTCTGCACTAGCTGCAAGCAGCAGATATCAACCCCAGGAAGCCCTAAGTAAAGGGAGTTGCAGTAGTCAAGGCGAGAGGTCACAAAGGTGTGGACCAAGACAGGCAAATTGCTAGACAGAACAAGGTGTTTGACCCTGGCGATGTTCCTAAGATGATCAAAGGCTGACTTAACGACTGCTGACACCTGATAATGGAGGGTCAGCTCGTCATCAAGCACCACTCCAAGGTCACACACCCATTCTGAGGTAAGGATCGGAATGCCCTCCAGAAATAATCCAGAGGGCTGATTGGTCCTCAGCCCCTCTATCCTGCGGCCCAGGTCCACAACCATAACCTCAGTCTTTCCTGCGTTCAACTTTAACCAGCTCAAATTCATCCAGTCTTGGATTTCGATAAGGCAGTTACTAAAATACTGAGAGAACACTAGCCTGGTCTGGGGCAAAAGGCAAGTAGAGCTGGGTATCATCAGTGTAACAGTGAAACCGTATCACGTACCATCTAACAATGTCTCTAAGGGGTAGCATATACACTGCAAACAATATGGAGACAGCACCAAGCCCGGAGGAACCCCATAAGACAGAGACAGGGTCAAAAGAAAAAATCCCAGACACTACTTTCTGTGTTCTACTGGCTAGGAAAGATGTAAACCATCTGAACACTGTACTTGACAGGCCACAGATGGACCTCAGGCCTTCGAGCAGGACCCCATGGTTTACAGTGTCAAAGGCTGAAGAGAAATCAAGGAGTACCAGAATGGAATGGTTTTCCCAATCTCTCACCATCAGGAGATCACTGAGCACCTGAACCAGAGCCGTCTCAGTACCGTGCCTCTTACGAAAACCCGACTAGAGAGGTTCTTAGACATTACGGATGGTCAAATGGTTCTCCAGCTGGATTGCCACTACTTTCTCAATAACCTTTCCTATAAAGGGAAGGTTCAAGATAGGTCTGTAGTTAGCAAAAATTTCTGGGTCCAATGAAGCTTTCTTCTGAAGGGGTGTCACCACCGTCTCCTTCAAGGAGCTTGGAAACTCACCCGATTCCAAGGAGCACTGGACAATTTGAGCCAGAAAGGGGCCAATGATCTCATATGCAGCTTAGAGCTCTTAACTACGACACTCTACTGCTTCCCAATGCTATATCTTCATTTCATTTATAAAGCATTTAACTCTTAATGCCCTTGCAAACTGCGTCATGAATACAGGCCATTGTCTGGAAATGTTCTTTCAGGGGTACACCCTTGCATTCTGGACCATTTACATAACATCATATGCACAGTACAAGCATCCTGGATCCATGCCAGCATGTCAGAGCAGAAAACTCTTTCTGATCTCATTCAGCATTAAAGTCTGTCATGCTGTGCAAATTATTTAACTATTTCATTGCTTCTAATATCAACTGTCACATAACCACCCTGCTGTTTATTCATTCGATTGTACACGCTGGACCCAGTTCTCAAGGCAGTCTCTCCCTTTGTGTTTCAGTGGCAAAGAATCTTTTGAGAACGGGGTTCTGTATTTTAAGAGGTGTAATGATGTGTGTTACAATATGAACTCGTATGATCAAAGCCATATTTCTCAGCTGTATCTGAGTCTGGGAACACACTACAAAACCAGGAACTGTACCAAAGTAATAACCTGCTGTGTAGCAAAGCTTATGTTGAGCAAGAAACAAAAACTTAACTGTGTCAAAATGAACAGATGGATAGAAATGGTTGTTGAACTCAAACTAAACATACCATTCACTGTATGACTTGGCTTCTTTTTGGTAGGATAGCAGAGCCCAAAGCTAAATGCATCTAAGGGGATCTAGGACATGTCCTCCTATTACCTTTTTTTCATCAAGCATTTTGGCCCCTTGTCACCGCCTGTCACCTTCATTGGGTGACTCTGATGCCTCCAACCCCAGCCACCACACTCCCTGCTGTCTCACCAGTGGGGATCCACATGGGAAGCAGTAGAGTGTAGTGGTTAAGAGCACTGAGCTGCAAACCTGGAGGACTGGGTTTGAATTCTAAGCCACCATATGCATACTGTGTGATTGTGAGCAAGTCATTTAACTCCTTGTGCTCCCAGGACACACCTGGAAACAAGCCTGAGCTTACTGTGTCCCTGGCCAAAGACTGTAACAACAAAAAAAAACATGGGGAAGGGTCTGAAGACACCAGCTCACCATCACCAATGTCGACTGAGACACATGGTATTTTATCCTTTTTTCCCCACCCACCTCCCGGATATTGGGCTGCGATCCAGCAGATCTCGCAAGCAGCTACCGTGCCCCTCTGCAGGATGCAAGCTCCCTGTCCCACCACAGGGGTTGCTAGCACAGTGGAATTCAACATCTTTCTCTCCTTGACTGGGTGCATTGCCCACCTGGCTTCCTGAGTTCGCTCTCAAACTGGGGTACCCAGGGTGGGAGCATGTTACACTACCTACAGGGCCATTGGAGTGGCCTAGTATTACTATTTTCAGTTTTAGATAAAAAATTATACCTTGCTGGCCAGGGAGAAGGACCGAGCGTCCCAGGGGATATTTGCCTTCTCCAGGGATGGTGGGACGTGTACTCCACTGTGATACCACCACCTGGTGACCTCAGGAGGTGTTACAGTTGCAGCCATGTAGTGGTAGTGGGGATGTTGTCAAGCGCTAGTTGTGAATGCTTGCTTTGCATTCACATATACACCTGCTGCCCCTCTCAATGATGTCCCATGGTCTGAGGGAAACACAGTAGGAAACTGATTTATTTATTTAAACCTATTTTACCAGGTAAATAAGTAGAGCCCAGAAGACTCATTTCAAGTTGTGACCTGGGGGATGGAGGGGGCAGGAAGGTAAGAGGTACAGGTAACAAGCTACACAAGGATGCAGGAAAACATTCTCCCACAGGTGTTTTTATAAACAGCAGCAGTAAGTAACATAAGAATACAATACAGAAACACACAAGGTGCAATATTTAGGCAGGTGCAACTGGAGTCTTACAAAAGAGACTCACAGTATCTACAGATCATGTAACAAATTGATCATACAACAGGCAATGTGAAAAGTAGGATTGGGTCATGTGGGATAGTTAGACCCTGGAGCCACTGTTGGAATTATGGGCTACAACTCAGGGTAGTTGCAATTAGTGCCAATGTCCCTTTGTAGCAGCCGTAATTCATTGTATAGTCAGATAAACACAAACTCCAACGTGAGTCAACACCCCCCCAGCACAGTCAGCTCAGTCATGAGGTGGACACCTGCTGCTGAGTGGACTTTTATTTTGTTTTAAAACTGGGGTGGGAGGGCAGAGGTTGACTCTGCGCAGGCCAAGACAATCCCAACACAGTTCGTAAATTCAGTCATTCAGCTGCAGTACACCGGGTTTTGAGGTTTTTCTTCATCACTGTAGTGCGGAGCCGGCCAGCCACACAGAGTGTGGACTTGGAGCAGGCTAGCCTGACAAATTCTGACTAGGATCCTGGCCACCTGTTTTGTAACTGTGTTAAAAAAAGTTTGTCAGTGGATGACCCTGGCCTGGTCAGACTCACAGCAGGGCACTGGGAAGACAGATGGCATTCTGGAGTATAATTTAAAAAGAAAAAAAAACTACATTTCCAAGAGCTCCTAAAACTCAGGGTTGACAAAGCAATGAAGACTGATGGAATTCACCCCAGAATTTTAAAATAACTAAGGGAAGACCTAGTGACACCACTGACTACCCTTTTTAACAAATCATGTGAGCATGGTGTGGTACCTGAGGACTGGAGGAGGGCAGACATGATTCCCTTTCACAAAAGTGGGAGCAAGACAAAGGCAGGAAATTACAGACCTGTCAGTTTGACCTCAGTGGTAGGGAAAATGATGGAATCACTTCTCAAAGAAAGAATTATTGAGTACCTAGAGGCCAGCGGGGCAGAGGACCCAAAACAGAATGGATTCACAGCGGGAAGGTCATGTCAGATGAATCTAATAAATTTCTTTGACTGGGTGACCAACGTAGTAGACCAGGGAGGGGCTGTGGACATGGCCTACCTAGACTTTAGCAAGGAATTTGACACAGTCTCATGCAAAAGATTAATAAACAAGTTAGCCAGCCTGGGAGTGGGTCCCAGGGTGGTAGCCTGGGTAACAAACTGACTGGACAACAGGACGCAGAGGGTAATAGTAAACGGAGTACACTCTGAAGAAAGGGGGGTTACTAGTGAGGTACTGCAGGGTTCAGTACTGGGATCAGTCCTCTTCAATGTCTTTATATGTGACATTGTGGAGGGGATGAAAGCAAAAGTATGCCTCTTTGCAGATGACACAAAGATCTGCAGTATGGTTGATACACAAGGGGGGTGGAAAGGATGAGAAGGGACTTAGCAAGGTTTTGTTTTTTTCTTTGATTCTATTTCACTCCAGTCACGGCTTGTGGGACCTTTTCTTGGGCATCCAGTCCTTGTCCTGCCCGCCTGTGGATCTCTCAGTCTGCACCTCCTCTCTCCCCCCCCCTGCAGTCAGCACCCCTGGTTTCACCTGCCCGAGGAGGTAGCCCTTGCCTCTGAGGGCTCTCTTGTAAATCAAACTCCAACTGCAGGTGGGCCCCGGAGGAAGGAACTGGAAGGCCAGCTGAGGAGAACCTGGCAGAGGGCATGGGGGACTGGTGCCGTCGCTTCTCCCACAAAGCCATTTTTTCCTTGTTCTATACTAGTTCCCCACCCCTGCGTGGGCACTCCCCGATGCTCTGGCACATGGCAAACCTGCCTGCATCAGCCATGCTGATCTCGTGCTGCCCGGCTTGCTGCACCGACCGCTGGTCTCCACCAGGGGTTGCCGCCACTCCGAGCCAACCCAACCTATTCCCCCGGGGAGGAGAGAACCACAAGGGCACTCCTTTCTCAACCCACCCCTGCCAACCCACCAGCGCTTGAGCCCATTCACGAACTCGGGTTGCTGGCGTAGCACGAGGTGTGGCATCCAGCGCCTCAACCCTCAGCACCACTTAGGTGGCTCGGGACTTAGCAAGGTTGGGGGAATGGTCAAAGTATGGCAGCTTAGATTCAGTACAAAGAAGTGCAAAGTAATGCACCTGGGAAACAAAAACCCAGGGGAAGAGTACACAATGGAGGGGTACTAACAACAACAAAAATGGAAAGGGACCAAGAGTAGTCATATCAGACAACCTTAAGCTATGCAAGCAATGTGAGAAGGCAATAAGGAGGGCTGGGGGGATAATGGGAAGCATAGGGAGAGGCATCACCAGTAGAAAACAGGAAGTTGTTATCCCTCGTACAGACAGTTGGTGAAACCCCATCTGGAGTACTGCAAGCAGTTCTGGAGACCCCATCTCTGGAAGGACATAGACAGGATGGAGGCAGTCCAGAGGAGGGCAACTAAAATGGTGCAGGGTCTGCACCAGAAGCCATACGAAGAGAGACTAAAAGAGCTTAGTATGTATACCCTTGAGGAAGGAAGGGAGGGAGAGGGGGATATGATAGAAACTTTTAAATACCTCAAGGGAATCAACAAAATCCAAGATGGTAGCATCTTTCAGAAAAAGAGATGTGTAAGAACAAAGGGGCACAATTTGAAGATGGGAGGTGGCTCAGGGGCAACGTGAGGAAGCATTTTTTCGAGGAGAGAGGGTTGTGGACGCATGGAACAACCTTCCTGAGGAGGTTGTGAGGTCAAAAACAGTGGGGGAATTCAAGAATGTACAGGAACAGACATAACACAATTATAGTGGGGGGTAGGAGGAAGTAGGCTGTTGGTTAACTAGGATCTGTAGCTTATCCAGTAGGTAGGGAGATGGACAGACTAGGTGGGCCAAACGGTCCTTATCTGTCATCAAAGTCTGTGTTTCTATCTATGTTTCTATGTGTGTATATTTCAGCAAATTACTACGGGGTGGTGGCAAATTATTAAATGTGATGTGCCTTGGAATGTTTTTCTGTTTCTTGGGTGGGGGGGATTGGAGCGTCTGCCTGTGGGTTGTAGTTATGTGCTATGGACAGATTAAGGTACGGTTGTTGTTCTAATTGGTAGCACTTGTTGGACTAGAGTTCACTCTTAGAGTAATATCACCGTGGTGTGCCCTGCCCTTTCTTGGTATTAAAAACATTAATTGGAAGGTTACAGAAATTGAGTGGCAAACCTAAGCTGGAACAGATGGCACTTAACAGAAGCAGGAACCCTAACTGTAGTGAAGCTGCGTAAAAATAAGCAACAAGGTTTTGTTTCATAATAATGATATCAATATGCATGGCAAACTCAGGTGTGCATTGCATTTATTTATCACTAGTGGAACAGCTGAGCTGAAAGGCCTATAGCATCTGGTGGCAGCACAAGCAAGGCAGCAAGCAAGTCAAGAATGGTACAGACAGCGAGGTCATAACCAAGTGGCAGCCTAGCTTTAGTCACTGATGATGATGCAGGTCATTCCCATTAGACAGACAGACAGCTCCAGTCCAGGCAGCAAGAAGATGGCAACAGTCAGGTAAGGAGCAGCATTTCTTTAGCAAGTAGCCAATACTTACAAGGCTGGGGATGGGGTACTTACTATTGTCCTGGTCACAGGCGGGGAGCCAGGGGGTGGGGCAGGGGATGTCTTTATACATTTTTTTTTGTACATTCAAAAAGGTGGCAACTGGCAACATAGCTAGTGAAACATTGGTTTCTGTCCCTGCCCAGCTAAGGAAGTAGCATGCCATGGTGGTGCCAACCAAGCCACGACCATTTCAGGGGGTTGGCTGGGTGTGCCTGTTTGGTGGGCCCCCCTTCACTGTCCTTATCTTCTCCCTTAGTGGTGGGTGGATGTTCCACCTTCCACTATGGGGAGCACATTAGGATAGTGAAGGATGCTGCTGCATGACAACTATTACAAATGTGAATGAAACAACTGTCTTGATTATTGATGTGTTGCTTTTCATTTGTATTTTGTCTGGGGGGCTAATGGGCTATAACTGGAGTTCAAGTTATATGCCAGCAGTAATCTATAAAAAAATAACACAAGTGTTGTTGCATTCTGCAATAATTACGGCAGTGGGCATGGTGGGTGGTGACCATGCGACTGGTGGTGACGTGGCTCAGTACATGCACCAAACATCACTTTAGTGTTAAATGCCAGGAGAAGAGAAGTCAACTAGTGTGACAACACATGCCTGTTACTTAATCCTGATCTGTACTCCTGTGGGCGGGGGATGTTGGAGCTGAAAACATGAAAAAGGCCAGTCACATGTTATGTGTGGAGCTTTGTAATCACTGTGTTGCTTACGCTTTGCATCTGTCGCTGATGACTGACTCCATCAATAGAGTCAATGATGTACAAGATTGATGGAGAAATGCAAATAGATAGTTAACTGTCTTACATTTCAAAGCTATCTCATTGGAGAAGGAGTGGCCAACCATATAAAGACAGGCAAGTGATGGACAGCCTCTTGGAGAAGACTTGAAAATGCCCAAAACATTCTGGTACTGGATTCAGATTTTCTCATTAAACACACTGTCAGGTATGAGGAGGATATCCAGTCAGATTCTGACATCAGTTAATCCATGACACCGGTTCGACAAATTAGTTGTCGTACGATGTTACAGCGATGACTTTGTCAACTGCTCGACATAAAGGCATTCCATGAAAACTGTTTTCTTTGGGGGGCTTTACCCCCAAACTCCCCATGTGGGGGGGCTCTGCCCCCGCACCCCCTCCCTGTAACTTAAATAATCAACTCTGAGTTAGAGATGATTCGGGTAGGGGGTGCAAAAACCCCAGAAAGCAGTGCCGGGGTCCCGTGCCAAAATCACAGTGACCTGTCTCTGTTGTCGCTGTAATGTCGGTCACAGTAAAATTGTCAAACAGGTGTTGGCATACAGACATCAGTGACGCAGACACACAAATTCAAAGACCTTGATGGCACAGAGCAACACAGTCATGACACAGACCCAGTCATCACAAAAGCAGCCCCAGCAGCATCTGCAACAGTCATAAGCAAAAAAAACAAAGGACATTGTCACTTAACTTTAGAACAAGTGGTCACTCATTGGAATTCAGCACTTGTTATGTCTGAAAGTATCTTAGCTCTTCATCTGGAGGCTGAGCAAGCATTGAATTTTGAAATGCACTAGACACAGCGAACTGTGCCTTACAACAGAGGAACATGATAAGCTGGAAGAAACACATTTTCAAACAACATGAAGTCTTGCTATATTCTGACATATGCAGTGAGTCCCAACCTTTGAACTGCCCGGGAGATGAAAGAGTTAACTTTCCATGCCAGGCATGGAACGCTGAGCTCGAGCTCGGTTGAGACTCTGTCTGTTGTTCTTCAAACTCAAACTGTCAGATTCTTTACTCCGCCTCACTGAACAGTCGCTCCGGAGATTTCTCCTTCTGCTCGGTTTGGCGGATTTAAAGAGTACCGTTTTCTGGTTCGACCGAAATTAAACCGTGAATTGTCGTTCAGTCTCTGTCTGTGGTATTTGTGAGTACTAGATAGGTTATATTTTACTCTATTCTGTGTGGAACTTGTAAACGGTTCATCGGTTCAGTTTGAACCGATCAAGTGTTTAAAAAATCTTGAATTGTAATTTTAGAGTGTGGTTACCGGTTCTTATCGGTTCTAAAAAAAACGGATTTTTCCATGACCTGTGACACGGTTGGGAACCGATAAGAGGGTCTTGCCTGGCGGATTGCCATAAACGGTTAAGTTTGGATAGGGCTGGCACTATGTCTGAGAAACCCAAAAGAAAAACCGGGCCCACTGGGTTTCAACACTGTAGTGTGTGTGGGGAAGTCTTTGCCAAGGCTGACCCACACCACCTGTGTTTATTGTCTGGGGTTTGACCACCTCAATGCAGACTGCCAGATTTGTAAAAATTTTCCTGCAGCTACCCTGGAAAAGAGAGTTGGTAGGCTCAGGGAAAGGGAGGCCAAAAAGTCCGCTGAACCGGATGGCCAGCCCGGTTCGGTTCAAACCGAACCAGAAGGAGTGCCCTCTGACCAGGGCGAGACTTCTTCAGGCAAAAGGAGATCCGACTCTGAGGAGTCGGTTCCAGCAAAAAGGACTAGGAAATCAGCTGGTGTGGAGCCAAAACTTTCCTCTCCAACCGCGGAAGAAATAGCCAAAGCGATCAAAATTGTCCAGTCGCTTTCCCCAGTTCTGGCGAACCGGCACCAGGTAGGCGGCGCGCTCGATTCGGTTCACCGGGTTCAAGAGTATGATTTAGAGGAATATTATGAACCGGAGGAGGGGAAGAGGAGTATGAGGAGAGTGAATGTGGATTTGAAAGTCTGATGTGCCCATTGACCCGGACATCTCCCCAGACAGACCTTCAGGTGTCTCCTCCCTAGGCTTTCTGAGTCCCTTCTCATTTTATGTTTTATAAAAAGTTGTTGAAACCTCCAGCTCCCTATGGAGGAAGCTGTGGATGATCAAGAGGAGCCTGACTATGTAGAAATGATGGATATCCCAGAGTCTAGGAGGCTGTCTATTCCTTGCATAAATCTTTTGGGAAACAGACTTTTAAAATTCTAAAAACTCCTCACACTATACCTCCTGTAGATAAGAGAATGGACAAGAGGTACACATTGTCAGGCTGTGATACAGAGTTCCTTACACAACAATGCAGCCATGTTGGGTAGTGCAGGCTGCAGCCTGTGACAAGGCAAATATTCCCTTGGCTTCACACCCCAGACAAGGACTCCAGGAGGATTGATGCCATGGCAAAGAAACAGTACATGGCAGCATCCTTGGGACTCAGACAGGATTATATGGCTTGTGGCTAGATATCAGAAGTCCAGATGGGACACTGTCATGGCTTTAGCAAAACAGGTCCTGGCCAGCTTGCCAAGGAGCTGAAGCAGGTGGCTGCTGATGGTATTGAGGCATCCAAGGTGCAATTCCATGCTGCAGTGGACTCAAATGATGTGTCATCAAGAGTCATGGCTACATCTGTGGCACTCGCAGAATGGCTTGGCTCAGATGTACTAGCCTGTCGCAGGATACCCAGACTAAGGCCATGGATTTTCCTGTTGTGGGTAATTCTCTGTTTGGGGAGCAGACAGAAATTACATGAAAAAATGGATGAGTATAGGACCACTTATAGGAGTGCACAGGCCAAGGAAACGCAGGCCACTCCTCAAGGCAGCTTCCCAGGCAGGGGCCTTTTCATAGGCCTTTTACCAAGCCCAGGCCTCCTCTTCTGCTTATGCCCAGAGGGGGTTCTTTAGAGGGAGAGGCAGACGGGGTACAAGCAGGCCTGCTTCCACCCCCAGCCCAAAGCCCCTGCCAAGCAGGCACCCTGATGAGGTTGCCAGGGCCAATTCTCAGCTACCTGTAGGGGGCAGGCTGGCTTACTTGTCCAGGACTGGGAGTCTCTGACATCAGACAAATGGGTCCTGGAAGTAGTAAGCCAGGGACTGGTTCTCAGCTTCAAAAAGTTTCCAAAGATGAGAACCAGATCCTTTCCACCTGCAAATCCATCAGAGGCACTTCTTAGAGGCAGAGGTGTCTTCCCTCCTAGCTCTCAGAGCTGTGGAAAGGGTTTCCCCCCTACACTGGGGCAAAGGATTGTATTCCAGGTACTTCCTTACCCCAAAAAAGACAAGAGAATGGTGGCCCATCCTGGATCTCAGATACCTAAACAAGCACCTTTTAAAACCAAAATTCAAAATGGTGACTCTGGGAATTATTCTACCCTCTCTAAGGCCAGGGGACTGGCTAGTGTCCCTGGACCTCAAGGATGCCTACTTCCATATTCTCATCAGAAGCTCCATTCAAAAGTACCTCAGGTTTGAGCTGCCCTCAGGCCATTACCAGTTCAGAGCAATGCCCTTTGGACTCACCTCTGCTCCAAAGGTATTCACAAAATGCCTGGCAGTAGTAGTTGCTTCCCTAAGAAGGCAGAAAATTGCCATCTTCCCTTACCTGGAAGACTGGCTCATAGTAGGTCAGTCCCCAGACCAAGTCAAGTTACACTTACAGGTAACTCAGCAACTGCTCACTTCTTTGGGTTTCCTTCTAAATCTCTCAAAGTCAGTTCTAGAGCCTGTCCAGCTCCTCACCTTCATAGGCACAGAGCTAGACACAGAGAAGGCCAGAGCCTTCCTTCCCCTGGACAGGGCAAGGACCCTGGTCTCTCTGGCCTCCTCATTCACCCTGCAGGTGTCTCGACCAGCAAAGCATTTTCTACAGCTCCTGGGGCACATGGCTGCTTCTACAGCAGTAGTGCAGGGAGCAAGATTTCAGATGAGGGACATTCAGTTCCATTTGAGAGCCTTTTGGTCTCAAAGGAAGGACCCTCTGACCAAATTGATCCCAGTAACTCGAACCCTGATCCAGGCCCTACAGTGGTGGCAGGATCAGAGCAATTTGAGACAAGGGTTCCTTTGTCACTCAGTCTCTCCTTAATCCTTACTACAGATGCCTCCCTCTTGGGGTGGGGGCTCACATGGGCGACCTCACCACCCAGGGTTGTGGTCCCTCAGGAATCTCTGCTCCATATCAATCTGTTGGACGCAGAGCAGTATTTCTAGCACTTCAAGCTTTTTCCAAATCTGTTCAGAACAAAGTTGTACAGGTCAGAACAGACAACACCACCACAATGTGGTACATCAACAAGCAAGGAGGCACTCGGTCTATGGCCTTGTGCACCGAAGCAATGAAGTTGTGGTCTCTGGCTTACTCCCTGAACACCTCCCTCACAGCAGTTCACCTCCCAAGAAAGGACAATGTCCTGGCAGATGCTCTCAGCAGGATTTCCCAGGGCCATCACGAATGGTCACTGGATCCCCTGGTCTTGGAGGTGATATTTTCCAGATGGGGCACCCTGCAGATAGATCTTTTTGCAGCCCCAGACAATCACCAACTTCCCCTTTTTTGCTGCAGACCCCCAGTGTTGGGCTCAGTCCCCCTGGATGCCTTAGTTCTCAATTGGGAAGGGAAGTTTCTCTATGCTTTTCCCCCCTTCCCTCTCCTGTTCAAAGTGCTAGTCAAAATCAGATCTCAACCTTGCAAGATGATCCTGATTGCTCCAGACTGGGCCAGACAACCCTGGTATGCACTCCTACTGTCCTTAGCAGTCCATCTTCCCCTGTGTCTTCCCAGGAATTACAACCTGTTAACCTGTGCTCAGGGGAGGGTTTGGTACCCGAACCTCAAATCTCTCAATCTCAAGGCCTGGCTCTTGAAGAGTTAGAATTTGCTGATTTACACCTCTCTCAAGGTGTAATGGATATCCTGAAGGCTTCTAGAAAACCTTCTACCAAGGCTACTTATAATTCTAAATGGAAAAGATTTTCCATATGGTGCTCTGGGAAGCATATTTCCCCAGAATCTGCTGATCTGCCCACAGTCCTTGATTATATGGTTCACTTAAATAGCTTGGGGCTGAGACCAGCTACACTGAAAGTGCATCTCGCAGCTGCGTCTGCTTTTATTTCAGCAGGTAAGCCCTGTTCTCTCTCAGCTCACCCTGTTTTCTCCAAGTTTTCAAGGTTGCTTCACACCAACCCTCCATTCAGGGACCCTGCCCCTGCCTGGGACCTCAATGTTTGCATTGCTCAGCTTATGCAGCCCCCCTTTGAGCCTTTATCTTCAGCAGAGCTTAAGTACTTAACTTGGAAGACTGTGTTTCTGGTAGCCATCACTTCTGCCAGACGCATAAGTGAATTACAAGCCTTGTCAGCGGAGCCTGATTTTATCTCCTTTCATAGAGATAAGGTGGTCCTCAAGACTAACAGGAAGTTCTTGCCTAAGGTGGTTTCAGATTTCCACCTTAATCAATCTATGTCTCTTCCAGTGTACTTCACTGACCATTCCTCCTCTGGCGAGAGGAGACTGCACAGTCTAGATGTGAAAAGAGCCCTTAGTTACTACATAGAGCGTACCAAGGGTCACAGGTTTGACTCCCTCCAACTGTTCCTCACTTATGGTGAGGTTGGTAAAGGGAAACCTGCCACTAAAAGATCCATTGCCAGGTGGATTGTCTCTTGTATCCAATTTTGCTATGAAAATTGGGTAAGGTTCCCCCTCAGGCCTGAGGGCTCACTCTACCAGAGGTACAGCTGCTTCCCTGGCTGCTGCCAGGGACATCCCTATTCTAGAGATATGTCAAGCAGCTACCTGGAAAACAGTTCACACTTTACAAGCATTACTCCTGGACATCCAGGCTGGGAGTGATGCTCGGTTTAACACAGCTGTGTCAGAGCCTATTTCCTAAATAGGTTCTGTCCTCCTCCATGGAGGTACTGCTTTGTAGTCTGCATATGTCAGAATATAGCAGGACTTCATGTTGTTTGAAGAAAAAATTACTCACCTTAGTAATGTTGTTTCTTCTAATGGAGTCTTGCTATATTCTGACCTCCCCCCCCTGCCTGCCCCTCTCAGAACCTCTGTTTTTGGGATGTGGGTGGGCAGTGCAGTGTTGGCACTTAGTAGGTGCCCACTTTTTTGTTTCACCCCTTCTTTTTGGGGTGAGTGGGTGTTGTGTTTTCATTTTTGGGTCTCCTGACTTAAGTCTTTGTGTTGGGACCAAAAAATGTGTTTTATGTTTAGTAGCCAGTTGGCTAGTGTAGGTTTACAGCTTCCACACAGGACCTTAGTGAGTTTAGCTTGTAAAGATCTGACGGTTTGAGTTTGAAGAACAACAGACAGAGTCTCAACCGAGCTCAAGCTCAGCGTTCCATGCCTTGCATGGAAAGTTAACTCTTTCATCTCTGGGGCAGTTCGAAGGTTGGGACTCACCGCAGAATATAGCAAGACTCCATTAGAAGAAACAACATTACTAAGGTGAGTAATTTTTTCTTCTTCTCCCATTTATAGGCTACCTAAACAATGTGTTTATCAGGAGCACTGTTCCTGAAACTCTCCTGTGTAAGTATAGTAGAAAGGGAGGGGTGCTGAATAATATAGGTACCTCAAAATCAGGACTTTCATACATTTGTGGAGTTATTTCACTTCACTGCAAACAGAAAGCATTTTAAGAGCACTGTGCCGATTGGAGCCTAAGGATGCCACCATCGGGTTGCATAATCCCAGAAACCATAGGCTCCGATTGGCGCTGTGCTCTTAAAATGCTTCCAGGTTGCAACAACATGAAAAAACTCACCAAAAATGCATGAACTCCTGATTTTAAGGTACTTATTTATTCAGTACCTCTCCCTTTCTACTATACTTACATGGGAGGGTTTCAGGAACAGTGCACCCAATAAAAACAGTGTTTAGGTATTCTTTAAGGAGCTGACAGAACACGTCAGTACTAATCAACCACACCTGTCACTGATACTCATAATAAACAATGAAGTACTGGAGAAATCACAAATAAGTAAACAAGATAATCCAACCATGCAGCCTGAAGTCACCCTGGGCTAGACAAAAGAACTATTCCTGGGCTGCCGCTACAACCCTCCTGATGGGGGTGTAGAGGATCTTCACAGCTTCTTAACTAAGTAGGGATCTATATCCCCACCCAGGGAAACTATCCTTCTTGGGAACTATAATCTCAGCTGGCTTAGTGCTCATGAACCCGACAATGCCAACTTCCTAAAATAATACAATCTGGTGCAAATCCTTACTCTCCCTACCCAATTCAACCCCCGCACCTCTAACCACACACTCCTAGACTGGGTGATCACCAGTAGCGGAGATAGGTCCGCCTAAGCTGGCATGCTATCTAACTCAAGTGATCACTCCCCTACCTACGTCATTTGGTCCTCTAAGGCCTCCTGCCTTCCCCCTAAGTACCTATCCTTTCGCACTTCAACTGCCCTGATACCTCCCGCCTCTTTGAGGACATTTGGACCATTAACTGGCAGGATCTCTATGCCCTCACTGACTTGTTTCTAGCTGTTACCTACTTCACCAACACCCTTCCGGTCATCCAAGACCACCACTTGCCCATCACTACTCGGAGTGTCAGAAGTGGGTGCACACGTTGGTTAACTAAAGAACTCCTGACTCTCATGAAGTCAAGGGACAGAAAGTAGGTTGCCTACAAATTGGCCCCCTCACCCACACTGTGGAATGAGTACAGACACCTACGCAATAGATGCAAGCACTTGAGCAGATCCTTAAAACAGGATTACTACCACAAGCTCCAGAGAGAGAGAGCTTGGGCAATCCTAGAAAATTCTTGGACTCTTATCAGTTCACTCTTCAATCAATGTACAAATAGCCCCAACATTCACCTGAGCTCCCCCTCTGACCCTCTGACTGACCCCCGGCGGTTGCCGAAGCGTTTAATACCAAATTCTCTGACCTGTTGGCCTTTCTTTGCAAACTTCCATCCAGCAATCCCATTCATCTGGGCGCCAGTGCAATCCCCTCATCCTCGTCCCCCATTCCTTGCACCACCCCCTCTTACACCTGTGCATCCTTGAGCCCAGGAACCTGCACTTCCACCATGCCTTCAAACTCTGTCCCTTGCGACACATCCGCTCACCCACCTTTCTACTTTAAGACCATCTACCCTAGGGCTACCACCAAACTTCTAAAGAGGTTACCTAATTGGGGAAGCCCTGGCTCCAACAGCCTCTCCCCTGTCTTTCTGAAACTTGTCTCCTTTTTGATATCTGAGCCTCTCACTTTTATCTTTAATCTCACACTGTCTACCTCCACCATGCCTGACTCCTGGAAGTCTGCTAGAGTGGTTCCTATCTTCAAAACCAGCAATTCCCACTTCTCCGATAACTACCAGCCTATATCTATTCTCCCCCGCTTAAGTAAACTCCTTGAGAGGGTCGTCCATTATCAACTATCTGATTTTCTTGCTAATTACAACCTCTTATGCAGCCAACAGCATGGCTTCCGTAAGCATCACAGCACATCAACAGCCCTGGCCCTCTTTACATAGATACATAGATACATAGACAATGTCGGCAGATAAGGGCCTATGGCCCACCTAGTCTGCCCATTTGAGCTTGTTAAGTTCAGTTTATGTTTTCCAAGAAGTCTGTTGCCCATTACCCCTGACCTCCAGAATTCCTTTATGTCTATCCCATGCATTCTTAAATCCTGTGATTGTTTCAGCCCCCACCACTTCCTCTGGCAGGGTGTTCCACTTGTCCACCACCCGTTCTGTGAAGAAATTCTTCCTCATGTTTCCTCTGAATCGTCCTCCCTCCAACTTCATCCCATGCCCTCTAATCCTGGAACATCTTTTTAGCTTAAAAATAGTGTATTCCTGCACCCTGTTCCTCCCTGTAAGATACTTGTATGTCTCTATCATATCCCCTCTCTCCCTCCTTTCCTCCAGGGAGTACATGTTCAGTTCCTTCAAACTGTCCTCATAGGACTTGTGATGCAATCCATGCACCATCTTTGTTGCCCTCCTCTGAACCTTCTCTATCCTATGTCTTTACGTAGGTAAGGTCTCCAGAACTGTACAGTGTACTCCAGGTGGGGCCTCACTAGTGTCTTGTATAGTGGAATTATGACCTCCCTTTTCCTGCTGGTGATGCCCCTGGCTATGCATCCTAGCATCCTATTTGCTTTACCTGCTGCCTTGTCACACTGTTTCCCTGCCTTAAGGTCATCAGAAATGATAACCCCAAGATCCCTTTCCTGCTTGGTACATGCTATATCCTCACCCCCCCAACTGATATATTGTGCCAGGGTTTTTGTGCCCCATATGCATTATCTTGCACTTCCTTGCATTGAATTTCAACTGCCAAACCCCTGACCATTCTTCAAGTTTCTGCAGGTCCCTTCTCATTCTGTCTACACTCTCTGGTGTGTCTACTCTGTTACAGAGCTTTGTATCATCAGCGAACAGTGAAATTCTGCCTTCTAGGTCCTCGCTAATGTCACTGGCGAAGATATTGAATAGGACCGGTCCCAGCACTGATCCTGTGGTACCCCACTGGTCACTCTTCCCTCTGTGGAGTGACAGCCATTTACCACCACCCTCTGTGTGCCGCCCAGCCAGTTACCTACCCACCACTCCGTCCTGCCCACCCATATTCCCAGTTTGTGCAATAGTCTTCTATGTGGCACAGTGTCAAAACCTTGCTGAAGTCCAGATGAGGCCATGTCCACTGCCTCCCTGATCCACCTCCTAGTCACCCAGTCAAAAATTCAATGAGGTTGGTCTGACATGACCTCCCTGGTGAAACCATGCTGCCTTGGGTCCTGTGGTCCATTGACAACCAGATGTTCCATCAATCTCTCCTTCAGTAGTGCTTCCATGATCTTCCCCACTACCAAGGTGAGGCTGACTGGTCTGTAGTCCCCCACTTCCTCTTTGTTCCCACTTTTGTATAAGGGGACTACATCTGCCATCCTCCAGTCTTTGGGTACCTCCCCTGTTTCCAGTGATTGGCTAAACAGGATAAACAGAGGTTCAGCCACCACCTCTCTTAGTTGTTTAAGGACTCTGGGGTGCACCCCATCTGGCCCCATTGCTTTATCAACTCTTATTACTTCCAGGTCCTTCAGGACCCTTTCTCATGTAAAGGGACTTGTGTCCATTTCTGCACCATTCTCACCCCTTGTAGTCCGTTCAGACCCATTACCCTCCTCTTCCTCAGTAAAGACTGAGCAGAAATACCTGTTCAATATGTCAGCTTTACTGTTGTCATCCTCCACACAGCCCCCATCCTCCCCCTTCAGTCTCCTATCCCTCCCTTTGCCTTTCTTTTTTCACTTATGCACTTATATACCTGTAAAAGGTTTTGTCCCCTCTACCCACTGATTTTGCAATGTGTTCTTCTGTCTGAGCTTTGGCTTCCTTACTGACCTCCTGCCTCCTTTGCTTCTCCTGGTACTTCTCCCTATCCCTTCTGCCTGTGTCTTTTGTATTGCCTGAATGCAATCTTTTTGGCTTTCAGTTTCTTTGCTACCTCTTTGGAAAACCATAATGGTCTCCTCTTCCTTTTCCTCTTGCTAACCTGCTTAATACATAATTATGTTGCTCTTGTAATCCCCATTTTAAATACTGCCCACTGTTCCTCAACCCCTGATTCCTGCCCCATTCCTCTTAATGCCTCTTTCAAGTATCTCCCCATTTTCCCAAAGTCTGCCGCCTAAAATCCAGGATCGTGTTTTGTGTGGTTTGGTTCTGCTCTTTCTGTGATTTCAAACCACAGTGACTGGTGGTCACTGTTCCCCAGGTGCTCCCCACTGTTACCCCATCACACTGTCCCTGTTTGTGAGCACAAGGTCCAGTATTGCCTTCTGCTGAGTTGGTTCCATGACCAGTTGCTTGAGGAAGGCACCCTGAAGGAGTCCAGGATAAATCTGCTCTAGTTGATGCTGCTGCTGGGATGCTCCAGTCCACATCTGGAATATTAAGTCTCCAACCAGTACTACCTCACCCTTGTCTGCCATCCTTTGGATGGCTAGCATCAACTCCTATCTGTTTCTTCTTCCTGGGCTGGTGGTCTATAGACCACACCTGTGCGGATGGCTGGCCTCATTTTCCTTTCAACTTAACCCACAGTATCTCTCCCCATTTTGTTCCTCCTGGATATCTGTGGCCCTTATGTCATTTTCACATACAGTGCCACTCCTCCTCCCTTCCTGCCTGCCCTGTCTCTTCTGAATATGTTGTAGCCAGGTATGGCCAACTCCCAGTCGTGGTTATCATTACACCAGGTTTCAGTGATAGCCACAATGTCCAGGTCTGACTGCATCATGACAGCCTCAGATCTTCCATCTTGTTGCTAAGGCTCCTGGCATTTTACACATGGCTTTCCATGATTTGACCTCCCTAGACGGTTTTGCTGTTCTACTCCAGCCCCTTCCTTGGTTGTTCTTTATCCCTGGTTCTCCTTGCTGTCTACCAATCACATTCTCTCCAATATGGACCGTGGATGCACCACTGCTGCTGTCTTTGTTGACCTGTCTAAAGCTTCTGATATGGTCAACCACTCCCTCCTCCTTTCTAAACTATTCTTGCTAGGTTGCTCCGCTAAGATCACTGACTGGTTTCAGAGCTACCTCTCTGAAAATGCTCCCAATCTGTGTGCATTGGCACAACCACTTCCCTTCCCCTGCCAATCACCATGGGAGTTCCCCAGAGCTCTATCCTGGGGCCCCTGCTCTTCTCTATCTTTGCCAACTCCCTCCCTGCTGACAGCTTTACCTGCAACTCTCTACTCTACGCAGATGACCTCATCATTTTCCATAGTGATAAATCTCTCCCTTGTATATCCTTTGTCCTCACCCAGAACTACTGTGCTGCTTATAACTGGTTCACATCTAATCTGTTGTTGGTCAGTTCCAAAAAAAAACAAGGCAATGCTGTTTGGGTCGAGACCGTACCTTGCCAAAACTCATAACGCCAACTCTTCTCTCCTCATCTACTCCCCAATGGCCCCGCCCTTGAAAATGTCTCTTCCTTCAAGTATCTGGGGGGAAATGCTTGACTCCCCTCCCTCTCCTTCAATGACCACATAAACCGCATAGTCTGCAGGGTTAATTAGAAGCTGGGTGCTGCCTATCGTCTAAAACCCTACGTTACAAAGGAGGTTCACTTAGCTATTGTCACGGGCAAACTTCTCCCTATCTTTGACTATTGCGCCACAATCTACTCTTGAGTATCTACCGCCCTTCAGACTAGACTCTTGGTAGCTTACAACAGCGCTTGTCACTTTGCCCTATTGGCCCCTTACTCTACCCACCACTGCGCCCTCTACCGTTCACTTGGTTGGCTCTCCCTACAAGGTTGCTTTGACTACTCCCATGGTTGTTTTGTGGATGCCACCCTTAGATGTGGCAATACCGCTCCTCTCCTCTCTCTAACCTATTCAACTTCAGAATCCCGACTAGGAATCTCCACTCCTTCACTGTTCCCACCCTTGAGGTACCTAGAACCTCCACCAATATGGGTGGGAAAGCCCTCTCAGTTGCAGACCCCTCTCTGTAGAATAGGCTACCTGCCTGTCTTTGATCTTCCAACACTCATCGGACCTTCAAACTAAACCTCAAATCCTGGCTGCTAGCCAAAGATAGCTGCAACTGCTTCTTTCGGTAACTTCCATACCACTGCCTGGCTGTATGTTCCCTATCTGCTAACTTGTTCACCTCATGCTTCCTGCACTTGTTTGTTACTAGGTCTAGCTGGGTGTTTTATCATGGGGTGGGGGTAGCCTATCTGGTGGTATATCTGAAATTACTGTATTCTTGTACCCATGTTTACCTGGTCTGCCTTGTGGTGTATTTATCATTACTGTTATGTACTACTGACTGGCTTAATGCTTTCTTGTACTCACCTATTTGGCAATTTAGTTATGTACTATCTCTGATGTAACCTTCATGTTGCCTTCTCTGCAAGTTCTACCTTGTGCCTGTTGGCTTGGGTCATGCTTGTAAACGGTCCACTGAACCAGTGCACCTACCCGGTTACCAAAGTCATAAATAAATAAAAATGTGAAATGGCTCATACTGCAAAACATAGACAGATGATTTCCAGAAAGTGACACTGTCAAACTGGCATGCTTGCTGGCTCCAGGCACCAAAGAAACTTTGCAACTGTCCAGGGAGGAGCATATAACTCTACTGAAAACTGCAGCTGACGATATGAAGGAGTTTGAAACTCAGTCAATGATTTCTTCCACCAGTACTCCAAATAGAAATTCAAAAATGAGCACACCCTCAATGTCTATGTCCAGTGTCTCTGTTAGTGATGAAGAGGGTGATGAAGATGATCCAGTGTTTCATGATGATAATTAACAGTTCATTCCTCTAAGTAAGAACAGGAAAATGCTTTGGAAACAAAAACATAACTTACATCTTCATGAAGACAATTCAGCTGTGGAAAAATAAATAAACCGGTATTTGACCGTTAAACCTACAAGTAAGGAAGATTTCCCAGTGTTTTGGAAGAGTAATGAACATCAATATCCTACTCTGGCTCATCTTGTCAAAACTTACCTTGGCATAACCACGTCAAGTTTGCCAGCTGAATGCATGTTCTCAGTCACCAGACTAATGCTGAATGGTAAATAGTCAAGCATTGTCCCATGTTGTCTTAATTAAATATCCTTTATTCATGATAACTATCCACTGTTCTTCCCATTGCCAAATAACAAAACATAAGCCAATATCAAATAGAAAAAAAATTTGACCAGTCCACTATGGTAACTTCATCTGTTTGCTGTCAACAAGTAACACCCCTCACCCTGGCAAGCCCCTATAGCTGCAAAATTCATTTATGGGCTTACTGTACACATTTCTGTTGGCCTTGCATTTACAAAACATAGAACCCTTACAGGCAAGGATCCTAAGTCACCACCCACTATGCTTAGCATAAACGGAACATCAACATCTGACCTTTACACAATCACCAATACCTTCAACAATGCATTCTCCAAATTGGATAGTGTCCTCCCATCTGACTTCTTCAATACCCCCTCTGGTAGTAACCCCCCGACACTGATTATCTCCTACACCTGGACCCATGATTCTACTTCAAGGTGATCCCAGAGCACTAAGAATTGTTGAGTACCTAGAGGCCAGCGGGGCACAGAACCCAAAGCAGCATGGATTCACAGCAGGAAGGTCATGTCAGATGAATCTAATCGATTTCTTTGACTGGGTGACCAAAGTAATAGACCAGGGAGGGGCTGTAGATATGGCCTACCTAGACTTTAGCAAGGCATTTGACACAGTCCCGCACAAAAGATTAATAATCAAGTTAGCCAGCCTGGGAGTGGGTCCCAGGGTGGTAGCCTGGGTAGCAAACTGGCTGCACAACAGGACACAGAAGGTAATAGTGAATGGAACACATTCTGAAGAAAAGGAGGTTACTAGTGGAGTACCTCAGAGCTCAGTACTGGCTCCAGTCCTCTTTAATGTCTTTATAGGTGACATTGCAGAGGGTCTGGAAGGAAAGGTATGCCTCTTTGCAGATGACACAAAGATCTGTAACAGAGTTGATACACAAGGGGGGTAGAAAGGATGAGAAGGGACTTGGCAAGGTTGGAGGAATGGTCAGACATATGGCAACTTAGATTCAATGCAAAGAAGTGCAAAGTAATGCACCTGGGAAATACAAATCCAGGAGAAGAGTACACAATAGCAGGGGAGGTACTAACGACAACAATAATGGAAAGGGATCTGGGTGTAGTCATATCAGATGACCTACAGGTGGGTAAGCAATGTGAGAAGTCAGTAAGGAGAGCCAGGGGGATACTGGGATGCATAGGTAGGGGCATCACAAGTAGAAAAAGGAAGTGGTTATCCTCTATACAGACAGTTGGTGAGACCCCATCTGAGTACTCTGCAGTTTTGGGAGACCTCATCTCGCAAGGACATGACAGAATGGAAGCAGTCCAGAGGAGTGCAACTAAATGGTGCTGGGTCTACATCAGAAACCATATGAAGAGAGACTGAGAGAGCTTAATATGTATACCCTTGATGAAAGGAGGGACAGGGGGGACATGATAGAAATGTTTAAGTACCTCAATGGAATCAACAAAGTCCAGGAGGGTAGCATCTTTCAGAAAAAGAGATGTGTAAGAACAAGGGGGCACAATTTAAAGTTAAAGGGGGGACGGCTCGGGGTAATGTGAGGAAATTATTTTTCATGGACAGAGTGGTGGATGCATAGAACCGCCTTCCTGGAGAGGTTGTGGGGTCTAAAACAGTGGGGGAATTCAAACATGCATGGGACAGACATAAGACAATTATAGTGGGGGGTTGCAGGAAGTAGGCTGTTGGTTAACTAGAATCTGCAGCTTACCCAATAGGTAGGGAAATGGGCAGACTGGGTGGACCAAGTGGTCCTTATCTGCCGTCAAAGTCTATGTTTCTATGTTTACTTAGCCAGAACCTATATTCAAAAGGTCATCCGCAACACAGGCTACAGTGACGACTCCCTCAACCTGAAGTTGTTAGCGCTGGTCCTTGAAGAAATCCTTGTACCCCTAACAATGATCTTCAACCTATCACTAAGAATGTCCCAGTTCCCATCTTGCTGAAAGCAGGCGACCATCACATCAGTACACACAAGTGGATACAAGTCACTACACTCCAACTACAGACCTATCTCCATCCTCCCTCCTTTGTCTAAGGCCCTGGAATGCATTGCCTCAGACCAACTAGTTGAGTACTAGTTGAGTTATGTACAATGTTAACTGGCTATCCCCAGCTTCTGCCAGCTACAAAGACACTACCCCGTGCTCTCGATCTTACCCAAACAGTCACCTCCCCTACCAGAAGGGACCATAAATCCAGGACCTCCACACTGTTAGACCTCATTTTCACCAACAGGCCACGTAACCTCTCCCATGCAACCGTGCTCTCTGACTCTATCAGTGACCACTCACCAGTAACTTGCAGGTGGTCGGATAAATTGCCCCCTGCCCCCCCCCAAAAATCTCATGGCAGAGAAGGCTCAAAAGAGGAGGCCTCGAGAACCTCAAAGCCCACGTATCTCACTGCAACTGGCTCCCCATTTACAACATGTAGTCAGTTGACACTGCGCTCGCCCACTTTATAACCACCTTCAGTGAAGCATGTGATATATTCGCTCCCCTCTCAAAGCAAGTTGTGAAAACCAGAACCACCCCCTGGATCTCACCAACGCTTCTAAACCTGCTACAACATAGAGACAACCTTTGGCACAAGGCCCTCAACTCCCAACGCACCCAGGATAGACAACTCTACTGGGAGGCACGCAACAAATGTACCTGGGTCTTGCGGCAGGCTAAAGCAAACTTCTACCAGCAAACACTCACCTCCTCCTGGGGCGATGGGAAAAAATTCTGGAACAACATAAAAGAACTCAGTGGAAAATCCTGCTCCCCTACCCCTACCCAACTCAACCTTAATGGGGTTGACACACAGGATCCTGCCACCATCGCTGAGGCCCTAAACTCCTCCTTTTCGGACCTCTCCCATATCCTCCCCGATGTCTCCCACCTGGCCCCACCCCCCCCTGAAACCCGAGCAGTGTCAACTCGCCTCCCTTTCGGCTGTAGGTCATCTAAGTGCAGTGAGGCCAAACTCTACATTACCAAAGCCATAGCCAACACCCATCACAGCAATGACTCCCTTGATCTTAAACTCATTCGGCTTACTCTGTATGTCACTCTTCCCCACCTTACAAAAATCCTCAACCTCTCGCTATGCTGTGGTCAGTTTCTCTCTACCTGGAAAAGAGCCATAATCACCCCCATTCTTAAGAGCGGTGACCCTACCAACACCAACAACTACAGACCTATTTCAATACTTCCACCCCTCTCCAAAGCTCTGGAAAAAATAGTCTCCGATCAGATAACTGAATTCTTTACTAAATATAACCTTCTCAGCCAGGAACAGCATGGTTTCTGGACTGGCCATAGTACCGTCACTGCACTTGCAGAGTTCACCTCATTCCTCCATGAGGCCCTCGACCAAGGCTCAATCGCAGGGGCGGTCTACGTGGATCTGACCAAGGCATTTGACACGGTCAGTCATGAGCTACTGCTCTGTGTCCTTCCACAGCTTAATGTGTGCCCTGAGGCAATGGCCTGGTTCAGAGACTACCTCTCGGGCCAGGTCGCAACAAATCAGGATAAACACCACCTCTCACCTCCAAAACAGCTTGCTCTAGGGTCCATGAAAATCTATAGCCCCCTGCTTTTACTCTCTTCCTTAACTCTCTCCAAGGCATGTAGTGATCATTTACTACTCTACGCAGACGATGCGGTACTGTATTGGAAACATTCTCAACCAAGTGCCCTCCAACTGGCCTTACAGGGCTTTTTTTGTGAACTAGAGAACTGGTTCACGGACCACTGCCTGATCATCAACTATAAAAAAACGAAATCCATGATCTTTGCTCATCGTCAAAGCCCACATAGTCAGTTGGCACTACTAATTAAGAACTCTCAAGGCGACCCGCTGGAACACATATCAAGCTTCAAATACCTGGGCATCACATTAGACACCTCCCTCTCCTACCATAGTCACACCCAACTCCTCTCCTCCGCTGTCAACTCGAGAGTGGGCATACTCTACCATCTCAAGCACTGCCTACCCCGGCAGGCTATGCTTCTTGCAGTCAACTCCTCCATCCTCTCCCTCTATTGACTATGGGATTGGTATATGCTACTGCCCGGCTTGAACCCACACCACGCCAGCAGTATAAACGTAGCCTTGAACAAAGCATGCTGGCTAGTAACAGGCAGCAACTGACTTACCCACACCTGTGACCTTTATTCTTTGACTGGTTGGCTAAACTTCCAGCAAAGACTATGGTACCACACATGCATCCTCGCAAAAAAGATACAACTTCAGATAGCCCCCAAAGGCCTACTCCCCGTTATCAGTGCTGCCCCCCCCAGGCGCACCACAAGACTCACAACTATCCCTTCTTTTCGAGTCCCCCTTTGTAGAACATCCCTAGGGCAGAGATCATTCCGCCACCGTGCCCCTCTCTGGCTCAATACATTACCACCCCCTCTCTCACCAACAGCATCTCTCTTTTCAAAGCGGGTCTCAAAGCTCAACTACTTGAGAGTGCTAAATGCACCTGTGGCTAATTTTGCAGCCCACTCTATTTGCTTCCTCGCCCACACATCTCCTGACACAGGCCTCTCTGACCCCAAGTACCTGCACCCTACTAGTTTCTGTCATAGGATTTCTAGAATGTTGATTAATTGCCTCTCTGTTTTAATAAGAGCAAACCTGTACTGCGTTTGACAGTACTGAAAATGTATATACTGCCTGTTTTTGTTCGTGTTAATCTGTATATGTCCTCCTCCACCCCCTGTAACCGACGTGGAGCCTTTGCAAAAGAGTCTGTGACTCAAAGGTTTGTAATTCCGATTATATTCAATAAACAATAAACAAACTATTAGAATTCATGGGATTCATCCATACTACTCCCGATCAAGGAAACTGTGTGGGAGCAGTATTCATCGACCTTACAAAAGCCTTTGATACTGTCAGCCACCCACTCCTACTCAAGCAACTATCAAGCGTTGGGCTTTCCAAAGAAGCGCTGCTCTGGTTTTCAAGTTACGTTGGGGAGAGGGTCCAGTGGGTCAGGATCACCTCGGAAGATAAACCAGTCATTTCTGGGGTCCCACAGGGGTCCATCCTGGGACCACTACTCTTCAGCCTCTTTCTGAACGACCTCCCCAGTGTCTGCCATCAGAAGCTACTACTCTACGCTGATGATGCAGTCTTGTTTACCAACCACAAAAATGCGGAGCTCCTTGAGAAACAAATACAGCTTGACTTCATGTGCTTTGAAGAATGGTTCAAGACACACAAACCGGTCCTGAACTACAGCAAAACAAAGGTAATGACTTTCTACAATGCTAGGAGTAAGTACAAATCCCATGCCCTCACCATCAAAAACCAAACAGAGACCATACTTGAACACGTTCCTGAATTTAAATACCTAGGCATTACATTGGGCAGTTCCCTCTCCTACCATCGGCACATTGATTATGTTGCCAAAGCCGCCAATATCCGTATAGGCCTGCTGTACAGGCACAAACACTGCATGACTCCTGACACACTCTGGTTGGCAATTAAAAGCTCTGTCACCTCCATCATTGATTACGGGCTAGCAAAATATGGCTCCGCCTCTGCCACTGCCCTCTGTAGAATGACGGTCGCACTCAACAAAGCATGCAGGCTTCTAATGGGGGCTGATCAACTTACACACACTCATGCTCTGTATGTTCAGGTAGGATGGCTTCCTCTCATCAGCCGGATCCAGTAACAAACCTGCCTCTTTAGCCAGAAAAGTCCTCCTCGGGATCATGGCCCCAGGCGTTAAAAAGCTCCTCATAGACCACCACAGCACCCAGCAAACTAGAAGTTCACAACAACAAACCTTCCTTGTCCCCAGATGTTGGACTATAATGGGACAGAGGGATTTTGCTCACAGAGCTCCACAGTGGTACAATACACTCAACAATGAAACTCTTACAGCTGCTACTCTTGGCCCATTTAAAAGACAACTCTAACTTCATCTCAGCTGAACTAGTCAATGTGACTGTTTCACCTAATATGGGGCCCCACGCTCACTGCCCTCTACTTTAGACAGGACAGCTACCCCCTTGCCATTCCCTCCCTCTCCTGCCTCCCTCTGCACAGCCCTTCCCCCCCACTCCCCTTCCTCACCCCCCTCCCTGGCACTTACTGACAATTATCCCTCCCTCCCTCTCCTTGAGTGCACTTATCATCACCCCTTACCCTCCAACAATGGCCTTACTGCCTCGTGCCCCGCCCTCCCTACCCCTCGCCAGCAGCGATTATTTCTAAGTTTGCCATTGGATGTTGTGTCTTTCTACTTAATGTTGGCACATTTTGAGGTACTGTAATTAACTGTGCCTCAGCCTCTTGCTTCTTGTTACTGTGTAACTATGTATAATCTTGTCGACCTTTGTTTGTATGTTTACCTTCCATTTCCTACACGTGGCACCTTTGTAAACGAGCAGTTCCTGCTCAAAGGTATTTGTAATCCTAGATTTCATTAAATAAAATAAAAAAATATAAAATAGAACACAGCACATTTAAGACACACTTAACCTAGATTATCGGCTACGCTATCAAACCTGCCTCATCACAAAAAAAACTCTACTTGGACTATCCCCTCCCAGGGTGACAGCCTCCATCCGCCACACCCAACCCACTATAGTAACCAGAACCTCTGACAAGACCACTCTACTGGTTCCCCGATCCAGCACCACTCATGGTCAGAGGTCCTTCTGCTACAGAGCTCCATCCTGGTTAAACTCTCTCCCTGCTCCCGTCTCCAATGCCCCCACAATCTCCAACTTCAAAACTGCCCTTTGGAGCCAGCTATTTTGCATTCGCAGCTGCTTCTGTCTCTAAATATGGCCCTGATCTCCACACTTGACAATGCCCACTGCAAACCTCCACCTCCCCACAACTCTCCCCGTTGCATTTTGCCTCTGTTAATACTAACATGTGCTCAGCTATGTCAATGTAATCACAACTAAATTGTATAAATGTATGAAACACTCTGTATATCTCTAAAGACATGGCTTTTATGCTGTAACCTAAATGTTTATGCTGTAACCTAAATTTGTTCTGTCTGTCCTCTATGTGACAAGGTACCTTTGGAAATGAGCCTCTGGCTCAAAGGTTGTAAACTGATGTATAAATAAATAAATAAATAAAAATAAATAAAGAAATCGCACTTAGTCATTTTGGAAAATGATTGTCCTAAATTTCATACATCACGAGGTCAGAACAGTAGCTGAAAAGCTAGGCCAGTCATTTCGTCATATTCTATTCTCTTAGGTGATAACACTAGCAGAAAGCAATTATTATTATTAAGGTAATCTAAAGTTTCCAATATTTGCAAGCCCATGTGGCTAGATACTAGTACAGGTAAATGGTATACCATGTTGTGAAGGATGATCTTTATTACTTATATGCGATGATACGTTGCTCACTATTAGTTTCAGATGGGGATATATTGTGAAAGAGTTCTGGGTAGGTGTTTGCCTTCACCAGGGTAAGCTTCTTCTTCATACAGGAAACTTTTAACATAGTTCGACTTTGTGGCTGTTAAGTCACTTTAAAGATGTTGGGGCACTGCAATGAAAAATGCACACCATCCTCTGCCAGAACAGCCTAACTACTCTGTTTGCTCTTTCTGAGACAACTGACTAGGTAGGCAGTTCTGCCAACTCATCATATGTTATTCCTTCTTGCATCCATGGCTGCTGTGTTCACACTATGTCTGGTCACTGTCTGCTGCCTGCATGCACCACGCAGTTCAGTGGCATAGCAACCTAACCACTCTGTTTGCTCTTTCTGAGACAGTGGTCTAGATAGCCTGTTCTGCCACAAACAGCTCGAACGTGTCGTGTCCAATCCAGTGTGAACTCCAGACTCCTGTACCTGTCTGCATACATGCTGTGGGTGTTTAACTTATACATAACTGTGGAGGACATGGACATGGAGTTGCATTGCACATGCCACTCAAACTGTACACAACGGTTACTAACACTATACAAAATAAAAGTGGTGAGAATATCCATTTGGCAGCTTAATGCTGGGTGTATTGTAAGGAAATATCATTCGCCCAGCATCTTCCTGAAATTGTTCTAGTTCTTCACACATACAAAAAGGTCCAGGGGTTGCCATGTACCAGCCATTTACTTTACAAAAGATACTGCACCTGGAAATCACCAGTAGCTGTGAACTAATACAAACGCTTGTCATGCATGCTATCGCTGTATTGAAGCCTGCAGTTACGTAATGCTTTCTGAGCTCAGTTGCACATGGCTGCTTGGCTTGTTTTGTGTCTGCCAAAGCCCCACCACTGTGCATAATACCATAATAGCTAGCTTGGCACCCAGCCCTGCCCAACTCGCTAGAGCCCACTTTTGGCTCTTCCTCTTACCGCTGCACCCTGTCAACCCCTTGCCAGGAGTGCCGTATGCCCACCTCTTCCGACTGTAAATTTTCAAAATACAGTGAGTATTTGTAATTTATTATCTCACATTTCACAGCGCTCATGTCATGCATGTGTAATAAAACATAAAATATGAGGATTCACACATGATGACGGTGATACACTTATTATTTGGGTATATATTAAATGATACCACCATAAATCCATTTTTCCTGCATAATCTGTTTCTTATACTCTTCTTTTAAAATACAAAAAAAAACACAGGTACTACGTTTCTGAGACACCCACAGCATCTTCTCTCAAGTGAAGCTGCTACATAACACCACAGTACAGTTTAATTTGTGGCCTTTATCATTTGACCAAGAGCCTAACTGGAATCTCAGGTCTCCTTACTCTTACTCTTCTTCACATGTTAGAAACAGCAGTCTACTCCCGCAGATGTCTATGACTAATGGTTGTACATATATCATGCATGATTTCTAGCACAAAGGATTTTTTTTCCCACAGAGAACAACTTTTTTTTTGTACATTCTGTTTCTTCTCTGGAGGATCATGGCATCCTTCCAGAGTACTTTCTCGGCACATGCCTCTACTCCCTGCCTGAAACCTCCAGACTGGTCCCCCCCAACCCCCATGGCATGTCCATCTCCCCAGTTCACCCCCCCAGGAGAGGGCCCACCCTCCCATGGCAGCCTATCTAAAATTAGAGGGGCATATACCGTGTGGACAGGATGGCCGTGACAGATCTGGTTGAGCAGGTCTGGTGATGGGATATGGGCTGGCCCTTGGAGTCACCTTCATCTCCGCTGATCAATCCAGGGCTTTTCTGCATACTTTTGTTGCCCCACGGAGCGTGGACATGCAATGGCATCCATGGCTCTGATGCTGATGCCTGCCACGCTCTGCCCCCAGCATCCACCTAGTGCACGTGTTCACCTGGTGCTTCCCCCAGCTATCACCAGGGGTCACTCGTGAGTTGTGCTATCCCCTGATCCCTCCCTGGTGAGGGAGAGCAGTCCTCTGGATGCTCAATCCCTTCCCTCCCCTGCTGACCCCCAATGGCCTGGATCCATTCCCAGACCCGGGTCATCAGCATGGCATGAGGTGTGGCGTCCAGCGCCTCAACCCTCAGCACCACCAGGCCGGCTCCACACAGAGAACAACTTAATGTCATTGTTGGTGAAACTGACTATATTTATGAAGGATAATAATTAGACCTCATCTGTGTTGTTAGTACTGGAAATTGTTCTTCAGAGTGCATTTACTGTTGGCTAAATCTTGATAAGTTTTGCTGTTGCCTTCTTTCATTTCAGTACATTACTGAGAGTGATCAGATATGCATATGCTGTCAAAATACAGAGACATCAAAACAAATTGAAACTGCCTGGAGGCAACAGTTTTCTTTGTTATTGTGCCTCAACATGTAGGTGACAAGACAGCATGTCTCTAGTGTCCACCATGATCTAGCTGACTGACATGATCCCACTACCACTGGGTCCATTATTTGACATGACACTGTACTGTTTACAGCTGGAAGCAGCAATGGCAAGCAATATGTGCACGCTGTACAAAAAACAGGATAGTATCTCAGATGTGGTATCAATACTGATATCAACAAATACCTTCTCTATGGACTCAATCAGATTATTCACACAGTGCAAGACATACATTATCAGTCATGGCTCATCAAAAGAGTAATCAAGTCATATCAGACCCACATCTTCCTATGATGTTAACCAGACAGATGCCCAATGGCAATTTAAATTGTATGGAGGCAACAGTTGTTCTTCTTCCTGTGCCTCTTTACAGGGATGCATCATACTCAAGAAGATTGTGTGTGGTGTGACATGATGACTAATAGCTTCTTTTTTATTTATTTCAGTTTGGGATTAATACCTTTGAGTCAAGGACTCATTTTCAAAGGTTCCACGTCAGTGTTGAACAGACATTACAAAAATACAAGGTTTACAGAGAAAAAAAAAAAAACACAGAAAAAACAGTGAAGCATATACACAGGCAGTATTAGTAAAATCTGAACTTATACACATCAAATTAGTAAATATTAACAGATAGACTGATTAGATAAGAGGGGGTTGGGGGATATGCTTAAGGTGGCATCATCTGAGGTGGGAGAGGTGGAACTTTAAGGCAAGTGAGGCCATTGTCAGGTAAGTGGGGTAGGGGAGAGGGTTAAGAAAAAAGTGTTGTATAGCAGAAAGATGTAGAGGGGGTAGGTAAATGGAAAATTGGGGGCAAGGTACTATCACATTAGCGCAGGCAGGTGGCATCATCTGAGGTGGGAGAGAGGTGGAGCTTTCAACCAAGTGAGGCCATCGTCAAGTAATTGGGGGTAGGGGAGTGAGTTAAGAAAAAAGTGGTATATAGCTGACAAATGTAGAGGGGAAGTAGGTAAATGAAAAACTGGGGGAGAGGCACTATCACAGCGCAGACAGGTACAATTCATTTTAGAGTCGAGGAGAGATTTGAGCCCAGCTTTGAAGGTACTAATCTTGGTAATATCAGTGAGGACAGCAGGTAGTTCATTGTACCATTTCGGACCTTGATACAGGATGGAGTTCTGGGCAAGTTTCGTCCTTTTGAAGGGAATCACCATCTTGTCAGAGACTGCACTATGGGTAGATTTCATTGGGACGGCCAGCTTAAAGTGTCCACCCAGTGTGGGGGATGTCAGCCCAAGTAGAACATTTTTTAGAAGTGGGCAGGTTTGGTATCGCTTTCTAAGATGGAGTGGGAGCCATCCAGTTTCAGTGTACAGTGAGCAGGTGTGGGTGCCGAGAGTAGCCCCAAAGTAAGATGACAGGCCATATTGAGGAGTGTGTTGATCCTGCTAAGAGCAGTTTTTGTGCCCGCCCCATATATAGGCAACCCATAGTCAATGGTAGACAGTATTGAGCTACTGGTGGCTAGTTTGAGTGCATCCGGTGTCATTGAATGTCTGTGACAATAAAGTACACCAAGTTTTATATTTGCAGTCTTGATGACAGAGTCAATGTGGTTTGAAAAGGTGAGCATGTCATCAAAGGTAATGCCGAGATATTTGAAGTTAGATACTTGGTCTAGGATTTCACCCTTTTGGTTATGAATACACAGGGGCTGGTATTTCTTTTTGCTTTGAGGGGTGGTGAAGAGCATACTCTTTGTTTTTTTGATGTTTAGTAGTAGCTTGTTTTCTGTAAACCAAGATTCAAGTTTATGGAAGCTGCTTCGGAGTTCAGTTGTGATGGATTGTTGGTCTTTGCCAGTGACTAAGATCACTGTATCATCAGCATAGAGAACTGTGCTTGCTGAGCAAGCCATTGGGGTGGAGTTGATGAAGAGGCTAAAGAGTAGAGGACCGAGGATTGACCCTTGTGGAACCCTGAGGTGCACCTCCTTAGCAACGGATAGGGTGTCACCAATTTTGACTCATCGTGATCTGTTAGAGAGGTAGCTGCCAAACCATAGTACTGTATCTGGGGATAGACCTGCAGACAGAAGGCAGCTTAGGAGGAGGTTGTGATTAGCAGAGTTGAAAGCCTTTGTGAGGTCGATGAAGACTGATCCAACTGCCTAACCACTATCCAAGGCATTATATAGTTGGGATGAATAATCAACTAGAGCGGTGAGCGTGGAGTGCTT
Organism: Neoceratodus forsteri; assembly: GCA_016271365.2. Lineage (NCBI taxonomy): Eukaryota > Metazoa > Chordata > Ceratodontiformes > Ceratodontidae > Neoceratodus > Neoceratodus forsteri. The sequence goes on from JADMNL010000025.1 coordinate 285,652,038, forward strand.
TTTACGGAAGCCGTGCCGTTGCAGGCAGAGTAGGTTATGGTTATCAAGGTATTCAGTAAGCTGCTGTAAGATCATTCTTTTGAGTACTTTCTAAAGGGGAGGAGGGATGGATATAGGTCTGTAGTTGGATGTTTGGGTTTGATCCCCCGCTTTAAAGACAGGCATTACATTAGCTGTCTTCCATGCATTTGGAAATACTCCTGATTTTAGAGAGGCATTAAACACCATGGTAAGAGGACCAGCACATCTGTGAAGGAGTAGACCAACCAGCTTCATGTCAAGCAGATCCTCCCCCATCCTAATCTTGCCAAGCACCCTTTTAATATGCTTGATGGTTTTGTCTTTGGTGACATGTCTAAAGTAAAAGGATGGTACGTCTTTCCTTGGGGGATCTTGAGGGGTGGTTGAGCATTGCTGAACATGCATATCTTTGAAGTAGCCTCCAGGGAGTATGCTTGAAAGGTCAGTGAATGTGTTGTTGAGCTCATTGGCAATTTTGATGCGTTCCTGAGGGGCCCTTTCACAGTCAACAGTAGATCTGGGGGGTATTGGGGACTTTGCCCATTAAGGATTTAAGAGAGCACCAAAAGTCTTCCAGAACCCCATGTTTGGTTAGTAGATCCTTACAGTAGGAAGCTTTAGCCTGTCAGATGAGTCTGGTGCAGGCATTTCTAGCTGTCTCGTAAGTGTTAAATGCAGCAGGTGTACTAACTGCTTTTGCTATATGCCAAAGACTGTCTCTGTTCTTCATAAGTCCAATAAGGGAGTTGGAGAGCCAGGGATTGGAGGTTCCCTTAATTGTTTTAGTTTTGTATGGTGCAAAACTATCACAAGCATGGTTGAAAACCTTTATGAAGTAGTTAAGTGCCTCATTACCATCTATATCCCCAGTCAGTGGGGACCAATCCAGTTGTGTCACGTACAGCTTGAAATGTTCAAGTAGTCCAGGCCTCAGGCAGTGGTTTTTACACACCTTGGGTGGACCCTTGGGGAAATTGTTAGACCAGGTACACTTTACAGCTTGCCACTACACCAGCAGTGCAGTGCTGTTACTAACACGTATCCTTTTTGTAGCCTGTCCTAACAAAATGTTTGGTAAATGAAAACTTTAATGGCTGAGAGTCAGACAGCAATATGCATCTGCGCTTGCCATGTAGTCTACACTATGAGGCATCTGTTTATTTCCATCTTCTTCCCCACATTAATCTGTCTCTAACTACGTGCCATTTAATATTTATTTATTGTTTATTTACTTAAATACACATATAATTAGATAACATTTTATTTGTATTATTCAATGTCTTACTGACAGTGTACTGTGTGAGTTGTGTACAACTGTACGGACAAAATATGAATGTATTTTTTGTATGTGTGTAGCAGACCCAAAAGCAGGTGGTTTCCCACCCATATGAAATTTAAAAAAGAGGTTGCTGTAAACATTACACAAATGAGTGTACTGCAAAGTTTTTCAACTAATTGCACTTAAAATGTACCACTTGTAGATACATAAACTTTCACAGTAGCCGAAGTTGAAAAAATTGATCTTTATTCAGTGAAAGTCATAAATTTTAAACTGGTTGAAAAAAATCAGTCATAATGTATTGTAAGTCAGTCATAACTGGTTATTCAACTGACTCCGGGGTCTAGGTAGCTCATCGTACCCTCTGTGAGGTATCAGACCTATGACTGTTGCACCCAGCGGAAGTGTGACTGGGGAGTTGGGGCATGCAGTCACGGAGGCATAATGAGCCTTTATTTGTTGCTTATGTGGCAGAAAGGAATTGGAAGTGGTGTTTTTGCAGGCCAGCTATTCCAAACAGAGGGAAGTCTGTAGGTGACTGAGGCTTGCCCTAAATTTATTCTGCATCTAGGAATCTAAAATGTCAACTGTCCTCAGACCTGTGGGAGTAAGGGCGATTTGAGGTTGATGTAAAAAGATCCAGGAGGTATCGAAGGAGTTTTGTTTATTTATTTCATATATCGGATTTACAACCTTTGAGTCAAGGACTCATTTACAAAGGCACCTCATCACAGGGAGGGTAGACAACAGATAGACAGCGTGTACAACATTGGTAGACGATACAGGTGTGATACAATCAATTGAACATACAAAGCAATTCCAATGTTACATAGGAGTGCTGAGGCTTGCAATTGTCTACAAAGTTCGAACAAACAATTGTATTAAATAAAGAGGCCTGCTCTAGATACAGGTGTGATACAGTCAATAGAACATAAAGGCAATTCCAATGTTATATAGGAGTGCTGAGGCTTGCTATTGTCTCAAAGTTCGATCTAACAATTGTATTAAATAAAGAGACATGCTCTAGAGGGTATGAGGAGAAGTGCCGGGGACCAGGGTTGTTGGGGGGGGGGAGGAGGCAGTCCAGAGGACTTTGTCCGTTGCAGAGTACCAGAAGGGAAGGGAAAGATGAGTTTAGGTTTTGGGGCCCTTAACGGCAGTTCCAGTTTTGAGTACTGGTGAGGTGGCTGCGTAGGGTGATTTTAAACGGGCCAATTTGGGGGATGCTTGTGATATGCAGAAGGAGAGTGTTGTACCAGGAGGGGGCCCTGTGGTGTAAGAACCATTGGGGAAGAGAGGTCCTGGTTCTAGGAACCTGGAAGGTGGCCTTGGCTGCATTCCGGGTGGTGACCATCTTGGGGGCTAGTTTAAGGGACATAGCAACCTCGGGGGAGAGCCCAAGTAGTGTTTTTTTGGCCAATATACAGGTGTAGTAGCGCAGGCACTTGTCAAAGGTGAGTAGGTTAGAGGAGGAGTAGAGCTGGCATGTGTGGATTCTACCATGGGCACCAGTCAGGAGCCTGCACACCTTGTTTATTGAGGTCTGAACTTTTGAGAGGGCAGTGGAGTCAGCTGCAGCATAGATGGGAAGCCCATAGTTCACCAGGGACAGGATGGAGGAGGTGATAGTCAGCTAGAGTGCATTCTGAGTAAAACAGTCTCTGTGGTGGTAGAGGAGTCCAATCCGGGTGTTTACCGCAGTGGACAGGGTTTTAAGATTAGCATGGTAAGTGAGTGCTGAGTTGAAGGTGATGCCCAGGTATTTGTATGCTGTAACCTGTTCAATGGGGTGGAGGGTGCTGGGGAGGATGAGGAGGGGGGCATTACTGGCACTGCTCTGGCAGTGGGTGAAGAGCATAGACTTTGTCTTTTTGAGGTTCAGGACCAGACGGTGGTCGAGGAACCATTTTTTGGCTTGACTGAAGACGAGCTGTAGGGAGTCCTGGAGGGTGACGGGGTTGTGATGGGAGGCGATGAGAATCACGTCGTCAGCGTATAGGAGCATTCTGCCTGAGCAGGAGCTAGGGAGGGTGTTAAGAAAGAGATTGAAGAGAGTAGGGCCCAGAATGGATCCTTGGGGGACACCGGAGCAGACAGGTAAAGTGGTAGATAGTGTATCATTTATCTTAATCTTCTGGGATCCACTATGGAGGTACCTGGAGAACCAGACAAGGGGGCCAGATGAGAAACCCAGTTGTTGGAGGGAATTGAGCAGGAAGGGGTGGCACATAGTGTCAAAGGCCTTGGACAGGTCAATGAGCACTACCCCTGCAATGTCGTCAGAGTCAAGTGCAGAGTGAATGTGGTGAGAGAACTCCAGGAGTGCCAATGTGGTGCTATGTCCAGGGCAGAAGCCGTGTTACTCTGGACAAAGTATGTTGTATTTGGTAAGGTATTCCATGAGTTGGGAGGAGGAGATTTTTTCCAGAGCTTTAGAGAGTGGGGGAAGGATGGAGATTGGCCTGTAGTTATTAGGTGCTGTGCGTTCTCCATTCTTGTGGATTTGAGTTATTTCAGTTGATTTCCAGGCGCTCGGAAACTGGCCCAGACATAGGGACCAGTTTAGAAGGTCAGTGAGGGGGATAAGCATGACATCTAGGGTTAGCCAGAGAATCCTAGAGTCAATCGGGTCGCACTTGGGGTTGCGGCTGGAGAGGGCTTTTAGCAGGTGGGGTTTGGCTTCATCAGGTGATATGGTGCAGAGGAGAAATGGGGGGTGTTTCAGGGCAGGGGATTGGGGTGGTGATGGGGTCAAAGAAGTGGACAGGAAGGACTGAGCTGAGGTCTGAGAAAGCCTCGTTGAGACAGTCAGCAATCTGTTGGGGGGCAGTGGTCATAGTGCCATTGACCGCTATCTGGGATGGGGGGACAGGACTTTCCATTGAGTTCCTTTATATTGTCCCAGAAAGCACATGTGGAGCCCCAGGAGGAGGCCAGAGTAGTTTGATAGTGTTTAACCTTAGCTTGCCATATGTCCCAGGTGCATTGGTTGCAGGTGGCGTTATAGGTCTGTCTGTCTGCAGGCCTACCCGATTCAACTGCAGTATACCATAGATTATCCCTCTGTTTCAGTTGTTGAATAAGGGGGGGGGGAGATCCATGGGACAGTTTGGCTTTTGCAGGGCATGTTGGAAAAGGGGGCAAAGAGGTCACTGGCCCTGCAGAATGCACTAGTGAGGTAGGCTAGTGTGGTGTCGATATCGGTTGTGAGTGAGATTGGGAACCAGTCCAGTTGGCCTAGGTGTTGCCTCAGTTTACTGAGGCCTTCTGGGAGAAAGAGGTAGCAAGGGGTGGCTTGGGATGAGGTCTTCTGCATGGGAGAGGACCAGTGACAGAGGATAGGGGTGTGGTCACTGAGTGCATTGGCCAAGATATTCACGTCCTTGATTCTGTGGGGGTGATTGGAAAGAATTACTTCAAGGAGGGTGCTGGTGCCACTCGATTGATTAAATCTGGTAGGAAGTGTGACTAATTGGGTTAAGTCAAGGGCAGTAAAGGAGTCCTTTATATGAGTGGTGGTGGAGCTTAGCCAGTTTACGTTGAGGTCCCCTAGGACAGTCTGCTCAGTTTTATGGGGCAGGGTGGCTAGATAGTCAGTAAGGGAGTGGGCTGCTGGTGCTTGGTCCTGTGGGGGTATGTATGCAGTAGTGAGGTAGAGAGGGCCTCTGCCCAAGTCAGGGGAGATTTTTATACTGATGGCTTGGGCACCATGACTGAGCTTAGGGACAGGGAGAGCATGGCAAAGGAGGGGGTTGTGGAGGTATACTGCACATCCTCCACCATGTTTGCCAACTCCATCATCTCTGAAAATGGTGAAACAAGGTATGGAGACAGCTGAGTCAGGGGTTGATGTAGAGAGCCAGGTCTCCACTATGGCAATGATGTCTGGCCTATGTTGTATGACCCAGCACTGGAGTGCAGCCATTTTTTTGGGAGACTGCAGATGTTCAATGAGGCAATGTGTAGGCCACACCCAGTGGGGGTGTGGGTGGGGTAGATGGCCAAGGGCTGGGGTTGGGGTGCACATTCCCAGAGAGCATAAGAAGGGTGATTAGTAGAACTGCTGCACAGGAACTTGAGTGGGGTTCTGGTGGTGTGGATACAGGGGATGGGTAGAGAGGTAAGGGCAGGAATGGCCAGAATGGAGTGAGCCCAGTTTGACCAGGGGATGGGGGTGGGGATAGAGTTTGGCGGGGGTGTGCTGGAGTGAGTTGGTGGTCCAGCGTGTGAGGGGAGTTGGGGGGAGTGGGGTACAGGGTGGGAGCATGTATGACTGGATAGGGTGGGGGCTGAAAGAGTAAGATAATTGTTAGAAGACTAAGCACAAGAGTCAGTATGCCCATGGTCGCATGATGTCTGGAGAGTGTAAGGGGGTGAAGGTACCTTAATAAATGTGGCTACTGCTATGGTGCAGGGGTAGCATCGCCGCCTTTGGTGCCAGAGGTACAGGGTTCAAATCCTCAATGGGGGGGGTGTCGGGCCTGGGGGAGAGGTGGATGAGCATGCAAAAAGGGCTAGAAAGTACAGGCGGATGGTCCTTTGAGGGGGTGGAAACAGCGACTCCTAGTGGCTGCACTAGGTACTGCCAGAGGCAGGGGGAGTGGGATGGGCTGAGGCTGGAACAGGGGCTAGAGGCTAGAGAAAGTGGAGGGGATGCAGGGTGCAGGCAGGGTACAGAGCTGCGAAGTAGATCGGAAGGCAGGAATGCCTAGGATAGAGTCGTGGAGGAGCAAAGAGGGCAAGAATGCCTAGGAAATAGCAGAGATTATGTGGGAATAGAAGGGAAAAGAGTGTAGCAGTGGAAACTCCCTCTGGTGGTTGCAGGCTATAAGCTGCAAATGGGAAAGTGGGGAGAATTATCTTGTACAGGAAGTCATGTGACAAGAAATCGGCTATAAATTAAGGTCGAGCTTGGGTGGGAGGGGCTGGGTTGGGTGGGGCAGTCGATGTGTGCAGCACGTTGCGGGCTAACACCCCACACAAAGATGAAGCTGAAGGAGTTAACCTTTACCTCTTAAAGGCGCTCAGTGTTGTCCCTGCTTCAGAAGGGAGCTTGTCTGTGCTGGCCTGTCCAGTGCATAGCCCCCACTAGTGCAGTGTAAAGAGAGTGCCTCTTTGGGGGTGGTAGCCATCTGAGTTCATTGTACATTATACAGTGGTGGGTTCTTGGGGAACAGCTCAGTATGAATCTGCATAGTGCATGTAACAATGTTCTCAGTTTGGATAGGGCAGAATAGTTGGCTCCTATGTAGACCGTGATCCCCATAGTCCAACAGGGGGAAGATGGAGCATTCAACCAACAGTTTCTTGTTGTGTGGCTGGGGGCAGCTTTTCACCCTGTAAAGGGCACCTAGTTTTGTGTAGCACTTGGCTGTTACTTGGAATATGTGGCCAAAGTAATCAAGCTGCTGATCCAGATGCATGCCTAGATATTTGTACAAAGATACTGAGTCAAAGCAATCCCCTTGGATGGAGCATAGGTTTAGCAAGTCAGGAACTGTACTTAACCAGTGGCTGGATCTAAACAGCATAGATACTGTTTTCTTCTGGTTCTTTACTACTTGGCTATCCTGAAACCATTTTTTGAACAGCGAAGTTCTTTTGCAGAGGTTCTTTGATGGAAGGGGCAGGCAGGCCAGATGCCTCGATAACTGCATCATCAGTGTACATATGTATGTCGCAGAAGGAGAGAGCTTGTGGGAGATCATTTATGAAGATTGTGAACATGAAAGTGCCCAGAACTGAGCCTTGAGGAACCCCAAGGGTAACTGGTAGGGCGGAGAAACAGTTCTGGATAACTTGACTGATTGTGTTAAGCTGGATAGACAGGAGCAGAACTATGCTAGAGGAAAGGGTGGAGATGACAGAGGCTGCCAGCTTTTTCAGGAGTAGACTGTGGTCCATTTTGTCAAAGGCTATGGAAAAGGTAAATAAAGATGGCCACAGTGCCCATGCCCTTGTCTGTGTTGGAATGAATGTGGTCAGTGACCCAGAGGAGGGAAAAGGTGGTAGCATGATTAGGTCAGAAGCTGGATTGGTATGGAGTCAAAAACCCAAACTGGAGTAGAAGTTTATGATTTGTCTGCTCAATAGCCCCTCAAAGATCTTGCTTCAGTGAGCATGTAGTATGAAGCTGTACTCTTGGGCACTGCAAAGCTGACTGCCGGAAGTCATCCACACACAAGCAGACCTGCACAGAAGCCTGTCCAACCCCCAAAGCTCCATCATAGAGGAATGGTGAGTGTCCCATCGACCCCATCTAGAAGGCAGAAAAGTTACAACAAAGGGAGGGACAGGATGGGAGGTAGCCAAAGCTGATAAGGGGCCACATCAGTGATCAGGAGCTTTAGAAGTTATAAAAAAAGAATTTCCATAACCCAGTGCATCATAAGGCATGCTTGGAAAGAATTGTCTGTGTTACCATTTAATGTTCAAGGAATATATACATACATACATACATACATACATACATACATACATACATGTCAGTGGCTCAGCAGGTTGCACACTCGCCTCTGAGGCCAGAAGATCAGAAGGCTGTGGGTTCTATCCCACTCCAGGCACTTGGGTTAAATTCCAGTACTGGCACTGTAGTACAGCATGTGGGTGTGCTGCACTCCTGAAGTGCCATATTTTGGATGAAACGTTAAACCGAGGTCCTATCTGCTTGTTCTGCTGGTAGTTCAGGTGGATGTTAAAGATCCCATGGCACTTCTCAAAAAGGGTAGGGGAGTTTTTATTCAAAAACCACAACACACATACAATAAATCTACATACATAATCATCACAATAATACAGAAAAGATACCCAACACACCCGTCTTTCCCAAGACAATTCCCCCAGTCACCCATTCTCATTGTATTCTCATTGTTATCCCTTCATAGCAATAAAACTCAAGCCCTTCTTATGCATATTTTTTAAAGAAAGTAAACCCTTCCACCACGTTGGTACCTCATTCCTTGGATGGTACACATAGCCTTTTTTATACACTTCCCTCATTGCTTGCTCACATAACCTACTTAAGCCATCATATGAAATTTCTCATTGCTGTAAAAGCAGCAGGCAACAATTTTCCTACAAATTATATTTAAGACAGGCAAAAAAGACATGTAAAGTACTGCTATGATACTGCTTTAACAGGGAAGGAAACATTCCTAACACCAGGTCCCTATAATCCATTTTCTTCAGGCATGGAATCTCCCATTTATTAGCCAGAAACATCCATAGCCCTTTAGCATACCCACAGCGTAACAAAACATTATCTTGTGTCTCCACAGCAGCCCCACACCCAGGGTACAGATAATTCCTCTCATCTATTCTCTTATGATTGTGATTGCCCCCTAACCCCAATTCTCCCATATGCCATTAGCTATGGTACATCCTTCATTTTCCCTGGGACCCTTGAATTATTCATCATCCTATACACAAATGTATTTTCACTTGGTGTACATTCCTTAAATTCAGGGGTACTAATACCAATTTCCCCTAAAATCTTCCCATACATTACCTTTCTATTTAATTGGACTATTTGTGCCTTTGTAATATGCCACTTTTGTAACTTCAATAAAGACCCTTTATAGTATTCAGGCACCTCAAGTCTTTTAAAACATTTAGGGATTTCTTCTCCCCACTTATTTAGAAATCCCTCTAACACATTCTGTCCCCACCTACTAATTGGTCATTCAACATTCTTTTTATATTTTTATACAAGAATAATACATGAAAGAACAAAACTGTATTAATCATGCCCAATCCACCATTTTGTACAGGACAAATATGTAACCTCTCTCTTAGTGGGTTTCAGCCTACTACCCCAGGGTAGCTGAAAGAATAATTCCAAAATTCTAGTTTCCATATCATTTGGTAGTGGAAAGATGGCTGCAAGACATAGAAACATAGAAACATAGACTTTGACGGCAGATAAGGACCGCTAGGCCCATCTAGTCTGCCCATTTCCCTACCCACAGGATAGGCCGCAGATCCTAGTTAACCAACAGCCTATTTCCTCCTACCCCCCACAAGAATTGCCTTATGTCTTAAGACAGAGAAAACATGGGAGAAGAAATTGCTTAACAACAAATACTCTTTTTAACTTCAACATTTGCCACGTTTTCCACCTCACAGCCTTCTTATCCCCCTCCACCATTGCTTCTCAATTCACTTTATCCATTTCACCTTTCCCAAACCAAATTCCCAAGATCTTAATTGGTTCATCTGTAATTCTAAAGTATACTCCTCGACCCCCACCCCTTTTCTGGTTGTTGACCTAGCCAAAATCCTCTACTCTTGTCTATATTTAATATTGCCCCAGAGGCTTTTGAGAATTTCTTCATAACACTCAAAAAACATGGAATTTCCAGATGTGAAGACAGAAGAACACATAAATCATCTGCATAAGCAGAAATGTTCACCCTATCTCCATCCTGATGCCCACTTATACCATCAATATCTTCTGATCCGCTAATGCCATGCAATAAAAGGGTCAATAGCAAATACATACAGAAGCGGGCTCAAGGGACACCCTTGCTTCACACCCCCTGTAATTGCAATGGGGTACCCCCCAAATAGTCCACTTCTGGAATAACCTCAGCATGTTCATAAAGCAACTGAATCCACTTCACAAAACCTTCTGGGATCCCATACTGAGTGAGCGTTTTAAACAGACATTTACGACTTACTCGATCAAAAGCTTTGGATTGATCAAAAGACAGCAGACACCCGTTTATTTTCTCTATTAGCAAAGTATATGTTATCCCTTATAATGGCCAGATTCTCTTGAATATTTCTTCCTGGTATAACACAAGATTGAGCAGGATGAATCAACTCTGTAGCAACCTTCCTTAACCTTTTCTGTAGAACTCGAGTTAAAATTTTGAAATCTGCATTTAATACAGAGATAGGTCTTCAATTACCAATACTCAATTTGTCCACACTTTTAAACAAAAAGGTAACCAACTCGGTGGAGAAATTAGACGGGATGCATTGTACTTCAAATAAATAATTATAAACCCTTGCCAGGAAAGCAGCTAGAATCCCCAGAAAAAGTTTCATAGAATTCATTAGGAATTCCACCTACACCTGGAACCACCGTTAACTTTAATTCAATGTTTGTGGAATAGCAATGAGGAGATGAGATATACATGCTTGTGTAACTTTGTGGTACTGTTTGTGACTTTACTCTATTCCCACCCTTGTCTAGTAGTATGTAGGTAGGTAGGTAGTAATTTGTAGGGAATAGAGGGCCCAGGAGCAAGGGTGAGAAGAGTACCGGAGAAGGAGGAGGTGCGGATGGTGGTGGATGAGAAACACTCCCTAAGCAAGGGAGGTGTGTCAACGGAGGGCTTATGTAGAGGTTGTGGGAGGAGCTGTTCTCCACATTGAACCTCGGGCAAACCCTCCCATTCTTTAATTACCTCCTTCACTTCACTTTTGGACACTTCCTTCTGTAATTCAAACAAACTCTCCTTTTGCAATTTAGGAGTCTGCATGCCCCCCAGAAACAGATCAATATCCTCCCCTTGTATATTTGTACTACCCATAACATCCTGCAGATGTTCCACCACTATCTTTCTTATTTTTCAGTATCATTCACAACCGCCCCCCAGAATCTCTGAGGTAGGAAAACCTTGATCAAGTCTCTCTTTCTTTACAGGCTTCACATGGATCACCAACTGGGAATTTTTTTTGGCCCCAAGCTAAGCTCTGCCATCAAAGTTATAGATCTATCATACTGAACTTTCCTCATTTCCTTTTTTATGTTTTCAATTTGGTATGATAAATCCACCACCCCCCCCCCCCATAAGAAGCATCTAATAATCTGAATAATTGTCTTCTCGAACCCAGATATTGCATCAAATTCGTATTTGCCCTAACTTTCCCAAAATCCTACATCCACTTCACTACTTCTTTTTTGTGTCTATCCACCAAAGATATATATCCTCATATAACCGCAGGACAGATGCCTTGGCCACAGATAATGAGGCCAACCACATTTTTACTTCCCTGTGTCTTAAACTAGTCACGTTCATGTTCCATCTAAGTCTTGGCTGTTCCATGCCTGTCTCTATACTGACAACCACTTTAACTAGCATGTGATCTGAGCAAGCTAGAGGCACAGTAAAAGCTTTCACTACCTCCATCCTTTTAGAAATAAATACGTAGTCTATTTTTGGAAACAAACATCCTTTTTAAAGGTAAATTTTACTGGGGGTACCCCTCTCACCCCACAATCCATCAATTCAGTGGTGTCAACACATTTATTTAAAGCAAACGATTCTCAGTATACTTTTTTCCCAGTATTCCTTCTTTCCTGAATCTCTAGTGAACAATTGAAATCTCTCCCTAAATACACATTCCTTCCTGTGCAAAGAAAAGGTTGAATGCTTTCAAATAACTGAACTCTTTCAGCTTTACTGTGTTGACATATACCACCAAAAATCTACTGGGCTGATTATACCATAACCCATCCACTAATAAAGCCCTTCCCAATAAAATATCCACCATTTTTTGAAACTTAAATCCAGCCCCAGAGAACAAAATTCCAACCCCATCCTCTCTGACTGGCCCAAAAGACCAGTATGAAGGCCCCCATACCCATTCTCTCTTCACCTGTGATATCAAATTCACTGAATTAATCTATAATTCTTGAATAAAAGTCACTTCACATGCAAGCCCCCACAGTTCTCCCCATATAGCCTCTCTTCTCCTTCCATTCAAAATGCTACAAATATTAGCTGAAGCAAATTAAAACAAAACCATTATTCAAAAAGGAAAAAAAGAAATTCCCACCTTTCAGATCAAACAACCAGTACGTCAAGTCACTTTTCTTCTTTCCTTTTCCTTTTTCTTCCTCCCCACCTCCACCTTTTCCCCTGCATTTTCTATAATCTGCTGACTAGAATGTACAGAGGATGAGTCTGACTCCGACTGTACAGCTCTCTCCTCAGTTGCTTTCTGAGAAGCCAATATTTCAAAGGAGTTGGCAAGTGGATGGTCAGGTACAGCCCTTTTCTTGCTTCTCAGACTTATTCTTCTCTCTTTACTTGATGTAGTCTCTTGACCCCCAACTGGGGGGGGGGCATTTCCACCCTACTACCTTTTGGTATTGTTTCAGATCCTTTCCTCCCATTCAGCTCCACCTGATGAGCCTTCTCAATTGTTTCTGCCTCTGCCATTATTCCAGCAATGGGGTCACTGTCATTCTCCTCAACCTCTTGACTTTCCAGAAGCAGACTTTCCTCCCTTTGGCCTTAAGTACCCTGAGTGGAGTTTTGGTTTCAGACAAATCCTCCCTTACGTCCTCTGCAGGAGGTGCTATAGGCTCCTTCCCTACCCCAGATTGTTAGCTTTTTTAATAGAAAAATCAGGGTTAATGCTCCTTGTGTTGCTTTTTGCAGCCCAGGGACAGTTTTGAAATAAATTGCCATATTCCTCATATAAGTTGCATTGGACATGATTACTATACTGCTGGTTGGTGTGGTCACACTCACCACACAGCTCACACCTCACTATGTCACAAACATTAGAGAGATGGAACATTGGGCCACACCTGTAGCAGGCCTTCGGCTGTCTAGGATAAAAACATATTCCTCTCTCTCTCCCTCCCCAAATAGAAACTATTAGGTATGTGGGCTATTCCATCCTCAGAATGGTGCAGCTTGACTTCAAACCACCAACCTCCAGTCCAAAAAAACTCCAACTCTATTATGGCTTCTGGTGCACTCAAAACTACACATCTTTGATTCAGTCAATGCACAATATTCCCTACATAGACACATTCATTGCGAAACATTACTGTAATTACTTTTATTTGAGGTTTTGTCAAGGGTATGGCTACAAATGATGCCCAAGCAGGAGAAAACTTCAACTGCTCATATTTCTACCAGAACCTTTCTAAACCATTCATTGATTGAAAACTTATGTCAAAAACATCCTCCCCAGATACGTGTATTAGAGCATATATTTCTGAGGCCATGAATTTCATTGTCCCTTTTAGAAGTGTTCTGTCCACATACACCCTATTGGGGAAGACTTCTAGCCCATCCTTATATGTCAGCCTGACCGCAAACCTTCAAGGCATAGGATCAACATAACTAGCAGAGTAAGAAGGCTCTACCTCTACCCTGGGGGCCTCTTACCAGACCCAGGTCTTTTTGTCTCTGCTTTTTCCCCTTCACTGCAGCTGGCAGCTTATTTTCACTTCTCCCAGCTTGTATCCAGTCCCACAACTGCTTCACTCCATTCCTCCCTTTCCAGGGAGCCTCCCACAGCCTGCTCCTGCATTTCAGTGTTATGTACAGTCATTTCCGTGGGTATCGTTACCTCAGCCTGGTCCCCCAGTCCCCTTCACTCACCAGACTAACCGGCAGTCCTGTTTTTTTTTGTTTCCATTCCCCCCCCCTTTCATAGGGACTTCAGCATCAAGTCCCACCATCTCCTTTTCAAGCCCATGTAAAAGCTCAATGCTTTTAGCAACAGTTTCACCTGGAGCCTTTACTTGCTCCTGAATAACCTCCCCCAAGACCTCCTTCTGGGCCAGTCCGGTGGCTCTGAGGGTTGAGGCGCTGGACGCCACACCTCGCGCTACACCGGCAACCCAGGTTCGGGAGCAAGCCCGGGCTCTGGGGGTTGGCAGAGGAGGGAGATGGATCAAGCATTCGGATGACTGCTTTCCTCTCCCATGAAGGGATCAAGGGGTTTCCTGGTGCATTTGTGGCTCCCAGTGGAGACCGGGGGTACTACATGTGTGGGACCATGATTCAGGGAACGAGCACGGCAGGTGTTTACGGGGGTAGCCTGCATGCTGACGCCATTGCACACTGCGCTCGTGGGGAAAGGGAAAGGAAAAAGAAGAAATGCCTCCTGCACTGTCAGTGAGATGACGGTGGCCCTAGGGGAATCACCCATATCCCAAATGCCAGCCCAGACGTGCCCGGATCTCTCTTCAGGACCGACTGTCCAATCGCAGGTAAGGCACTTCACACTTAGAAGCCTACCACCTGAGGGAGGGCAGAACCAGCTCTGGAGGTGATACTGGGGGTCAAGCCTGTCTGTGGTCATTCAGGGGTAGAGACCTTGGAAGATGCGGAGGGTTCAGGTTGGGAGTTAGGGTGAATTCCGAGTGGGCAGTCCTGAAGGATGCCCGGGGGTGTGGGTGTATAAAGAAAACTAAAAAAACAGAAGACCTCCTTCTGGACAGTCTTCATGCTCCCTTGTGAGAAATCCAGACATCCACTTACTGCTTCCCATCTCCCATCTGGGCACTGCTTCCAGCCTGCCCCATGAAGAGCAAGTCCCGGTGACCATTCTTGCGAGGGATGTTCCTCTACTTTCACACCAAACTTCCTCACCATTGCTTGTTGTGTGGCTTCCTGTGGTGAACCTGAAACCAGGGTTGACTTATCACCACCACCTGTTATAGACCTGCTTGTTCCTGCACCTTAACCTTTCATTGTCTTCTTCCTCCTTTCCTCTAGGCACCGGTCATCATCTTCCTCCAGGAGTTTTTTCACTTTAGTCCGTTTTTCTACTAGATTTAGTTTGAGCTGGGCAGTGGCTAGCCTAATATCCTGATCTGACGTTTCCTGTAATTAATCAAACTCGACCTCCGTTCCAGGTTCTGACTCCATCAATCCGTCCTGTGCTTCTGAGATGTCACACTCAGAGACATCTGACATTGGAGCAGACTCGTACTGCTCTTTCTCACCCGAACCTTGCACTTCAGACACACCATCCATTCCACTTTCCACAGGATGCTGCTCTGCAACCTCCTTCCTTACCTCCATCCTTCCAGCTGAGAGTCACACACCAGGACAGCAGCTCCCCCTACCAACGAGTAGGGGAACTTTTTATTAACATTCAAATTAGAACAGAAGAAGGAAAACAGATGAAATCATAAATAATCCAAACCAGGAAATAACTGTACCAAAATTAGGAAAATCATCATAAACCATACTCAGAACTAGGAAAAAGAAGTCAAAAAATGAAAACAAGTGATAGAAACAACTTATCCCACCCAATCAACACCATTCCATAACTGGGCACAAAACTGAGTACCCCAACGAGTTTTTAACCTCATACAATGCATCCAGTTCTGCTTGAATGTTAAAAAGGATGTCATTAATAATAACCATTCTCTGTTTCAAGACTCTCTGACACCGTACATGCTTGATAACCCATTTTAAACATGCAAAAATAACAAAAACAGTACTTCTATGCCAACGTAACCATGGTGCTGTCAGTTGGCCATAAACTAAAACGTCACATGTCATGCTTGCAAAAGTAGTAGCATTCCAAAAGGCATCCAAGTGAGACCAAAATCCTTTAATAAAGATACAATCAAAAGAAAGATGTGCCATAGTCTCTAACTGAGCATGACAACCATCAAAGTCATACAGTCGATCCTGCAGCTGTTTATGTTTATGGTTTCCATGGACATTTAATTTATCATGTCCACAGATCCACATGGTATCCTGCATCCTTTGAGGTATTCTAGTTTCTAACATGCATCCTAGTAGCAAAGAGACATCAACAGAAGGATTAACCTTAAAAACTAAGGCCCAGATATTCGAAAGGGTTGCGCATGGTGAGCACAACCCACTGATGCGCCCCAGCATGATATTCAAGGAAAAGTGCGCCGCACAAATCCCGATGTGCGGAGCACATCAGTAATGTGCTCTGGGCCACAGGTGGGGTGCCCATGCATAACCTGCATAGCCTGATATTCAGCCCGGATGTGCAGAGTCACGTACGCATAACCTCTACCTCGCCTGCACAAAGATAAACCAAAAAAAAGGGAACAAGTGATGGCCACCCACAGGTGAGCTGCCACATTTCAGGGTGCAACACGGCAGCTGCCATCTGTGGGTGGCCACCCGAGTTCCTGCTGCACCTGGCGGCGCCCCCCCCATGCCCCATCGCGGGCATCCATGTAGCTAAATCCCCCCTCCAACATCCCTGGTGCTCCAGTGGACTGCTATGTGCCCAATCGCGGGCATTCGTGTATAAGAATAACCCCTCCTCCAACATCCCTGGTGGTCCAGTGGACCGCTATGTGCCCGATCGCGGGCATCGGTATTATAACCCCCCCCATGTCCAATATCCCTGGTGGTCCAGTGGACCAATTGCTGCCCGATCGCGGGCATCTGTAAAGCATAAAATATTCCTATTACCCTGGTGGTCTAGTGTACCCCCCTCCCCACCTGTCCATGGAGCCCCACCGCCCCGCTCCCCCCCCCGGGTCAGCCAGCGGGTGGCAGCACCCCACCCACCTGCCACCGACTGACAGCTCAGTAAGGCTGCATGCCCATTGGTTCAGAGCGTGAGCCAATGGGCGTGTAACCCTACCGTCTTTCTCAGTCCAGATATGTGAATTGGTTCACAGCATGAGCCAATGGGCGTGCAGCCATGCCCGTCTACTCGGTCCAGATATGTAGATGAATTCATTCACATATCTGGACTATACTGACGGTATGAAGCACATTCCATGCTCACTGTGAACCAATGGGCGTGCAGCCCTACAGAGCTGTCAGTAGGCAGGTGGTGGGGTGGCAGGCGGGTGGGTGCTGCGCCCGCTGGCTGACCCGGGGGAGTGGGGCGGTGGGGCCCGTGGGGTGGGTGGAGGGTACACTAGACCACCAGGGTACAGGGAATTTTTATGCTTTACAGATGCCCTCATCAGGCAGCGATCGGTCCACTGGACCACCAGAAGGATACGTTGACGGGGGGTTATAATACTGATGCCCGTGATCGGGCACATAGCGTCCACTGGACCACCAGGGATGTTGGAGGGGGGTTATTCTTATTCACAAATGCCTGATCGGGCTGCAGGGGGCATCGATCCCTGATGGCTGCTGCCTGGCAGGGTGCCAGGCACAAGTTGTCAGGGATCGGCGCACCTGCGTGCTAATGGCATGCAAATGGGACCATAATGAGAAGCAAATGGCCCCATGTGGGCCTTGCATAAATTATGGCCCCATTTGCATGTCCCCTTTTGAATATCGCAGGTACTGTGCATGGCGCAGTGGCCCTAGCGCTAGCGCATCTCCATGCTCCACTCTGGCCACTTGCGCTGGCACAGTGCCACTGTGCCATGCACAGTGGGGGTGGCCAGGCTGCGATCTTCAAAGCTGCTGCACCATAGCACAGCTCCGTTGAATATCGCCCAGGCCACACCCCTGTGCAACAAAGTTGAGCTGCGCCCAGGTTTGCGCCACAGCCTGGCGCAATTTGAATGTCTGGGCCTAAATCTACAAAATACAATTTTTCTACAACAGTAGCATAGAACTTTTTTCGTGAAACAGTCAAGACCCAATTCAGTTCTAATTTCCACAGCCTAACATACTTTAATTTAAGCAAGTTTGTACTGGCACTGGAAGATGGAATTCTTCCCTGTGCCATTTCCCTTTCCCCCAGGCAGTAAGAAAGCTCTGCTCCCATAACGTCATAACAGAAAAACCCACCCCAGACTGCCTCAGCATTAACGGTTTAATATCGGAGAAAAAAAAAATGACCAAAAAGAAAAACCAAAGGCTGCACCATGAGTAAACCCTCATCTTTCCAGACCCGATAGGTATGGCATCTCTTCACAGGGTTTAGGTGACTGCCCATTAATAAAGAAAAAAACAAACCCAACAATTTGGTATGCATCTTAAAAGGGAGTGGGAATACATGGGAAAGATACAAAAAAATTGGAAGTATATAGGATTTTAATAAAATACCCTTTTTTTTCCTTGTCATCTTCCACATTTTCCACTTCTGGATTTTCAGTTGAGCATCATCATAAACCTTGTCCCAATTACTTTGAACTGCTTCCTGAGACCCAAAATAAACCTCTAGTATTTTCATACTTCCCGTTTTCACAGGTATTACAAAATCTGGGTCTTCTTTGGCCATTCCTAATGCTAATGCCTGACTTTTTGCTGTATTAATCTTAATGCCTATAACTAATTGATGTTTTGCAAATACGTGAAGGGCCTGTTCCCCTGACGATAGGTCTTTTACCAGCAAAGTACAATCATCCGCGTAAGCAGTGATTGTAGCCATTGAGCTACCCAGGATATGTTGAATAAGGGAAACCTGATCATGTGCTTCTATACACCACAACAGAGGGTCCAAACTGAAGACATATAACAAAGGGCTGAGGGGACACCCTTGCCACACCCCATTCTTAATGTACATAGGAATTTCAGATGTCCATTAATCAAAGGTCGTACTTGAGCTTCTTCATATAATAACTGAATCAGAGCCATAAAACCTTTTGGAATACCATATGTCTCAAGACAGTCCCAACGATATCCATGTTTTATAGCATCAAAAGCTGTTTCTTGGTCCACAGAAAAAAGGTAGCCATCCAGATGAATAAGCATACCTTGTTCCACTATTTCTCTAATAAATATGAGGTTTTGCATGATGTTCCTCCCAGGTATTGCACATGTTTGTGCTTTGAGGTAACCTCCTGTGCTACCTTAGATAGTCGAGCAGTCAAAATGTTTGCTAAAATTTTATAGTCAGTTGTTAAAAGACTAATAGGCCTCCAATTATGTATGTCCGTGCAATCACCTTTCTTGTATAGAAAAAACATAATCCCTTCCATCATGTTGGGGCAAAGTTTATTTTCCTTCATAATAGCCAGGAAAAGTGTCCATCAATATTGGAGCTAACTGTTCACAAAAGGGTTTATAGAACTCATTTAGGACTCCATCACCACCTGGAGAGGTATTTAGTGAAAGGTTCCCTATAGCAGTCCATACCTCAAGCTCTGAGATAGGTTCCAAAAGTTGAGCTTTGGCATCCTGAGAAATCTGGGGAAACTCAATGTTATGTAGAAGGCTTTCTGAACCCCTATCTCTGCCTACCTGAAATCTCTCTGCAATATATTGTTGCACCACCTGCTGCATAGAGGGGAGATCAGTAACTAGTACCCCATCAGAATTCTGTAAAGCTGTCATAATTCGCTGGTCCACTCTATCTATCTGAGTGTCATAGGGATTTACCTCCAGTCTAGTGCCATGGGTGGTAAATTTCTGATGATAGGCCATAATTTTTCCCTTGTTCCTGATGGCAAGCAATCATTTGATGTTTAATATCAGATTTTTTTTAATTTTTTTTTCCATATACTTCTTTTTTTTTTTTTTTACGTTTTCTCCCCTTTCCTGGGGTTATGGCATACACATGCATACGTGCGCGCACACCAGGATCCAGTGACCCCTTCCACTCCACCCCAGACTTGCGTTGCCACTCCTACAACCTGCGCACCCATCAGGCCTCCACCCGATGGGTGCAGGACTACAGAGGAGCGGGTGTCCACCCCTGGAGAGGAAATCCAGCTCCAACCCTCCCTCCCGCTGGCTCCCCAGTGGCCCGAGGTCATTACTGAACCCAGGTCGCCAGCGTGGCATAAGGTGTGGTGTCCAGCGCCTCAACTCTCAGCACCACTGGGCCGGCAAATATCAGAGATTTTATGTGAAAAGTTCACCCCAGTGTCCCTCATCAGGGTCACTAGTTTCAAAAATTTGGCTCGCAAACTGAAGTAGGCAAGATATTTCTCCTTAGCCATCTTAGTGGAGAGTTTGATGAGCATATCCTTTATGTCAGCTTTAGTATCCTCCCATCAGTCCACAGGACTGTTATACAGGAACCTTATGTCATGTCTAGATTCTAAAAAAAATAAAATATGTTTATGGGAATCAGACTGAAGAAGAGATGAGTTTAGCTTCCAGAAACCCCTTCCCATTGCTATTTCATGCCCTACACCCAGCGAGATTTCTACTGCAAAGTGGTTCAAGGTTTCAAAAGGAACCACTTTAGCAGAAACATCAAGTGTTCTCCTGGATAGAAACCAAAAATCAGTTCTAGTTGAAACTGTACCCTTGTAGAACATAGGGGTGGGTGGAATAGTTAATAAATCATACACGTCTACAAGGCAAGTTCTGACCAAAATTTCCTGCAGCAGGTTAGTGCCACAGTATATTTTCCTGGATCTCCTACTCCAATCCCTATCAGATAAACAAAAATTAAAATCCCCACCCCAAAGAATCACCTTTGAGGAGTTTAGGAAGAGTTCAATGTGCCGCAACAAAGCCGTCCTATCAGCTTTTAATTGTGGAGCATAGATATTTATTAAATTATATGTTATCCCCTCAATAACCACATCCATCAATAGATCCCTACCTGGGAGAACATCAGAAACCTTTAAAGTTTGAAAAGCTACACCCCTAAACAAAATGCCTAAGCCAGAGCACTCATCCTCACCCACAGATCAAACTGAAAGTCCCCATCGCCAATACACTTTGGCTTGATCTATGTCTGTGAGCGTATGCTATCTGGTGTCTTGTAAAAAAAAAAAACATTATCCTGCTCCATAGTGAGTTTAGCAAAGGTGACAAGGCTTTATCCCTTGATTTGAGGCTGTTAACATTTAAAGTTAGAAATTTAATAGGCAACATCAAATGGAGAAAAAAAAAAAGGAAAAAAAACAAACAGTACAAATCTCTGAAAAAACACATTATTTTCTTTTGCTTCTTAGCCTTAACCTTTTCAACTACAAACACTTCACCCACTGCCTCCTGTTGTGAAGAGGTAACAGAGGAGACTTCTGAGCCACCCTCTGAGTCTATTGATTCACTATCGATAAGAGCCTCATAAGAATTCTGGGTAGAGATAGGATCCGTGTCAAGGACCTTCGACATGGGGACTGGAGTATGTACAATAGATCTAGAGTGGGTCACTCTCTGAAAGGGAGGCTATTCCATGGGTACTGGAGGAGACATAACACTGTCCAACAAGGGAACTGATTGTGGAGCAACATCCTCCATGGGGGGATGGACAGCACAACTGGCAGAGACTAATCCCTTATCCAGGAAGAATCACCTTGTCCGTGCCATCACTGCAGGGGAAAGGGGGGAGGAGTGTTTGCAGGCACCTCACCTGTGACTGATGCCACCACCGAGTCATGGATGGCACACTGAAACTGAGCTTCAATAACAGAGGAAGGCTCAGACCAAACCCGTATGTCTCGTGCAGAGGAGGGTCGGGATGGAGGTGGAGCTTTCAGAGCCATAGCCTGGGACATTAAATCATCCATCTTCATGCACTCCTTCTATGCAGTAGCCACATACACATCCTGCTCAGCTCTAATGGTGATATCTAAGCTGTTGTGGGATGCCCATGGACAGGCCTGAAAAGCATGGCCTGTCTCCTCACACAGATTACATTTTACAGGACTGAGACAATGAATGCTAATATGCCCCAATTCCCCACAAAACCCACATTTCAACTTGATACATACATTACTTAAGTGACTCACATCTCCACACCAGTAATATGCACGAGGATGTCCCACATAAAACAAAACTCCCCTATCCCACCCCAAGAAAAAATAATTAGGCAAGTGTTTGATCACTCTGTTCTCTTGTTTGAGGGTAACCTTGTATCGCCAACCACCTGTCCACAAATGTTCCTCATCACGTATTGGCTCTGGACAAACTGTGACAGTGCAATGCTTCTTTAACTAATAGTTGTTGTCCACCACATTAACCCATTCATTTTGAAAAAGTACAGTAATCTGCTTGAAGGAGGGCTTCATTAAGGGAATAGCAACAAAGGGTCTCCAAAGAGCAGAGTTCTTCAGTAACAAATATTGTTTCCCAAACCGCTCCAAACCAGTTTGGTGTTTAAAACTGATATCATAACAGGTATTCCCCGGCATGTGAATAAGGGAATAAATTTCATAGGCAAAATATTTCATGCTTGTTTTTAAAAGAGCTCTCCCGATAAATAAATGATCTGGGATATCTTCCATGTTCACCCTGTACCATAAATGCACAGCATTCCTGTGTGCTGCAGGTTCTGAGGCCAGCTTTACAGTTTCAGAAAATAAGCATTCCTTAACATTCATGTGCCATACATTAGCCCTTTGGCCACCTTCCCATGCAGTGGCAATCCAGTGAGTCCTTTGGTTGGCTTCCTCCAGTTGCTCAAGGCCAGAAGCAATAGTAGTCTCTGTTAGCTGTTGCTGCTCAGTAATAGGAGTTGGTACTTCCTGAGGTGTAACCTGTGCAGGGACCCCAGCACTTTCTTCCTCCAAATCCATAATTGTATGCAGTAGTTTATTGGGGTCATTTTGTTGTGACTCTGCAACTGTATTAGACCCCATATGTTGGCCAGGAGGAAGAGACACATTTCCTGCATCACTTGACACAGGACCTGGTGAAGGAGTGAGGCTTGGATAGATGTCCATCCCATCCTGCTGTGGTAAGGGATTTACAACCCATCCCCCTCCAGTGTTCAACTAACCCGCTCCTGTTAGAGCTGCCTGCACCCATGCAGGAGATTCAGATGCATTAACAGGGCCTATGTATGGGGATACTATAGGCAGAGGAACTGCAGCTTGCACAGATCCTTTAGGGTACATTTTATCTTTCTTTTTCTGCTTTCCTGCAAGCACTTAGCAGCAGCTGCCTTTTTCTTAGGGCTGCTGTCAGAAATCCCAATAGAAAAAACTACAGCTTGTGGGAGTCTAGAAGGGCCTTCCATAACCATCCCCCCATTGCAGAGTCCTGTAGTACATTGTGCTCTTCCAGGAGTACCTCACTAGCACAGCTGCTCCCCAATCCTGTTTCACTTGCACTAAGAGTATCCTGTCCCGCTGTGCTCCCATCCGGAGCCTTTACTTCAAAAACAGAAGTCACCTGTGGCTCCAGATAACCTCTTGTATTCGTGTCAGTGAGGTCCCCAAGTTCCACTACTCCATGCTGCCCATCAGTGGTAGCTTCGGCTCCACCCAAGTCCAACTTCTGGTGTACCTCCGTGTCCTTTCCAAATGCCATCCCTTAGCATCTCATTTCCAATTCGATGTGGTTCCGTCTAGCGTAGGACCGCTGGTCTTCCGAAAAAAAATAGCTGCAACAAGGTGTCAGAATAGAGATTGGCAAGACCCTCCTCCACAGCTTCTGGGTCTTGGATTCCTGTGCTAATTAACATGCCTGCTGATGTGACAGCCACTGCAGGTAATCCATTTTAGCAAACATCAATATCTACAGTATGTCTGTAGAAAGGGCCTCTAGGGCACTCACGACTGAGGAGGAGGAGGCCTGCTCCTCAGTCCTGCAGACGTCCTGCTCCTTCATCCTCCATGGGAAAATGGGCCCATCAGCACCAGTTGCAGCACCCCCTACCAATGAGAAGGGGAATTTTTATTAGAACAGTAAAGCAAATTATATACAATAATAGTGTTAACATCACACAAACCATAAAAAAGCATACTGATAAGGGAAAAAAAATCACTGACACATGGTACAAATTGTTAACAAAAAATGAATGTAAACACCCTCCTCCCTTAAATAAACATAAAAATAGTGTAATTGAGAAAAAGAACCCTCCCAAAATGTTTTAACATACCCCTACATACTACACAAATTACATATTAATTTGTATTTAATCAATTTAGAAAAAACCCTCCACCATCTCAACACTATTGGCTGTCTGAATACTTTTATTTTTAAGGTACACCACCAAAGCTTGTACAATTAAAACATTAACTGTATCATATGGCATAATCTTTTGACACAACATCCATTGGCATTGTGCCTGCCACAAATAATATTTCAAACAACAAAAGAAAACTACTGATGTATCTTTATGAAATGTTTTTTTTCTAATAAGGCATATTGGCCTAAAACTAAAGAGTCATATGTTAATGATGTCAACCAACTCATGTCCCATTTGTTAGCCAAAAAAACCCCAAAAGTTTTTAGCATAAGAAGAGGTGAATAAAAAATGTTGCATCGTTTCTTCCGTATTTATGCAGTAATTGTATAGACAGTGTCTCTCCTCAGTGACCTTAAGCTTATGATTGCCCCAGATGTTCTGTTTCCCATAGACAGACAACCATAATGTTTCCCACATGTGTAATGGAATTCTGTCATTTTTCAGCTGTTGGTACACATTATTGTTCAATACTTCAGGGCAGTTTTTAAACACTGGTACTACTGGATATGTTTTAGCCATAACTAAAGTATATAACTGTTTACTTTTACTTTGTTTTATTTGTTGCTTATTTAATCCCCATTTATAAAGCTTTTGAGCAGGTGATTTGAAATACTCAGGAATATGTACTGTAGATATTTAGACATTTTAGATGTAACTACAGTACAAGCCTGAAAATATCTAGCAAGGTTAAAAGCCACCCATTTCTGGTGTACAGTGTCCAACTATAAAAGATCACATTTCACTGTCTGCGAAAGAAAAAGAGTATGAAAAAACACTGGTTCTATCATTCCTAGACCTCCCTTATCTTTTGCTAGATATGGATAGCATCATTTGATTGGTTTGAGTTGATTGCCCCACAGCATCTGAAAAAATAAACTGTATAATTTAGTATCCAACTGAGTTGGTGGGGGAAATATCATGGCCACATACAGTAAGCCAGGTATAAGAAACTGTTTAATAATTCAAATTCTTTTAAGTTTCGACAGTTTCCAATGTTTCCATCTTTGAATTTTAATATCTACCTTTTGTAAAGAGTTCTCCCAGTTTACCAATGGAATATTTTGAGGACCAAACACTAAACCTAAACTCTTTAAGGGTTCAGTTGAAATATTAATCCCTGCAGTGTGGAATGAAGAAAATGGGCCAACCCCCATCCAGAGACCTCTACTTTTACAGGAATTGAGTTTTGAGTTTGAAACTAAGGAATAGTGTCTCATTTCTTCTAAGAAAAACCCTCCAATTTGCTGACAGTCTGATAAAAATAAATATCACTAGTTCCCCCCAATATACCTTACCATTTGTGAGTATCAATTAAAGTCCTAAGTAGGGGATCTAAGGCAAAAATATAAAGGAAGGGACTTAGGGAACACGCCTGCCGAGCCCCAGTTTTGATATGTACACTACTGGTTACTTGAAACTGTAATATTGGTTGTACTGTGGCAGAGTTGTATAACGTTTCTAACCAACGTATAAATTGAGGAAGAATTCCATACACCTGCAGTGTGGTGAACAAAAATAGATGATAAACTCTGTCAGAAGCTTTATATTGATCAACCAAGACTATAAAGCCTTTCTTGCCATGCCGGGATAGGTAATCAGTTATGTCCTGGAAAATCATTAAAGCATATTGTATCTTTCTATTCAGAATACCGCAATATTGTTATGGAGAGATGACTAAATCTGGATACCGTTTCAATCTATTGTTTAATAATGTGATAATATTTTAAAAGCTGAGTTCAAGACCGTTATAGATCTCCAATTTTGTATACTGTATGAGATTTGTCTCCAGATTTGTAAAGAAGGGTCAATAATCCTTCTGAAAAGGAAGTAAGCATAACTTTGACTTGCAAGGAAAACTGAAAAACGATAAGTAAACATTCTGCTAATTCCTGTGCAAAGGTTTTATAAAACTCGTTAGAGAGGCCATCTAGCTCTGGTGAAATACCTGTTTTCAGAGAATTTATAACAGATTCTATTTCTGAAGTAGTAATGGGTACAATCAAGTCTTTTGCATCTTCAGGGAAGTTTGGTATTCTGATACCTTGCAAATAAGACTGAATTGCATCCAAACTAGAGGCTGGGGATGAAGCATGAGTTTTACAGAACTAACTAATGATGTCATGAAGGCCCTCTATAGTCTCTGTTTTAACCCCTTCATCGTTCACTCATGAATGCAACTATGTAGCTTCTTTCTGAGACTTACAAAACTCAAATCGATCTCTTATTGGGGATTTTTAGTGCCATATTGGAGCAGAACTTACATAGTATTAGCCCTATTATATTGGAATAGCTTCATTTCTGCTTTCAAGGTTTATATCTGGGAAGAATAATCATGTATAGTAGACTATGAAAGGGTGTAGAGAGTTTGAAGTTGTTGTCGAAATTTTAAATTAGTCAGAAAAGTATTATTTACCTTTTGCTTACCATATCTTTGAAGACATTTTTTAAAGTCTTTCTTAGAGTCCGTCCACAATTCTCCTAAATGGTCATAGAGAAAACTCACCAAGAGTCTAGCGTGTATTAAATTAGTAATTCCTGATCGAACTTCTGGTGCTGTTAATATAGAAGAGTTCACTTTCCACTGGTTCTTGATCCCCTGTAACTGAGGGGGTTACAGCAGAGGAAACTGTCAGTAACAGATGATCTGAGAATTCCATTGGGATAGTTCTAAACTGTAATGGAGGCATTTGTTTTGAAATTAATATATGATCAATGGTTGATGTAAATTTACTCCTCTTGTAAGTACAGGGAGGGCCTTGTACCTGGAATTCCCTACAGTCTATTAAATCAGCCATTTCAATTGTTTTGGAAAGAGCATTAGAGTCACAATATATCTTCTTGTCTGTCCCTCTTTGCTTAGTTAACTGAGTTTTAGTATTACAATTGAATCCCAACATAAAAAGATTTTTAGTGAAGTCACTAAAAAAGGTTGAATTGCTTGCAATAAAGCTACTCTATCCACTTTCGATTGAGAGCCATAAACATTTATAATTCTACAATGAATTGCCTTCCAACCTCCATCTAAAATAAGCACCCTACTGGGAATTAAATCTATTAATTTATGTGACAAAAAATCAAAAGAATTGAAGATTATGCCCACCCCATTTGCACTATCCAGGCCAAAGCATCAGTAGGATGGTCCCCATCTCCATTCACCCTGAAACGTTCGTAACTGGTCACTCAAAAACCATCCATGTTTCCTGCAGTAGGCCAATATCTATGTCAATGGTATGGATGTAATTGAATATAGTAGTTATTTTGGTCACATTAAATAAGCTGTGGATGTTGACGGTACAGCAAATTTAGAAGCAAGTTTTTTTAAGAGAGTTTTATTTTCTCTTTTTCTTTTTCCCTTTGTAGCCCACCATCTCCTGAGAGTGTGAGGGGTGGTCATGCACAGGTGTTTGTGAATCCACCTCTCCATGGTCCAATCTGAATCACCCCAGTTTGTGGATAAGGCAGCAAAGGGGTTATCTGATTCTATCCCCCCTCCATCTGAGAAGGTCCAGGTTTGATGTTTCAGGAGGATCATCTCCTCAGGAGTAGGGGAAGAGACGAAAAAGGAGGTGCCATCTCTAGGTTTGTCTCTTCTATGGGATCTACATAGCATACTGGGATTAGATTGGACACTGGATGAACCTAATGTTGGAGGGGTTCTTGCTTTATGAGTATCTCCTGTACTGTTTTTTGTGCTGTATATTCCTGAGATGGGCCTGAGGAGAGAGTTGATGAGGAAAGAGTAAGTGTGTGGGAAACACTGTTGTCATTGGCCATGGCCAAATCCTGAACCTGTTGTATCAGCAATTCAGGACTCACGCAGGAGCCTTTATTCTTGGCAGACCAAGAACATTCGAGAGAAGATGTAACCATACTCTTCACACAGATTGTATTTAGTGTGATTCGCACACTGTAAGGCTATATGGCCAATTTCCTCACAGTTGTCGCACTGTGGTTTATCACAAGTACCTGAGAGGTGAGTTTGAGAACCACATCGATAACATGCATGGGATTGACATGCATAAAAACACACACCCCTATCTCTTCCCAAGAGAAAAGCATTTGGGATATGTTCCACTCCCATACCTCTCAACTGTCCCTGATTTTCAGGGACATCCCTGATTTTGCCTCAGAATTTTCCTCTGACCGTCGTAAAATATGTTTTTTTTTTACTCAACAGTGGGGATTAAAATCACGAAATGATGTCAGACATTAAAGTTACAGACTTGTTGTTCTTCAGAAAATGCAACTTAATGCAAATCCCCTTATTCTATCAGCTTTCTGAGTGAATAGTTACCATTTTTTAGGATATGTCCCTGATTTGGGGTGTTTGACCCTGATTTTTTTAATCCTTGTCCCTGATTCATGAGGTAAGAGGTTGAGAGGTACGTGACCACTCCTGTTCCCATCTGCCTCAATTTCCACCCTTCCCCCATCCAAAACTCTCTGAATTGAGAATGGCTTCAGGAGGGGAAAGTACATCACATTTCTGCAACAAACAGTAAATTATATCCCCCCCATTCTGAAACATTACTGTAATGAATTTTGTGAGAGGTTTCAATAAAGGAATAACGAAAAAGGGGGTCCATATGGGGGAGTACTTCACCTGGTTGTAGTGTTCCCAAAATAAGTCTAAAGCACATGCAGTACGAAAACTAACATCGAAATTGTCTTCACCAGAGATATTGATAAAGGTGAAGACTTCATTAGGGGAAAAGTGTAGAGTCTTTTGCTGTAGTAGCAATTTCCCTACATAGTGTCTGTCAGGCTGAATTTCCAGGCCACCTTTATATCATATGTGCACAGCATTCCGTCATGGGGCATCCTCTTTCTTGGTTTTGGTAAAAAGTTCTGAAAGTAAAGGTTTGGTTGGTATGGGTGGGGCTTGTCTGTCTGTATCATCTGGCTGCAGCATTTCTTCTGGTTTAGAAACAAGAACTGGGTCTGACCACAAATCCACTATGGGGGAGTACTTCACCTGGTTGTAGTGTTCCCAAAATAAGTCTAAAGCACATGCAGTACGAAAACTAACATCGAAATTGTCTTCACCAGAGATATTGATAAACGTGAAGACTTCATTAGGGGAAAAGTGCAGAGAGTCTTTTACTGTAGTAGCAATTTCCCTACATAGTACCTGTCAGGCCGAATTTCCAGGCCACCTTTATATCATATGTGCACAGCATTCTGTCATGGGGCAGCCTCTTTCTTGGTTTTGGTAAAAAGTTCTGAAAGTAAAGGTTTGGTTGGTATGGGTGGGACTTGTCTATCTGTATCATCTGGCTGTGGCATTTCTTCTGGTTTAGAAACAAGAACTGGGTCTGACCGCAAATCCACTGGTGTAGAGCTGCCAGCAGCTTTCTGTGGGACATGTCTCATGTCCAGAGATTGTGAAACTGGTAGAAGTGTTTCTACGGGATTGTCCACTAAGTCCAGGTGGGCCCTCAGTGCTGTGGTAGCAGGGCACCAATCTGTAGAAGACTGCATGAAACCCAGGTTTGGATCCCATTCAGGGTCAGGCAACCAGGCCCCACTGGGTACTTTCTTCCATCCAGCTTCAAGTAAAGCCTTCTGCGGTGACCATGCCTCTACTGGGGAAGGGAGAGGCTGGACCGCAAAAGCTTCTTGGATGGCAGTAGAGGTAGCAATAGCTTCTGAATTATTTGGTTGCTTCGAGTTAGCTCACATGTCCTGCTTGAGCAATGTTGGCAACCCTTCCGCAACAATATTTCTTTTTGCTAAAGTTACAGCAGTTTGTTTTCCTTTGCTGTTGTCTCATATGCCCGACGTTGCAGCCTGACTCCTTGCCATGAATGAGAACACAGTACTGCCATCTTGTGTAGAGTTATTTGTTTGATATTAGATCTGATTACAAGGTAAGATAGTTGGGACAGAAACCTGTTCGTCTATGGCAAGTCGAAAAACAAATCCTGCCATTTTAGATAGGTGAGTAGTAGCATTATTTGGCAAATCAGTCTGTTCTACAGGATCAGGAGAAAGCTGTCTAGGCAGAACAACATTATTCATCACAGTCTCCAACTCCACGGTCGACGTTACCAATGGCAACAATCCATCTCGTGTTTCCCCTGCATTCTGTGGCTTTGGGCACATGCTGTCCTCAGCACGTGTACTGCCAGCCAGTATGTCAGAGCGCAGTAACAGTTTGGCATTGTCAACTAAGTTGTGTGACTCACCGCACTCAGCAGCTCGACTAGGTGTTACTGTGTCACACTCTCGAGGGCCCCATTTGACAGCAAGGTAAGTAGTACTGACAGTGTCCTTTGCCGTAGATAACTGAGCAAGACACGCTTTCAGCTTCTCCTGATTCAGTAAGTGCCATTCTGTGTCTCGTGCCATTTGCTCCAGTAATTCTTCCATTTCATTCAGGGCTTTAGACTTTCCATTATCATTACCCAATAAAGCTGGTTGACTGATATCTTCCATAGACACATACATCTCTGGTCCTGATTCTTCTTGTAACTCTATATTAAAATTATTTCCTGAGGCAACCTCTAAGCAAGCAAGGGCAGAGGAGGAGGTTGGCTCCCCTGCCTCTGAGACCTCCATGTCCTCCCGATCTCTCTCAAAGTGGCCATCTTGGAATGGCCAGCAATTCCCCCACAGGTGAGTAGTGGAATTTATTTTTATTTAGAAATCATACAAAATACATTACAATAACCATACAGTAAATCCATAATCTGTACATTAGTATATTCATACATTCCTACTTAATTCTTATCATTTTGCATTTGTTTCTTTTAGGTTATCGATGAATCTGTATCTGTATCTGTTACCTAAACAATATGCCACCACCTTCTTTCCAGATCTATCCTTTGCACATATTTAGCTTCCTTAAAATAAATTAGTTTCAATTCCTGTGTGATCTTTTGTATTATTTCTGTATGGGATATATTCTTTTGTTGTTATGTGAACAGGCATCTGAAATTCCAAATATACCATTTAATAACTACAAAAATAAGCTGAAGAGTGCTTTTGTCCCATTTTCCCAGTGTTTCCCTTGTACCCCATAAATTAACGTCATAAGTGACTTCTTCAAACATTTTCGTTTTCCACTTATTTGATAATACCCAAAACTGTTTTATAAAACTACAAGAAAAAAACAAATGTTCCATGGTTTCTAATTGCGTTACACATTTTGGCCTAATACAATATCTATCTTCCAACTTGTTGTGCTTCTGGTTTGCTTTTATATTCAGTTTCTCGTGGCAGCAAAGCCAACGCACATCTCTCATTTTGTCCAGTATCCTTGTATTATTCAAATATTCCTTTACAGTTGTGGCTTGTTGTGAAGGACAATTTGGGAATACTGTGGGTTCTGAAAATGTTTTCCGTTATAGACTTATACACCAGTTTCCTTGTCTGTGTTAACACTGTCTGACTAGTAACTTCCCATGATTTTAGCTTAACAAAGACTTCTCTTACATATTCAGGGAACGATGCCCTTTGTTTTACTATTTTTACTTGTCCTGCTGTCCAGGTTTGGAACCATTCTGCACATGTTTCCAAGTACATAATCTTTTCCATATTTCTTTACTGTGCATCGGTAAAGGTCTTATGTTTACAGAAATGTAAATTCCCATAGAAGAAAACTATGGGATTTATCTTGTGCAATCCTCCTTCTTTTACTGGTAAACATAAAATGTTCCTTTTTATAGGATTTAGGCGGGACCCCCAGATAGTCTGAAAAAAAATACTTAAAATTGAGGTTTCTAAGGTCTTGGGTAGAGGGAACAAATAACTGATGTGTAAAATGAGTGGTATCAAGAAAGTTTTTACTAAGTGAATTATTTTCAGTTTCCCTAAATGCCATTTGTTCCATTGCTTTACCACATTCTGTCCCTTGTCTATCTGCTGTTTCTAATTCAAAAATCCTAGGTCTTCTTCACCAAAGTATATGCCCAATATCTTAGTAGGCCTCTGTGTTAACTGTATCCCTGCAATAGTGTCAGTTTGCTTCTGAGTTTTATTAAAAAAGCCTCCCTGTGCATTTCTGTAAGTTTAGTTTACTCCCTGAAATGTCTCCAGACATCTTATATATCTGTAATGCTTCTTGTGCTGAAGCTTCATTTCTTGTAAGTAGGCAGACATCATCTGCATATGCAAAAGCTATGTGTGGAATATCTTGGACTTTTGCTATAGTTCTTTCTATTTGCTGTGTAGAATTAATAGCTCTTAACAAGGGGTCTATACCAAATACAAACAGCAGTGAGCTGAGAAGACATCCTTGTCTCACACCTTTTTATGTTTGCTTGCATGCATGTGCAAGAAACATAGTGCCATCATCCGCATTTTCGTAGGTGTGGCACCCTGTCTTCCAATGCAGTCAGTGTGTTTGCAGGCATGGCCACAGTTCGCCAATGAATGCTGCAGCTGTCTATGACAGTAGTTGAAAATGCAGTGCCATACAATTGAAAGGGAGAGCTCCGCTTCAGTGAGCAGTGATAAGACGCATGCTCATGCGCTCCACACACACACACACACACGCATATTACATGCTCATGCATCCCCCCCATGCACAGACTGTATGGCTGATGGGGGTGCCCAATCCCCCGTTGGCTCTGCTGCACTTCCTCCACTCCAATACAGTTCCAGGTGCCATGTTGGGAGACCACCCCAGCATGGCAATAGTCCGTATGGCTGACGGGGGTGGTCAATCCCCCATCGGCTCCACTGTTTCCCCCCAACAGACAACCGGGTGCCACACTGGGAGCCCACCCCAGCATGGCACAAGTCCTGCGTCGTCAAAGGGAAAAAAAACCTGCAAGACAAAAACCTTCCCTCGCTGACAGTCCTGAACCCCGTCCTCCCACCCGCACCCACCCACTGGGCACCCTGCCTCCCCACACCTCCCCCACCCCATACTTACCTCCTGAGTCCTGCACGACGATCTTTGGTGGACTAGGAACATGTCTGCACTCTTCAAAGCTGACTGCGAACTGAGGAAATGCCAGTAAGATGTATAATGGAATAACCAGGATTTTTTTCAACTTTGCTGCATATCTCAGGCATTTTTGGGACTTTTTTCACCAAATTTTCAACATGGGGGTTTTGGGACCCCACCTTATGAATTTGATCACTGTCATTTTGTTAATCAGCCCCAAAAGGTGATTTCGCGATCACTGCACAGAACCACCTTTTGGGACCGATTTACGAAACGACAGTGTCACAGTTCATGAGGTAGACCCCCAAAAACCCTATGTTAGAAATTTGGTGAAAGAATTCCCAGAAATGACTGTTTTATGAGCATGCATTGTGCTGTTCTTACACACGCTCATAAGTTCACAAATTTTCAATATTTTCACTCCAGATTTTCAACATTACCATTTTACCACATCTCCATATGAGCAGTACAGCTGTCATTTTTCACATCTTGCCCAAAACGTGTTTCCGTACACACAATGGTGCAGTCGGTGTGCAAAATCAATGTTTGGGACAGATTAAGAAAATCACAGTGACACTGTTCATGAGCAGAGTTGTTAAAATGGCTATGTTAAAAATTTTGTGAAAAAAGTCCACAAAATGACTGTGTTATAAGCGACCATTGCGCAGTTGCCATGCACCCTCGTAAGTTCATGGATTTCTAATATTTTCAGTCCAGATTTTCACCACTGGAATTTTTCCACACTTCCTTATGAACAGTACAGCTGTCATTTTTCACACCATGGCTAAAATGTGTTTTTGCACTTCCAGCGCAGAAATGCGTGGTCGCTGTGGGAAATCACTGTTTGGGACAGATTAAGAAAATCACAGTGACACTGTTCATGAGCAGAGGTTCCAAAATACCTGTGCTGACAATCTGCTGTAAAAAATACCCAAACTAATTGCATTATGGGTGTACATTGCGCAGTTTCTACGCACGCTTGTGACTGCACCAGTTTTTTTAATATTTTTACTGCAGATTTTCAACATTGCCATTTTTTGCATCTCCCCATGAACAGTACAGCTGTCATTTTTCATATCCTGTTTGAAATGTGTTTTCGCACCCGTGGTGCCAAATGGCGTAGTCGCTGTGCAAAATCAGCTTTCAGCTAATGCACCAATATTGCCACTGTTCATAAGGTGGGGGTCACAAAAAACCCATGTTGAAAATTTGGAGTGAAAATGCCAACGAATACCTGAGGCATTAGTGTTTCCGACCATAACGCACCACCCTGTAGAGATTGACAGCCATCAGGGGTGTGACTTGGGATTCTCTCCTGTAATGCTCATACCATTCCACACCCTCCAGCCAGTGAGAGGCATCAAGGTGTGCCTTGGACTCTTCGGCCCCAAAGATCACCACATTCTCCTATACAGCACCCATCTCAACCCTATTTCCTGATGGAATGGGGTAAGCATAAGGGCCAAAGACCCCCAAGCCACACTGTGACACTTGTCGGTGTCTTCAGGGTAGGGTGTGGTGAAATGGTGTGGCCATTATGCCTGACTACCCAGAGGCACACCCCAATGCCTGTCAGTCTCTGCAGGGTGGTGGTGGGGTTGGCTTCAGTTCGCTACTTCACTGCCATTCCTATTATGCATCTCTCTAACTCCTACACTACCAATCCCAATGCCAGCAAGCAAACATTCGGCATTGACAAATGCTTGTTGTCTATGTACCATAGGTCCACACCATCCATTCACTAAAGGGGTAACAGCAGCAGTTCTGTATAACAGCTTTTACCAAGATAGGAACATTTTTGGTATATTATATATTCCTAATGCATGTCAGAGATATTGGTGATTTATGGAATCGAAGGCCTGCTGCTGATCTAAGGAGAGGAGCAGACCTTCCAGACCCTCTACATTATATCTTTCTGTCAATTCTCTGATTAGTATCAGCTGATCAGTCATTTTCCTTCTGGGTATGGAACAGATCTGCGTTTCACTTATTAAAAATTTAACAGCCATAAGTAGTCTGGAATCAGTATTTTAGTTAATAATTTAAAGTCCACATTTAACAAGCTAATCATTCTCCAATTGCTGATATCTTCCCTATCACTTTTTTATATAAAAAAATTAATAACCCTTCTGATAATTGCAAAGGCAGATTGTCTTCCTGTAAAATTGCATTAAATACCTTAGTTAGTTCATTCACTAGATCCCCTTTCAGTGCTGTATCTAAGTCTGCTGTTAAGCCATCTTTACCTGGTGCTTTCTTAGTTTTTAGGCCATTATTATCTATTTCTACTTCCATAGGTTCTGTACATTGTGTAAGTTCTGCTAGTATATCTGTTGGACAACCTGGAATTTGAAAATGTTTATAAAATTGTTTTTTTTTCTGTTCGATATTTATTTTTTCTGTAAAAAGCTGCTGTACGTGCTGTGCTATTATATTCATTATGTTGTTTTTATGTGTCCAGCTATTCTCATTTCTGTCTTTTAATGCACCCATTTGCTTGTGTAAGATTCTGTCCATGCAGTGTGAAAAGGGGCACATTTTACTTGCCGAGCCTTGTGTACCATAGTTTTGTTGGTTTTTAAGGTTTTCAAACTGCTGTGAGTGAAAACCTACCACCAGCTGCCTTAGTGTTTGTATTTGCCCTGTAAAGTTATGCTTCGTTGTTCTTGCTAGGGTTTGTAACTTTTGTAGCTGTTTCCTATTCTGCAAATAAACTAACTATTCTTTGTTCTTCAAGTTTTTACTATTTTGCTTCAAAACAAATTGTAAATCCCTTTTTGCCTCTTCCCACCATTGAATTGGTGAATCGTACATTTCTAATGTTGTTTTCCTGAGAGAAAGAAAATATCTAATGTTTTGCAAAAAAACATTGTCTAATAATAAATTGGAATTTAATTTCCAGTACCCTGGTCCATTGATGTGTTTTGCCTGTACTGCTGTTCTTAATTTTAGTATTTTATGGTCTGAAAATTCTGTTTCTTGAACACTGACTTCCAAAATTGGAACTGTTTGTGATGTAAAAAAGAAGTCTATCCTTGTAGCTAAGTTACCTTTCTGAAAAGTGGGTTCTGATTTACCATGTTTGCTGTAGTATGCATCTTTTAAATTTGCATCCTTGATCATAGTTTTCAGAGTTAGCATATCACAATATATTTTACATGTTTTTGTCTGTGATCCCCTATCCTGTTTATGTAGGCCACAGTTGAAATCCCCCCCCCCAGTATTACTGTTTGTGCTGAATATAAGTATGGTTGTATAATTTTGAAATAATCTATTCTTTCTGTTTTTATTTGAGGTGCGTAAATGTTAATAAATCTGTAATATATTTTTATTTATTACAGTATCCAGTAGTAATATTCTGCCTGGTAGTAAGTTTAATAGTTTGATTATTTTTAAATCCTGTACTGTTTTGAAGCATATTCCAACTCCTGTATATGTTTCTGGGCCTAAAGACCAAAAGGTAGGCCCCTTGTACCGTGCCCTTATTACTTCCGGGATTTCTTGCAATGTGTGTAATCTAGTATCTTGTAGAAAGATCACGTCTATACTACAGTTTAATAAAAAATAAATCATTGCTTCTCTTTTCTTTGTGTTTTTTATGCTATTTACATTAATTGTTGCTATTACGAGAGGAGAATCCATAGTGTTTTAAGAATAGGACATGTAGAAAAGTATACTGTTTTGGTTCCTGTCTTTGCCTTTTTGACCTTCTGTTTTTTTTTTTTTTTCTTCTGGGAGACTTTCTCCTAACTGAGCTTGGTTTGAGTTTCCTTTATCCTCTTCTTCTAGGTCTGACAAATGCTCCACTTGTGTGGACCATAAGGTGGAATCCTCAGAGTCTTGATCTGAGACTTCCTGTTCGAGAATTAGGGTGTCATATTTATTGGTGAGAGTTATGTCTGTCGTTTTGGGTAGTTTAGCTACTGGTTGCCACTTTGTATAAATTTGCTGCGCTGATTTACTCCTTCTCCCTTTCACTTGCCGGAAGGGCTCTTGTGGCGGGGTATGTTCCTATGTCCTAAACTATCTATCCCATTAGACTGCCTTGCACTGGAAACTGGGAGTAACGGGGGAGGGGAGTACTCCTGCTCCCTCTGTTATGGGGGTTGTTTGTTTTTTTTTTCTTTCACTTCAACAGTAACCAGTGTGGCTTCCTCATGTTCCTTTCCTTCTGGGGGTTACTTCTCAGGTTTAGTCAGGGTCTGTTTTTTTTTGTTTTTTGCAAAAGAGACTCTTTGTGCTACCGCTATCAGTAGCCTTTGCTCTTACTCATCAGTTTTTTCCACCTGGTTGTGTGCTGCCTTTCTACAACTTTGATAGGAATGCCCTGATATCCCACACAAATTACATACATGCTCATTTAAGCAATTTCCACTTGTGTGTGTCCCATTTCCTGACATAGGGTACATTTAATCTTGTCACAAATACTGCTAAGGTGTCCTGTGGATCCACATTTATAGCAGACTTTGAGCTGGCCTGCATAAAAAAAGACCCCCCCATCCCTACCCCTATCTAAAAAAAAGCAGTTAGGTAATGTTCTAGTCCCTCATCTTTCTGGTTCAACATAATCTTGACTCTCCACGCCCCCCATCCAAATGTGTTCTGAATCAAAGATGGCTTCTGGGTGATCCAGAACCGTGCACTGTTTTAGCCAAAAAACAAGGTCTGTGACACTCACCCCTTCATTTCTAAACAGAACTGCAATTGTTTTATATGCAGATTTGGTGAGTGCTACAGCCTCAGAGGGTGCCCATAAAGTTGTCTTCTTTAATTCCTGGTATTTTACCCAAAATCTTTGCAAACTTGAATTTAGCTTAAAACTTACATCAAAAACATGCTCGCCTGATACATGTATTAATGCATAAATTTCATTTGCAAAAAAATGCATTGACTCTTTTAGCAATGTTTTAGCTACAAACCCTCTGTCTGGTAATACCTCCATTCCCTCTTTATACAACAACCTAACTGCATTATGTCTTTTTGCTGGTAATATTGGGGCATGAAAAAGAAAAGCATAGCGCCGTGATCGTCTGTTGACAGTATTCAGGGGAGCATCTGGTAGCTTTTCTTGCTCATTGTTTATATTTTCAGTTTTTATATTATTCACCACATTTGGTTGAAGATTGTCATTCAGAGAATTATAACATACTGGTCTCAACATCAGATTCTGAGTGAGTTTGGGCTCTTTTGGTAGATTCAGAGGTGATTTTGTTACACTGTCAGTGTCCATAGCGGGTTAATCTGTACTTGCCTTCTGTTTTGCTGTGCACAGCTGCTGTGGAGTCGTGTCCGATATCTATTTGCCGGTATCTGGTGACCGCACCCATCCCGCATCCAAAGGTGCTTCCTCCGTTGTCCATTCTTCGATGTTTCCTCCTGTCGCATCACCCGGAGAGCATCTTAGGCCAGGAGTAACAACCCCTGTAACTGCCATTCCTGATGACTCTCCGAATTCTGTTGTCTTCTTGTCCACACTAGTTTTCTTTTTTTATTCATCTGGATTTACCAATGCCACGTCCGCATAAGTCAGCGAAGATCCGGGTAACAGCATGGAGCCTCTGCTTTGCTTCTAGTGCTTGCTCCTGCACCTCTCCGTGTCAGCAATTCAGACCATCCAGCCGCCAGCAGACTTTTATCTGGAGTCCAAGAAGTTAACTTTGTAAGCAGTGTTACTGTTTGCTTTTTTTTTATCTATTTGTTTGCCCTG
Organism: Neoceratodus forsteri; assembly: GCA_016271365.2. Lineage (NCBI taxonomy): Eukaryota > Metazoa > Chordata > Ceratodontiformes > Ceratodontidae > Neoceratodus > Neoceratodus forsteri. The sequence goes on from JADMNL010000025.1 coordinate 285,690,429, forward strand.
TGATGTTTCTGTTTTTCTAGCTGCAAAGGAAAACACTGTAGCATGACTCTGGTCCTGGTCTCTTTGAAATTGTGTTACAGTAGGAGCTGCTTCATCTGTTATCATAGATGTTGCACCTACAGCAGAAAAGTTTATCTTTTTTTGTAAGGGGATCTGCAGAGTGTCTTTTTCTTGTTGTTGCTTTATTTTAGCCTCTTTTTTCAGATTTACCATTTGCAATTTACTTACGGCTTCCTTAATTTCTTTTTGCTTACTCAGTGTTCTTTCTTTCTCTTGCTGCAACATTGCATACAACTGTTGTTCAGAAACTGAATTATCGATCAACTCTTTTTCCTTTGCATTTGTTACCTTTTTTCAGCTTTTTCCTGTATTTTCCACCTCTTCTATAGCTTTTGTAGATCCCCCAGTTTCCTCCATTTTGGCATCAAAGAAATCCTCTTCAGTCTCATAATTTACTGGAACTGGAGTAGAGGCCTGTCCCTCAGCTTCACCCATGTCCATTCTCATCATCTCCACATCAGCACTTCCTCCTCTGTCCGGCTCCAAACTGGGCTCCTCCATTCCTGCTCACAGGAAGAAGAGCCCCCTGGTGCAAGAGTAGGGGAATTTCCCCAGTGTCCTGGCCAAATTTCCCCCTTTCACCAAACAATACCACCACCAGCAGCTTAAAATCTGGTTCAATTTCAGTTGACATCTATCTGTGTCCCCTTCCCCTGGGATGAGGCTGATAATAGGCAAAAATTGTCTATTCCTCCTTCCTGTTAAAAAAAAAAACAACTAAAAACTAAACCTAAACTAGCATACATACATACATACACATGGTACATATGTACGTAAGAACATAATACAGTACATACACAACAGGGGCTAGGAACTTAATTTTATTTAAAGAGCACCTTTCCCAGTCCTTTTGACTTGTATGCATACATTACCCCTTCTTGCATTGATTCTGGAAATTTATTTCATTACTGTTCTCTGCAGTTAGTTTTTGCATTCTGAGTTGCTAAAAACTGCAGGGTGTACCAGAGCTTCTATAGCCAGCCTGGTGTTGCTCTGGACCTAGGGCTGTACTGCTGACATCACTGTATGGCAGAGGAGTGACTCACACTGCAGCACAGTGAAGTTGCAGTAGTTTTGGAAACCTACATTACTAGGTGTACATACTGTGGTCCTTCTTCACCAAGACACCCTGTCAGCAATGCATTATGCCAACATCCAAATGCATTGTCAGCATGTTTTTTTGTAAAACTGACTTACTTCTGCCTCTGTAACAAAGCATGGGGATTGAGAAAAGATTGAGTTGCTGTCAGCACCTTTCCCAGTCCTTTTGACTTTTATGCATAAATTACCCCTTCTTAACATTGATTCTGAAATTGTATTTCATTACTGTCCTCTGCAGTTAGTTTTTGCATTCTGAGCTGTTAAAAACTGTAGGGTCTACCAGAGCTTCTATAGCAAGCCTGGTGTTGCTGTGGAACCAGGGTTGTACTGCTGATATCACTATATGGCAGAGGAGTGACACACTGCAGCACAGTGAAGTTGCAGCAGTTTTGCAAGGGAAAGCTAAATTACTAGGTGTGCATACTATGGTCCCTCTTCACCAAGACACCCTGTTAGCAATGCATTATGCCAAAATCCAAATGCCTTGTTAGTATGTTTGTTTGCAAAACTGACTTCTGCCTCCATAACAAAGCATAGGGAGTGAGAAAAGATTGAGTTTCCATTTCATCTGCCATTTTATTTTACTTAGCTTGCGTCATTCTTGACCTTTGCATCATTTTTTACTCAACTTGCACCATTTTTTTACTCAGTTTGTGGCATTTTCATTCCTTGAGTCATTTTTTTGACTCAACTTGCACCATTTTTGACTCAACTTGCACCATTTATCTTGGTGCAGCTTGTGTCATTCTCATCCCTTATGCCATTCTGTTGATGCAGTGGACCTCTTGCATCAGTTTGGGAGACTTTGTCACAGAGAACTCTTTTCTTGTAAAATATGGCACACAGTATTTGGCACACCTAGAACTGACTCAAGCTGCTTGTTTGACACAGCTTACGTGGATCTAAGGGCCCTTTGAAAATCTGGCCCAGCATGTTTTGGTGAAGAATGCTGATCAGTGAGTGAAGCACACTACTACACAGGTGTTATGAATGTATGGGCAGCTGAGAAGCAGGGCAGTGAGCATACATTCAGAAGGGAGTGATTTTGCTTCTTTTAGATGTGGTCCTGGATGTGCCAGACCTTCATACAGTGATGTTATGTTGATATAATATCATTAGTGTGAGTGGGCACTGACCAGACAGCAAGAAAAGTTCTTGCCGTTATGTAATGAGTATTTTACATCAGTATTTACAGAGGAAAGAGAACTGTTAATATCAGATAGCAGAAGGTTTTTCACAGGCAAGCAGGAGGACAAACTACAAAACGTGTGTGTAACGATGGAAAGGGTTGGAAAAATCCAGGAAATGTTAATCTTAAAAGGCAATGGGGACTGACGAGATGCACCCAAAAATCTTGTGGGACCTAGTCAAGGAACTATCTATCCCACTGGCAATAATATTCAATGGGTCTTTTAGAACAATGTATATACCGGCAAATATGAGAACATATGGAAGTTGCCAGAGAAGGACTATTGGTCTATATGGTCTGCTTGATTTGTGGAGCCCCGTTTCAGCAACTACTCTGGGCTCCAGCCCCAACCCATTCAACCCTAACACCCCTTTGCACGTTTCCTGCCTCTCCCCATGTCCTGATCCTTCCTTTCATCCTGTTCTACCCCCTCTTGAATCCATTCACTGTCTCCAGAGAGACAACCTCCTCTGGGAGGTTGCTCCAACCAGTCATCACTTGTTCTATGAAGAAGTGTCTCCTGACCTCTTCCTTGAATCTTCCCCCTTCCAGCTTATAGCAGTACTCCTTTGAGGTCTTGTTCACACTAAGACAAAAGAGATCCCCTGTATTCACCTTGTTGATACCTTTAAGGTACCTGTGTGTTTCAATCATGTTTCACCCATCTCCTCGAGCAAGTACATGTTGAGATCACCCATCCTGTCCTCATATGCCTTGCCCTGCTGCCCCTGAACCATTCTTGTCACCCTCCTCTGGACTGCCTCAAGCAGGTTGATATCCTTTCTCAGGTAAGGTCTCCAGTACTGCATGCATATATCCAGGTGTGGCTGCACCAAGGATCTGTACAGTGACAATATAACCTCTTGCCTGGTCGCAACCCTCCTTGCAATACACCTAAGCGTTTTCTTTGCTTTGGCTGCTGCCTTCCTGCATTGTGTCAATTAGTTCAGATGACTGACATCTTTCTTCTCTTCCGATTTGATGGCCTGGACCCTCCCTCAATAGTATTTCTGTCCATGGATTCTGATTTCCTGTGTGTGACTCACTTCTTTGTACTGAACCCAAGTTGTCATATTTGAGACCACCTTTCTAGCCTTGCTAGATCTTCCTTAAGGTCCTGTATCCCCTCAGCAGTGTCTGCCATCCCACAGAGCTTGGTGTCATCTGCAAAGAGGCAGATCTTGCCTTTTACGCCACCTCCAGTGTCACTTATAGACACACTAAACACCTGACCAAGCACTGAGCCCTGTGGTATCTCACTGGTAAGTTCCCTCAAACTGGAGACACCCCCCTTCACACATGCACACCCTCTGAGCAGATAAGGAGAAAGGGCAGATGAGAGGTACCTTTTGTCTTTTTCTGCCGTCATTGTCTATGTTTCTATGAGTCCTTCCTCCCACCCAATTTGCCAATATAATGAATAAAGTTCCAGTAAAGAAATATGCATCTTATCCCAGTAGGACACACACACCCTGGAGCGCATTATCACTATTATACAATGGTTCTTTTTTAAACAAAAAAGTTGTTGGCCGTGGGCCGCTTCTCCCAGCTAATAACCAAAACTTCATACCTGCTTATGTGGACCTGACATATAGGAAATGGGAACACCTTGGCCTAAAATTTGCATTCCAATTTATCTCTTAGAGATATTGTACCTTTCCAATATATTAAGGATGTGTATCACATCCGACAGGCAACTTCTTTCACTTTCTGCAGGTAAGTAGCTTCCTCCAGAAACACAAAGTCAACTACCCCTCTGAAAACAACCCATTTTCATTCTTTATGCTTAGTATACAAAATGCGTTAACTGCACCAATGGGGGGGGGTGTCATACAATAGCCTATCTTTGCATATTAATACAGCAGTTAGACCCACACCAAACTTTATGTATAAAAGCAAAGTGGGAAATGGAAACTCAAAGAAATAGCATTTAAAACTCCTGTTGCTTAGCACTACATGAAGTGTATAAAGTAACTAGTTCCCACCTGCACAAAGAATTTGCTTGGATGCTGGCCACTAGATTTTTCAAAACTCCACACATCAGGCTTAATACCAAGAAAGGAGGTCTGTGGAATGCTGCACACAGTGTAGACAGGTACATTCCACACCTTTATGTCTTCTGGGACTGTCAAGGGGCGTCCTGGGTCAATTCACTGTTTGCTTAACAGCAAAGTCAAAAACACGGACACGGATACAGCGCTTTGCACTAGCATGACACGGTACAAAACCACTCTGCTGGGGAGGTGGTCCGCTGTGCAGTTGCCGTGTCTCAGAGGGATGAGCCACGGCAGGGCAGCTATGCATCTGTGGACCAGGACTCGAATCCCAGTCCCAGACTTTTGCAGACCACATTGTGCGGCTTTTTATTTTTTGCCCCCGCTGGTGTTTCTCCACATCTCTGTGTTGATCCTCCCCCCCAGAGTTGAATATATTAATGGGGGAGGTTCGGATGGTGCAACCCCCCATAATAGGGGATGCAGGGATGGAGCTTCCCCGCAGAAAACAAAGAAGTCTGTTGCACTATGCACCCACCTTGCTGTCTGCATTCTGTTCCAGCACCAGCAATGTATCCATTATATTTACAGAGTAGTACATTGCTGCACTGTTTTCGTGTATGGTGACATGACCCTGTGCTGTCACAGGGTAATTCGTCTGTAGAGAGAAATGTGAGGATAGCTCTCCTGCCAGAAATTCCTAGATGTATCAAGTACAAACACAAAAAAATACCTCCTGTGCATTTTACTTACAGCAGAAAATAAAGTAATGGATTGGCAATATAGCCTAGAGGTTAGAGTAACGAGCAGTGAATGAGCTTGGTACATCCACCAGACCTGGGTTTGAGTCCCACAACCTCCACTTGAATACTGTGACCCTGTGCAAGTCACTTAATCACCAAGTGCTCCCAGGGCACCCCTGAAAACAGACCTTGCGCCTATCGGGCCTTAGCCGGGGTATACCCCCGCCGACAGTGACATCAACATAGCTACTCACGCTGCTGTTGACAGAATTGACAGTTTGCTAACAGGTCGCTGTTGGTGCACCTGAGACAGGGGCACATTGTCTCCTGGTCCTGCACCCCTTCCCCAAATCAACTCCGACTCGGAGTTGAGAATTCTTAGTACGTGGAATGTGGGGGGGCAAAGCCCCCCGCATGGGGTGTTCAGGGCAAAGCCCCCCCGATAGAAAAAAAAAAAAACAAGAGACATTCAGGATTTATGACGACTGCAACGTGGGGTTGACATAAATCCCATCGCTGTGATACCAGTCGACAAAGTGTTGTTAAACCGGCATCGTAGATCCCTTATCCAGTTACCAAAAATTAAAAGAAAAATTACCAAGCTATAGCTCCAGCCAAAACATTGCACCCCAGAAGATTGACATTTAATTCAGAGATCTACAAAATGGAACATATTACATAACAAATTGGGCTCGAAATTAGATTTATTCAACAATCGCTGGAGCAGGTGGCAAACGTACATGATGGCTAATGACCCATGCTTCATCCCATTAGTCAGGGTAAACGCTTAGGTGTCACTCCCCTCTCATCATGTTCTCAGATCCTGGTGGTCTCTGATCCTGCCTCCTGTCATCCACTCTCTCTCTCCCCCCTCACCTGAAAAATGCAAGGGAAAAAATAATGACATGCGTATGACATGTCTGAACAATATAAGCCTGCACTAAATGCTTCTGTCTTTCTTGTTTACACCCTCCCCTTTCTGTTAGTCCTGTCTTAAATGGACAAAAAGTGATGAACTGTGAATAAGTGGAATATACATTTTCTTTCTGTAACTGCTGATAAGCTAAAATCAATAAAGGATATATTTTTAAAAGAGCTGTGCATGTGCCTAAAAATTGAATGGCTGACCATGTGGTACCAATACTCAAAAGACTCCAGGGCAGAGCCTGAGAGCTACAGTCCTGGCTGCATAACATGAATTCAAGGATGGGTGTGTCTGACAACCATTAACAAAAAAAACTGTTAAATATGAAACAGAATAACAGACTTGATGGTCCAATATGGATTCTGACAGAGGAAATCATGCCAGATCAACCTAACTGCATTTTTTGATATTGCCACCAAGCAGCTGGGTGAGCGGAGACCTGTGGATGCTGTTTATCCAGACTTCAGCAAAACATGGCACTGTACGTCAAAGAAGACTAGTTCCAAAATGGAGAAGCTAGGTAAAACACCTGGGCAATGCAATGGCTTAAAAAACTGGTTAAAAGGACTGGATGTAAAGGGTTAATAATTATCAATTTAAATGCAAATTGAAAACATTTTTATTTTAGTTAGCATATTATGATGTTTGTATTAATATTTTCCCTGTTTTAACTGTTTTTCTTGTAATTGTTGTAAAGTACTTTAAAATGTTTGTAGAAATATAGAAACATGGGCAACGATGGCAAAAAAAGACCATTGGTCCATCCCGTCTCCTCTTTTATACCCTATCCTACCCCAAGACCCGGGGCCCAATTCTCAAAGCTCCCAGAATGGTGCAAGGGGCTTGCACCACATGGAGTGGTGCAAAGTGCCCCTTGCACCATAAGATGCACCACAAGCGATTCTCAAACGCAGGCTGCGTGCACCAAAGGGGGCTTGCACCATCTGTGCAGCACAAAATGCACTGCAGCATGGTGGTAGGGGCTTGCAGGAGCCACAGGCTGACACATCCCCCAAATCAGGATTCTCAAAACTCTCCCAGATCGCAAATTTCTAAGTACCATTAGACCAGCCAGGGCTGGTCTAAGAGTACTTAGAAAGTTGTCCTCAGGGAGAGCTGAGCAACTTGCGGCAATGTGCCATGGTCCCCCCTCCCCGGCTCTGATCCCTGTTTTGAAATATAACAACTTCCTTGGTGGTCTTAGAGACCACCCCCAAGCCCCCATTCTGAAATATAATACCTTCCTTGGTGGTCTGGTGGACCACCCCCCAAGCCCCAATCTCTTGTATTGAAATAGAGTACCTTCCCTGATGGTCTAGTGGACCACCCCCGAAGCCACAATCCCCCCGTTCTGAAATATAAAATATTTCCTGGTGATTTAGCAGACTCCCCCCCAAGCCCTGATCCCTCGTTTTGAAATATAATACCTTACCTGGTGGTTTACCAGACCCCCACCCCACTCCCACCATCATGAACACCAGCCAGCGACTGGCACAGCCCACTGCTCACCACCACGGCCACCTGCTGACTGAGCTCTCAGTGAACATCTATTGTATAAAGTATGTGCTCATTGGGCCCGGTGATGCTGAGGGTTGAGGCGCTGGATGCCACACCTCATGCCACACTGGTGACCCAGGTTCGGGAACGGACTTGGGCCACCAGGGGTCGGCAGGGGAGTGGGAGGATTGAGCATCTGATGACTGCTCTCCTCTCTCTGGGGTGAGTAGTAGGGCTTGCATCGCCCTGTAGCGGTGACTGGTGGAGGCCAGCCACACTACAGTGGCATGCCAATTGGGGGAGAGTGCGACGGACGTCAGCACTATGTGCCTGGATGCCATTGCACGTCTGGTTCTCCATGAGGGAGAAAAAAAAAGTAGAAAACGCAGAGGGCAATCTTCGTGGCTGATGCCCGTGCCTTGCACCCCTGGAGAGACCTGAGAGGGGCGCATACCCAGTGAGTGCAAGAGCGATAATGGCCGGCCCACTGGGGGAGTGGGTTCGTGTGGCCTGCATGCACGACTGGGTCCAGGGGCACAGGGCTGGAGGCCGGAGAGTGATTGGCTGCTCTGCCAAGGAGGAAAAATGGAAGTATGATTTATTTATTTATTTATTTAAATTCTAGGATTACAATTACCTTTGAGCCCAGGGCTCTTTTACAAAGGTTCCACGTCAAGACATAGGTATCACATGACAATAGACAAAATTGTTACACAACTAAGGGTAAAGGATATCAAATTAATTTCAAACAAACAGGGAGAGGGTAAAGTGGAAAGGAAGAGGACAATGGGGAAGGGGTGGTAGAAAGAAATGGGAGGGGCAAGGAGGGAGGTAAGAAAATGAGAAGAGAGGAGAGGTGGGGGGTAGGTAAGAATAAGGGAGGGTGAAGCAGCCAATAAGGTGGCATTGTCAAGTGCTGTAGAGCGTGTGGGGCAGAGGCCAAACTAGGGCAAGTGCGTTATGTAAGGAGCTAGATATAGGAAAAGTGGTAGCAGAGTGGAGTTGCATAGACATTATCCATGACAGTCGCAGATGCTGGAAGCAACCAGGGTGTTTCGGAGCCTGGATTTGAAGGCCCCTAGCCCAGTGGTATTGATAGTATCATTGGCAAGACTGTTAAACCAAGTGGGTGCCCTGTAGGTGAATGAACGCTGGCCAATGGCTGTGCGGCAGCGAGGGATACGGAAAAGTTGTGGCTTTGATCCCCTGGTAATTCTGGAGCTAGTTTTTATTTGAAAAGTGAACAGACCCCAGGAGGGGCAGTTTCCAACTGTATTTTCTTAGCAACCACGCAGGTTTGGTACTGAATTCTATCATCAAGCTGAAGCCAGTTAGCTTGTGAGTAGAGGTCACAGGTGTGTGTGAGCCATTCAGCCCCAGTGATGAGTCGACAGGCCTTGTTTAGGGTGGTAGTAATCCTTCTAAGTGCAGTGGTAGTGGCAGTGCCATAGATGACAAGACCATAGTCAATCTGGGAGATGATGGAGCTTTGAACTGCGGCAAAGAGGGCCTCTTTAGTCAGGTGCTGACTAAACCGGTAGAGTAAGCGCTATGATAAAAAAAAGTATGTGCTCATTGATTGTCAGCTCAGTGGGCTATCAGTCATTGAGCAGGTACTGTATACAGTACAAGTTCAGTGACTGCTCAGTCGGTGGCTGGCCATGGTGGTGAGTGGTGGGCTGTGCCAGTCACCAGCTGGTGTTCAGGATGAGGGAGTAGGGTAGGGGTCAGCTAGACCACCAGGGAAGGTATTATATTGCAAAACGAGGAATCGGGGCTTGGGGGAGTCCGCTAAACCACCAGGGAATATTTTATATTTCAGAAGGGGGATCAGAGCTTGGGGGTCCGCTAAACCACCAGGGAATATTTTACATGTCTGAATGGAAGATCAAAGCTGTGGGGGTTCGCTAGACCACCAGAGACTGGTGCACGACCACCCAGCAGCTTGTGGCACACCATGCAGATGTGCTGTCTGTTAGGCACTCAGCCATGGTTGCCACTACTTGATGGACTTTGCCACCAGGACCCTACCCAATAGAGAATCGGGCACAGCGTCCCTGCTGCACCAGGCTTTGATGCAAGCTGCCTTTTTCTGCAGCTGGCATCAATCTAAGGGCCCTTCAGAATCTGGCCCCTGTTGTCTAGACGGGGTTTTGCCCCCTCCTTTCCCACCTTGCTGCCTGCCTTGCTGCTACTCCCTGAGTGACTGTCCCAGCTGTGCTTGAAACCATTGATGGTTTTTGTGCCCACTACTTCTGCCTGCAGGCCATTCCATGGCTCAACCTCTCTCTGTAAAATAGAACTTTTTACATTGAAATCACCTCCTGAATCTTCCCCCACCAGCTTCCAATCGTGTCCCCATGTTTTGAATGACTATTCCTGCTGAACAGTTTCTTACAGTTTACCCTGGTCATTCCTTTCAGGACGTTGAAAGTCTGTATCATATCACCCCTCTCCTTTCTGGCCATGGCCACCAAGCAGTACATTTTTTCAGTGCCGTAAATCAATCCTTATAGGATTGTTTACTCTACAGTGCACAAGTGCAGCCTCTCTTTGTCTTTCCTTAGGTGGGGACTCCACACCTTTCCTTATGTGGAGACTTGAATTATTTCTGCTGTTGTTTCTTCTTCTGCTTCTTCTCTGCAATGTTCTGTACTAGGTCAACACTGTCCAATATATTTTTAAGCAAGTTTGGAGGTAGCCACCACCAGCTGGGTTGCCATGTTTGTTGTTCACACCTAGAATGGAAGGGTAGTTGCATCCCAGCAGAAGGTAAATGGAATGCAGATGGACATGCATACATTGTGGAAGTGAGCAGAAAATTGCAGATGAATGTCTATGCTGAGAAATGCAAAGTGATGCATCTGGGTAAGAAGACTATGAAAGCAAAATATTTCCTAAACAAGACAGTGATTACCAAAACACAGCAGGAAAAGGACCTGGCGGTAATGATCAGCAACAACTTGAAATTGTGACACCACTGTGGGGCTGAAGCTAGCAAAGCAGATAAAAACTAAATATGCATTAGATAAGCAGGATGTGTTGAGTCAGTAGAAAAATTCATCATATCATTTTTTGATAAAAATATATTTCTGACATCCTTAGATTCATGCTCAGTGTACTTTGTGTTTGCTGAGATGTTAAGACAGCTTTTATAGCTAACTTTGTAAGTAATGACTCACGTCATTAAAGACAGTCACCACTCACCATTTTTAAAAATCTCTTCTCTTGAGGTTACCTGTTGAATTTACAGGCAGCGTTGATGATGTGGTGCCATCACGTTTCTGATAGCAAGCAGCACAACACTGTGCCAAGATATTACATTTTTTTTATAGCGGGCTTGACACAGGAGCATGAACTTTTAAAATCATCAAAACCCCATATCTTGGTTCAGGAATTAAAGACAATTTTTGGCAGGCAAACATTATTGGCGAAAAAAACGATATGGTAACTAACAAACACTGCTGCTTTAAAGGATAACTACCCACCAATTAAAAGTAGCAACTGCTGCATACATTAGGGCTTCAGTACCTCAATCCCCTAGTCAGCGGCATCTTTTTGTGCCTTTTTTTAAACTGGAGCACTGCAACAACAACTGTTCTGGAAGGTAACTAGGGGCTGTTTCATTATAGGGCAAACACTTCTTCTCAGGTTTTTCAGTTTTTGTTGACCAAAAAGGTCTTGGAAATACTTCCTATAGTCACAGAGGTACAGTTTCTGACAGGTTTCATTTGTAATAAAAAATAAAATAAAATGGTGAAACAGAAGATTAGATGTATGGTAACTAATAATCCTGTAGTATACATAAATTAGCATTGTATTCTGGGGAGTAGTGTCAGAATATGTATTTTTTATCATCATGCTCTGCCAAATGAACCCTTAACTGCTGTACCAGAAAATGGTTTTTCTGGTCCTTTTTTAATTTCTAGTGTAACAGACCTTCGACTTACCTTGGCTGTTCCAGAGCCCTTGGGATCCACACTGCACACGTCTGAGGGGGTCTGCCTGCATTCAGGAGTGGAGAGAAGGAAATGGTGGGGTGCCTCCACATGGGGCAATGGCAGGGACTACCTGTAAAAAAATTGCAGGTTCTCACCCCCCAGGAAATATGCAGTAGCTGGCCCCAAAGACAATTCCCCACACAATAACAACTGCCCAGGTGCCGGCAGTGATGATGCCTCTCTGCTCATTTATGCACTTGCTCATTACTGTGCCTCATTTATGCACGTAGTCTTTACTGTGCCTCATTTACAAAAGTGGTCATCACTGTGGTTCATTGCTCCCCGCTGGTGGTGTGTCTAGGCTCCTTCTCTGGCCAGGACTACTATCCAAGCCCAATGGCTACTAACTACTTTCTGCCTCATCCCACAATTGCCCATGTTGGGGGTGCTATCCTCCACCTGACACTCAGGATCCATGTGGGTAGAGGACTGCATGCTATAGGGCTGCAGTATGCCAGAAACTGCAGCAAATTGCTTCTCCATTTTTTTTCTTCCCTTCCCACCTCCCCTGATGGTGGGCACAGCCTCTATCAGCCTCAAATGTCGCAGTGCAAGCTGGACGCAAGCACCACCCCTTGTAAGGGAGCTGACTCCCTGGCCAGCCACATAAGGCCAATGTTATGCCGGGGTCCAGCTATTTTCCATAGGCTGGTCTACCCTGCACTTGGCAACAGTCCCTTGCCCAGCCCCATCCACTCCCCACTCCCCAAGTCAGACACTGAAACCAGGTCTGCCTACACAGAAGTACAACATGCTTAAGATAGGCCATCAGATGGCTGCTGTGAACACAGTTTGAAATAAAGGCAGCATATTATGAATAGGGGTTTCCACAGCTTACACTGAGGCCTGGAATTCAGAGGTCCTGCTGCGAGAGTGCAGGACCTGAATTTGGTATGCACTTGCAGCAGGGTAAATGCGGTAAAACATCTAAATGTTATTTTCAAATACGTTGCTGCATTTACGACATTTGCCACCCCTTTACGACTAATGATGTATGAATTAAATATTGGTGCATATGTCATTATGGGGCTCCCAATGTGTCGCAAGTTGTGGAAGTTGCGCACATTAGTTACACAACCTTGTAGGTGATCTAACTTATGACTGCAGATGTCAGAGATGTGGCATGATTGTGCCCCAAGTCCCAATATGCAGCTGAAAATGCAGCCCTGAGTCTCTTGCACAGCAACCATGTCCAATCACAAAGCATTCTATCAATGATTTAGCAAGTTCGTAACCTGGCTTGCCATTGTTTTTGGAGACAAATGACCACTTCATGATTTCCTGCATGGGTTAGTTAATGATTAGATGAGGACTGATATGGGGAGCTGGACCCCCCACACACACATACACACACACACCAGCCCAGTGTTTCAGAGAGAGTCTCTTCTGCCGGGGATAGAGGAAACATTATCAGACCAGTAAGATACTCTACCTGACAAGCCCTTGGAGCATTAAAATCAAAGGCAACTTAACATGGATGTTGTTAGGTTTTTGTTACTGGTAAAAATAATTTTAATAAAATGCTACCTTTAATTAAAAAATGTTGCTTTAGCATGCTGTGTTTGGGGCTTTTCCACTGCTGTGCTTATTCAAAACTCACAGATCAACATTCTAATGATATCATGTTACTGTAGTTACAAGTTTCTGTTTATTTCCAACCTCGGACCCATATGACAGGTTATTTTTTAATACCTAATGTTATTCACTGGTGCGGCTCCTCAGATACAATATTTACACAATTATACAATGTATTTCAGCCTAGTATCCATTTCCTACGTGGTAGGTTTCTAAAAGAAAAGTAATGACAAAGATAGACCAATTTTGTGACAAATCAATTTTCTTCAGGACAAAGGGCACAGTTTGATTTATCTCGTAGAGTGCTGTGGCTCTATGAATGCAGGAAAGAGGCAGCAAGAATACAAAACACATACCAGTGTGAGGGTCTCAACATGATTTGTAGTCTAAATAGAGTCTTTTCTTACAAAGACACGGACTAGAATATTCGAAGCCCTTGCACAGGGCAAACTGTTTGTGCCATGCAAACTGGGGTGTCAGTGCTCAGAAGGCAGTTTGCACGCCAGTGCCCATGTTGAAAACTGTAGTTTGCACAATGCAAAGGCAGAGCTCGAGTGTATGCAAATGAAAGGCAGAGCCATGCATACATGGTACGATGATATACTGGAGGCCCGGTGGCCATGCTAACTGACTGTGCAGTGCTAGTGAATGCTTAGAAAAAAAACATGTTTTAATGGTGTTAAGGTAGCACGGGCCATATCAAACACTGTACTCGAGTCATTAAAAGCCAATTATGATAAACCAAAGGGACAGATGAACACTTGTAATAGAACTCTCAATAGTAATGTGGATGGTGGGTGGACTACCTTAATTTGAAACCCGCAAAGACAGTGTCCCTCACTATCATGCCATACTGATGTAGCGGACCTTGAACGAGCGCATTATAGATGTCTTGCTTGGCTCCCTAAACACAGCAATACATTTATTTCAGTGTGGGGAAGGGTTGCTGCATACTTACATGGTGAACTGGATTGCTCTGTTCTACTCCTCAGCCCACAGACTCCACCCTCTGTGAGAAGCAATGGGCTACAATAATGACATGTCGCTGGCAGTTATTTTAATGATATGATAAGGACATGGTAAAGCAGTCTTAGTGCCATGCATGTTACGCAGGGTCATTAGCATTTTAGGTACCAATGTGGCAAATTAACACTGCATCAGTAACAGCTTCATGCAGCGCAGGCTACCCAGCCTACTTGTGATGATAAATCCTTTTTGCTAGCTTACACAAGTGGTCACCACAGCGATTTGTGCTCACACAAGGGTTAGTGCTTTGCACAGCACACACAGGAGGTGTATTTGAATCCTGTTAGTGCCAGAGAGAGCTTTGCATGGTTTCCAATGGACCTCCTTTTGTCTTAGTCCCAAAGTTACAGAAGCACACTGCCCTTGGCAAGCCACGTTATATAGCTTTCAAATATGGGGCCCACACAGTATCAAGTGTGAAAATGAAATAGAATTTTGCCTGCGGATAATGTAAATTTTTGTTTCAGTACTGTAAAAGTTTGCTTAAGATTTCCACATTACATTATACTGCACCCTTTTAGGGGATGACTGAGAGTTTAGCCTTCTTTTATGATTTAAGTGTGAGGACTATAGAAACATATAGCAACTAAAAGGTAACATGCCCTCATCTCTGAGGAGGTGGAAGTGGGTGGAGGGGGTGCTCGATATGCCTCTGCGATTCATCCATTACTGAACAGCAATACACTCACTGGGGAATTTTTTATGCAGTACATTCCAAGAACTTTGTCAGAGTACACCACCCCCACAGATCTGTCAACTCAATATTTTCGGCCTCAATCTCAATCAATATTCAGCTGTCTCTCTCTCAGAGGAAAGAGATACATCATAAATCTCCACAGAATATTTAAAAATGTGCTCAGCATTTTGTTGGCGCTTACTCATTAGCTGCTATGACCTTTAGATCTTTGCCACCGCACTTCTCCACCCTCATCATATATGATGTACATGTGATTCAAAATCTGATTTACTGCTTCACGCTGGGTCCACTGAGTGGGGTCTTAATGTAGCTGCCCCCTTGCAGCAGAACAGAGTAATCCTTTGTAAAGTTGAGTTTTATTCTCTGGTGAAAATCTGGCATCCTTCTAGCTACAGTCTAGTTCAGAAAGTGTTGCAGTAGAACAAAAACTGGACAATACAGTCATATTGATTTAGTTATACAAACGTGTCCCATCATGCAAACTATTTTATTTGACATTGAATTTAGGATAGCCCAGCTGAGATGCAACATCTCATTTCCTGTGAGGTCCTGCTTCTACCTGTTTTACAGCTGGGTGGACTGGAGCACTGGGAGGTTAACTGACTTGCCCAAGGTCACACTGTGTGTGTTTGGCTGTAGTGGGGTTTGACTTTGAACCTCTGATTAACTTGTTTTCTAAGCCAGCGTTCTAACCACTAGACCACACTTCCTCCAGTATAATCCCTATGCTATGTAAAATATACTAATTTACCTCTTTATACAACAGAACTGCAGACAATATACACAGCTCAAGAAAAATTTGCATATATACAGTGTTCTTCATACCCACTGTATACCAAAGCTCTTTACAAGCAATGAGACAGACTGGTGATGAAGTGGCTGTAACTGTGTACTGCCAAACATTCCACTCATCACTACCCACACACAGCCATGGGCAGTTACCCAAGTTGGTATTATGGGATGAGGAATGTTGCCAAGGATGCCTGGTGGTGTCTCATAGTGTTGCAAAAGCGTTCTTGATGTCTACCTAGAAACCCACTAGGACAGCACCACAGATGGGCACAAATGGCCTCAGTTTAACATCCCATCCAAAGGACAGCCTGCCCTGACAGTATAGTACCCCCCAGTACAGCGCTGGTGCACCAGTGTTTGGAGTATGAGCCCAGTTCCTGGTGTTAGACTACCTCCCACAACCATCTGGCTCAGAAGTGGATGTGCTGTCAGCGGAGCCATGCTGACACTACAACAAAGTTATGTGTTAATATAGGGAAGGCTTTCAGATTCACAATTCTTGTTATGTAGAAACAAAGACTCTGTTAGCAGAAAGAGAGCCTTTGCTCTTTAGTGTGGGGAGGGACCTGGGAGGACAGTAGTTTCTATGCCAAGGACAGACTACACTTGAGTGAGGAGGGAAAGAAAGTGTTGAAACAGAGGATGGAGGAGTACATACAGGAAGCTGGGAATTTAAACTAGGAGTGGGGGGTGGCAGTTGGGGAAGAGATATGCAGAGACCACAGGTTGGGAAACCATATGAGCTTACCCCCCATAACAGTGACAAAGGACAAATGGAAAGTACTATTGGTGATGCTAGGAAAGGGGCAGGATGGGAGGGGGAAAAGGGTGGAAGGTGGTTACCCTTAATGCTAGGAGCCTTGGGAGGAAAACTGCAGAGTTACAGGTTCTCATGGCAGAGGAGAGGTGGACATTGCAGCCATCACAGAAACATGGGCCACCCAATACAATGACTGGGACCTGTCTGTACCAGGGTACAGGTTATTTCGTAGGGACAGGGTGATTGGGAAAGGAGGGGGTTGGCACTATATGTGAAGGAAGGACTGAAGTGTGTAAGGGAGGAAGGGGGAGAGGGTAGTTCAGAGTCATTTTGGATGCAAATCCAGGATTCCAAGAATAGGATTCTTAGAATGGGAGTGGTGTACAGGCCACCATCTCAGACGGAGGAGTTAGACAGGGAACTAGCGGAACAGATCAGGAGGACCTGCGAGAAGGGTAGTGTGGTGATTGTGGGGGACTTCAACATGCCAGGAGTGGACTGGAGTACCCCAACAACCAGGAACAGAAGGGAGCAGGTACTGCTGGATGCCTTCCAGGACAGCTTCCTGCTGAAAATGGTCAGTGAACCAACCAGGTTAGGGAATACCCTTGACCTTGTGCTGGCAAATGGGGACTTTGTGAGAGAACTTACAGTGGAGGAACGCTGTCATGGAGTGACCACCACTCAGTGTGGCTCACATTGGATATGGGCAAGGAAGGAGTGGAATCTGGCACAAGGTGCTGGACTTCAGGAGGGCCGACTTTGGGAGGATGGGGAAGTGGTAAAGGGTACCTGGCCAGAATTCAATCTAGTATGGACACTAACCAGAGGTGGGAGCTCATAAAGCTGGGGATAGTGGAGGCACAAAACCTGCTGCAAAGCCCAGAGCAAGAAGGCTAGGGCTAAGAAACTGAGCTGGTTGAGCAAGGAGGTCATGGAAAAGGTAAGGAAGAAAACAGCTGCCTTTAGGAAGTACAAGAAAACAGGAGGGGGAGGACAGGAGGGTACTTGACAGAATCGAAGGAGGTGACAAGGGCAGTGAGAGAGCCAATGCATCTCTGGAACTCAGGCTGGCACAAGGCATTAGAAGGGAGAAGGACTTCTTTAAGTACATCAGGAGAAAAGGAGCTGTAAGGACCACATAGTAAGGATTAGGAAGGAGGGGGGTTGGGTGGAAGCAGGGTGCGATAAGGCAGAAGCACTAAATGAGTACTTCTGCTCAGTATTTACTAAAGAGAAGAGGGGGGTGACACCCAAGGTGGGAGAAATGGCAGAAACAGGGGAGAAGGGGTGACAGATGGGGAAATCATGGAGGGCAGGGTTCGAGAGGGTTTGAAGGCACTGAGGGTGGACAAGGCACCAGGCCCAGATGGCATCCACCCCAGGGTACTGAAGGAGCTGGCAGAGGTCCTTGCAGGACCTTTGGCAGACCTATTTAATGCCTCACTACATTCGGGGTGTGTACCTCAGGACTGGAGGATGACTCATGTGGTGCCCCTCCACAAGAGTGGCCCCAAGGATGAATTGGGAAACTACAGACCAGTGAGCCTTACATCCATCGTGGGTAAGCTAATGGAGACTATCCTGAAGGAGAGGCTGGTGGCCCTCCTAGAGGCCAAAGGACTACAGGACAGCAGACAGCAGGGCTTCATATGTGGCAGATCCTGCCAAACCAACCTGGTGAAGTTCTATGACTGGGTAACTAGGCAACTGGACAGGGGCCATGCTGTAGATGTCCTGTATCTGGACTTCAGTAAGGCATTCGACTCTGTGCCGCATGGAAGGCTGGGAAGGAAGTTAGTAGGTACAGGGGCGGGTGCAAAGCTGGTGAGATGGGTAGGATTATGGCTTCAGGGAAGGCAACAGAGGGTGGTGGTGGGTGGGGAGCTCTCACACCCAAGGGCAGTGATGAGCGGTGTTCCACAGAGCTCGGTGTTGGGACCAGTATTGTTTGGGATATTCATTGCAGACATGTCATGGGACATCAAGAGCAAGATCAGTCTGTTTGCTGATGATACCAAGGTAGGCGTGGTGGTGGATGACCTGGGGGATGGCAGGGGTTGCAGGATGATCTGGCAAAGCTTGAAACCTGGTCAGACACCTGGCAACTGGGGTTTAATGCCAAAAGTGCAAGGTGCTGCATTTTGGGATGAAGAACCCAAGGAGGAGTTACCAGCTGGGGGAGTGCAGCTAGCCCAGACAGAGGAGGAGAAGGATCTGGGTGTGCTCATTACAGGGTCAATGAACAACTCGGCACAATGTAGGAAGGCAGCTGCAAAGGCCAACAAAATGCTGGGTTGTATTGCAAGGGGTATATCCTCGAGGAGGGAGGAGGTGATTCTGCCACCGTATAGGTCATTAGTTAGACCACACCTGGAGTACTGTGTGCAGTACTGGCGCCTGTGTCTGAAGAGGGACATTAAGTTACTGGAGGGGGTGCAGCGCAGAGTGACAAAGATGATCAAGGGGCAGGGGGGCTTATCATATGAGAGGAGGTTGAAGGAGTTGAACATGTACTCACTGGAGGAGAGGAGGGACAGGGGTGACATAACTGAAACCTTTAAATACAGTACATGAAAGGAATAAACAAGACTGGTACAGAGGGGCTATTCAAAGTAAGGAAGGGGAGGGCCACCAGGGGCCATGATATGAGACTGGAGAGAGGAAGGTTCAGGAGGGAGATGAGGAGACACTTTTTTACAGAGAGGGTGGTGGCTGGGTGGAATGTGTTATCTGCAGTAGTGGTGTCCAGTAGAACAGTGGACTCTTTCAAAAGGGGATGGGACAGGACAAGGGGGAGGTTAATGAAGGGGAAGGGTGGAAGGGCAGGGCAGCTACAGAATAAGGGGTGCTAGCTGCACATTCGAGCAGGCTTGATAGACCTCTAGGCCTGTATCTGCTGGCAAATTTCGTATGTTTGTATGCCCATTCCTACCTAACTGATGTTGAATGAGTGAGTCCTAGAAGCACTTCACTCTCCCCTCAACCCCCCCTTCTGGTGTGATCTTTACCAAAGCCCCTCAAGTCAGGGTTTTGAGTGAGGCATAGCACAGAAACCGCATTAGTTTGGGTGCATAATGAGCTCCTCAGGGCTCGAGATCGAGGAGAGGGGACAATTCTCGTTCTCCTTGACCTCTCCTTAGCATTTGACATGGTAGGCCATTGTGTGTTGCTCGACAGCCTGAGGAAATTTTGGGGACTCTTCTGGAGGATGTGGTGTCCCATCTGCAGGCACCTCTCTGGGCTGAGGGAGGAGGTTGCTCATCTCCAGGCTGAGTTGGCTAGAATTTGTGAGACCTCCTCTTCCATCCAGGGACCACAAGTGCCACTGCCATTGCCTCCAAGGTTGCCAAGAAAGAGGAGCGGTTAGACCACAGTGAGCTCAGGGAGGGTGAGGGTGATGGAACAGAGGTGCATCCCTCCAGCTGTACCTCTCCACAATTCCTAGGCCATTCTGGCAAAGTGTGGTTCCTCTATGAAGGCACCTGCACTGGAGACCAAGGAGGATGCTGGGAACCTCCACAAAGAAGACCCACAGAAGGGTGGCAGGGGACCCCGCAGGGGAAGGAAACAACTCCTGGTGGGGGACTCCTTTGTTAGGAAGGTAGAACTGGGGGAGGAAGGGGAGAGGGAGGTAAGGTGCCTGCCTGGCACCATGGCTTGGAGGGACAGGGAGTGAATCCTCAGGATTGCGGAGCAGCTGCACAGGGAGGAGCTGGATGCCATTGTCCACCTAGGGACAAATGATCTGGCTAAGAAAGGGATTAGAAAGTGCAGGAAGAGTTTGTGGAATTGGGGAGGGCCTTAGACAAGTAGCCATGCGGTAACCTTCTCGGAGGTGCTGCCCATCTATGGCATAGGAGGCTAGGGTGTTCTGCACCATGGTTTCAATCAGTGGTTGAAAAACTGGTGTGGAACTCAGGATTTAGCTTCATTGGGGACTGGGGATCCACCTGGAGTGATGCAAGCCTATACTGGCATGATGGGCTGCATCTGTCCAGGAGGGAACCAGGATCCTAGGTGATAGGTTTAAATGCTTCATTGGCAAGCTTTAAACTAGCCAAGGGGAGGCACTGGAAAGGAGCAGGAAATCCTAGCCCCCAAAAATCATGGTAGTAAGTGCAGTAAACACCAACATAGAGGTGTCGATAGGGAGAAGGGCAGGGGTAAATGGAGAAAGTGACAAAGGCAAGAAGGACAGGGATGGGGCAAAAAGGATTAAGGCCATCAGGAAATGGAGGGTAATGAGTACCAATGCCCATAGTCTGGGCAACAAGCTCCCTGAGCTGGTGGCCTTGATGGAAGAAGGATGCCTGGATATCGTAGCAGTCACAGAAACATGGCACACAGAGAACCATGACTGGGATATTAACATACCAGGGTACATAACCTACAGGAGAGACAGGCAGGGGAGAAGAGGGGGAGGAGTAGCTCTCTATGTAAAGGAAGGGATAAAAGCAACTGAACAAAAGAGTAAACAGGGAGGAGAGGAGGCTCTGTGGGTCACCTTGGAGACTGGAAAGGACACCACAATCCGCACAGGGGTTGTGTACAGACCCCCATGTCAGGGGGAGGGAATAGACAAGGATATGACAGAAGGCATTTTTAGAATGGCAGAGAAAAGGGAGATACTGTTGATGGGAGACCTGAATATGCCAGATGTTAACTGGAGCACATTTTCTGCAGCCACGTCCAAGAGCAGGGCCATTCTTGATGCCCTACAGGTGGCAGGCCTCAGACAGCTAGTTTCGGAACCCACTCGTGAGGGAGCAATCTTAGACCTCGTACTCTCAAACGGGGGCAGTGAGAGGATCTCAGATCTAGAAGTGGGTTGCCATCTGGGAACAGTGACCATCAAATAGTGTGGTTCACGTTAAACTCAGCTACAGAGTCAAGCCATACAAAAGTGAGGGTACTGGACTTCAGGAGGGCTGACTTTGGCAAGATGGGAGAGTGCCTCAGAAAAGCACTAGCAAACAGGCTAGAAGGAGGTGTGGAGCAACAATGGGGAATCATCAAAACTGCCATCACAGAGGCAACAAGCCTTTGTGTGAAGCAAATAAACAAATCAAAATGAAAGAAAAAGCCACTATGGTTCTCAAAAGAGGTGGCTGTGAAAGTCAGGAAGAAAAAGATAGCATTCCGGAGTATAAGGAAACACAGAAGGAGCAGGACAGAGGCTGTACCAGTTAAGGCAGAAGGAAGCAGGGAGGAAGGCAGAATAGCAAAGGCCCAAACTGAGAAAAGATAGCCAACTCAGTTAAGAAGGGGATAAAACCTTTTATAGGTACATCAGCGGCGTAGAAAGACAAAGGGAGGATAGTGAGGCTGAATAGAATGAATGGCGGGTGGGCAGAGGGGACAGTGAAAAGCAGGGATACTGAATGAATATTTCTGCTCAGTATTCACAAAGAGGAGAAGTGCCTAATCCAATTAACAGAAGCACTCTTGATAGGGGGGTCGATCCCAGTCCTTTCACAGAAGAAAGGGTTCTGCAAGAACTTCTAAAACTGAAGGTGGACAAAGCAATGGGGCTTGATGGAATTCACCCCAGAATTCTAAAAGAATTAAGGGGGGTACTAGTGAAACCACTGGCAACTCTTTTTAATAAATCATGGGAGGATGATGTGGTACCTGAGGACTGGAGGAAGGCGGATGTGATTCCCCTTCACAAAAGTGGGACCAAGACAGAGGCAGGAAACTACAGACCTGTCAGTCTGACCTCTGTGGTAGGGAAAGTGATGGAGTCACTTCTGAAGGAAAGAATAGTTGAGTACCTAGAGGCCAGTGGGGCACAGGACCCAAGGCAGCATGGGTTCACAGAGGGAAGGTCATGTCAGATGAATCTAATAGATTTCTTTGACTGGGTGAACCAAAGTAGTAGACCAGGGAGGGGCTGTGGACATGGCCTACCTAGACTTTAGCAAGGCATTTGACACAGTCCCACACAAAAGATTAATAGTCCAATTAACCAGCCTGGGAGTGGGTCCCAAGGTGGTAGCCTGCGTAAAACATTGGCTGGACAACAGGACACAGAAGGTAATTGTAAATGGAGTCCACTCTGAAGAAAGAGGGTTACTAGTGGGGTACACTGAGGGTTCAGTACTGGGTCCAGTCCTTTTAATGTCTTCACAAAGTGACATTGCAGAGGGACTGGAAGGAAAAGTATGCCTCTTTGCAGATGACACAAAGATCTGCAACAGGGTTGATACACAAGGAGGCGTGGAAAGGATGAAAGGGACTTGGCAAGGTTGGAGGAATGGTCAGAATATGGCAGCTAGGATTCAATGCAAAGAAGTGCAAAATAATGCACCTGGAAACAAGAACCCAGGGGAAGAATACACAATGGAGGGAGGTAGTAACAACAACAAAAGGAAGAGACCTGGGGGTAATCATATCAGATGACCTTAAGGTTAGCAAGCAATGTGAGAAGGCAGTAGGGAGGGCTGGGGGTATACTGGGATGCATAGGGAGAGCATCAGCAGCAGAAAACAGGAAGTTGTTATCCTCTGTACAGATGAGTTGTTGAGACCCCATCTGAGTACTGTGTCCAGTTCTGGAGACCCCATTTCGAAAGGACATAAACAGGATAGAGGCAGTCAGAGGAGGGCAACTAAAATGGTGCAGGGTCTGCAAGAGAAGCCGTATGAGGAGAGACTAAAGGAGCTTAATATGTATACCCTTGAGGAAAGAAGGAGGGGACATGATAGAAACTTTTAAGTACCTCAGTGGAATCAACAAAGTCCAAGAGGGTAGCATCTTTCAGAAAAAGACGTGTGCAAGAACAAAGGGACACAATTTAAAGATAGAGGGGGGGCGGTCCAGGGTCAATGTGAGGAAGTATTATTTCACAGAGAGGGTAGTGGATGCTTGGAACAGCCTTCCTGAGGAGGTTGTGGGGTCTAAAACTGTGGGAGAATTCAAGAATGCATGGGACAGACATAAGGCAATTCTTGTGGGGTGTAGGAAGAAATAGGCTGTTGGTTAACTAGGATCTGCGGCCTATCCTGTAGGTAGGGAAATGGGCAGACTAGATGGGCAAAGCGGTCCTTATCTGCCGTCAAAGTCTATGTTTCCGGCACTGTCATCTGCTGGTTTGAGTCCTATCTCATGAACAGGAGGCAACGGATAGTGATGGAAAATTTATCCTCCTCCCCTAACCTCCTGTTGTGTGGAGTACCTCAGGGTTCGGTCTTGTCACCAATGTTGTTTGCCGCGTACATGTTGCCCTTGAGAGAGCTCCTTAGGAAGTACAACTTGGGTTTTCATTGCTATGCTGATGATACCCAACTGTATCTTTCCTTTGCCCCAGGACATCCAATGTAGTGGAAGTGCTGAATAGATGCCTTGCCGAAATCAATGATTGGATGGCCTTCAGCTGGTTGCGACTGAACCCCAATAAGACAGAGGTACTGGTGGTGGAGTTGAACAGAAGGCATGATAGGATGGTCTCTGGCACAGCTACTGGGTTATTCCTGGTATCTGTGCCATTGAAGGCCTCCTCTAGGGTGTGTGATCTGGGTGTGACCTTTGACAGTGCTCTGACATTTGAAGCACAGGTGTCATCCATTGTCCGGACTAGCTTTTACCATCTTAGAACATTGCCAGGATCAAGCCCGTAGTTCCGCCTATGGACCTCCCCACCTTTGTACATGCCTTTGTAATGTGTAGGCTTGATTACTGTAATGTGCTCTACTTCAGGGTTGCAGGTGGTATCCTCTGCAGGCTGCAGCTAGTGCAGAACACAGCTGCCAGGTTGCTGACAGGACAATCTAAATACTGCCACATCACCCCGGTGCTATGTGAACTGCACTGGCTACAGGTCAGGTGGAGGATCCTCTTTAAGGTGGGCTTGCTCACCTTTAAGGCCCCACATGGGCTGGGCTCTGGATACCTGTATGACCTTCTATTTATTTTTATTTATTTATTTATTGGAACATCAGTTTACAACCTTTGAGCCAGAGGCTCATTTACAAAGGTACCTCGTCACAGAGAGGACAAAACAGTGCAAACAACATTTTTACAATAAAACAATGTACAAAAGAATTGTGGAAACATGAGGACATAGGACAGAATACAATTTTGATATTACAGGAATTGGCAAAGCACAAGTCTGTTCAGAGTAGTCTGAACAGTTACAGATGAGCATTACAGGATTGACAGTTTACAAGTAGGTACAGGATGATTTGTACAGTATGCTAACAGAGGCGGAACTAAGCAGAAGAAATCATTGTAGAGGCATGCGGAGAGGAGAGTAGCATCATAGGTAGAGATTAGCAATAGGTTTGCGAAGCCACTCAGGGAGCTTTGTCAGGTCAAAAGAGCTGGAAATAGACTTAGAGGCAGCCACAGCTGCACGTAGTGAGTAGGTGTTTTCGAAGGGTGGTTTTGAAACAAGAGATCGTGGAGGCATCAGTGATACTGGTAGGGAGGGTGTTATACCAAGAAGGGGCTCTGTAGGAGTATGACCTTTGTCTTTGCGAGGTTCTTGCCCTTGGTACTACCAGTGCAGTTTTGCAGGAGATTCGGATATGCACTAGAGAGTTTGCTCTGTGGATAGAGGCAGTCAAACCTGGCGGGGATAGATCAAGGAGAGTCTTTTTAGTTAGGAGGCAGGTTTGGTATCTGAGATGTTCATCTAGGTCGAGCAGATTAGCCAGGGTGTATAGATGGCAGGTATGGGTTAGTCTAGGCATCCCGGTTATTAGCCTACATGCCTTATTTAAGGTGAGGCGGATCTTGTTTAGCGAGGTCTGGTCAGCGGCCCCATAAACTGGTAAGCCATAGTCTACTAGGGATAGTACAGAGGATGTGACTGCGAGTTGGAGGGCATCGGGGGGGAGACAGTTTTTATGGCGGTAAAGGATACCCAGCCGAATGCTGGAGGCTGAGGCAAGGGCAGAGATGTGGGCATGAAATGAGAGAGCAGGGTCGAAGGTTATCCTTAGGTACTTGTACGAGTAGACTTGCTCGATTGGGAGTTTAGAACTGGCAAGGACCTGAAGTGGATAATTACTAGCTTTATTTTGGGGATGGGCAAAGAGCATGGTTTTAGTTTTTTTAAGATTAATTATGACTCTATGCTCTTTGAACCAGGCTTCTGCGTCATTGTAAGATAATTTCAAGGAGTTCTGAAGGGAGATGGCGTTACAGTCTGAGGCAAAGAAAACAGCATCATCTGCGTAAAGTAAGATTTTACCAGTACATTCACCTGGCAGGGAGTTGAGAAAAAGAGAAAAGAGCAAGGGCCCAAGAATGGAGCCCTGCGGGACTCCAGAGCGGATAGGACAGGTGCTGGAGAGTGTCCCATTAATTTAACACGTGAGCAGGAAGACAAGTAGCTGGAGCACCAGGAGACTGGCCCAGCGGCAAAGCCTGTGTGGCTAAGGGCATCCAGCAGGAGGGGGTGGGAGACAGTGTCAAAGGCCTTTGATAAATCAACGAACACTGCACCTGCTAGAGAGCCAGAGTCCAGAGAGGAGTGAAGAAAATTAGAGAACTCGAGGAGGGCGGTGTTGGTGCTGTGGCCAGCTCGGAAACCATGCTGTTCAGGGCAGAGGATGTTGTATTTGTCTAGATACTCAGAGATTTGGGAGGACACAACTTTTTCTAAGGCCTTTGAGAGAGGAGAGAGGATAAAGATAGGCCGATAATTACCAGAAAGAGTCCTATCGCCACCCTTGTGTATGGGGGTGACTGTGGCGATTTTCCAGGCAGAGGGGAATTGCCCTAGGCAGAGAGATTTGTTGAAGAGGCTGGTGATCGGTGAGATAACCAGATCCAGGACCTGATGGAGGAGCCTGGGATTGAGGCAGTCACTGCCAATAGTATTGCTCTTTAAGGCCTTGAGTAGGTAAGGTCTGACTTCATAGGCAGTAACACGGTGTAGGTGGAACCAAGGGCATGTGAGAATAGGGTCAGGTCGGGAGGGGAGGTCAAAGAAGTTGTTTGGGAGCACAGGGCTAAGGTCAGTGAAGGATTAGTTGAGGTGGTTGGCAATGTGGGCTGGGTCTGTGAAGATAGAGCCATCTATGTTGATATGGGAGGGTGGGGGGAGACGTGTGCCCCCATTCAGTTGTTTGATGTTGTCCCAGAAGGTCCTGGCATTCCCCCATGATGAGGTGAGTGAAGCTTGATAGTGTTCAGCCTTCACCTTGAGAATGGCCTAGGTACATTTGTTCCAGGCATCAGCATAGGCCTGCCTGTCAGCAGAGCGGCCAGTTTCTAACACCTGTTGCCTCTGTCCGCTCCCTCCATTCTTCCTCTAGGGGCCTCTTTGCGGTTTCCAGGGCAAGGCTAAAGACAGCCAGTGACAGAGTGTTTAGTGTCACCAGCCCAGTCCTGTGGAACTCGCTGCCTCCATTTGTAAGGGAGGCCCCCTCAGTTGAAGTGTTTAAGGCCCACCTCAAAATCCTCCTGTTTAGTCAAGCTTTCCCTGACACTGTCTATTAGTATTTATTTCTGGGATAGCCTCATTAAGGACTACTATTATTTTAAACTGTTTTTATTACTCAGATTATTTACTTGTGCATTGTTTGTATGTGCTGTATTTTATGAATAGTGTGTATTTATTTGTACGGCTCCCAGAGCCTCGGGATTGGGCACCTTGAAAAATAAACCTTGCCTATCTGGCCCCCCTTGTTTGAATCCCCACACTGATTATGCACAGACCAGCTCCTCTGCTAGCATATCGCAACCCTCCACCACCCTTTCTGTGAAAGAGTACTTCCTGATATCTCTCTTACAGCAGCAGTACAACAAAAAACGTTTTTTTCTCCAAAAAGCTAGCTCGAGCTATAGTCATTGAAAATATTAACATACCTGTCAAATCTACTTTTTTAGATAAGTCCTTTACCGTGCACCATGAGTTTTTTTTATTTTCTTGATCCTAACCCTTGCCAGATCTACCATGCTATTTCTAAGCCAAAAGTGGCAGCCATCTTTTTTCTTGAGAAAAAATAAATTAAAACATTAATTTACAAATTTGGATGGAACTAGAATATTTTGCCACCAGATAAAACTGGGTGGTGCCTGGAATTTTTTTTATTTCAGACAAAAGTTGGTCAATTTTTTTGCCAATTGCATTGTACTGATACTTTAAATTTGCCCACCACTAGCTTCACAGATCTGCCTGGGTATTTATGTTCTCAATGAGTTGGAACAATTCCTTACTACCCATTTTATTTATCCCGTGGAGGATTTGCATGCTTCAGTCACGCCCCTTCTCTCCCTTCTTGACTCAAGCGTTGTGCATGTTCAAATCGGCCAGCCTCTCTGTACATCATTTCCTGCTGTGCCTGAATCTTACTGGTTACCCTCTGCACTGACTCCACTCTGTCCAAGTCCTTCTTCAGATACGGACCCCAAAACTGCACAGTGCTCCATGTGAAAATGAACCAGTGATGTATACAGTGGCAGCAACACCTCTCTTCTGCTGGTGGGCCCCCTCCTTCTGTCCTGTTCTTAGCCCTCACAGCATACCCTTTCTCCCACGTGAACCATAATGTTGTTGTTTTTTTCAACTTCTCTTCTTAATTTTTCCCCCCTCCTGTACCTGATTGGCCCCTTTGTGCTCTGCATTTCCTTCAGCCCCATCACCCACCATCTCTGGGGCTTACCTATGGGACTCACCTGTTCTTTCACAGATTTCATGTGGCAGAGCTGTTGGGGGTACCCCAAGCCCCTTCCGGATGTCTTTGCTCAGTTCAATAGGTCCTGGGCCCAGTCTGTGGGGAACTGCAAGTGCCATCTTGCCACGGACAGTGCTCTTTCCTCTGTTTTTCATCCCAACCCTCAGACACTCCGTGAAGTTGATGGCATGATGTGTGCATGCTGAGTGTGCTCACATTTGGAAGGCTACAGCCAGTAGTTCAAGGGGCTGTGCAACTGGCCACACCCCCTTTGGTCTTTTAAGGGCTGCTGTCTTCACTTCACATACAAGCATTTTTTTTCCTTGCAGCTAAAGGCTCTGTCGGTCTGTCTTTTCCCCTGGAGCCTGCCCCACCCATGTTGCTGTGTTGGGGGCTGCCTGGTTTCTGCTGGATTTTTGTTTCGTGCTCTCCTGCTTTTTGCTTAGTATTGCTTGCCTCCGGCTGCTGCATGCTTTTTTGTGTTGCTTGTTCTTATCCTCCTGGTTGTTTGCATTTTCATTTTGAGGGTCTTTCTGGTTTTCTAGCTTCCTGTTCACTTGTTTGTATCATGCTAATCCTGTACTGGTGCTATTTGGCTCCCATTTGCTCACTAGCTTTCAGCAAACCTTCAGTGCAACTGCAGTTGTTATCTGTATGTTTCAGCTCAGTTCCTGCTTCCCTGCTTCTGCTGTCTCAGTGCTTATGCACCTTAATTGTTTGCACCTGTGCAGGTTCACACTGCAAAGCTAGCTCATGGCATTCAAACCTGTTTTCATGCAATTGCACCAACAATCCTGGCTGTTGTTTCAGTACATTGCCTCTCCCTGCAGTTCCACTGTTTAGCTTGGCTGCTCATAGAAGCTATAACTATTTGCTGCTGGTTGCTGCTCATTACTTTTATATACTGCTTCATTATACTCTGGAGGTCAGCACAGCTACAGCTGTCACTGAAAACTAGTTTTAAAATCTGCATGTGGGTCATGGCACTTTACTGTTGCTTCCTTGTTTTTCTTACGGCGGAGTCTGGGGGTTGTGGTGAAGTCGTGCCCCATGTGGTCCAAATTCCTCATGTTCGAATCCTACCTCCTCCACAAAAATCCTCTGTGTATCTATGTCACCTTTAATTGGCTTCCTTTATGGGACTGGTTGGCTTGCCCCCTGCAGGTTATGTGATTTGCTGCCTCTCTGACCTTTGTGCATTGCTTACTCTGCCTCATAGACCTATGTGCAGGTCCAGTCATTGCTTACATGGAAGTTTTCTGCTATATGCTTGCTATAAAACATGTCTGACCTACGTGAGGGTCTACAATGTTCAGCACTCCTTTAAGCTCTCCACGGAGGCATGCCAACTTCGACCATTAGTCACCATAGTGCAGGGCTCACCCTGCAGCTGATGGTCTCGCTCTGCACCCTGAAGTCCACATCTTGAGCATGCAAAGCTTGGGGTGAGGTCCTTCTCACCTGGCCCATAGCTGGGAATGTCCTTGCTCCGGGTGGATGTTCCGTCGTCAACCAGACCGATGGCACCTCTCAATGTAGCATTAAGACTTCAGCAGCAGTAAAGCGGTTGGGCTCTCATGAAGGGCCCCTTTAGCTGTCTGAGTGGGTTCAGAGGCACCCATCAAAGCTATTCTCCCGATGACAGCCTCTGGTTCACCTGGTTTGTTTTTAGATCAGTAGTCTAGCTGAGCACCTCAGCAGTTGCCGTTCTCCTCCTCCCACCTTGGAGGAGCAGTGTTGCAGAGTTAGCCTTGCAACCCTTCATGGCATTCTCATTAGAGGGATAGTGTGAAAGTCTTCCTCCAAATTGGAATATTTTCCACCCCCCCTTTGATTGGGCTTTCAAATTGCAGCACAGAGCCATCACTAATCAAAAACATCCCAAGCCCGGAGGGAAGGCGACCTAATAATAATAATAATAACTTTATTTCTTTGGTGCCTTTCAAAAGAACCAAGGTGTCTTACAAAAAATTTTTTAAAAAGCATAACAAACATTTCAATTCTTAAAATATACAAAACAACTGTTACATTTAGAAATTAATTTCGAAATTTAGAAATAAAAACCTAGGCCTTGGATCCCCAGAGATTTCCTCCTCAAAGTTTTTTTTTTCTCTTCTTCATGCCACAGGTCATAATATTTAGTTAGCTTTAGGCAATAATCCCTAGGTCACTTAGGTAGGATTCTGCTGTTGGATGGAGCGGGTGACCATCCCGTAAGTGTCCTGTCTCCCCCTTTGGCTGTTCTCTATCTCCTTAGGAAGCCAGGCCTCCATGCCTTACAGTCAGACCTCCGAGTGGGTCACTATTCACCTGTTTTCTGCCTACTCTACTCAAACATACTACCAATTGACCCATGCTACCAAATGAACTCATGCTACCAACCTACCTATGTACAGGTCCTCAACCCCGATAAGTGTTCACTACCTTGTATACTTTGCTTGACACTCTTTTTGCGCTTCTTCCAAAAATACCTTTAGCCAAGGGAATCACTCCTGTGGCACCTCAAGCGGTGGAACCCTCCCCTAGGATTTCTTACCTTCGTACCCCTACAGGGTGGTATATCCCATGGATAGAGAGGCGAACAGCCAAAGATTATCTATGTTACACAAGCACAAAACCAGTTGCACAGGCACACATTGAATTGAAGGCTACAGCCTGTAGTTCAAGAGGCGGTGCAACTAACCTACAGCTCTATTTAAGGGCTGCTCTCCTCACTCCATGCATAAGCATTTTTTCCTTGCCCCTCCATCCATCCCTCCTCTTCCAACGGCACACCTTTCTCTCCTGTGGGCATCTTCCCAAGGTATCTTTAGCCAAGAGAATCACTCCTGCGGCACCTCAAACGGTGGAACCCTCCCCTAGGGTTCCTTGCCTTCATAATCCTAGAGGGTGGTATATCCCATGGATAGAGAGGCAAACAGCCAAAGATTATCTACATTACACAAGCAGGAAACCAGTTGCACAGGCACATTGAACTTCTGCCAGGGAGTGTCCCTTTCCAACTGGCTGCTCTGCTGCAGCAGGGACCTATGGTGCCCTAGGTGGCGATATTGCAGTGGAGCTTACCACCTTCCCTCCCTGGAGGAGGAGAGCATCCTCTGGGGCTTTCAACCCCCTTCCCCCTGCTGGCCCCCGATGACACAGACTCATTACTGAACCCAGGTCACCGATGTTGCGAGCAGTAGTGCTAACGCTGTGCTGATGGGCCAACCCTACCTCTCTTCTTCTTGCCGATTCCTTGTGCTGACATCTTAGATAGAAGCCACAAGTGGTATTTTCCTTGTCATTAACAGAATTCTCAAAACTGAGTCAATCAGCAGCAGATTGGGTGACTCAGGTAATCGACCAGGGAGGGGTGGTGGACGTGACCTATCTGGACTTTAGCAAGGCCTTCAACACCATCCCTCATAGGAGGTTGGGTGTGCAAGACGGAAAGCATGGGGATGGGAGGAAAAACCTGGAGCGGGGGGAAGTTCTGCTGGGAGAATTGCAACAGGGGTAAAAGGGGGAAATAATGTGCAGGAGGAAGAAGAGGAGCTGGAAATGAGAGAGGGAGATGAATGGAAGCAAGCAGGGAGTAAGAGGGGTGGAATCTTAGTGCTGGGGGACTCAATACTAAGAGGAGTTAGGTGGGGTAGCAAGGGGGAGAGGCATAGTCGCATTTGGGTGGAGGCCATGCCAGGAATGACAGCGGAAAGGGTGGGACAGTCTGTTCTGAAATATGCTAGAAGAGGTAGGGACAAGCCTCATTTAATTATACATCTTGGGACAAACGACCTGGCTGACAAGACAGTAGATACAGTCCAGAGGAGGTTTGAGGAACTAGGACAATTATGTGAGGGGGCAGGAAGATCAGTAACTTTTTCAGAGATACTTCCACGTGCCAAAGGCAAGCACAACAAGAAGCTGAGAATAGAGGAATTTAACGGATGGCTAAGAACCTGGTGTTGTGCTAAAGGGTATGGGCTGTTGGGGTGGGGGTGGGAGGGACCTGGGAGGACAGTAGTCTCTATGCCAAGGACAGACTACACTTGAGTGAGGAGGGAAAGAAAGTGTTGAAACAGAGGATGGAGGAGTACATACAGGAAGTTGGGAATTTAAACTAGGAGTGGGGGTGGCAGTTGGGGAAGAGATATGCAGAGAACACAGGTTGGGAAACCATATGAGCTTACCCCATAACAGTGACAAAGGACAAATGGCAAGTACTATTGGTGATGCTAGGAAAGGAGGGCAGGATGGGAGGGGGAAAAGGGTGGAAGGTGGTTACCCTTAATGCTAGGAGCCTTGGAGGAAAACTGCAGAGTTACAGGTTCTCATGGCAGAGGAGAGGTGGACATTGTAGCCATCAGAACATGGGCCACCCAATACAATGACTGGGACCTGTCTGTACCAGGGTACAGGTTATTTCATAGGGACAGGGTGATTGGGAAAGGAGGCGGGTGGCACTATATGTGAAGGAAGGACTGAAGTGTGTAAGGGAGGAAGGGAGGAGGGTAGTTGGAGTCACTTTGGATGCAAATCCAGGATTCCAAGAATAGGATTCTTAGAATGAGAGTGGTGTACAGGCCACCATCTCAGATGGAGAGTTAGATAGGGAACTAGCGGGACAGATCAGGAGGACCTGCGGAAGGGTAGTGTGATGATTGTGGGGGACTTCAACATGCCAGGGTGGACTGGAGCACCCCAACAACCAGGAACAGAAGGGAGCAGGTACTGCTGGATGCCTTCAGGACAGCTTCCTGCTGCAAATGGTCAGTGAACCAACCAGGTTAGGAATACCCTTGACCTTGTGCTGGCAAATGGGGACTTTGTGAAAGAACTTACAGTGGAGGAACCGCTGTCAGGGGTGACCACGCTCAGTATGGCTCACATTGGATATGGGCAAGGAAAGAGTGGAATCTGGCACAATAGTGCTGGACTTCAGGAGGGCCAACTTTGGGAGGATGGGGGAAGTGGTAAAGGGTACCTGGCCAGAATTCAATCTAGTATGGACACTAACCAGAGGTGGGAGCTCATAAAGCTGGGAAAGTGGAGGCAACAAAACCTGCTGCAAACCCAGAGCAAGAAGGCTAGGGCTAAGAAACAGATCTGGTTGAGCAAGGAGGTCATGGAAAGGTAAGGAGGAAAAGAGCTGCCTTTAGGA
The DNA here is from genome assembly GCA_016271365.2 of Neoceratodus forsteri. Classification (NCBI taxonomy): domain Eukaryota; kingdom Metazoa; phylum Chordata; order Ceratodontiformes; family Ceratodontidae; genus Neoceratodus; species Neoceratodus forsteri. The sequence goes on from JADMNL010000025.1 coordinate 285,723,562, forward strand.
AGTACAAGAAAACAGGGAGGGGGAGGACAGGGAGGTACTTGACAGAATTGAAGGAGGTGACAAGGGCAGTAGGGGAGTCAAAGCATCTACAGAACTCAGGCTGGCACAAGGCATTAAGAAGGGAGAAGGACTTCTTTAAGTACATCAGGAGAAAAGGAGCTGTAAGGACCACATAGTAAGGATTAGGAAGGAGGGGTTGGGTGGAAGCAGGGTGCGATAAGGCAGAAGCACTAAATGAGTACTTCTGCTCAGTATTTACTAAAGAGAGAGGGGTGACACCAAGGTGGAAGAAATGGCAGAAGCAGGGAAGTGGTGACAGATGGGGAAATCATGGAGAGCAGAGTTTGAGAGGTTTGAAGGCACTGAGGGTGGACAAGGCGCCAGGCCCAGATGGCATCCACCCCAGGGTACTGAAGGAGCTGGCAGAGGTCCTTGCAGGACCTTTGGCAGACCTATTTAATGCCTCACTACATTCGGTGTGTACCTCAGGACTGGAGGATGGCTCATGTGGTGCCCCTCCACAAGAGTGGCCCCAAGGATGAACCGGGAAACTACAGACCAGTGAGCCTCACATCCATCGTGGGTAAGCTAATGGAGACTATCCTGAAGGAGAGGTTGGTGGCCCTCCTAGAGGCCAAAGGACTACAGGACAGCAGACAGCATGGATTCATATGTGGCAGATCCTGCCAAACCAACCTGGTGGAGTTCTATGACTGGGTAGCTAGGCAACTGGACAGGGGCCATGCAGTGGATGTCCTGTATCTGGACTTCAGTAAGGCATTCGACTCAGTGCCACATGGAAGGCTGGGAAGGAAGTTAGTAGGCACAGGGGTGGGTGCAAAGCTGGTGAGATGGGTAGGAAACTGGCTGCAGGGAAGGCAACAGAGGGGGGTGGTGGTGGGTGGGGAGCTCTCACACCCAAGGGCAGTGACGAGCGGTGTTCCACAGGGCTGTGTTGGGACCAGTGTTGTTTGGGATATTCATTGAAGACATATCATGGGACATCAAGAGCAAGATCAATCTGTTTGCTGATGATACCAAGGTGGGCGCAGTGGTGGATGACCTAGGGGGATGGCAGGGGTTGCAGGATGATCTGGCAAAGCTTGAAACCTGGTCAGACACCTGGCAACTGGGCTTTAATGCCAAAAAGTGCAAGGTGCTGCATTTGGGATGAAGAACCCAAGGAGGGTTACCAGCTAGGGGTGCAGCTAGCCCAGACAGTGGAGGAGAAGGATCTGTGCTCATTACAGGGTCAATGAACAACTCGGCACAATGTAGAAAGGCAGCTAAAGGCCAACAAAATGCTGGGTTGTATTGCAAGGGTATATCCTCGAGGAGGGAGGTGATTCTGCCACTGTATAGGTCATTAGTTAGACCACACCTGAGTACTGCATGCAGTACTGGTGTCCATATCTGAACAGGGACATTAAGTTACTGGAGGGGGTGCAGCACAGAGCGACAAAGATGATCAAGGGGCTGGAGGACTTATCATACTAGAGGAGGTTGAAGGAGTTGAACATGTACTCACTGGAGGAGAGGAGAGACAGGGGTGACATGATTGAAACCTTTAAATACATGAAAGGAATAAACAAGATGGGTACAGAGGGACTGTTCAAAGTAAGGGAGAGAGGGCCACCAGGGCCATGATATGAGACTGGAGGAAGAAGGTTCAGGAGGAGATGAGGAGACACTTTTTACAGAGAGGGTGGTGGCTGGGTGGAATCGTTACCTGTTGAAGTGGTATGCAGTGAACAGTGGACTGCTTCAAACGAGGATGGGACAGGACAAGGGGGAGGGTTAATGAAGGGGAAGGGTGGAAGGGAGGGGCAGCTGCAGAATAAGGGGTGCTAGCTGCACATTCGAGCAGACTTGATAGACCTCTAGGCCTTTATCTGCTGGCAAATTTCGTATGTTCATATGTTCGTATGCTGGGTGGAGGCCTGACTAGTAGGGAGAACTCAGAGGGTAGTGCTTAATGGAGTGCACCCTGTGATGGCAGGGGTGAGGAGTGAAGTACCACAGGTGTCAGTTATGGATCCACTCCTCTTCAACATCTACATCAGTGTTATTGCAGAGGGTTTGAGAGGGAGGATGTGTCTATTTGAGGTGATACAAAAATCTGCAATAGGGTGGACATCCCGGATGGGGTGGAATACATGAGGAGGGACCTCAAGATGCTTGAGAAGTGGACCAGGAAATGGTAGCAGAAGTTTAATGCCACCAAGTGCACTGTGATGCATCTAGAGAAGAAAAACACAAAAGCGGAGTACACGCTGGGAGGAGGAAATCAAAGAATCAGAACAGGAAAGGGATCTGGGGATCATAGTCTCCCCAAGGCGGCAGGAAGGGCCAATGAAATGCTGGCATGCATAGGCAGGGGCATTGCTAGTAGAAGGAGGGAGGGAGGCAGGGAGGTTATAATGCCCCTCTACAAAGCCATGGTAAGGCCTCAGAGTACGGGGTTCAGATCTGGAGACCACATCTCCGCAAGGATATAGATGCATTGGAGAGGGTTCAGAGAAGGGCAACAAAGATGGTGCAGGGTATGCAGGGGGAAGACATACGAGCAGAGGTGTAAGAAGCTGGATCTGTACATGCTGGAAACAAGGAGGGAAAGGGGGGACATGATTGAAACCTTTAAATATGTAAAGGGGCTCAATAAAGTAGGTGAAGGAGGTCAGCTGAGGAGGAAGGAGGAAGCTAGAACTAAAGGGCCTAGCCTCAGATTGCAAGGAAATAGGTTCAGGGGTAATGTGAGGGGGTGCTTCTTCACACGGAGGGTAGTGGAGCCCTAGAACAGACTGCTGGATGGAGTAGTGGGGGCTGAGATGGTGGAGGAATTTATGAGGGCATGAGACAGGCATATGGGACCGAGTACTGGGGGGAGGGTGGGGGCAGGTGGAGATGGGGATATGAGAAAGGGGAGGGTTGGGCATAATAGATGGGCTGGAAGGGTCCTTTTCTGCCATCAGATTTCTATGATTCTATGAAAAGTGTGTGTGGGGCTACTTCTGAAGCAAAAGCCAATTAATGACATTCAATGCTGAACTCTAAGTATGCGGAGCAGATATCGGTCATGCTGCAGGCCAACCCAGAAGACATCTCCATAAGAATACAAAGTTTTGATATAACAAAACAGAAGAGAAAATGTAGTAGAGACCTCATTGACCATGATCCACAATGATACAACTACAAAACAAGACCACAGAATATGAAAAACCATGGCCCATACTGTATCTCCCCACACTTCCTCCAACTTGCCAAACGTTAGGAGGAATCATATTTAGCCTGGGTGAACAAAGATTGTCCACATTAAAGCACACCATAAGGAATGATCTTTTGATTCTGTGACCATATCACCCCGTAATATCCCAGTTTTCCTGGACGACTACAGAGGCACAAGTCTACTTCCTGCTAAAGTTGAATGCAGTCTGTGGAGTCCCCCTCCAGGACTAGCAAAACATTATAAAACTTAGAACATAATGGAGTGGGGGAAGGGTCTCATTCTTTTGCAATTACTGTTAGAAAGCCCCTCCATCTACATTTTGGTCACCTTGTGTTCTCTTTCTGTGGTACCCACTCCCTAACCTTCTCGTCATTTCACAGCTCATCCACCATGCAGATTAGTCCTTGAGGACATCTACATAATTCATAGAAGGTGATCAAAATCAAGTAACCCTTGAGCATCGTTTGCAGGTATTATTGCCAAAGGAAACAGAAAATTATGCATATTCTAGCTAATCAGCTTAAACAGAAGAACAGTTCATCAGTAAAATGGCACCCATCCCAAATTGCTTAATTAAGTTGATCACATAATGGAGGTTTACTTACTGAGCTGTACAGAAATCTGCATAACATAACATCATTCCAGAGAAGTAGCTTTTAGCTTTACAGGGGGAAGTCAATTGTTTCTTCCAGTAAAGGTCAGCAAATAATATGACTGATGTACTGTGTTTAGAACCGTTCCAAGATTGGGGTGTTTTTTTTATGTTAGCAGTGTTGATTTTTTTTGCTCTCCTAAATCAGGCACAAAATGTCCAGGAAAGATTTAGAACATAGGCTCACATGTTCAGAAGAGATGCACATCCCCAGACTTGCAAGGGCTGTTGTGGGCCTGGTAATATTCAGAAGCCCCCACTGCACCCTGCATACCTGACTGCGCCACCGCGCCTAATATTGCAATGCAGGAAGGCACATGAGGAGTCCCTCATGCATATTCTTTGCATCACAATATTCAACCCCCCAAAGGTGTAACAATGGCTGGCTGTGCCGGTGCATGGTTACGCTTTCAAAACCCTACTGTAACTATGCATTGGGCTGGGTGGTTCTCCATGCACAGTTTAGGGCTATGAATAAGGTCCCCCTCTTAAACCCTGATCAGTGGCAACATAAACGTACAGCCCTATCCCTTTGCCATAGTGTAGTGCCCCCCACCCCACCCCAATCACCAAGTGAAATAGAAATAAATACACATGCCCCTTTTCCATAGTGTAGGGATCCCCCCACCCCGATCACTGTAGGAAATACATACAATGAACAAGTCCCTGTTTTCCATAAAGTAGTGTCCCCCCACTCCCCACCCCGGTAGGTAGTAACCCACCACTCCGCACTCCCCATCCCATCCTGTGCCAGAGACTGGCATGGCCCTCCTCACCCTGCCACGGCCAGCTGCCTACTGTTCGGTACCCAAGCAAGTACAGTAAAGAGTATATGCTCACTGGTTGTCAAGAAATGCTGTGCACCATGCATCCAGTGTCCAATATTCATACAGATTGCATGATCTGTTCTCATCAGACATTCTGTTTGAATATCGCAAAAGAGCCAGCTAGTGCATCTTTCAAACGACATGAAGTCTTGCTGTATTCTGACAATAGCAGTGAGTCCCAACCTTCAAACTGCCCAGGAGATGAAAGAGTTAACTTTCCTTGCCAGGCATGGAACGCTGAGCTCGAGCTTGGTTGAGACTCTGTCTGTTGCTGTTTGAACTCAAACCATCAGATTCTTTACTCCGCCTCACTGAACAGTCACTCCGGAGATTTCTCCTATGCTCAGTTCAATTTGTCGGTTAAAGTCAGTTTTTCTCGGTTTCCAACCGAATTTAAACCGCAACCTGTCGGTTCAGTCTCTGTCTGTGGTATTCGTGAGTACTAGATAGGTTTATATTGATTTTCTATTCTGTGTGGAACTTGTAAACGTTTCATCGGTTCAGCTGAACCGACCAGGTTGTTTGAAAAGCTTTATTTCTACTTTTAGAGTGTGGTTACCGGTTCTTATACTAGGTTCATAGATTTCGCTTTTTCCACAACCCATGACTGCAGTCAGGAACCGATAAGAGTGTCTTGCCTGGCGGATTGCCATTAAAAGGGTAAGTTTTGTTAGGACTGGCACCATGTCTGAGAAACCCAAAAGAAAAACCGGGCCCACTGGGTTTCAACACTGTAGTGTGTTTGGGGAAGTCTTTGCTAAGGCTGACCCCCACCTGTGTTTATTGTCTGGGGTTTGACCACCTCGATTCAGACTGCCAGATTTGTAAAAATGTTCCTGCAGCTACCCTAGAAAAGAGAGTTGGTAGGCTCAGGGAAAGGGAGGCCAAAAAGTCCGCTGACCCGGATGGCCAGCCCAGTTCGGTTCAAACCGAACCAGAAGGAGTGCCCTCTGACCAGGGCGAAACTTCTTCAGGCAAAAGGAGAACCGATTCCGAGGAGTTGGTTCCAGTTAAGAGAACAAGAAGGGAAAAATCAGATGGTGTGGATCCAAAAGTTTCTTTTCCAACTGCTGATGAAATAGCCAAAGCGATAAAAATTGTGCAGTCGCTTTCCCCGGTTCCGACCAAACCGGCACCATCAGGAAGGCGCTCGGTTCGGCCGGTTCCACCGGTTCCAGATTATGATTTGGAAGAATTTTATGAACCGGAGGAGGAGGAAGGAGAGTATGAGGAAAGTGAATGTGATTATGAAAGTCTGGATGTGCCCATTGATCCGGACATCTCCCCAGACAGACCTTCAGGAGTGTCTCCTCCTAGGCTTTCTGAGCCCCCCTCCCATTTCATGTTTTACAAGAAAGTGGCCGAAACCCTTCAGGATCCTATGGAAGAAGCTGTGGATGACCAGGAGGAGCCTGACTATGTGGAAATGATGGATATCCCAGAGTCCAGGAGGCTGTCTATTCCCTTACACAAGTCTTTTGGGAAACAGACATTTAAGATTTTAAAGACTCCTAATTCTATACCTCCTGTGGATAAAAGAATGGACAAGAGGTATACTCTGTCAGGCTCAAATACGGAGTTCCTTACCCAGCAATGCAGCTATGTTGGGGTAGTGCAGGCTGCAGCCTGTGATAAGGCTAATATACCCTTGTGCTCCACACCCCAGATAAGGACTCCAGGAGGATTGATGCCATGGCAAAGAAACAGTACATGGCAGCATCCTTGGGACTCAGGCAGGCCAATTATATGGCCTATAGCTAGATATCAGAAATTTAGATGGGACACTGTCATGGCTTTAGCTAAACAGGTCCTGGCCAGCTTGCCAAGGAGCTGGAGCAGGTGGCTGCTGATGGTATTGAGGCATCAAGGTGCAATTCCATGCTGCAGTGGACTCCAATGATGTTTCATCTAGAGTCATGGCTACATCTGTGGCCCTTCGGAGAATGGCTTGGCTCAGATGTACTAGCCTGTCTCAGGATACCCAGACTAAGGCCATGGATTTTCCTGTTGTGGGTAATTCTCTGTTTGGGGAGCAAACAGAGAACTACATGAAGAAAATGGATGAATACAGGACCACCTATAGGAGTGCTCAGGCCAAGGAAAGGCAAGCCACTCCTCAGAGGCAGCATCCAAGGGCAGGGGAATGCCTTTTCATAGGCCTTTCTACCAAGCCCAGGCCTCCTCTTCTGCCTATGCTCAGAGGGGGTTCTTTAGAGGGAGAGGCAGAGGGGTACAAGCAGGCCTGCTTCCACCCCTCAGCCTAAACCCCCTGCCAAACAGGCACCTTGATGGGTTTGCCAGGGCCGATTCTCCACCACCTGTAGGGGGCAGGCTGGCTTACTTTGTCCAGGACTGGAAGTCTTTAACATCAGACAAATGGGTCCTGGAAGTAGTAAGCCAGGGACTGGTTCTCAGCTTCAAAAAATTTCCAAAGATGAGAACCAGATCCTTTCCACCAGCAAATCCCTCAGAGGCACTGGCCCTAGAGGCAGAGGTCTCTTCCCTCCTGGCTCTCAGAGCTGTAGAAAGGGTTCCACCCCTACACCAAGGGAAAGGATTGTACTCCAGGTACTTCCTCACCCCCAAAAAGACAGGAGAATGCAAGCCCATCCTGGATCTCAGATATTTAAACAAGCACCTTTTAAAGCCAAAGTTCAAAATGGTGACTCGGAATAATTCTACCCTCTCTAAGGCCAGGGGTCTGGCTAGTCTCCCTGGACCTCAAGGATGCCAATTTCCATATTCTCATCAGAAGCTCCCATCGAAAATACCTCAGGTTTGAGCTGCCCTCAGGCCATTACCAATTCAGAGCAATGCCCTTTGGCCTAACCTCTGCTCCAAGGGTGTTCACAAAATGCCTGGCAGTAGTAGTTGCTTCCCTAAGAAGGCAAAGGATTGCCATCTTCTCATATCTGGATGACTGGCTCATGGCAGACCAGCCCCCAGACCAAGTCAAGTTACACCTACAGATAACTCAGCAACTGCTCACCTCTCTAGGTTTCCTTTTGAATCTTTCAAAGTCAGTTCTAGAGCCTGTTCAGCTCCTCACCTTCATAGGCGCAGAGCTAGATACAGAAAAGGCAAGAGCCTTCTTTCCCCTGGTCAGGGCAAGGACCCTTATCACACTGGCCTCTTCATTCACCCTACAGGCGTCTCGACCAGCAAGGCATTTTCTGCAGCTCCTGGGGCACGTGGCTGCTTCTACAGCAGTGGTGCAGGGAGCAAGATTTCAGATGAGGGACATTCAGTTCCACTTGAGAGCCTTTTGGTCTCAGAAAAAGGACCCTCTGACCAAACTGATACCAGTGACTCGAACCCTGATCCAGGCTTTGCAGTGGTGGCAGGATCAGGACAATCTAAGACAGGGAGTTCCTTTTGTCACTCAGTCTCACTCTTTAATCCTTACTACAGATGCCTCTCTCTTGGGGTGGGGGGCTCACTTGGGAGACCTGACCACCCAAGGGTTGTGGTCCCCTCAGGAATCTCTGCTTCACATCAATCTGTTGGAACTCAGAGCAGTGTTTCTAGCACTTCAAGCTTTTTCCAAGTCTGTTCAGAACAAAGTTGTTCAGATCAGGACAGACAATACCACCACAATGTGGTATATCAACAAGCAAGGGGACACTCAGTCTTCGGCCTTGTGCACAGAAGCAATGAAGTTGTGGTCTCTGGCCTATTCCCTGAACACCTCCCTTACAGCAGTACACCTCCCAGGCAAGGAAAATGTCCTGGCAGATGCTCTCAGCAGGATATCTCAGGGCCATCACGAATGGTCACTGGATCACCTGGTTTTGGAGGTGATCTTCTCCAGATGGGGCACCCAACAGATAGATCTTTTTGCAGCCCCAGATAATCACCAACTTCCCCTTTTTTGCTGCAGGCCCCCAGTGTTGGGCTCAGTCCCCCTGGATGCCCTGGTTCTCAATTGGGAAGGAAAGTTCCTGTATGCTTCCCCCTTCCCTCTCCTGTTCAAGGTGCTAGTCAAAATCAGGTCTCAACCCTGCAAGGTGATTCTGATTGCTCCAGACTGGGCCAGACAGCCCTGGTACCTTCTCCTGGTGTCCTTAACAGTCCACCTTCCCTTGTCCCTTCACAGGAATTACAACCTGTTAACCTGTGCTCAGGGGAGGGTTTGGTACCCGAATCTCAAATCTCTCTATCTCAAGGCCTGGCTCTTGAAGAGTTAGAGTTTGCTGATTTACACCTCTCTCAGGGTGTTATGGATATTCTAAAGGCTTCTAGGAAGCCTTCCACCAAAACTACTTATAATTCCAAATGGTCTCCATATGGTGCTCTGGGAAGCATATTTCCCCAGAGTCTGCTGACCTGCCCGCAGTCCTTGACTATATGGTTCATCTGAATAGCTTGGGACTCAGACCAGCTACACTAAGGGTGCATCTGGCAGCTGTCTCTGCTTTTCTTTCAGCAGGTAAGCCTTCTTCTCTTTCAGCTTACCCTGTATTCTCCAAGTTTTTCAGGGGATTGCTTCATACCAATCTGCCATTCAGGGACCCTGCCCCTGCTTGGGACCTTAATGTTTGCATTGCTCAGCTTATGCAACCTCCTTTAGAGCCTTTGTCCTCAGCAGAGCTTAAGTACTTGACTTGGAAAACTGTGTTCTTGGTGGCTATCACTTCTGCCAGGTGCATAAGCGAGTTACAAGCCCTGTCAGTGGAGCCTGATTTTATCTCTTTCCATAGAGATAAGGTGGTCCTCAGGACTAACAGGAAGTTTTTACCTAAGGTGTTTTCAGATTTCCACCTTAACCAATCTATGTCTCTTCCTGTGTTCTTCACTGACCATTCCTCCTATGGTGAGAGGAGGCTGCACAGTTTGGATGTGAAAAGAGCCCTTAGCTACTACATAGAATGTACCAAGGGTCACAGGTTTGACTCCCTCCAACTGTTCCTCACTTATGGTGAGGTTGGTAAAGGAAAACCTGCCACTAAAAGATCCATTGCCAGGTGGATTGTCTCTTGCATTCAATTTTGCTATGAAAAACTAGGTAAGATTCCACCCTCAAGCCTGAGGGCTCACTCTACCAGACGTACAGCTGCTTCCCTGGCTGCTGCCAGGGATATTCCTATCTTAGAGATATGTCAAGCAGCTACCTGGAAACAGTTCACACTTTCACCAAGCATTACTCTCTGGATATCCAGGCTAGGAGTGATGCTCGGTTTGGCACAGCTGTGCTTCAGAGCCTATTTCCTAAGTAGGTTCTGTCCCTCCTCCATGGAGGTACTGCTTGGTAGTCTGCTATTGTGAGAATACAGCAAGACTTCATGTTGTTTGAAGAAAAAATTACTCACCTTAGTAATGTTGTTTCTTGTAATGGAGTCTTGCTGTATTCTAACCTCCCCTCCTGCCTTCCCCTCTCAAAACCTTTGTTTTTGGGATGTGGGTGGGCAGTAGCAGTGTTGGCACTCAGGAGGTGCCCCACCTTTTTTATTATCACCCTCTTTTCTTGGGTGAGTGGATGTTGTGTTTATTCATTTTTTGGGTTTCCTGACTTGAGTCTTTGTTTTGGGACCAAAAAATCTGTTTATTATATTTAGTAGCCAGTTGGCTAGAGTAGGTTTACAGCTTCCACACATGTCTCTCAGTGAGTTTAGCTCGTAAAGATCTGACGGTTTGAGTTCAAACAGCAACAGACAGAGTCTCAACCGAGCTCGAGCTCAGCACTCCATGCCTGGCATGGAAAGTTAACTCTTTCATCTCCGGGGCAGTTTGAAGGTTGGGACTCACTGCTATTGTCAGAATACAGCAAGACTCCATTAGAAGAAACAACATTACTAAGGTGAGTAATTTTTTCTTTTTGCAAAACGCACTGTTCTGCGAGCGCATCTGACTGGCTCTGAATTTGGGGCCCTGAATTTTTATTGAGGTTTAAAATGCAACAATCACAAGTACAACCATTCAGGATAAATAAGTAATAAAATAGCAATATTATTTATACTTGGTATCATTAAAAGCAAAGTAAACACAGAGTATAGATAAATAAGGGCATTTATTTATACATCATACTATTTACTGTATGTCAGAAAGGGCTTCCAGATCTTATGAAATTAGGGTCACCACCTTTGGATGAAGTAAAAAACGGATGCTAAACCACACCCCAAACTCCACCTCTCGCTCCACCCCCTTTTATGAATGGTGAGTATATCGCTCCTCCTCCAAAGCCATTTGTAATGTTGGAATAGACATTACTAGTGATAGGAAATAATTTGTATACTATTATTTATTTGATTTATTTATTATTTATTTTTATTCTTTGGCAACCAGGTTAACTCCCATAGGCCTTATAGCCCATTTTACAGGTGTGACCCAGGAGCACAGGAAGGTTAAGTGGCTTGCTCAAGATCACACAGTATGTAAGTGGAGGCTGAGGCAATCAAACTCAGGTCTGCTGGATGTGCCAAGCTCATCCACAGCTTATTGCTCAGCCCTTAGTTAAACGCTGTACCATTCTCCTTTCCATGTCAGTCATGTATTCTGATGCTTTGCCCAATTTTTGGTACGTTAATTATCGATGCTTGTGGTACCCTTAATACTGCACCGGGTTCCCCTTCACCTCAGCAGCTACTGCTGTTTCTTTTCATATCTCTAAGACATTCCACAATTCCAGACACTCCATTCCTGCTGTTTATCTGCATGACCTGTAAAAGTGTAGCAACTATCATGGAATGTTCAGGTAATACAAAACTAACAGCAAATGTAGTGATAAAGGCAACAAAAGTTAGATTATTAATTTAACAAAAATGGGTCGAAAACATACCAGAATATAGGACAAACAAAAAGAAACACATGAAAGCACATAAAGGTTTAAAAGCTATTTCCTGTCATAACAGTAAAAGACCATACTTAAAATTCAGAGTGGAAAAGATTAGGTTCATGTACTGCTAATGACCTTAATGGCCATACTTTACACCTCTCAGACAGTCTGGTTTTACAAACAAAGGCAGGTCTGAATGACTGTGACATCAGAATTTCTTTGTAACCTGGACACCCAATGCAGTCAAAACTGAATGATTTGATACATCAGTTTTAAGAGTATATAAATACTCAAAATGGCCCAAAAACCGTACTACGTTTAATCAAAACCGGATGACCGGATAAGGACCTTAAAAAACGGATTATCCAGTCAAAAACTGGATAGGTGGCAACCCATTATGAAATAGGTCGAGTTGACTAGTCGGCATATAACTTATTGTCTCATTATTGACAGTGAAGCCTAACCAATCCAACCATTCTCTTAGAGAAAGGGATCTTTTTTCTTTCCAGTACTTACAAAAGAGCCTTTTGAAGGTTAGGGCAGAAGATGGTATCCATCTTTGTTAATTTCCATCTAAATGATAAAGTATTGCTGTGTCACCCAGAATGCATATCTCTGGGACAAAAGGCAACTCCTGACCAAGCATCAGTTCACAAGTACTGTGGATTTGTTTCCATATAGCAGGTATCATAGGGTAAAATCACAGAAGAGATAGGTTTGGCGATCCCATATCACATTTCGGGCATGTAATAAAATCTGAGTATCCTATTTTAACAAGTCTTCCTGGAGTATAATAGTGGTAATAATGAAGTATCTTGAACTGAAATAGTCTGGCTTGTACCTCTTTGGCACATGAATATGCATTGCCCCACAAGGTGAGCCAGGATCCGGCGGGATGGCTATATTGAACTCTTTCTCCCATTTTGTTTGACTGAAAAAGTCACAGAGACATCAGAATCATTAATGGTTTTGTATATTAAGCTAGATCCTTTCCTCATTTGTGGTATTTTTACTGTTGCAGTGAGTGGAGCCCTGCAGACATCTTGCGATTAGAAAAGGACTTGGAGTCCGACCGAAGAACAATTTAGGAGTTCCATCACAGTCTCGTCCTCGCTAGAGGAAGCACTCCACTACAGTAGATCAGTGTGTTTCCTTCTTCTTCCCCATCCCTTCGCCACACTGTTTTATCTCTCTCCCCCTTCCCCACTGCACTGTACGCTGACTCTTGTTTCCTGTCTGAGTTGCTATTCCAAAAAAAGCAAGAATGCAACATTCCACATTTTCCCTGCTTGTTAAAAAAGCTTCATAACAGGAGAAGCAGTTAGTATGCAGCTGCAATGGAGAAAGGGTGAGTGCAGCAGAACTACAAGAGGATCGCTAAACGCTGCTGTAGTGCTGCTGCTGCTGCGAGTAGAGTGGATAGTCCGGTGGTGGTGGCAGTGTTGGTGTTGACCAGCTGCAGATAGAGAAAGAGCAAGAGAGAGAGAGAGAGAGAGAGAGCGAGAGAGAGAGAGAGAGAGAGAGAGAGAGAGAGAGAGACAGAGAGCATGCGACACACTCACTCACAGAGCTATAGAGGAAAACACAAACAGTAGAAAAGCTCACCCAGCCTCCTCTTCTGCTTCTGCTACCACTGTTGCTTCCATCAGAATGGCACTGCACTCACTTTATGTCACAGCAGCCACCCAACTCAGCCACGTAGCAATGTTCACCGGTGCATCTCCTGCCAGCAGAAACCAGCTGGCCCCATTATGTGCTTCTCTCCCTTTCTCTCACTCTGTCAGTTTGCCAGCTCCTGTAACAAACAGGGTGCTTTTTGAAGGGAGAGAGATGGTCTGCCAACTGAGCCCTCACCCCAGGCTCAATCATGCAACCCTAGGGCCCTTGGCTGACTGGATCACTCCCGACTCGTGTATTGCAGGTGCAACTGATCTGTCACTCAGGCGATGGGACATCCAAGATGTCTGTTTTCTACGTAAACTGTGAACTGCCATGCTAGCTAAAAACATTTTTTTATTTATTATTGTATTTTTTTGCTATGCAGTCAGTACTTCCTGAGCCAGCATACCATCATGGCAATGTGCAGTCAGTGCACAGTGCCATGATGACATGCTGGCTCAGCAAGTGCTGGCAGCATAGCAAATAATAAAATAATACATAAAAAATGTTTTTTAGTTAGCATGGCAGTTTATATAGAAAACAGACATCTCGGAGGTCCCGACTTCCAAGTGACAAATCAGTTGAGCCTGTAATACACAAGTCGGGAGCAATGGCTGTCTCTCACAGCAGAAGCATCAAATTACAGTACCCATGATGGCCAGCTGCAGAGACAAGCAAGTGTGCTCCAGCTGTGGTGGTGGTAGCATTGGTTTTGATCCATATTGCACACCTGCGAGGCTGCAGAAGTTTTTCAACATACTGTATGTGATGGCAAATGCCTGAGGTGTGGAATAGAAAATGCATATCTGCCACATATGCTATGGTTGTGTGGAAAACTTGGTCCATATTGGCAAAGTATTGATCAAACACTGAGAGACATCACAGGGGGCACTTTTAAAATTTCCCTTAAGCTGGTGTTATTGGGAGACTGGTCAGAACCTGATGAGGCAGACAAGGCTACTATTAAACTGATGGTGCAGGACTATGATGAATTGTTTGAATTTGAAAAAAAAAATGTGTTTATAGAAGCAGGAACAGACTGCATATATTAAAAAATCTGGGCTCCGATGAAGGAATATTTCCATTCACACCCAATCACTGGTCAGCCACTGGAGGGTTCAGTGACAGGCAGTGCCAATGTCCAGAGGAATGTTACTCCACAATACAGTGCAGGACAGATGGTAACTTAATATGTAAACTGTCTAGCCATAAGATATCACCAAAAGGGAATGAAATAACAACAACCAAGTCATGAATTAATGCGTGGAGTTTGTATTGTTTATATATTTTTATGTGTTTCAAAGTTTACATACTTGAACAGTGTTTGAATTACAATGACTTAGATTGTAAAGGTGCTAGCCAAACATAAGTTGTGTAATACGCTGGCTGCTTACCAAATGTGGTGAGCAAAGAAGTGTGCTGTGCGATGTATCAATGTTTTTATGAATTTAATAAAACTGTATTTGAAAAAAAAGGATTGGGAGAGAGAGAAGGGGACAGGAGAGAGAGAGGAGATGAAAGAGAACGAGACAGAGAGAGACTGAGAAAGAGAGAGGCTTCCAGTTATCAAAGGATGCACTTCACGAGGAGATCAGATGTCCAGTCACACAGAGATGCAAATTAATGTAACGAAAGGAACATCAAAACAAGTAAAAAATGGCAACAATTCTCTAAAACACAAAATGTTCAACTGATAATCACAAATGTTTAATTTGTGATTAAACTAGCAATTCTACTTCCTGCAGTTGACAGCGTTGGTAGCGCTTTTTTTTCCCATTGTTGTGATGGTCTGCTATAACTGGGCATGGCATTAACTTCAAATACCCTTTCCTCTGGTGAAGATGGCAGTTGCAGGACTAGTATAGAAGGGTATTCCAGTGACATCGCAACCTTGGTTATAGATATTTGGTGAATGAGCTAGACCTTTCAGATTGCCCACACTAACACAGAGCCTGTGATTAGCAAGAGGGGACGTATCATCAGGCACACTTTCTAGCCATTCATGGACTTTCCAGACTACTTACTTACTGCATGCTGGACTCTTCAAGGATGAACATTTATCTGGTGTGTATGGTGACCCTCATGTCTGCATAGTAGGGCACATGCTCAGATATGTTGCCCCACAATTGTTGTTAAGCTGCATAACAAGTCACGCCATGCCAAATCCTAGTTGAGATAGTTAATGGACAGAGAAGAGCATTAATATAGATTTCTTTTGTTAAATCAAATATGGTGCTACTACAGGAGTCTGACAGTTTCTGAGAGCTCCACTCCGATGATTTATTTATGGGCTGATTTGTAGAATTTGATCAATCATGTATAACAGCAGAAGCTACATTAAACAACAAAAACCCTAGGGCTCCTGACACTTGCTTATTTAAACAGACCATTGTATGTTTTTCATAAACCTCAGTAAGTTTGACTGCTTGAAATAAAATAGCAGCAGTGGTTCATATTATTTCAGTCTTCAGTCTTCTCAGCATTTGTCAACTGAGAGAACAGCACAGACGCAGTGAAAGGTTTGTTCCTTCTGTTTGCCTCTGTTTGCTCTATCTGCCCACACTGTACCTGGCTCTGTGGAGAATCAGGGAGCTTCATTCCCCAGTGTTCTCATTCCCTCAGATTTCACCAGCACCAAATTCATTGGATTATGGAGAAGCCTGCACTGAAACTGGTGAGTTGCTTAACAGAGACATCAATTTCATTCCTGTGCTTTCATTCAATGATCTTTTACCAGACTTAAACTCACCGTGTTGAGGGCTGGCCCTCACAGTACCTGCCCCACACTGTACCTTTCCTGTAGACAAAGAGAGGGCTTCAGATCCCAGTGATGTCAGTCCCTCACCTTTTTGTCAACACTAAATACATCACAGTATGGAGAACGCTGCACTGAGCCTGCACCATATTGTATTACTCCTTGGTGATAAATACAGGGTTTCAATCACCAGCACTGTCAGTTCCCCTCTTTTCACCACTACTAAATGAATCACAGTGTGGTGAGAAATGTACACTGTACCTGGGCCTGTGGATAAACAGAGAACTTCACTCTCCAGGGCCACCAATCCTTGATATTTGCTAGCATTAAATGCATCACTAGGGTCACCACCTTTGGATGAGGTAAACACTGGATGCTAAACCACACCCCAAACTCCGCCTCTGACCCCTCCCATTTTTATGACTGACGACTATATCGCTCCTTCTCCAAAGCCATTTGTAATATCAGAATAGACACTAATAGTAATAGGAAATTTTTTTTATACTATTATTTGTTTATTTATTTTTATTCTTTGGCAACCAGGTTAACTCCCACGGGCCACATGGTCCATTTTACAGGAGTTACCCAGGAGGACAGAAAGGTTAAGTGACTTGCTCAGGCTCACACAGTATGCAAGTGGAGGCTGTGGGAATCAAACTCAGGTCTGCTGAATGTGCCAGGCTTATTCACAGCTGATTGCTCAAACCTCTGTTAAACACTCTCCCATTTTCCTTTCCATGTCAGTCATGTATTCGGATATGCTTTGACCAATTTTTGATAACTTAATTATTGATGCTTGTGGTACCCTCAGTACTGCATTGTGTTCCCTTTACCTCAGTAGCTACTACTGTTTCGTTTCATATTTCTAAAACATTCCACAATTTCAGACTATGCTGTTTATCTGAATGACCTGTAAACGTGTAGCTAATATCATGAAATGTTCTGGAAGTACAAAATGAGAGCAGTAGCTAACTGTTGAGGACTCAAGAGAGAAGTATTCAATGTAGTGATAAAGGCAATAAAAATTAGATAATTAATTTAACAAAAATGGGTCTAAAACATATCAGAATACAGAACAAACAGAAAGAAACACGTGAGAGCATATAAAGGTGTTAAAGCTGTTTCCTGTCATAGCAGTAAAAGACCACACTTAGAATTCAGAGTGGAAAAGATTAGGTTAATGGCCATACTGTACACCTCCCAGGCAGAATGGCTTAACAAACCAATGCAGGTCTGAATGACATCAGAGCTTCTCTGTAACCTGAACATGCAATGCAGCCTAAACTGTGGATGATCTGATACATCAGTTTTAAGAGTATAGGAGCATTCAAAATAGCCCCAAACCGAACTACATCTAATCAAAACCATACGACCGGATAAGGACCTTAAAAAACAGACGAGACGGTCTAAGATCAGATAGGTGGCAACCCTATGCATCACTGTGGGGAAGCTTGCACACTGCCCTGCCTGCTCCATACTCTACTCAGCTCTGTGGATAAATAGACAGAATGTTCTAGTCTTCCATGCTGTTTATCCTTCACCTATCCAAAGCAATAACTTCAAAGCAAGTCACTTAACCTGTGTGATCTTGAGTAAGTCACCTAAACACTCCATGCTCCTGGACATCCAACATTAAACTAAATAGAAGTGTGGCATGGATTGGGACTGGCACAGGCCATCACTGTGCTCTGCTCCATTATTTTTTCTCTGATTTTTCCCTCTCCATTGCTGGGTCACATGTGGAGGCCCATGCACACTGCAGAGTCCTGCAGCACCCTCTCTTCAATGCCACTCATCTGACCCACACTACCACCAAGCCTCCACCAGGTAGCAGTCATTCAGCGGGAATGGCATGCCTCTCCCCCAGAAGAGGCGAGCAGTCCATGGGACACTCAATCCTCTCCCCACCCCCACCTGGACCCCAGCAACCTGAGGTTGTTCCCAAACCCAGGCCGCTAGTGTGGTGGACAGTAGCTCTACCAGCACTCCACTGGTCCTGCTAACATAGCCTTTTTTTAACCCAACTCCTAAACAAGACAGGTGTACTTCTTCAAATCCCCTCCAAAACATGTTTCTGCAGTCCCTCCATGAAATCACTTTTCAGACGGGATTAAAAAAAATCCACTTCTCTTCATCATAAGTTGAAGTAATAAAAATAATTGTGTGTGTGTGTGTGTGACTATTCACTACAATCCAGTCCACACATTAATTCTATATCCCTTGTCAGATGAATGCATTAGCAGCCATTTTGGCTCTGACCGAAGTTTAATAGTTAGCAACATTCTTTGTTTTGCTGAAATGCAAAATCTGAGTCAAGTATGCTGTTTGATATTGCTTCTCTCTGATTTGGAGATATATACAAAAGGAGCTTTTTGGTATAATATGTTTCATTCGCAATTCAGAAAAAGGATAATTGCTGATTATTATCAGTGTTTAGTAGGTCTCCTACTACTTGAGTGCTTAATTTGCCCCATCCTATGTCTACCAAAAATGTATTTTTATATTGAAGCACAGGGCATTTCCAGATAGGGCAATACTGAGGAGTCAAAGTTTTAAGGTTCATTAGAGGGGAAAGGTTTTGGCAATGCCAGATGGAGAAAAATACTGTGTGGAGGTTAGATAGGTGAGGTGGAGTCTTCACAAAGAGGAACTCTGTTAAAAATGTGGTTTGGCTACACTATGTTCTACTTCAAGCCACAATGGGATATTTGTATTTTGCCTGGGCAGAAACCAGCATGAGGTTTGCTTTATCAGAAAGAACCAGTATATCCTTGCCACCAATGCAAGCCAAATCCTCCATCATCCCATGTAGCAGTAAGTTTTTTAAGGCTTAACCAGGGAGACTTGCCATTCCAGAGAAAGATGGAAATCAACTTATTAATTTTCTTAAACCACCTTGAATCAATATAGGTGGGAAGGTTATTCAGAAGATCAAAGATCTTGGAGGCAGTTACCATCTTGATTGAATTTATTTTTTCCTGCAATGACACGTTTAAAGAACTCCATATATCAAGATCCTTTTTAACGGACATAACTAAAGATTTGAGATTGATTTCTATAATTCAATTTACTGAACTGTAGATGGAGAGGCCTAGATAGGTTAAATGGTCTGACACCCATTGAATTCCTGCAGAGGAGATTAGAGGTCTCTATCTTATAAAGTCTTGTATTTTAAGTATTAGTCCTTCATATTTATTCTAGTTCACCATTAATCTAGAAATCTCTCAAAATTCAGCCAAAATAGGTTTCAGGTTAGTAATGGAGTAGTGTGGTTGTGATAAAGTTAATAATAGGCTGTCTACATAGGCTAGAACTGTTTGTGATTGGCAACCTGTTGCAATTCCATGTCTACTGGCTACATCTACTATTTTCCTAGTAAGAAGTTCAGTAGAAAGAATGAAGAGAAAGGGTGATGGGGACACTTTTTAAGTGACTCTGTTAAGATTAAATTAGTGGGAAATGTTTCCGTTAGTTATGACAGCTCAGTTGGGCTGACTGTACAAAATCTTAACCCACGAGAATATGTTCAGACCAAAACTGTACTTTTCAAGAACTTGGGAGAGAAAGCCCATTCTAAGGTATCAAAAGCTTTATTAATGTCTAGGAAGAGAAGTACAGAAGGAACTTTGGGTTTTGTTACTACACATAAGACAGAAAAATGCCTTCTCAGATTATCTGAAGAATACTTGCCTTTTATGAAACCCACCTGCTCTTTTAGCAATTATTTCCAAATTGCTGATGGGCACCTTAATGCTAGGACTTTGGCTAAAATTTTGTAATTGGTGTTGAGCAAGGATATAGGTCTATAATTGGAGCATTCTAACTGATCTTTGTTCTTCTTGAGAAACACCTATATAAAAGCATCATTTATTGTCTACAGGAGGGAGTTATTATAGAATGCTTCTGATAAGGAGGAGTGTAGGGTTTAGAGATTGTGGGACTGAGGTATTTGTAGACTTCAATAGTTATGCCATCCGGACCAGGGGCCTTATCTGAAACAAAGTAATTGATAGCAGTGTCAGTTTCACTTAGAGTGATTGCAGTTTCTAATGAGGCTTTATCTGTCTCTACTATTCTGGGCAGCTTAATTCTGGAGAGAAAATCAGAAATCTCTGAAGGAGTATTCTCACCTTTAGAGGTACATAAAGCAGAGAGAGAAAAAAAAGGTTAACAGAACTATTTATTTTTTTATAATCATAAGTAATTGTCCTGTTAGGGAGTTGAATACAATTGATACATCTTAGTGAAGTTAGCTTCTTAGGACAAGATAAAAATGTAGCTTCCCTGCTTTTTCCCCTTATTACCAATATTTTGCTTGGTACAAAAAGTGCATATTCAGCTCTTTGTGATAGTAATTTATTAATGTCATATTTCAGCAAAACAATTTGATATAGTAGGTCCTGTCTATACTTTGGATTCTGTTTATGCTGATTCTGTAGTGGAGCCAGCTGCTCTTCTTTGTCTAAAATTTCCTGCTGTCTCATTTTCCTTCTTTTAGCTGAATACCCAGTGACTCTACCCTGAAGAAAAGCTTTAAAAGTCTCCCAGATACATTTTTAGTAGTCTCACCATTATCATTGATTAAAAAAAAAACAAAGCTGTTGCTTCTTTACTTAACCATTCTCTAAAGCAAGGGTCATGTAAAAGGGCTGAGGTGAACCCCCAGCTGGTTTCTTTATAGTAGTTATTGTCAGTGCATACAACAGATTTCAGCATACTATGATCTGAAATCAGACAACATTCATAATCGATAGACGTTAGATCATTACAGAGTTTTGTGAGTAGAAAAAAGTAGTCTAGTCTAGTCTGCTAAAGCTATTGTGATGAGAAGAAAAAAAGGAATAGTCTCTGGCTTGGGAGTGAGCCATTCTCTAGGCATTTGTGAGTTAGGGGTCGCCCTTAGCACTCATTTACTAGCCTGGGTACTAGTGAAAATATATTTGTGGTGTCAGGCATTTGGTGTTTAACCTTTATATTTTAAATGTATTAGTTGTTTTATATATTTTGAAGACTTTGAAATGTTTGATGTTTTTATAATCTGTAAGGCGCCTTGGCTTTTGAAAGGTGCCATAAAAATAAAGAGTATTAGTATTATTATTATTAGTGCAGATTGCTGTGGGCTGGTGTAGAATCTCTGTTACTTGCCCGGCTGGGCTAGTACAATTCCTACTGTGGAAAGCTGCAGTTCCATTCTCAACCTGGGTATCAAATAAATAAACAAACAAATACATACATACATATATCTTATTTAATTTAAAGCCAGGTCCTTTTCATGGAGGGTCAACTAATTGCTGCCATCATCACTGATGACCTGAAATCATCCAAGCAGACCTCTAAAGCAGTAGGTAAGGCTAGGGGGGTGTTAGGGTGTATTAGTAGGGGTATCACAAGTCGTAAGAGGGAGGTAATAATCCCTCTGTACAAGACATTGGTTAGGCCCCATCTGGAGTACTGCGTGCAGTATTGGAGGCCACACCTTCACAAGGACATTAACCAAATTGAGGCAGTCCAGAGAAGGGCAACCAAAATGGTGCAGGGACTGCATCAGAAGACATATGAGGACAGATTAATGGAGCTCAATATGTATACCTTGAGCAAAAGGAGGAGAGAGGTGATATGATCGAGACATTTAAACACCTTAAGGGCATAAACAAGGTGAAAGAGTCTAACATGTTTAAATATAAGAAAAATAGCAGGACAAGAGGACACAGCATGAGATTAGAGGGAGGCCGATTAAGGGGAATGTGAGAAATTCTTTTTCACAGAAAAGGTGGTAGATGCATGGAATGGCTTACCACAAAGTAGTGGCTATGAATACAGTGCAGGGCTTCAAACAGGCATGGGATAGGCATAAGGGAGCAATACAAATGACTATGAATAGATAGGTCACTGACATAGCAAAGGCCGATGGCACATTTATAAGGTAGAAAAAGAAATGGGCAGACTGGATGGGCCTTGCGGTCCTTATCTGCCGTCAACTTCTATGTTTCTATGTTTCTATGTTTCTATGTTTCTATGTTTAATATTAGTGAAATGAAAAAAAATATATGTCTGTGTGTAGTGCATTTACCAACTGTTTCATTTTATACTAATTATTGCTTTTATTTTTTGCTGGGAAAGATCCTTTATCATTTTCCTTTCCTTGTTTAAAAGCTCAGTACTCATGGCAGGCAGATTTGTGACTGTGTCCAGGAGCAGCACAGTTCTAGGGTTGCCACCTGTCCAGTTCTAAACTGGATAATTCAGTTTTCAAGGTCCTTATCTGGTCATCCGGTTTTGATTAAATGTAGTCCAGTTTTGGGGCCACTTTGAGTGCTCAGATAGTATTAAAACTGATTGTATCAAATCATTCTCTGTTGCATGCGTGTCCAGGTTACAAAAAAAAGTTCTGATATCACTAGTCACAGGCCTTTGTTTGTAAAACCAGCCTGTCTAGGAGGTAGGTGTAAAGTATGGCCATTATGACCATTAGCAGGAAATCAATCTAATCTTTTCAACTCTGAATTTTAAGTATGGTCATTTACTACCATGATAGGAAACAGTTCTTACACCGTTATATGTTGTAATGGGTTCCTTTTTGTTTCTCCTATATTCTCATATGTTTTAGACACACTTTTTCAAATTAGTTTTCACATTTTTGTTGCCTTTGTCACTGTGTTGATTTCTTCTCTCCTAAGTCCTCAGCAGCAGCTGCTCTTATTTTTTATGCTGCCAACCTGAACATTCCATGAAATTAGCTACACCTTTACAGGGCATTGGAATAAATTGCATGGAATGGTGTGCCGGAAATTGTGGTATGTGATGTCTTAGACATTTGAAAAGAAACAGCAGTAGCTGATGAGGTAGGAACACAATGTAGTATTGAGGATACCACAAGTCCTGATAGTTCAGTTATCAAAAAGGTGGTCAAAGAATATCAGAATACATGGCTGTCATGGAAAGGAAAACTGGAGAATGTTTAACAGAGAGAACAACAGGTTGTGAATGAGCTTTGTACATCCAGCAGATATGGGTTTCAATTCCCACAACCTCCACTTGCATACTGTGTGACCCTAACTAAGCAAGTCACTTAACCTCCCTGTGTCCATGGTCTGCCCCTGCATACCTCTCAACCACTTGCCTCATGAATCAGGGACAAGGCTTAAAAAAATTAGGGACAAAGACCCCAAATCAGGGACACATCTTAAAAACCTGGTACTATTCTCTCAGAAAGCTGACAGAATAAAGGGATTTATCTTAAGATGCATTTTCTGAAGAAGAACAAGTCTGTTACTTTAATGTTTGACATTGTTTTGTGCTTTTAATCCCCACTGTTCTGTCACAAAAACTCAAATTTTATGAGGGACAGATGAAAATTTTGAGGCAAAATCAGGGACAGTTGAGAGGTATGCGCCCCTGTAAATGGGTCATGTGTCCAATGGGAGTTATCCAGTTGCCAATGAATAAAAAATAAATAAATAACAGTATGGGTTGATGCTGTTGAATTTATCCTTATCTTTTTTTGGTGAACATTTTTTAATAGAACTGGGACAATCAAGCATTTCTGGGATCTCTGGCCACGGTGGGAAAAGGAAGGAAAAAGGGAAGAAAAAGACACACGCTTTTCAAGACACAACTTTATTAATTACAAATCTGAAAATATATTAAAGAAGTCTGACATTAATAGAAAGCATGCTGCTGAAGACAAACAAATGAAAGATCATGAGTAGAAAAAGACAAAATGAAACTGTCGGTTACAGCAATGTTGGCTAGAAAAATATGACTGGTTGGGGTATAATGGTGCAAAAGAGCTGATGTTCTGCTATTTGTGTATCAAACATGAAATGCAGTTGGAGAAGGAGGGCAATAACAATTTTCATTTTGGTACAGATAACTTCTGGGTTGACTCTGTCTCATCCCATAATATCAGTGAAGCTCATGCTAGGGCAAAGGAAAAGGAGAATGCCAGCACTGCTACTCCAGGGACAAGGAATGTGGAGGGAATGCTGAAGAACATGGATGAAGCAACGCTTAACCATCTGGATAAACTGTTTCGCACATACCATGCAATTGCTAAGAAAGGACGTCCTTTCACAGACTTTGTGTGGGTGTGCAGCCTTGATGATATGAAAAGACTAGATATCAGTTCAGCAACTTTATCCACTATGTAGTCGAGGTTGAACACATGGCGCTACGAGAAAAAATTATGGGAACAAAGTTCATTTCAGTCATCAGTGACAGAACCACTGACTCTTCAGTCACAGGACCTAAGATAGCGTATGTGCGATTTGCAGTTAAAGGCACAATGCAAAATCAGTTGGTAGGTGTGCAGACTGTTGGTAGGACAAATGTGATTTTATTTGCCTTTCATTTGACAAATCACTATTAACCATACTGACTGCGGGCTACTGCAAACTTCTGTGGGCTAGTGCAATCTCTGGTTCACTAGCCTGGCTGGCTAGTGCAAAAAAAAGTTAAGGCTGACCCCTGGTTAAAGGCCGCTTTGGACTTTGTAGTCTGAGTCAATTTATGGTACTAGGTCATAAGGATGAATGCAAAAGGGCAAATGCACAATGGGGGACAGCCAACAAGTGCGACCTGTCAAAAGGGCTACATATGGTGGTAAAAAGGAAACACCACAAAAGACACAAAGAAACAGTGTTTTGCAGGGGGGGGGGCTTTGCTCCCTGCTCCTCGCACATGGGGGGCTTCACCCCCTCACTATCTCCACACTCGCCTCACCATAGATAGGCATCCTTGGAGCCACAGTCACCACCACACGAATGGGGCTTATATGACTTGAGGCTCTATTGCCACAATAGCCCAAATTGCTGTCACCCTTTTGAATTTGCCCTTTTTGGTATAGCCCTTTTGCATTCTCCCTTATGACTGGACACCTCAATGGATGAACGCTTGATGTAGATTCTGCTAAAACAGGGTCCCAGACTTCATTAAAATCTTCCTCTAGAATAAGGTCTGAGTCTGTAAACTTGCTTATTTCAAACTGTAGCGTGGTAAAAAAAAAATCTGCCTGACTTGATGTGGGGGCATAGACCTTAGAGAATGTAACCTTCTTTCCATTTAGTGTGCCTATTAAGATCTGAAAATGCCCATCAGGATCAGGTATATGAGACAATTTTGTGAAGTTAATACCCTTTCGAACTAAAATAGCTACCCGCCTCTTTTTACTTCTAAAGCTACTGTGCTCGACCAATGCGACTCAACTCTGAAGGAGCTTGTCAACCTCTGAAGGGACAAGCTGAGTCTCTTGCAGCATGGCAATGTCAACTTTATGTCTAAGATATGTTAAAACTTTTTTAGGTTAACCAGAGAACCAGGCCTTTCAAATTCCAAGTTGTTATGTTGAGGGAAGATATTAGAGGCCCAATATTCATAAGTCTGCCTGGGCACAAATCCTGGTTTGCGCTCACAAACTTGGCATTGCACGATTTCTAATA
The DNA here is from genome assembly GCA_016271365.2 of Neoceratodus forsteri. Taxonomy (NCBI): domain Eukaryota; kingdom Metazoa; phylum Chordata; order Ceratodontiformes; family Ceratodontidae; genus Neoceratodus; species Neoceratodus forsteri. Next base: position 285,748,890 of record JADMNL010000025.1, read on the forward strand.
TTCAAAAGCCTGGTTTGCATGTGCAAACAGGGGTTGCGCCTGGGCAAACAGTGGAGGGGGGCGCAATGCAAATGGAGGGGCAGGGACCTGAATATTGGCATGGTCCAATATTTAGAGTATTTGCACCATGCAAGGTTGTTTTGTGCAGTCCCTTTGCATGGCACAAATACCACTGATGGAGACCATGACTTACTCCCATGCAACCCTGGCAGTGCAGTTGGTGGAGGAAGTGCGACAGCCACCCCATGCCCATACTGAGCCACCAAAACAGTGTCCCTGTTGTCCAGTCATCCTCCCCCACCCTCACCCATGCTCAATGTGTGAATCCCATTTCCATGGTGTCCAGCAGTCCCTCCCCCCATGCGCACCTATACCTGATGTACACACATCAGGTATAGCAGTATAGCCTAGAGGACAGAGTAACAAGCTATGAATGAGCTTGGTACATCCAGCAGCTCTGGGTTTGATTCCCACAGCCTTCACTTGCATACTGTGTGACTCTGAACAAGTCACTTAACCCCCCAGTGCTCCAAGGTCACCCCTGAAAACAGGTATTTGTGCCTAGTGGGCCATACCCGGTTACCAAAGACTAAAATAAAAATAAATATATTTCCTGGTGTCTAGTGGTCCCTCCCCCACCTGAGCCCATGCCCAATATTGAAAATCCCTGTCCTGGAGGCCAGTGGTCTCTCCCCCTGAGTATCCCCATCCCCAAGAAGTGACTGTGATGGTCTGAAGGCCATTCGTGTATTCCCCAAAGGTTGCCAAGGCAGGCATACCAAAGTGAAGTGCCCCCCAACCAGTCTTCAACCAGTACCAGTGCCTCTGTCTTCAAGAAACTCTTCACTCCCACCAAATGATCACCATCCCCTTTTCAGCAGCCTCAACCAGTCTCTTACTACAAGGTGCAGACTGGGAACTGGTACGGTGCCACACAGTGGAACATTCAGTTACCAATCACAAGAAATTCTCCCTCCAATGTGCCAGAGGTCACTGTCCAGGTGCCCAGCATCTAGTGGACCCACCCCCACTATGGAACCAAACATCCAACCCCTCTCCCCCCACCTATCCCTGTCCCCAAACACCGTGCCACAATCAGTGGATGACAAGTGACACAGCCCTTCACACACCACCTTGGCCACCCTCCATCTGACAGAAGCAGGCAGCACACTGCTTATTTATAGGACATAGCCCTATAAATAGGCAGAGTTCTCCCTGCTTCTGTCAGACAGTGGGCAGCCAAGGTGGTGTGTGGAGGGCTGTATCGTTCACCATCGCTTCACTGTGGCACAGAGATTAACGTAAGGGTGACTGGGGTGGGTTCTCGGTGCCACAGGAGGGAGGGGGCCAATACACACCAACAAGACATGGGCTAAGGGGGATGGGAGTATCACTATTCGGGAAAAGGGCTAGAGTTGTTGAGGGGGCATTTTTTGCCACAGGCATCTGGCATGCTAGTGGCGGGACAGCGATCACTGGGGGGGGATTATCAAACTGGGGTGGGCTTTCACCAGTATGGGGATGGGGATCGGATGGGGGAGGGGCCATTGGAAACCAAGGAAATTGAGTGTGGACATCGGGCATGGGTGCAGGTGGGAGAGGGACCACTGGACACTAGGGAAATGATGTATACTTTACAGGTGTGGGGTCAGAAGGAGGGGTTTACTACTAGTGTCTGAGATAGTGCCACGTCTGGAACCAGGGAATTGGGGGGGTGGCGCTGCACTAAACTGCTGTGCTGCCCATGCAAATGGCCCATAATGGGCATGAAAGTGGCCCCTTAGTGCCTTGCCTTGCACGCCCAATGGGCTCATTTACATGGGTCCCTTTGAATATTACGAATTGTGCCTCAGTGCAAGCCACTGTGGCTGCGTACTTCAGATGCCATGTCGGGGCAACACTAAGTGGCATAGTGCTGGGTGAACAGGGCCCTACGTTCAGTCAAATAGTGTTGGTGTGCTATTCCACTGAACATAGCATCTTTGGGCACCTGGGCTATCGCAAAGTGGAGCACAAATATTTGTGCTCCGCTTTGTGCATTTTTGAATATTGGGCCCCATGTCTCTTTGTGAATCCCAAGTTTAGTGTGAAGAAAAAAAAAATCAGTGAACTAATAACTGCAGTGACAAGCACAGCATATACATAAATATCAAACTAATTAATAGATTACAACAGTTTCAATTATCTTGTGAACTTCGGTATCTACAATTAGGGTAATTAGCTCCCACCTCCAGACACCAGGTAACCACCTCACTGTCAATGCAGTATCTCCCACCTCCAGATACCAGGTAACCCCCTTACTCTATCTGCAGTAGCTCCCAGCTCAATAAACTGCCATCCTCACACAATTGGGAATTGTTATGTTTTGTAAATGTGACCACCTTGTGTGACTCCAGTATGTGATGGTATACACAGGACGAGTCACACCTCCCTGCCCTGTGCCCATTTGCTGGGCTCCAAGGTTGAGGACCCTGGTTGTGTGGGGCTTGCCTGAGCACAGACCACATTAGGGTATATGGAGAATATGGTTTTGGTGCCTCCAACCAGAATATGCCATGGGATGGATGGTGATTTGGGTTCTGCACCCTGGGATGCAGTTCCCACCCAGCACCCACTTTAAATCGTGTCCACCCACACACTGGTATATTCAACAATGCGGTTTCCCATATATAACTATTAACTCTATAGCACTTAAACTCTATGGCAGTCAATAATCACACCAGGTGCACCACAGAACACAGGTTTAATAACCAGCAGCTGCGGTACCTGTGGGGGAGTATGGAATTAGCACAGCACAAGTCGATACACAGCTCTTCCAGGTTCCACTCATGCCAAACAGCATATACTCCTCAATAGAACAGTTGGAACTGGTCACTAGAGTTAAATCTTGGGTACCCCTTACAATAGGTGAAGTCTGGTGCAGGCCTGATGTCATTGCCCAGGATGCTGGGTTGGAGTTCAGGTTGGTCGACTTTAGTTAAAAAAGCACCCCAAACATGCCATGGGTCCACATGCATGCATAAACTGTAAAACACCAAATTGTAATCCACTAGTAAAGTTACTGATTTTTTTTTTAAGTCTATTTTATTCACTGGAGACCCAGGGCATCTCTCCAGGGTACCACTTGACTACTGCCTCTACTCCCTGAAACCTTCTCTACTGGTCTCCACCCAGCCCCACAGCCCATCCAGCCCCCCAGATCACCCCCCCGGGCCACCCTTGGTGGCCTGTCTGATTAGAGGGACAGCCGCGGGGTCCGGTAGGCAGGAGAATCAGGGAGGCAGGTCTGGGATCAGGATGTGGGCAGGTCTCTGGGCCCCCTTCACCTCCACTAGGCCACCAGGGTTTTTCCTTCAAGTTGCTCCCCGGAGTGCAGATGTGCAATGACAGCAGCACACCTAATGTGCAGCCGTCCACCGCCACTCCGCCCCCCCGACATTACGTCAAGCCTCACTACCCATAGGGCCTCCAGTCTCCACCAGGGGCCGCTGTGGAGGGAGGCTTATGCCAGAACCCACCCTGGGAGGGGAGAGCAGTCCTCCAGATGCTCGATCCCCTCCCTCCTCTGCCAATCCCCAACAACCCGAGTCCATTCCTGAACCTGGGTTGCCAGCATAGCACGAGGTGTGGCATCCAGTGCCTCACCCCTCACTGCCACCAGGCCAGCCTAAGTTACTGATGTTTGACTGCTTTAAAATAAGGTAAAGGCTGATAAGAATGCAATTTAAAGTGACATACATAAATAAGTTAGTTGCTGTATTGGTCCTTGTAAGAACAGATCCAGAAGCAAATGGTTTGATACCTTTTATTGGACCAACGTAGATGTTACAAAAGAAAACACTGTCTAAGCTTTTGGACCAACCAAATCATACCTCAGAGACATAAGTCTCAGAGGAAGGACTTGGTTGGTCCGAAAGCTTAGACATTGTTTTCTTTTGTAACATCTATGTTGGTCCAATAAAAGGTATCAAACCACTTGCTTCTGTTCAATTTAAAGTGATGAACTTAGTTGTTACAGTTCAGTGTCCACACCCCAATTGGGTCTTGATCCTCTTCCAGTGCTGAAGGTGATGGCCCCCTGCAGGCAAAAACTATCTGAGCAGTCTCCTTGAACTCATGGCTATATGAGAGAGCAGAATGCAGGCTGGCAGGAAGGTTTCCTCCTGGAATTTCTGGGAGGGTAATTGTCTGGTGGCTCATGAGCCAATCCCTTGTCACCACCTTCTTAGGTCCAAGGAGCGGGAGGGTGGTGACAAATGGCCTCTGCCCTGAGGGTGAAGGACTAAGAGTAGCCTGGAGCTGGGAGGGGCTGAGATCAGGATTATAGGGTCTGGATGGCAGAGGGTCTTCCTTTTTCCGCCCAGACACCAGTGAAGAACACAAAAGACAGGGAAGACCACTCCAGTCCACTTCAGGTAAGGCCACACTGGGCTCAAAGCCCAAGGGGTCGGCTAGCCCCAGGGGAAGGGGCTGCCTCCTCCAGAGGCAAGGCTGGAGATTGCCCAAATGGAATACAGGGCAAATTTGTAGGACAGAGGGCTTCATGCAGCAGGCAGAGGGACATTTCTCTGGGGACATTGTCCAGGAGCCGCTCCGGGGAAGGTGATAGAGCTAGGCCGTAGCGAGCCAGGCCCCCCGCCTGGTGCCCGGCTACAGTGTTCGATGCTCCTGGCAGCTCTTTTTATGCCAATGCAGCATCACCGGCCATTGGATGACATTGTGTCTTTTGTTCCAGTGGCACGACTATCTTTCACTGAATTTCCGAGAGGAAGCCCTCTGTGGAAAACCAACAACCCACCCCACCTCTCCGAGGCCAGCACTACCCATCGGCCATATTGTGGGTAAAAGGACCCCCCCCCCAGGCCCTAACTCGGCCTCGGCTCCCCTTTTTAAATTAACCCCCACACTGTACGAGTTGCTCTGGGCCGTGGTTCCTGCAGCCCCTTGGTGATTCCCCTTCCCCGTGCCCCCTCTCCTCACATGGAAAACACCCCCCAAATCAGTTAGCAGGGCACTTACCCGTGCTTTTGGTGGCATCCAGCAACAGCTTTGGAGCTCCACGGCAGCTGTCATGTTTAGGTGGAAGTTCTGGGGGGGGGTCTTTTGGTGCTGCTACATGGCCCGCTTAATGCACAGCTGAGCCCCAGTCACCACCCATGTTGCAGTTGGTGCAGCCTCAGGCATGGCAGCAGCTGCTTTCAGGCCCCTTTGACCAGCTGCTCGCGTGACAGGGGCTAGCGGCTGGTTACCAGGCAGGGGTAGGTTGTGGATTACAGCTGGCTTCTCACCCTCAGAGCAGCTTCTGGATGCTGTTTTTGACTGACGGGGTGCTGCAGGGCTTCTTTTTCCATAGCATGGCACACGTCTACTTCTGCGCGGCGGATGTGTTGCCCAGGGAACAAGCGCGCTCATCCCATGCATGTGCGGACTGGTGCAGCAGCCATCTTGCGGAAGGCAAACTGTGGGCCTGCCCCTGAATCCACCTCTGCTGGCCATTTGCAGGCCTCATTCCTTGCTGGCTAGTGGGACAGGCTGGTGCACCAAAAGCCACTCATCCCCCCCAAAAAAAAGAATAATAGAAAGAATAAATACTAAATAAAAAGTGGTGGGTTATGCCCCCCCCAAAAAATTGTTTATATGAGCTTTCAGGCCACATTTTGCAGCTCTCAGGAAGGGGGATGGTAGTGGGATGTTGGTGGGGGGGGGATCCGGGGTGCTCCTAAGCCTGGAATGGGGGAGAAAATACTGCTACCTCTACAAGTGTGGCATTACTACTCCCAGGATGGGGTAGGAATATATATAAAAAAAAAAAAGAGGGCAATATATTAAGTAAAGGGACACGGCATCTGCTATTATAGTGTGCTTGACAGGCTCCTAGAGCAGTCCTTGGAGGTGAGTCAAAGGCGGGGACTTTTGATTGCAGCCTGCAGCGTGAGGCCTGCTCACTGCATCACTAACGGGTCAGTGTTGTTTTTCTTTCACAGGTTTTGTGCAGGTAGCAGCGGCTAGTGAACATGAGTACTGTGGGAGAGGCAGCAAGGCAGGGGGATGAGGAGGCCCAGGTCTCTACGTCACCAGGCATGCTGGGCACACCCACTCAGGAGTTCATGGACACCCTGCAGTGGCTGATGTCATTGGGTGGCCCCAGTTGACTCCAGATGGCCATGCAAAGCAAGCCAACACAACAATACGGAGTTCCCAATGCCACCAAGCGAATGAGAAAACCCTCCAGGAAGATGCAGGAGGCCCTGGCAATGAGAGGCACCAGGAAGATGGCAGCAGCAGAAGAGCAGCAGGAGCTGACAACGCAAGTGAGTGCTGGTGACCAGGATGTCACAATAGTCGAGATGGTGGTCAAAAGCGGGGAGGACGATGACGATGATGAGGCAGGCAAGGGAACCAGCTCAGCATCCCCTCCCGGCACTGCCAAATGGTGAGTTAAGGATGGGCTGGTGACAGCCAAAGACAGTGGAAGCAGGTGGGACTCAGGGCGGGTCAGACCCAGGAAGGCACCTTTCACTCAGGTCAGGGGCAGGCAAAAGGGAGAGGTGACTGCTATTGTGGGAATATGTCTGCTGGGCAAAGCATTAGATGGAGTGCGAGGCATGGGCAAGGGTAGGTCACCCCGGGGGGGGGGCACCAGGGGAGACAAGCCATGCGGAGATCACCTGACAAAGGATGTCTTGGTGGCAGCCTCAGGACCAGCAGCCTCAGGGCAGCAGGGTTGGTGGCCCTGGCCACTGCCATTTTTTCCCTTTTATCTCCCAAACACATTTCCACAAGGGCCGGGGCAGGCTGCGCCACCCGGCAGATTTGTAGGGGCACCCCAGCCCCCACAGCAGCATTTCTGTGATGGCCATGGGCCCCTTGGGGGGGTCCAGCAATTCTTTGGGGATAGTAACATGGGCAACCAGGTTGCAATGTCCCCAGCGCTCATATCGGTGTCTGTCCATGCACTGGGACAGCTGGTGGAAGGGGATAAACTCCCGGCAGTGAGTGGAGAGCCACTATGGGCCAGCACAGCCACATCACAGGTCACAGTGGGCAACACCATCAGGCAAGTCTGGGGTCTGGGGATGGCCATGGCAGGACAAACAGTGGGGAGCATTGAACCCCCACAAGTGGGAAGGGCCATGGCATCCCCCACACCCACACTTCAACAGGAGCCCAATGTGACTACACCCGCTGTGATGGGACTGGATCATTGGGCCTACTTTGGGTGAATGACCCAATGGACACCCACCTGACCTCCACCATGAGGGACAAGATATGAAAGGGGGAGTACATAGAGATCTTTGACTTATTGCACATGGAATTGCCAGACATGGGAGACAAAGACAGATTCAAGCAGGAAAGGTTGCATCATCCAAAGGTGCCGTGCACATTCAAGAACTGGGCGGCAGCTTTCGATAACTTTGTCTCCATCTACTGTGCCAAGTTCCCACAGAAGATACAGGGATAACATTAAAACAGCCCACCTGGCCTTTGAAGACAATGCATGATTGAGGTATGATGAGATGTTTCGCATGAGGGTACCTAGATCTCCCGAGATGCGATGGGACAAAATTCATCATGACCTGTGATGCAGACACATGACATAGGCCAAGCCTGCTAATGTGACCTACATGGCCAGTGGGCACATGGTCAACAAGGTAGATTGGGCAGGGCAAAAAGGGTTGGGCATCTGCAGGTAGTACAATACGGAGAAATGCTTTTGGGACTTGTACAAATTCCAGCATGAGTGCAGCAACTGTGGAGGTAAGCACAAAGCTAGCACCTGCCAAGGGGGAGGAAACTATAAAAAGGTCGAGGGCCAACTGGCCGGCAACAAGCAAGGGGACAGGTACATAAAGTGGCCCGGCGAGGTATCCAATAAAAACTGAACACATGTCAGCATGGTTTGACACTACCCTTGCAGGAAAGACACCCGGTACCTGTTACAGTTTCTCTTTCGGTCTCTGCATTTCCTACCAGGGGCTCCCAAGTAGCCACCATGGCAAACAACCTCAAATCGGCTAGGACTTTGAAGGAAATGGTGGCCAAGAAGGTCCCCAGGGAGGTGGCTGCTGGTAGGGTGGTGGAACCATTCAAGATTCCTCCACTGAGCCCCTTGAGGATCTCTCTGTTGGGAGTGGTTCCCAAGAAGACACCAGGGGAATTCAGGTTGATACACCACCTATCGTATCTGAAGGGAGCCTCAGTGAATGATTTTATTAGTGCAGAGGATAGTGCAGTGTGCCACGTGTCTTTCGATACAGTGGCCAAGCTCATCCAGAAGGTAGGCAAGGGTGCACAACTGACTCCCTTAAATAACTAGATTGGGATGAACTCCATTCAAAATAAAATATCTCCAGCTGAAAAACTGCTTTTCATTTCTTTTATTTCACACCAAAAAGGTCCGGGCAACAGTTTCGTGGCCACCACCACTTCCTCAGGCCCCAATGTACAGTGCTGGTCTATAAATATAAAATATACAAAAACATCATAAATATGCAGTATTCTAAAACATTTTCTTTTTTTAGCAAACTCATGTATTCATCTCCACCTTTGAAATTTGATAGCTACTACACCCTATTTCATAGTCCTTTCTTTTTACATTCTTAAACACGTTTTTGCTTCTTAATCAGATATATACTTTCTTAATATGAGCTCCATAACAGCGTGTTGGTGTATAATCCTGCAAACCTTGTTGTTTAAACCTTCCATTTTTCACAGCATCTTTCAATCTCTATTTTTTTTTCTTTTCCAATTCTAGAGCAAAACAAGAGTGACAAAAGTTGCTTAATTTTCCTTGTTCTTATCACACCTTATTTGTTTTTCCATTCATAGATCAGCCTGCCATTCTCTTACTTTAACTTGTTCACAGTCCACTTCCACGTGGCTCCTCTCTTATGGTGCCTTTAAAGTCACCTCCCCACTTTCCTTCTTGGCTGAAATAAATTAAATCATTCTAGGAGCCTTTCTTCTCACCCTGTGTTTATTTCTTAATGCTTACTTTCTTTTGCATTCAGTTTACACCAAATCCTACTTACCTGCGCTTTCTTGTAGTGCCCTCACTCTGACATTTACAACTTCTTTCTTTTTTTGACCCATTATCTTTACAATTCAAATATAAAGAAAAGAACTCTTATTCCAGAACTCCTTATCTCACTTATTATTTCTCACTCAACTCACACTTTAATTTACTCTTTCAATCAAACTTCTTACAAATGTTGCTTACCTGTGCTTGTTTCATGGTACCCTTGCTTTAGCATTTGTGGTTAAGCAATTCTCTTGGCGTTTCTACAAATTTAAATACAGAAAAAAAAGGTGCTCTAATTACAAAACTTCTGCCCTCTTACTACTTCTCTTGGTTTAGTACATATTAAAACTTCTTCATTAAGCTTTCTTAAGAAGCTTACCAACAACACTCTGAGGGTCTGGCCAACTTCCTGTTTACAGTAGAGGTCGAGCCCTCGCACATGCTCTGTTTAAATACCCTTCTATTGGTGGGGGAGGAGACGTCATTCTATGATGTCACACTCCTTTTTCCCCCATCTATGGGTGTTGCCTTTTGCCTCTCTTGTTGCATGAGACATACTAGTAGCTCCGGTGGCTCAACAGTTAAGACGATTAATTGGAAGTTTAGCCCTGCAGTCTAGGTTGGCGGTTCACCCCCCGCTGAATGCTATAAAATTTATTTTCATTTACTTTAACCATTCCTTCTTTTTTTAGGAACTTTTTCTTTCCTAGTTCTTTTTTTAAAACATACATATTCAGATTATACAGTATCACATACATATTCAGATTATACAGGGTCACATAGAGGAATGTGAAGCAAAGGCTCTGCCTGGGGAGAAAAAAGGGGAGTGATATCAACAGTCAAAGTCCACATCTTATTGTTTTATAAAAATATCCTTGTGAAAATATGCTTTTTGCTTTGCTGTTATGTAATTTCTGGGGAGGGGGGAGGGAATCAACAATCAAAGTCCACATCTTGTTTTCTAAAAATGTCCTTGTGAAAATATGCTTCTTGCTTTGCTAGTGTTATGCAATTTCCTGATTTATTTTTCATGTAATCCATTTCCTTTCTTGACTTGTAGTATTCTTCCACAATCCTTCACCAATAATAACCAATAAATGCTCCAATCACATGTCTCGTTCATACCGATCCTTTGGTTCATGCTCTCCATTTTGAAAATCCAGAAGACTTCTCTTTTTGACAGGAGATCATCCCAACTAGTACTGCCCCTCACTGGTTCTTCCACATTTTCTAATCCCCAAAATCTCAATGATGTTGCAGAGTGTTCTATTTCATTAAAATGTTTCACTACTGAAGAGTTTTGATCCCTCATCCTGATGTCACTTTTGTGTTCACTTATACGGGTTCATAGCTCTCTCTTTGTTTTCCCTACGTATAATCTGTCACATGGACACTGTAAAATGTACACTATGTGATGCGACTTGCATGTGATATGTTGTCTTATTTCATACTTTTTGTTGGTGTGCAGATGTTCAAAATACTGCTCCTTATTATTGTTCCCACATTGGAAACACTGTCCACACGGGTAACTCCCATTCTTTAGGGGACCCAATAAAAGTTGTTTCTCCTGTCTTTTAGGGACATAATGTGCAGTGTGAACTAACTTGTCCCTTATTGTCTTGTTCTTTTTTGATGTCACTAATGGTTGTTCTCTAAACCTTCTATTCTGATTTTCCCATTTGTAATATGTGTCAATTATCCATTAATATTCTTTTGTTGTTTCCACTCAGATGACTATAGGCAGTAGAAAATATTATTCTCTTCTCTGTAGTTACTTCCTCTCTTCCTTTAAGGAGTTCCTCCCTAGGTGTCTCTGCTACCTCTGCAATAGCTGCTTCAATATTTTGACTGTTATAGACTCTCTTTAGAAACCTATCTGTCATTCTATCTGCTTCTTTATAAAATTCCTGTTCTTCGCTAGTATTCCTTTTTGTTCTTATAATTTGAGATTTTGGTATGCTTTCTTTCAATTTTGGATCATGGAAACTATTAAAATGTAATAATGTATTCCTATCTGTCTCTTTTCAATGTAGTTTTGTCTCTAATCCCCTCTTCCCCTTGTAGATTTTTAAATCTAGAAAAGCTATCGCTGTCTGACTTGCTTCCATTGAAAAAAGAAGACTGGGGTTTCTGCTGTTTAAGTAGGTTTCAAACCTTCCTAATTCTTATCTGGTCCCTTCCCATATTAGCAATACATCATCAATGAAATGTTTCCACCTCTTGACGCAGTCATGAAATGGATTCATGTCTTGATGAAAAATATGTGTTTTCTCAAAATTCCACATGAATATGGTCGCATACGAAGGTGCTATCGTGCTCCCCATTGCTGTAAGTGAAATTCTTCCTCAAAACTGAGGTAGTTTTTGCTTAACACCACGTCTGCCAGGCCCCCTAAAAATTCTACTGGTGGAAAATCTTCTATTCTAGTACGTAATAAGTGATTTAATGATGCCAGTCCTTCCTCATGTGGGATACTCGTGTAAAGATCTTTCACATCTAGGGACACTAATCACAATTCCTCCAAATTTAGGTCACTCCTATTTATTTCCCCAATGATTTCTATCATGTGACTCGTGTCCTTCACATATGTCTCCATTTTCATTACTTCATCTTTAATGTGGAAATCTATGTACTTAGATAAAGGTTCCAAAACAAAATCCACCCCGGAAACTATGAGTCTACTGGAGATTTTTGCAAATCTTTGTGTACAATTGGCCAACAGCAACATCAAGTTGGCTTTTCAGCTGCTACCGGTTAGTCTGGGGGATTTTGACCTATTAGGTTTTTCATTTGAAGGGAGAATTTTACTACGACATGATGATGCCAATGGGTTGCTCTGTCTCATGTGCGGCTTTTGAGACTTTCAGCCGCTTCCTAGAATGGGCTATTTGGCAACACAGTAGCAACCAGTTAATCACACATTACTTAGATGATTTTTATTCATGGGGCACCGGGCATGGCAGAGTGTGGAGCCACACTGGCTTCATTTGCACAGCTCATGGACCAGTTTGGGGTGCCTCTGGCACACAAAAAAAACAAAGGGCCAGTAACCTGGCTCATGTACCTAGGCATAGAGCTAGACATGGTCCACATGGTGTTCCAATTGCCACAAGAAAAGGTGGCTCTTCTGGGGAAGCTGGTAACAGATGTTCGGTCAGTCAACAAGGTGACCCTTAGAAAGTTATAGTCACTGATTGGACATCTGAACTTCACATGCAAAGCTGTTCTGTCTGGTAGACCTTTTATATGATTTTTGTTCTGGGCCACAAGGGGTCTTTTACAACTGCACCATCACGTCAGGGTGTCATCCGAGATGAGGGCAGATTTGGCAGTTTGAGACGCCTATTTAAGGCAGTTTTATGGGGTATCAGTGTGGCAGGTTGGCTTAGAATTCAGCCCAGACTGCAACCTGGTTATGGACACAGCTGGGGGCATCAGTTATGGGGCATACTTTCAGGGTTCCTGGTTTGTGGGCCCATGGGACAGCAGTTGGGTGGAGGCAGGTCTCACCAAAAATGTGACCCTGTTGGAGTTTTTCCCCATTCTGGTAGCAGTTTTCGTTTGGGGGGACAGGCTCAAAAACAAAAAAGTGCACTTTCAATCAGATAATATGGGGGTAGTGTCCATCTTAAACACATAGACATTCAACTCAAAGGAAGTGATGTGGCTGCTGCGGGTTTTTGTCCTGCAGTGCCTGCAACTCAACGTATCCTTCAGGGCAAGTCATGTGCCAGGGGTTGTAAATGTAATCGCAGATGCACTTTCTCAATTGCAGTTAGAGCACTTCTGGCAGATGGCTCCGGCAGCAGAGAAACACCCCTGCAGAGTGCTGGTTTTCCTGTGGCAAGCAGTGATCCAAGAATGGCCAATCTGGTATGACACGCTCTTGTCCCTGGGACATGTCGTAAGTATAGGGCACACTTAAAGTCTTTCTGGGATTTCTGTGGGGACAGGCACCAAAACTACAAGCTGTTGCAGCAGACTCAACTATTGCAACAATTTGTGCTCCATTTGATTGATGAGGACAGGGCCCCAGCTTACATCCGCAGTCATTTGGCAGGCATTACCTTCATGGCAAAGATGCATGAGTTACAGGATATGACAGGATCCTTCGCCATCCGGAAAATGATAGAAGGGTAGCAGAGAATCAAGGGAACCAGGAAGGATGGGAGACATCAGGTAGATAGCCAGTTGTTAAAGGATATACTGAACACATTGGGGGGAATATGCTTGTCTGCAGATGAAGCGAGACTTTTCAAAGGGTTATTCGCCTGCGCCTTCTTTAGGGCATTCAGGGTGTCTGAATTGGTGGAGGATCCTATCATGCAGACAGGACACAGCATACAGTGGCAGGATGTCACTTTCACAGGGGGAGACACTGCAGCTGTCACTGTACCACTGCAAGACGGCACAGGTCGGTCCCAAGAAGATAGTAACTTTCCATCGGGCTTGAGGGAGTATCCTCTGCCCTTGGGCCCTCATCGAAGAATACATAGCACACAGAGGGGTCAGGCAGGGCACCTTGTTCACCCATGTGGATGGTAGACCAGTCACCAGGTACCAATTTGGGGCGGTCTTCAGGAAAGGGGTGAGGGCAGCAAGGTGGAACCCCAGGTATTTTAGCACACACTCATTCAGGATTGGGGCTGCCACTGAGGTAGTGAGGCTGGGTTGCCAGGAAGCTGAAATAAAAAAGATTGGTTGCTGGCAGTCAAAGGCCTATAAAATTTACATCAGGCCCAGACTGGGGGATTTATAAGGGGGCATGCCATGCTAAAATAATTACAATAACTGCTTGATTTGTCTTACAGGAGCACCTACTGAGATCAAAACATCTACATGGTTGGCCACTCTTTTATCAGGAGAGCACGCTCATGGGCATCCCAGCAGGACCAAGGAGATCAACAGGGCATCTCGGAGGAGAAAGCGAGCGTGCACTGGGGTGGAGCCACTGGCATGAGGTGGGGTAACCTCATACCGGCATTAAAAAAGTTGGGGTTAATTAAGAATCCACCACAGGATTTGGTAATACATTTAGGAGGAAATGACATGGGGAGCCTGTCATCGATAGATGTGATGAGAGGACTAATGGTGGATTCGGGGTGGATAAGGAGGAGGATGCTGGACACTCAATTAGCATGGTCTAGGATAGTGCCTTGGCAAAAATGAAAGAAGGGTCAGGCGGCCAGGTCGCTTTGGAAAGTGCATAGGGAGGTAAATAGGGTGGTGTCATGTTTTTGCCTTCCAAGGGATATACAGGTCATATATCATTGGGACATAGCTCCGGTGGTGGAGAGTTATTTTGAGTCAGATGGTGTGCACTTGTCAGATATAGGGCAGGTGATTTTCAACCTGGGTATTCAAATTGTTTTGGAATCTTGGGTATAGTATCCTCCTGGGGCATTGATGGGAGATTTGTAAATTAATTTAAGGATCTTGTGGTGGACAACTAGTGATTTATAGGCTAAAATGATACTGGATTTGAGAACAGATGTGATTGGGGGTGGCCCGGTGAGGGCACATTCCAGAAGAGACATTGCACAGCACTGCGTGGAGCCTGCTACTGGGGGGGTGATGGTCGGGCTGTTGATGCCAGGTGAGGGCACAATGGCATGGCTGTGGCCTAGCGGTATGGGTCTGTTTGGAGCAGCCTTGTCAGGGAAGCTGGCTGACCCAGCGGGGGTTTGCCAGGCCTTCTTTGGCCATGGGTTGGCTTGATTCATGGATGTTTATTTCATAGCCAAGGTTGTCTGCTGCCCCAGGAGAATACTGTATAATATTTTGCATGATGAATGTTTTGTTATGTATCTTCTTATGATATTCTTAGTCTGTATTTTGTAACCAATTTTGAATTATGCATGTGAATGTGTTAGTGATGACAATCATGTCGAAATAAAGTTTTGGCCTTTTCTGCCAAAACCTATGTCAGTGGTCATGTGTTTTCATTCTGAGATTTGGGTCATCCATGAGCCAATCCCTGGTCACCACCTTCCTAGGTCCAAGGAGCAGGAGGGTGGTAACCAATGGCCTCTGCCCCAAGGATGAAGGGCTAAGAGTAGCCTGGAGAGGCTGAGGTCAGAATTATAGAGCCTAGATGGCAGAGGGTCTTCCTCTTTCCATCCAGACACCAGTGAAGAACACAGAAGACCCACTGTCCCTCCCCAGAGCAAACAGATTGTGGACAGATGTGGACGCCTAGGCAGTTCAGGCCGCTGGGGTGGATGACTAGTGATTTATAGGCTAAAATGATACTGGATACAAAGCAAGGCATGATGGGGATAGAAGTGGTAGTGAGTGGGATCAGAGGAACAACAGAAATGGAGCAAGAGGGAGGGAGAGGTACCCCAGGGGTGTCACACCAGGATACGGACAAAAAGGCCAGTAAGGTGGAGGGGACGGATGATGCTATCTCCACCGAAAGGGTGTGGGTAGCCCTCAAGGCCCAGAGAAAGATAAATCTCCTGGGCCGGATGGCATTCATCCAAGAGTACTACGGGAATTGGTGGACATACTGGCTGCACCCCTGGCGCAGCTCTTCAACAGGTCGCTTGAGATAGGGAGGGTACCTAGGGATTGGCGAGAGGCACATGTGCTGCCAATCCATAAAGGGGGGCCGAGGGAAGTACCAGGTAACTATAGACCCATCAGTTTGACCTCGGTGGTGGGAAAATTAATGGAGGGTATACTAAAGGAACGATTGGGGGTGTACTTGGAGGAGGTGGGAGGTCTGGCTAGTCAGCAACAGGGGTTTGTGCCAGGTAGATCATGTCAAACCAATCTTGTGGAGTTCTGCCAATGGGTAACATCAGAACTGGACAGGGGAAAGACTGTGGATGTATTATTCTTGAACTTCAGCAAGGCGTTTGACTCTGTCCCCCACAATGGTCTGGTGGAGAAACTGACGGGGTTGGGAGTAGGCCCTTTGATGATCAGATGGATTGAAAACTGGCTGGCTGGATGCACCCAGACAGTAGTGGTCAGTGGGGAGCTCTTGAACCCTAGAGAGGTCGGTAGTGGGCTACCGCAGGGCTCGGTCCTGGGTCCGATCCTGTTTAATGCATACATATCGGACATCAGGGAGGGTATAGGGTGTGAAATGAGTCTCTTTGCTTATG
The DNA here is from genome assembly GCA_016271365.2 of Neoceratodus forsteri. NCBI lineage: Eukaryota > Metazoa > Chordata > Ceratodontiformes > Ceratodontidae > Neoceratodus > Neoceratodus forsteri. The sequence continues at coordinate 285,765,027 of JADMNL010000025.1, forward strand.
ACTCCAAGATGGGAGCAGTAGATGAGGGGGAAGAGGGGAGGTTGGCCCTGCAAGGGGACCTGGACACCCTGGAAAGCTGGGCTCACACATGGAAATTAAATTTCAACATCACCAAGTGCAAGGTGTTACATCTTGGGCGGGGAAACCCTAAACACAGGTACACCCTGGGAGGGGAGGTGCTGGAGGCCTCAACAGGGGAAAAAGACCTAGGGGTCATGGTGAATGCATGCATGAATAACTCTAAGCAGTGCAGTAGAGTGGCTAACAAGGCAAACGGGATGTTGGGATGCATCGTAAGGCGGATCACCTCTAGGAGCAGGGAAGTGATTCTGCCACTGTACAATGGACTGGTTAGACCACACCTTGAGTACTGTGTACAGTACTGGAGACCACACTTGAAGAGGGACATACAGCTCCTGGAGAGGGTACAGAGGAGGGCAACTAAGATGATACGAGGACTAGGGGATTTGACGTATGAGGACAGACTTGAGGAGCTCTGCCTGTTTTCATTGGAGGAGAGGAGAGACAGGGGACATGATTGAGGTCTTCAAGTACCTCAAGGGAATAAATAGGGTAAACATGGAGGGGATCTTTAGACTAAAGTAGGGAGGTATCACCAGAGGGCATGGTTTGAAGTTGGAAGGTGGAAGGGTGAGGGGGGAAAAGAGGAGGAGGTTTTTCACTGAGAGGGTGGTGGACCCTTGGAATGCGCTGCCTGGAGAGCTAGTTCAGAGATCCACAGTGGAGGGCTTCAAGAGAGGCTGGGACAGACACAGAAAGTGGATGTATCAGATGATGGCCTGGCCGGGGGGGTGGGGATAGATGATAGGGGTTTCTGGAACACAAGGGGGGAGGGCCTCGGCACCCAACTAGGGATCTGAGGTTCGAGCAGACACAATAGACCATAAGGCCTAATCTGCTGGCAATTAGCATGGATTTGAGAAGAGATGTGATTATGGGTGGCCCGGTGAGGATACATTCCAGAAGAGACATTGCACAGCATTGGGCAGAGCCTGCTTCTGTGGGGGGTGATGGTCGGGCTGTTGACGCCCAGTGAGGGCACAACTGCACGACTGTGGCCTAGCAGTAAGGGTTCATTTGGAGCAGCCTTGTCAGAGAAGCTGGCTGACCCAACGAGGGTTTGCCGGGCCTTCTTTGGCCATGGGTTGGCTTGATTCATGGATGTTTTTTTCGTAGCCAATGTTGTCTACTGCCCCAGGGAATACTGTATAATATTTTGCACGATGCATGTTTTGTTATGTATCTTCTTATGATATTCTTAGTCTGTATTATGTAACCAATTTTGAATTATGCATGTGAATGTGTTAGTGATGACAATCATGTCGAAATAAATTTTCAGCCTTCTCTGCCAAAACCTATGTTAGTGGTCATGTGTTTTCTTTCCAGGATTTGGGTCGTGGCTTTATCTGTGCAAATCTCTCCTGGTGCAGACAAACAGAAATACAGTTCCTGGGCTTACACTTTATTCTGCTGCCCCAATGCAACATGCAACCAAAACTAGCCTGCTCTATACCACGGCTCGTAGCCAAAATATTAAACAATAAAGTTATCAGAATGGGTGCTCTCATAGTCTCTGCAGTCAGTGTCTTTCCAGGAAAATTCAGGCTCTTCAGGATGCTTGCCAAAATGCTAAACTCTCCTCTGAATGAGTCTCCCTTCACACTGAGTCTGACTTGCATGGAGTTCCTGCCTGTCTAGGTTGCAGACTCTGGCCTAGCAGGGAAGGACACAGCAGCATGCAGCTCTTGCCTCTGTTCTCCAGTCACTCTCTCTGCCTGCCCAAGAAGCACACAGAAGGCCCAGTCCAGCCCTTTTTATTGTCCCGGTTCTGAGGCATCCAACTGGCTGAAATATCAGTCTTGCTGCTGGAATCCTTGTTGGCTAAAAAAAGGAATGAAAACTGGAGGCTATTGATTGGTGGACTGGGGGGACCAAAAGTTACTGTCATGGCTGCCCCCAGTCTGCTAGGGTAAACCAAGGGCCTCAAACTCCAGCAATAGCCCACAGGTCCTCCTGAAACACAGCACAACAAGCCCCAAATTAATAAGGGGTGGGCTACATAAAGGACCCTCCAGACCATTTGCATGGTAACCCCCCCCCCAGCACCCTCTCGTGAACATACGTCAGGGATCCACAACCCTCTTTCAGCATAGGTCAGCACATCATAGGGAAGATTGGCACAAAAGTGACAGTTTTGCACTTTAGACCAGAGCCTTTCAACTGAGAACTAGGTCTACTGCATCAGTAATGATATCTCAACATATTTGGCCTGGACAGAGCAGTTTGTGTCATTCATTGTGTCTATTCTTTCTACTGTTACTTCAGAATTCAAACCTGGTACACTACACTCTATCATTTTTTTCAAGGGTTCTTGTATTTACCTTCATAGATACAAAAGTTCAACTCTAGGTGAAGGAAGTATACAAGTTCATCTGAGGCTCCAACTTAGAGACAGAGGCTCAGATACTCAGACCACGCCTGGTAGGGGCACAGCACAACTGGTTTGTGCTGGGGCCAGGACCAGGCGATATTCAACAGGGATGCACCATGGCACAGTTCCATTGAATATGGCAGGGCCAGTGCTATATTACGCATGGTGCGGTGGCACTGCGCCAGCACAAGCCACTGCTAGGGAGCATGGGGATGCGCCAGTGCAAGTGCAGCTGCACTAGGCGCATCCCCCTCAATATTCAGCAGGGGGCATGCAACCAAGGCCATAATATATGCAAGGCACAGACGGGGCCATTTGCATGTCATTATTTCCCCATTTGCATGCCTTGTGCAGGGCAGGCCGGCAACTTGCGCCTGGCACCCTGCACAGTATGACGTGTGCTGTGGGGATCCCGGGGCATCCTCCACCACGTATCCACGATCGCGCGGTACAAGTTATGACTGATAGCCCTGGTAGCCTAATGGCCCCCAACCTCGCCCACCCGATTTCCCGATAACTGTTATGTGAGACTGTCCCTGGAAGTCTAGTGGTCCCCTCCCTCCCATGTCCCTGATCACCAGAATATTACCGTTATCCATGTCCCTGGTAGTCTAGTGGTACCCCCCCCATTGCCATAATCGCAGTGCAGCACCATATCATCTATCCCTGGTGATCCAGTGGCACCCCCACCCTCCCACCCACACAGCATACCTTGCCCACCCCCTCCCCACCCCTGTCGCCGGCAGGTGGCTGCAACCCGCCCCCATACCACCGGCCACCCGCCGAATGACAGTTACAGTATGGGCTGTAAGCCCATTGGTCCATAGTGTGAACCAATGGCTTGCAGGGCATACTGTACTAGACAGTCCCAAATATGTGAATCATTCACATATTTGGGACTGTCTAGTGGGGGGAGGTTACAAAATGGAGGCACCGCTGAGGATTTGTTTGGAATTTGGGAGAGAACAAGAAAGGTTTGCTCAGGTTGTGGCTAGCGTTTTGTCTGTCTGGCAGTAGGTAGCCCAAAAAATTGGAAGCTTTGCGCATAAGGGATTGACCAGAGAAGTGCCATCCGTATGTGCCGCTGCGTGCCTGCTGTTCATGTGCTGCTGTGATTGTTCCAATATTTACCAAGGACTGTAAAGCCAGATTATGTGTGCCCCTTGTCCTGCATCAAAAATAACGTTTGCCAGCTTTAATTTTCAAGTTGTGACAAGAAAAAGTATGGAGAACTGTGGGAAACAAAGAGACATTTGTTCCCTGGAAATTTGAAATGCTTGCTGTGTGGACTGGGAGAGTCGCTAGAGAAATTGCCATGAAAAATGGTTAAAATGGTGCTCCCACCAAGGAGTGACAGCTGAAAAGAAAAAAAAGTTGCTTTACAGTTTAAATTTTGCCTGCTCGACGATCGCCGTGGAGGAGAACAGCACGAGAACAGAGAGAGGCTTATTTGCATGGTGTCGAGTGATTGGTTAGACTGCAATTAGTCCCACCCCCAAGCCAGCTTTAGAGTGCTGCCCAGTGTTCGAGAAGGAGAGAGCGAGTGGTGTGCAAGCTGGATAGCCAGGAGGAGCATTGCGGTGACTGCAAACATTATAAAAGTTAAAATATCAGACTTTTCTGTGTTTAATTGGGCTCAACCCATATTCCAATCGACTGGGGAGAAAGTGTGGTGCTCATAGGGACAGTCGGCAAGAGCGCAGAGCCCGTTTAAACCCAGAGGCCTCCAAGATCGGCTGTAGGCTGAAATTTCCATTGTAAAGCCAGCTACTGATTCAGTGAGTACCATTCAGCAAAACTTAGCTCAAACTGTGTGTGATTTTTCTAAAAGCCAGCTGGATCTGTGTGTAAACAGTGTGATTGTTTTTGCAAGGAAGGACTGTGTAAAGTAAATCAAACCCAAGCAAGAATTCTGAGCATTAGACTGTGAGCACGATTATGGATTCAGCAACAGTGTAATTTTCTGAGCAAAATGATAGACTGTGAGTTGTATGAGAGGCTGCAGCAAACAGGCAATCCTATTCCAGAAACACTGTAGATTTAGTTTTTTTTTTTCTCTGTTACTCTATTTCTTCTCCTACACATCCCCTACAGAGCTCCCTCTTTCCAGGGCACACAGCTCTGTATCCTGCTTGCAGCATTGTCCCCTCGCTTTCCCCCATGACTTGCACCCCACAGCGGGGTGGCAGGGATCCCTCAACCTGCCGGTTCTGATCCAGTGTGAGGGGCTGCTGCTATCATGGGAGCGGGGCCTGCGGCCTCCAGCAGTCATCCATCCAAGGGGCCATTTTCCATTTTTTCTCCCCCCCCTCCCCGAGCGGCACAGTGATGTGCAATGCCACCAATGACTGAGCTGCGCGCACTCCCGCACACAACATGTCGGGCAACTGCCCTGTAACCACCCCCCTAGGTGTGAGCCACAGGTGTTGACCCTCAGCCTCCGCTAGAAGTGAGGCATGCAGCATTACTCCGTCCCAACCCCTCCCGGGAGAGAAGAGCTGTCTTCCAGATACTCGATCCTCTCCCTCCCCAGCCGACCCCTGACGGCCCACTCGCACCGCGAACATGGGTCGCCAGCATGGCAGGAGGTAAGGCATGCTGCCTCAGCCCTCCACACCACTGGGCCGGCTATACTGTGGCTTTAGTGACTTTAAACAAGGAAAAGTGATTGAAAGCTAATGTAAAGTCCAAAAAATCATATAGATGCTCTGGGGAAGCAAAATAGTGCAATCTGAGCAGTTTGAATAAAATTTATCAGTATGCAGTAAATCAGATGCGCAATGGCTTGAGTCAGATACAGAATGTTGATGCGCCAGGAGTGCCACCGCCGCCATTACAGGGTGAGGTAATAATGTAAACACAGCAGTAGGGGAGCCATTTTATGAGACTGTTCCAAGCAAAGTGAACTTTGAGATAACAGCGAACTTTTGTGTTTTTCTGCAGTCATGGCTTCAGGATCATCCCGCTACCCGGATCATGCCCGAGCTATGATAGTGGAACAGGTTAACAAGCTGAAAGAAATAGAGAGATGTTTCTACGGTGGACGTTTGCCTCCTCAAGTTGCAATTCCCGGATAACCTTTGAGAGTATGCATAATGTGCCTCAAGGCTGGAAGGGACGTTTTCATGATTCCTCACTGTTCTGGGTGCTTAGAGAAGCAAGGCTTATCTTGTGCACCCAAGATTCGTTTGGCTCTCACGTGGACAAAGCTTCAAGATCCTGCAAATGGCAGCACACAGCACCAGGTGGAGCCTGTTGGGGAAGCCCAGCAGAGTGTGGCACAAAGGAAGAGGGTGTGGATGTACTGGCAGAGCAGAGTTCTTGTGATGTCTCCCTGTCTGAGTCACAGATGGACAGTGCGTAAGGAGCATCAGTGGATCCATGGAGAGAGGGTCCAAGTCCTAGTCTCATTGGAGAGGATGAGGTTCAAGAGACCCTAGATTGGGAGGTGTCTACCTCTGCACCCAGTGAAGAGTGGACAGTCTTGGGAGTGAGAATGACTGCTCCCTCCTTGGCCCAGGTCTTAAGCGAGGAAGAGGAGGAGGGGAAGCTATGTATCCTTATGATGAAGGTGCTATTCCACAGCCTCGGGCTCTTGCCTTGGAGGAAATGGAAGAAGAAATTGGTGACTCCACAGCCCTGCCCCCAGTAGGAGGGGTTAGAGGTCCATTCTACATAGCATTGAGTATGCGACACTGGCAGAACCACGACTGGCCACCCCCAAGCCAGGCCAGTGGTCTTGAACTGACCAAGTGTAGTAAGGAGGAAAGACTGGTTCGTAGGAAGGTAAATGAGATCTATGGAATATCCTTTCCTACTTTTCCTCAGAGAATCTGGGAGGGGATTGAGAAAAACAGGAGAGCCTGGATAGTGGAAGAGGTAACTAAAGACCTGCATCCAGGTGCAACTCGATATGTCAGAGACAAAGCTATCAGAGACAAATTCAAGTATTGGAAAGTGGGCAGGACACTGTTCATAAACACTGTACGTATTGTGGACAGAAAGGGCAACGAGACTTTCTACAATGTGAATTATGAATGCCCAGACGGGGCAATAATTCTTGAACCTGACCCACTGTGGTACTACCCTCAATGTAACCAGCTTCCTGTGAATGTGCTCATGCCTACCAAATTGAAAGCAGAGCAGTGGTAGCCAGTGCTGCCATCCAGCCATTGCCGTACCCATGTTGTTCCGCCAGTCTGGTGTGCCAGGATCCCAAGGTGCATCCAGACTCGTCAGCCTTGCAGTGTGCCTTCCAGTTCCATCGCCTGGCCTTCCAGATGACATCAGCCAACAATGACATCATCCCAGCTGTTTCTGGATTCATCGCCTGGGATTTCGGATGACTTCAGATAAGCTGTTCCTTTCCTGTTCCAAGGTTCCATCTCCTAGGTGACATCAACCCAGCAGTTTCCAGACGTCCATCCTGTCATTTCCAGAAGATTTCTACCCAGCTGTATCCGAAAAATGCTGCCAGGGAGAGTCTTCAGCTGGAGATGCAGGTGTTGTTCCATTTTTTCATTCTTCAAGGGACTGATAAATCCAGACTTTTTTTACCTTATTGACATTGCAGTACACATCCTACACCTGGCAGACTACAGACTGTTTGAACTGTCCACAAAGACTCTCCCCTTTGGAATTACATTACTACAAGAACTGTGCTTCACCAGGCTCTGGCCCAGGAGAGACTCTTTCATGGACTTTGCCTTCGGGCACTGTTGTCACTAGTGGGGTATTTAGGGCATTCCATCCCCAAAAGATGTACTGTATATAATGTTAATGTTTTTCTACTGTTTTTCTACTGCTTTCTACTTTTTCTAAAAAAATATTTTTTTGGGATTCTCCAGTGTTTGATGGTAAGGGTTATGGCCATGTACTGTGTCTGCAGATTTGGGGTGTGTTTTTGTCTTTTCTCTTGCAGGTCAATCCTGAAGAAGACAGAAGAGAAGACAAGAAGAGGATTGGAGAGACTCATCAGAGTTCCTCATGTGCTTTAAAGTGTTGTGTTTAAAGTACAGTGTAGTTGTTAACGTGTGTTAACTTTTCCTTCCACAGGTGTAGTTGTGGGGAGTGTGGCAGTGTAATGCTTGGGTGTAGTGTTAGCTCCTTTATTTGGTTTGCAGGTGTCCAGGGATATGGGGGGAGGTTCCCCTGTTTTGGGTAGGTTTGCTTTGGTCAGATAGGTTTTCCCTAGAGGGCTAGGAGGATAGACAGGCTGTGGTCCTGACCAGCCATAGAGGCCACAGTGCTGGTCTATTAGGGTTATGCTCTGGACAGTTCTTCCAGGGCCACTGGTTACCATAGTAAGATCATAGTGTAGGGACTCATGCGTCAGCCAATGGCCTCTGGGCCCTTAGTGTAGTCTGTCTTTGCCTGGCACATGGTAGGGGATAAGGTAGTGCTACCTTCCCGTAGTCAGCACATAGGGTAGGATGGCCTGGTGCCGGGTAGGTAATGACTGCAGACAGTCATTTTCCTGGCCGAGGGTGAGTGTAACCCCCCTTGTTCCCTGGGGTTACTAGAATCCCACTTAGAATCAGTGGCAGGCAGGGAGAGGCAGCTTCTGAGATGCCAGTTAAATGGGTTTCACACTGTCACACTCTGTTTTCAGTTTCAGCTGAGCTGGAGTGATGATGTCACCTTAGAATTCTCGTAGCAGCATAAGCCACAATGGAATGCTAGCTGCAGGGGTTAGCAGTAGAACATTGGGAGAGAGTCAGTAGTCTGTGTAGAGCAGTTGGAGAGAAGTTCTGTGTAGGTAGTCAGAGAGAGGAGGACTGCTGCAGAAGGCAGCTCCTCAGACTCAGCTCTGGAAGACAGCTACCTCAGGAGAAAGGGATTGTGTGTTCTCACCCTAGAGAAGAACACAGAAGACCAATGTGAGACGTAGTAGAGACTATTCCTAGAAGGTTTTCCAGTGCCCCATCCCTGGAGGGATGGGGAGGAATTCCAGGATTCAGTGGCAATCCTCTGGTCCAGCCTGGAGAGGGTGAAGCTGCTTAGATTTGTTTGTTCTGTGAGTACCTGAGACTTTTTGTGGAAAAAGCCCTTGGGCACCTGTATTCCCGTGGTGAGTTTTTCTCTGACAAAGGGACTCTGTTCATCGAGACTGTGTTTCTTGTAAAAGTGTCTACCTACTGTGCGATCTGAGGGAGACTTGCCAAGTACAGAACGTTTAGACTGTGAATGATTTAAAAGCATCTGCGACAGTGAGGCTCTAGAGTAAAGACATAGCCACATATGGAACATTTAAAGTCAGGACACCTCTGTAGTGTGAGAAGTAGAATGTTAAATGTGAAATACATTTCAAGAGAGGATCTACAAGAGTGTTTCAGAGAAAGCTGTTGTAACCAGATGAATGGCCAAGTATAGATTTGGGAGCAAAAGGTGGGAGACCCCCCATCTGGAGTAACTAGAATTACCTCTCTGGGTTCAGTTTGGGCACCTTTGTTTTCTCTCAGTGCATTTGGCCAATGCCTGAGGAAAGCACCCAGATGTGGGATTTTGGATTTCCCTGTGAGCCGGAATGTGCTTGTGGGTGGTTTAGGGAGCCACCAGTTACCTCCATGTAATATGGAAAAGTGTCCTAGTACTGGCCGGGTGCCAAGCCAAGCAAAAGAAGAGAAGTGTACCAGTTCAGACTGTGTGTGCCCAGATCTGTTCAGAACCTGAGGGTTCACTGTGTGTGTGTGCTCTGTACCTCACTAATCTGCATTACCAGTGGACGTAGCCCTGTGGGGGTCCATCTTTGCTTTGTTTATTCTCTGCGATGTGAATAAAAGCCACACTCTAGAATCTCAACCTGGTTTGGACAGTACAGTTATTGCTTCCAGTGTCTGGATTTAATTGGGTGCCCCTGACCAGAAGTACAAACCTAGCATAATGCTGAGCAAACGTTTTCTCCCAGGGACCCAGGTTGATGGCCATGCTAAATGGTCCCTCCAGGTGTGAGCCAGGTAGTTGCCACACTTGGTTTGCCTGTCTGAGGATGGCAGGCTATGAAGTAGAAGTATGGGTCAACAGAAATGTATTCATAGTGACAACCCCCTCCCTCTCGGTGGCGCATTGGTTTGAGAGGCGCAGCTCTGCTAGTTGAACAACGGGGAATCGGTGGGAGGAGGTTACATATGGATTCTCAGGAACTCTAAAGAGGGATTAGATAAACAGTCCTTCTATAGTTATTACACATCTCAAATTTTTCTTATGAATTGCAGCTGTGACAGACATTCTGTTAAAAATCAGTGAAGCAAACTGTGTGCAGGGGCGATTGTTGCAAACAAGGGTTCCAAGAAAATAATACTCCAATGCCTGTTGTCTTAGACTGTATGTTCCTCACCCACCTGATTTGTGGACAGACATGCACATGCTCAGTTCCATACCACTGACTTTATATATTGCCAGATCACATGATTCAATTCTCACTGTTGTTTGTCTGTTTTATATGCAAGGACTCCTTTCTATCTCAGGGGTAGAAATTAAGAAATTAATCTTGTGGAGCGCGATGGAATACCAGGGACCCAAATTTGGCAATCCATCTCAATGTCAGGTATTTCACCTATCCAGAACAGCAGAACTATAGATTAAACTGCAGAGTGGGGGCAAGGAGGAGTTGTATTCCTGTCAGAAATCCTGCATAATGAAAGTGGTATTCCGCCTTGACAACTGGTGTGCAAAATGAGACAGAATATATTAATTGCTAGCTATACATCTATAAAACGCAGTTCCTTGCAGCAGTATGATTTGGTACTTAGGAATAACCCATCATCTGTAATCTGGGGGGGTGGGGGTTACCATGCAAATGTTCCTCCAGACCATTTGCATGGTAACCCCCCCAGCACCCTCTCGTGAACATACATCAGGGATCCACAACCCTCTTTTAGCATAGGTCAGCACATCATAGGGAAGACTGGCACAAAAGTGCCACTTTGGCACGTTACACCAGAACCTTTCAACTGAGATTTAGGCCTACTGCATCAGTAATGATATCTCAACATATTTGGCCTGGACAGAGCTGTTTGTGTCATTCATTGTGTTTTTTCTTTCTACTGTTACTTCAGAATTCAAACTAGGTACACTACACGCTATCATGTTTTTCATTTTTTTCAAGGGTTCTTGTATTTACCTACATAGATACAAAAGTTCAACTCTAGGCAAAGGAAGTATGCAAGTTCATCTGAGGCTCAGACATAGAGACAGAAGTGATTCCCTCAATAAATAACATTAACCTTTTGCAAAATGCTAAATTCAGTAGGCGTAAAGGTATGGATTCTCAGGAACTTTAGAAAGGGACTAGATAAACAATTATTCTGTAGTTACTGCACATCTCAGATTTTTCTTATGAATTGCAGCTGTGGCAGGCATTCTGTTAAAAATCAGTGAAGCGAACTGTATGCAGGGGCGATTGTTGCAAACAAGGGTTCCAAGAAAATAATACTTCAGTGCCTGTTGTCTTAGACTGTATGTTCCTCCCCCACCTGCCCACCTGTTTTGTGAACAGACATGCACATTCTCAGTTCCATACCACTGACTTTATATATTGCCAGATCACATGATTCAATTCTCACTGTTGTTTGTCTGTTTTATATGTAAGGACTCCTTTCTATCTCAGGGGTAGAAATTAAGAAATGAATCTAGTAGAGTGCGACGGAATACCAGGGACCCAAATTTGGCAATTCATCTCAATGTCAGGTATTCCACCTATCCAGAACAGCAGAACTATAGATTAAACTGCAGAGTAGTGGTGGTGAGGAGGAGTTGTATTCCAGTCAGAATACCTGCATAATGAAAGTGGTATTCCGCCTTGACAACTGGTGTGCAAAATGTGACAGAATATATTAATTGCTAGCCATGCATCTATAAAACACAGTTCCTTGCAGCAGTATGATTTGGTACTTAGGCATAACCCATCATCTGTAATCTGAGGGGGGTACCATGCAAATGTTCATCCAGACCATTTGCATGGTAACCCCCCCCCCACAGCACCCGCTTGTGAACATATGTCAGGGATCCACAACCCTCTTTCAGCATAGGTCAGCACATCATAGGGAAGATTGGCACAAAAGTGCCACTTTTGCACTTTACACCAGAACCTTTCAACTGAGAATTAGGCCTACTTATTGGTTGGAGACTTCAATATTCCAGACGTGGACTGGAGCATCCCAGCAGCAGCATCAACTAGGAGCAGATTTATCCTGGACTCCCTTCAGGGTGCCTTCCTCAAGCAACTGGTCATGGAACCAACTCGGCAAAAGGCAATACTGGACCTTGTGCTCACAAACAGGGACAGTGTGATGGGGGTAACAGTGGGGGAGTACCTGGGGAACAGTGACCACCAGTCATTGTGGTTTGAAATCACAGAAAGAGCAGAACCAAACCACACAAAAACACGTATTCTGGATTTTAGGGGTGGGGCAGAGTTTGGGAAAATGGGGAGATACTTGAAAGAGGCATTAAGGGGAATGGGGCAGGAATCAGGGGTTGAGGAACAGTGGGCAGTATTTAAAATGGGGATTACAAGAGCAACAGAATTATGCATTAAGCAGGTTAGCAAGAGGAAAAGGAAGAGGAGACCATTATGGTTTTCCAAAGAGGTAGCAAAGAAAGTGAAAGCCAGAAAGATTGCATTCAGGCAATACAAAAAGACACAGGCAGAAGGGATAGGGAGAAGTACCAGGAGAAGCAAAGGGAGGCAGGGAGGTCAGTAAGGGAAGCCAAAGCTCAGACAGAAGAACACATTGCAAAATCAGTGGGTAGAGGGAACAAAACCTTTTACAGGTACATAAGTGAAAAAAGAAAGGCAAAGGGAGGGATAGTGAGACTGAAGGGGGAGGATGGGGGCCGCATGGAGGATGACAACAGTAAAGCTGACATATTGAACAGGTATTTCTGCTCAGTCTTTACTGAGGAAGAGGAGGGTAATGGGTCTGAAGGGAGTACAAGGGGTGAGAATGGTGCAGAAATGGACACAAGTCCCTTTACACGAGAAAGGTCCTGAAGGAACTGGAAGTAATAAGAGTTGATAAAGCAATGAGGCCAGACAGGGGTACACCCCAGGGTCCTTAAAGAACTAAGAGGTGGCGGATGAACCTCTGGCTATCCTGTTTAGCCGATCACTGGAAACAGGGGATGTACCCAAAGACTGGAGGATAGCAGATGTAGTCCCCTTATAAAAAAGTGAGAACAAAGAGGGAGCGGGGAACTACAGACCAGTCAGCCTCACCTCGGTAGTGGGGAAGATCATGGAAGCAATACTGAAGGAGAGATTGGTGGAACATCTGGTTGTCAATGGACTACAGGACCCAAGGCAGCATGGTTTCACCAGGGGGAGGTCATGTCAGTCCAACCTCGTTGAATTTTTTGACTGGGTGACAAGGGAGGTGGATCAGGGGAGGGCAGTGGACATGGTCTATCTGGACTTCAGCAAGGCCTTTGACACTGTGCCACATAGAAGACTATTACGCAAACTGGGGAATGTGGGTGTGGGCAGGACAGTAGTGTGGTGGGTAGGTAACTGGCTGGGCGGCAGGACACAGAGGGTGGTGGTAAATGGCTGTCACTCCACAGAGGGAAGGGTGACCAGTGGGGTACCACAGGGATCAGTGCTGGGACCGGTCCTATTCAACATCTTCATCAGTGACATTGGGCAGGACCTAGAAGGCAGAATTTCACTGTTCACTGATGACACAAAGCTCTGTAACAGAGTAGACACACAAGAGGGTGTAGACAGAATGAGAAGGGACCTGCAGAAACTTGAAGAATGGTCAGGGGTTTGGCAGTTGAAATTCAATACAAAGAAGTGCAAGATAATGCATATGGGGCACAAAAACCCTGGCACAATATATCAGTTGGGGGTGAGGATATAGCATGCACCAAGCAGGAAGGGATCTTGGGGTTATCATCTCTGATGACCTCAAGGTAGGAAAACAGTGTGACAAGGCAGCAGGTAAAGCAAATAGGATGCTGGGATGCATAGGCAGGGGCATCACCAGCAGGAAAAGGGATGTCATAATTCCACTATACAAGACACTAGTGAGGCCCCACCTGGAGTGCAGTGTACAGTTCTGGAGACCTTACCTATGTGAGGACGTAGACAGGGTAGAGAGGGTTCAGAGGAGGGCAACAAAGATGGTGCATGGATTGCATCACAAGTCCTATGAGGACAGGTTGAAGGAACTGAACATGTATTCCCTGGAGGAGAGGAGGGAGAGAAAGCATATGATAGAAACATACGAGTATCTTACAGGGAGGAACAGGGTGCAGGAATACACTATTTTTAAGCAAAAAAGATGTTCCAGGACTAGAGGGAATGGGATGAAGTTGGAGGGAGGACGATTCAGAGGAAACATGAGGAAGAATTTCTGCACAGAATGGGTGGTGGACAAGTGGAACACCCTGCCAGAGGAAGTGGTGGGGGCTGAAACAATCACGGGATTTAAGAATGCATGGGATAGACGTAAAGGAACTCTGGAAGTCAAGGGTAAGGGGTAACAGACTTCTAGGAAAACATAAACTGAACTTACAAGCTCAAATGGGCAGACTGGGTGGGCCATAGGCCCTTATCTGCCGACACTGTCTATGTATCTATGTACTTCATCAGTAATTATATCTCAACATATTTGGCCTGGACAGAGCAGTTTGTGTCATTCATTGTGTCTATTCTTTCTACTTTTACTTCAGAATTCAAACTCGCTACACTACACGCGATCATGTTTTTCATTTTTTTCAAGGGTTCTTGTATTTACTTACATAGATACAAAAGTTCAACTCTAGACAAAGGAAGTATGCAAGTTCATCTGAGGCTCAGACGTAGAGACAGAAGCGGTTCCCTCAATAAATAACATTAACCTTTTGCAAAATGCTGAATTCAGTAGGCGTAAAGGTATGGATTCTCAGGAACTTTAGAAAGGGACTAGATAAACAATTATTCTGTAGTTATTACACATCTCAGAATTTTCATATGAATTGCAGCTGTGACAGGCATTCTATTAAAAATCAGTGAAGCGAACTGGGTGCAGGGGTGATTGTTGCAAACAAGGGTTCCAAGAAAATAATACTCCTACGCCTGTTGTCTTAGACTGTATGTTCCTCCCCTACCTGATTTGTGTATACGTATGTGCACATGCTCAGTTCCATACCACTGAATTTATATATTGCCAGATCACATGATTCAGTTCTCACTGTTGTTTGTCTATTTTATATGTAAGGACTCCTTTCTATCTCAGGGGTAGAAATTAAGTAATGAATCTGGTGGAGTGCGACGGAATACCAGGGACCCAAATTTGGCAGTCCATCTCAATGTCAGGTATTACACCTATCCAGAACAGCAGAACTATAGATTATTTTTTATTTATTTATTTATTAAATTCTCGGATTACAAATACCTTTGAGCAGAAACTGCTCATTTACAAAGGTTCCACGTCAAAGGATGAGGGTCAACATACATACAGAGGTAGTAAAAGAATGCACAATAAACAACCAAAACAACTAAAAGAAAAAAATAAAGATACTCAGGTATAACATACTTTGAGATAATATTCATAAAATGAGCAGCTTGAGTAGGCAGCTGGCTGCAGTAACAATAAGAGATAGAGGGCACCATAGGCAGTTAGTATTGCAGGCATGCGACCGGGAGAGGAAGTTGGCAGGCTAATGGGCCACTGTAACTGATGGTGGTGGAAAATGTCTTGTACCAGTGGAGATGTGAAGCAGGAAAGGAGTCACAAGGAACTGATTAAACTGCAGAGTGGTGGCGAGGAGGAGTTGTATTCTAGTCAGAATACCTGCATAATGAAAATGGTATTCTGCCTTGACAACTGGTATGCAAAATGAGACAGAATATATTAATTGCTAGCCATACATCTATAAAACACAGTTCCTTGCAGCAGTATGATTTGGTACTTAGGCATAACCCATCATCTGTAATTCTTATTTTTTTAAAGTTTATTTTATTCTTTTTGATAACCAGGTAAGGACCACTAGGCACGAGCGCCTGTTTTCAGGGATGACCTGGGAGCACTGGGGAGGTTAAGTGATTTACTCAGAGTCAGACAGTATACAAGTAGAGGTCGTGGGAGTCAAACCCGTGTCTGCTGGATGTACCAAGCTCATTCACAGCTCATTATTTTTATTTATTTATTTTGTAACTTGGATGCACATCTTTGAGCAAGATGATCATTTACAAAGGTTCCTTGTCAATATAACAGCACAGTTTAAACAATCTTAACACTTCATAGTTACAGTCAAAATAGCAGCACAGTTGACAGTAATTCTTGAGAGTGCACTAGACATTGGTAGGCAAAACACTGACAACACAAAGTAGTAACATAAATTAAAGTGACAGGTTAAAGTTAAGTTCAGTTGGAGCAGAACTTTCCAATAGTACAAGTGCTGAAACATACAGTGCCTTCAGAAAGTATTCACCCCTCTTGGTTTTTGTCACATTTTGTTGTGTTACTACCAGAATTTTTAATGCATTGAAATTATTTTTTTCCACTTGATTCACACAGCATACTAAACAATTTAAAGGGGCAAAAATATTTTTATTGTGTAACAAACATTTATGAAACATTAAAAACTGAAATATCTTGTTTACTTCAGTATTCACCCCCCTGAGTCAATACTTTGAAGAAGCGCCTTTAGCAGCAATTACAGCTTTGAGTCTTCTTGGGTATGTCTGTATCAGCTTTGCACATCTGGATATGAGGATTTTCGCCCATTCTTCCTTGCAGACTTGCTCAAGCTCTGTCAAGTTGGATGGGTAGCGCCGGTGAACCTCAATCTTTAAGTCTTTCCACAGATTCTTAATGGGATTCAAGTCTGGGCTTTGGCTGGGTCACTCAAGGACATTCACCTTCTTGCTCTGAAGCCACTCCAGTGTTGCTTTGGCTGTATGCTTGGGGTCGTTGTCCTGTTGGAACGTAAATCTTCGCCCCAGTCCAAGGTCTATTGCAGACTGATGCAGGTTCTCCTCAAGGATGTGCCTGTATTTGGCTCCATTCATTGCTCCCTCTATCCTGACATGTTCCCCAGTCCCTGCCACTGAAAAGCATCCCCATAACATGATGCTGCCACCACCATGCTTCATGGTAGGGATGGTGTTACACGGGTGATGAGCTGTGTTCAGTTTGCTCCAGGCATAGCGCGTTGCATTCAGGCCAAAGAGTTCAATTTTTGTGTCATCAGACCAGAGAATCTTTTGCCACATGGTCTCAGAGTCTGCCACGTGCCTTCTTGCAAACTCCAAGCATGCTATTATGTGGGCTTTTCTCAGGAGTGGCTTCCATCTAGTCAATCTCCCATAGAGGCTACATCTGTGAAGTGCTGCAGAGATTGTTGTCCTCTGAACAGGTTCTCCCATCTCAGCCATGGAACTCTGTAGTTCTGTCAGGGTGGTTATTGGGTTCTTGGTCACTTCCCTGACCAAGGTCCTCCTTGCCTGGGAGCTCAGTTTGGGAGGATGGCCTGCTCTAGGAAGAGTCTGGGTGGTTCCGTAATCTTTCCATTTCCTAATGATGGACTTGACTGTGCTCCTGGGAACTTTCAACACCCTAGAAATGTTTTTATACCCCTCCCCAGATCTATGCCTCCTCACAATTCTATCACGGAGTTCTACGGACAGCTCCTTGGTCTTCATGGTAGAGTTTCTGCTCTGACATGCACTGTCAACAGTGGCACCTTATATAGACAGGTGTATTTCCTCTGAAATCATGTCAACCATTTGAACTGACCACAGGTGGACTCCATTCAAGTTTTAGAGTGATCTCACAAGGAAATTGGATGCACCTGAGCTCAAATTGGAGTGTCATAGCAAAGGGGGGGAATACTTATCAAATCAAGACATTTCAGGTTTTTATTTTAAATTACATGTACAAAAAATTCCAGATGTTTCATTCCACTTTGACATTATAGAGTAATTTGTGTAGATACCTGACAAAAAAATCCCATGTAAATGTATTTTTAATTTGAGTTTGCAACATCGCAAAATGTGACACGATCCAAGGGGGGGGGGAATACTTTCTGAAGGCACTGTAGGTAGCAACCCTATGGTTCCATGTCATTTTAAAGATCTGTGCACTTTTACGGCACAAGCAGTAAGAAAACAGGGGACCATCATGACTGCGGGAGGTCAGATATGGGTATAGATAGCTGGCAATGTTATTGGCATCTTCTGCTAGTGAGTCGGTGCCACGAGCCGCCAGTGCAGTGGTGGGGGTTGGTTGTGGAACAGGTGGCAGGTGCCAGTGCATGGTGGTTTCATAATGGAGGGTGCAGCCACAGTTGGTACCAGGAATGAGCACTTTTAGTAGCTCCCGTTTGAAATGGCCCAACTTATCTGGTATTACACTACCATCTAGGCTGTACTGCCAGCTCACATAGTAGCTTTTTGTCTCTCAAAATCAGGATTGTGGGATTTAGAAATATTTACATATCTGTGCGTCTCACAGTGCAGCAGAAGTGTTACAGGTATAAGTAGTAAGTAGTCCCAAGTAGGGGACCAGGGTTGAACCCCAGCTAGAATGTTAACATTTCCGTGGCTGGAACCTGGAAATGAGCATGTCTTTCATGGTAAACAATTGGTAAATACATCAAAATAAAAACTGAATTTTAAAATGGGTCATATGTTGGGACTATGGTGGTAGCATATAAAAATACATATACATCATGTAGGATGGTAGCATGGGGCTGGCAGTATAGCCTAGAGGTTAGAGTAACATGTTGTGCATGAGCTTGGTCCATCCAGCAGACAGGGTTTGATTTCCACAACCTCCACTTACAAACTGTGCAACTCTGAGCAAGTCACTTAACCTCCCCAGTGCTCCCAGGTCACCCCTGAAAACAGGCACTTGTTCCTAGTGGGCCTTACCCAGTTACCAAAGACAAAAAATATATATACTAAACGTGTTTTACAAGTATTTAGTTTATTAGACCATTTATGTACGTTACTGCCTGAGTTACACTTCATGGTTTTCACATTTTTATAACAGGTCATTCACACTGATGGTGAGTTGGTTCATGTCTAATGCTGTTACTGCTTATTTGTCAATACCGATTATGGAATACCACCCCCGATGGCGCACAAGACATGGTCAGTGAATTTCAAGCCTAATATAATGATGTTTGTGTACATGATGTGCATATCACATTGTATATGTTTTTTCTTATAATCACTACAAATAAAGTTAATAAAAATGGACCATAAAAATCCTGTAATCTCACTGGCCAAAGCATCTCACAAGACCATTGGTTATTTTCTGACAGCCGTGCACCTCACCTGAACTCCGTACTTCTTTAACAAATAATAGCCCATTTTAAAAGTGGGATAACGCACTCCTCTGCCTGTGGTCACAAGGGAAAATGCACTTCTCATGTGACTGTGGCAATCGGCTACAGCTCGTGCCTAATAACCAGCTGAGGTGCGCATTATTCCCCTATAACTGCACACCCTGCCATGTGATATCCCTGGCTTGTAACACAGGTTCAGACTGTGTTACTGAACGATGCTTTTAGACACAACTGGGGATGTGGACAGTTCTTAGACGAGCAATGCATGGAACATGACAATGAGACTTAGAAGGCAAGGAAAGCTATTGAATTTCAAGCTCAGAACACAGTAACAGTTGCTTTCTAAGCAAGGTTTATAATGCTTTTCCTTAATTCTCAGGTGCACCCCCCTCCAATTAAGAGGAATTCCAGTGGTCTTGGAGATGTATATGAAAATGAAATTCGTGCTGCTTCTCTTCCCCCGCTCATAAAATCATGCAATTGATTTATAACCTTTGGCAAAACATCTTCTAGAAAGCTTTCTCCATACACAATTCATCAATCAGCGCCTGTTGATTTCCACATGTAAACTGCCTTACAGTTCACTACAGGCCCGTAGTGCTTGAAAGTAATGTTAGAAAAGGAATTTGGCTTTAGAGAGCACATTTTATACAACCTGTATCTCAAAGTACTGTACTTTAAAGTACACAGGCGTAGGAGGGGAGAGTGTTACTATTGTTTCCAGTACAGATGGAGATACAAAGAGCACAGAGACAGAAAGAAATTAGAGGTTAAGTACAGGGAGGTTACGTGACTTGCTCAGGGTCACCTAGTAAGTACTATAAGTTTCAGTTGTGGGGTTCAAACCTGGGTCCTTGGGCTCCAACTACTAGGGCAACCTGTCTCCTATTACACTGCCAATAAAACCTGCTTAAAGCACTGGCTGTGGCTGTCCCAAAGCAGCAAATGGATGTTACATGTTCCCACCACAAAAATGTGTTTCCCGCATCACCAATAACACAACTGCTGTATTAGCATATGTGGGTCATGATAGGATATGCATAGCATACATATATATATATATATATATATCTATATATATCTACTGTTTATGTAAAATTTGGTGATGATGATCGACACACTGAGCTGGAGCTTGTTTCTGTGTGTGACCCGAGGGAGGGCGGGGTGGAATACAGCATTAAGTGAAACTGCAATTACAAAGAAAGGGACAACAACAGGTGCATATGCATGACCAACAAAAGCAAGGGACACTTAATAAACTTTTCTCCTTACCTGTAGGATCCGTCATGCCCACCTTTCCTGCTGCATGGCGGTGACTATAGTCTATGTAAGTATGGGCACCCCTCCAAGCCGGCCCCTGCTCATGCATTCATACAACACTACACATGCTGTATTACAAGTAAATAATCCAAATGTGTTATGACATTCTATTTTGGGGGGGCACTGCAGGTTTCGATGGGGTAGAAGAACCTTGAATGGTGGTGGATGTCAAAATGAATAACTCAGAACAGTGTAGAAGAGCTGCGACCCAAGCAAATAAAATGCTGGGGTGCATAGCCAGGGGGATAACCTCAAGGAGATGAGAGGTGCTCCTTCCGCTGTACAATTGCCTGGTTAGACCACACCTTGAATATTGCAGGCAGTTTTGGCATCCCTATTTAAAGAGGGACATTGCTTTACTGGAGAGGGTGCAGAGGAGGGTGACCAGGATGGTACTGGGGCTAGGGGAAAGGCCCTATGAGGAGAGACTGGAGGAGCTCAACCTGAACTCGCTGAAGGAAAGAAGGAACGGGGGGATATGATAGAGGTCTTCAGATATCTCAAAGGAATGAACAGGGTAAGCCTTGATCTTGAGGGGGTGCATTTGCTGAGAGAGGTGAGGGCCACCAGGGGACACTCAATCAAGCTGGATGGGGGGAGACTGAGGAGGGAAACAAGGAGACGCTACTTCACTGAGAGGGTGGTGGAGCCCTGGAATGCACTGCCTGGGGAGTTTGTGGCTGCTACAACTGTGGAGGAGTTCTAGAAAGGCTGGGATAGGTACAGAGGGAGGGTGCTTCCCAGAGCCCAGCTTGGGAATGGGGGACCTTGTGGGGGGGGCTAAAAATGGTGCCCTGGGAAGGCACTGACCATCGAGCAGACTTGATAGACTGCAGGGCCTAATCTGCTGGCTTCGAGGTATGTTAGTGTGTTAGAATCTGAACAGTGGGATGGCTTAAAACAGCAATGTGGCAGAAGTATGCAGCCGTTATTTTTAAAAGTATATGTGCATTGCTGGTGGACCAACTAGAGCTTTTAGGTCACATGATTACAGACATGATGTTTTCAGAAAAAGCTCTTCATGCATGATCATTTATGCATTAAGCTGTCATGGTATGCTTCTGTCACATTTAGATGGGAGTCATATAATTCCCCACTTATCTCATGTGTGACAGATGTAAACATCTTCAGGCTTGTCACCTGCAGTATGTACTCTACATGGACTGCAGTCAATGTGTGAATGTTAACCCATCGGGTGCCAGCTGGGAGGCCAAGCATGTTGCAATATGAGACTTTTGGCTAATTAAGAGTGAGATTATAGCCCCCTCTTGCATTCCTGCAGATACTGCAATCAAACCAAGGGGTGGCAGTGGTGGTAGCTGTGAAGGGAGCCATAACCCTGCCTTCCCTGACACAGAAAGGATGAAGTCAGGACCATCTAATTAGTGGAGAGGCGGGCAGGGAGGGTGGGGAAACACGCTTAAAAAAGCTAGATTAAATGTTATGTGTGGCTCAGGCCACAGTTTACTTGTTTGACTGTATTATTCTGGTTGCACCTGAGACTTTCAAAAGATCTGAGGCTGTGAACAGTGTAAATAAATGTATATCTGTGTCCCCATAACATGACCAGACATTGTATTCATTGGGGATGGGAGACCCACAAAAGGATAGGGGGTTCTGAATAGCCATAACACATTCTGATAGTTATCCAAGCATTATCAGAACCTTCAGAACCTTTTCATACAAAAAATGTTTTTTATATAGCTTTTTTTCTTCCTGAGGAGGAGGACAGGCTCTCAGACCTGTCCACACTCTCTGCCTACTTTTTCCTCTCCAGACTCACCAGAGTTTAGTCCTCCATGGATTCTCCCATGGCAGGTCAAGGAGGTGGAGGGCTTTTTTCCCCAGTACACAGTCCAGAGTGTTCTGGTAGTCTGGAGGCAGCATAGGCCATGGGGGAGCAGGCGGGCTTCATGAAAAACCCACCTTCTCAGATTTTCCTTATTCTCCCAGCCCGTTCTACAGCAACACTTCAGGACAAGCACGTGGAGGCACGCACACCCTACAGAACCTTGACCCTGTCCTTCCTGTCACTTGTGACTTGCACTAGCACCAGGCATACACCGAGTGACAGTCATAGGCTAAGACAGCTGACTACCCCTTCCTGAAAGGGAAGAGCAGTCCCTGGGATGCTCGATTGTCTCCCACTCCAGCTGACCCCTGGCAGCCCATGTAGTGCAGTATTAGAAAATGTTTCCCATGGTTCCCTTTTAATTTCTCCATATATTTCAATTTTTTTATTAAACTGGGGAGTGTTTCTGGTAACTGGTATCAGCAAGTATAGCACAGAGAACGAAACACTCAACCCAATACATGTGCGTTATGTTGGGCTGAACTTAGGGCTGCATAAATAAATACAAAATAACATATCTTTCATTATTTCTAGTCCATAATTAACTAGTACAAATACTTACTAGTGACCAAATATAAATAATAGATCTAAATAAATATGGCAGGGGGAACAGGCAGCCCACAGTTTTCTGAAGAAGAAGCAACAGGATTGTTTCGAAATGTTATGCAAAAGAAATATACATGAGGGAGCATCCTTATGAATTATCAGAAGGCTTGTGAGCTAACCCTGATCTGAAGTAAATTGTAAACATAACGCACATGTATTGGGTTGTGTTTCATTCTCTCTACAATTAGCCCATGGCAGTTCCCAAAAATTGACTGCTGGCATGGCTGGAGGTTAACGCATT
Organism: Neoceratodus forsteri; assembly: GCA_016271365.2. Taxonomy (NCBI): domain Eukaryota; kingdom Metazoa; phylum Chordata; order Ceratodontiformes; family Ceratodontidae; genus Neoceratodus; species Neoceratodus forsteri. The sequence goes on from JADMNL010000025.1 coordinate 285,787,779, forward strand.
CAATGCCCCAGACTTCCATGCCACTGGGCAGGCCTTACAAAAAGTGTATTAGCCATCATTGCCAGTCATAAGCTATTGTCAGTGAAGGGAAAGGAATCTGAAACCAACTTCGAGTAGTACTACAGTAGGGATGTCATGGTGCTACAGTTTGACAGTATACCACAGTGTCAGAGATTGCTGTATTAATACCACAGGCAATTTCAGATATCACAATAGATGTGATTCATGGCCTACCCTATTTTTCAGGCCTTTAAGCAAAATGTCTTTTTAGAGATTACAGTCCCTTCCGTTCTGCCTCTGCCCAACTCAAGAGTTTTAGGTCACTTCTTTTTCTGGTACAAAAATGACTACTTCATTAATACCATGGTATTATGATGACAGCAGTATCACATGTGACTGCTATCATACAATGAAAATTTCATACTGTGATATGCCTATACTTCAGTGAGCATAATGAGAGTTATATCACTAATTAGTACCCCTTGTATGATATAAGACAACTGGGAGTATGATAATTTGATACAGACATGGCTTATAGGCCCCCAATATCTTTTCTGGATTGTTCCAGAACACCAGCCTTTTTCTCTTTCAAAATAAATGCCTGCTGTATAAATTAATTAAGCTCCAAATCAATGTTTTAAAAAATTATCAGAACCTTATTTGAACATGAAAAAAGTTTGGACATGGTTCATCTACAGAAAATGACACATGTTCTGGAAGGTTCTGAGCCTATCCAAAGTGGTTCTCCAGTCTCTAATATTCACGCATTGCTAATGTGCCCTGAGACACACAGAAAAACAAACAGTTAGCATTGCTGCAAATAAAACAAAATAATAAAAATGTATGAAGAAACAAAGAATTGCTGTACTCGGTATTGAGTACTAGCTGATTGGTTTGGGTTTCTTTTTTTGCTTCCACCATGCCCAACACCCCTCTCCTTCAGGCACCCCACACTGTCACCTCTTGTCCTGCCAGATTCACCCCTGAACTGCGTTCTGCTGGGACACGCATCCTAGTTAGACCTCTGGACAGCTAGGGTTTGGCTTGTCCCTGCTGAGTGCCGCCCCTGGCTGTCATCACAAAACATACATGGGAGAGCTACTTACTTTTCCATCTCCATAGGCTGGCCTGTTCCAACAGGGGGCCACACTGGAGCCTAGTGGAGAAGTACTGTTATGGCATCCAGAAGGGGCATGCCTGTGAAGTGCATTGGGGGGTTCATGCATGGGGAGGGGCAGAGAGGCCATCATCCAGTGTACCAGTGTGGCATTTTCCCCGTGTTCGCATCTCATCCCACCCTCCTCCCCATTTGCCTGCGTGCATCCATGGCTGGACTGGAGGGGTGTCTGACAGCGCATTCAATGGCACCCCCACCAGCCACCACCAAGAGCCACTAGAGTGTAGCATTGCAAACCTCCCTCACCCTGGGAGGAGAGCATCCAAAGGCTGCTGTTTCACCCTCCCTCTCTCCCTCCCTCCCTGCCTGCCTCCGCTCCTTATGTCCCAGGTGTGGGGCGCAAACCCAGGTTGCCAGCATGCTAGAGCAATCCCCCATTGCTCAGCCCCATAGAGCCAAACAGCTATTTGGTTTTGAAAGTAAAAACAATGCGTACTGGGCCTCAGTTCCTACACAGGAGATACACATTGGCTAGGGCATGACTAGTCTGACGAGCTGCTCAACCATGAGCTGAGCCATTGCAGAGAAGCCTACAGTAACTGCTAATACTAATACACAGCAGAAAAAAGGCTTCCCAGCGAACTGCATGCTTACCCAACAGTGTTTCATGTCAAAACAACTTACCACAATATTTTTATTTAGTTATGTATTTATTTATTATTCTGTTTATCCCCTTTTCTGCACTGGCTGGCCCTCCTTCATGCCCACCTCCCAGCCCTGTCACCTGGCGTCTCCTAGACTTACCCTTCCCAAGTCTCCCACAGCTTGCCTCCATGTTGGGGTGGTGGGGAGTACCTTGAACCATCTACAATGGATCCAGCTTTCAGGAGGTGCCTAAGTCACCAGGTACTGGGCCTGCAGAGGGTTGGCATTCATCCTGCCAGCCAGGGTGTGTTCCATTTTCACTCCTTCCTCTGTTTCATGTATGCCCATAGGGACGCCGGCACTGGGACGTACTCCCTGATGTAAGCCTGCATGTGCATGCTCATGTGAAATGCAGCGTGGCTCGTCACCCTCTTCCTGTACCATGCACTCTACCACCCGTATCTCTGCAGGTGGCAGTAGTGCAGCAGGACATGGCACCAGCCCCCCTCGAGAAGGATAGAGGCCCCTGGGATGCTCGATCCTCATCTGCCCCAACTGCCCCCCCAATGACCCAGGCTCATTCCTAAACCCAGCTCATGAGTGGTAGCCATATCACTGCACCAATCATCTGGCCACATTTTTATTTTACAGATTATTTACCCAGGACAGACCAGCTGAGATGAAGCATCTCATTTGCAGTGAGGTCCTGCTTGTACTGAATTCCAGAGCTGGGTGGACTGGGAGGGTGACTTGCCCAAGGTCACTGAGTGGAGTATTTGGCTTTGGCGAGGTTTGACCCCATGATCTCCTGATTCCCAAGCTGAGGCTCTAACCAGTGGACCACACTGCCTCTCAAGATGAGCAACGAACAAGGTCCCCATGGATGCTGTCTGAGCCAACCATGAAAGATCTTCGTTGCAGTAAATTGGGTGGTGGGCTGGAGAATACCTAAGTAAGTAGCCACATCATCCCAGTTGCAGTCAAGGTACCTGCAGGGTTCCTGGCCACTGGAACTGTTTAGGCACTAACAGAGGATACCACCAGCAGCAGTTAGTGTACAGTCTCCAACCAGTTTTTCAATGTATTGCAAAGGTGAACAGGTTAATATATTTGTTTTTCAAATGATGCCGAGGTTTTAACAATTATACTATACTATGCTTCTTTTTTGTATTATCTACTTGCTTACCTCTGTAGGTAAGTTGGTGTCTGGGTATGTAGTTCGGAGCCTGTGATGTCATTATGTTATTCACTAATGGAGGAGCTTTTCCTCCCGTTAACTCCTGAGTTTCAGAGCCAGCACATGTGCAATGGTGCACAAATAAAGCATTAAAACTTTGCAGGTCTCAATGCTCCTGCCCGGCTGATGAATTGTGTGACCATTGCTGTGCCACCTAGCCTCCACTAGGTGGTGCCCAAGCAGCTGTATGGGCTGTCCCCCCTCCCTGGACGAGGAGAAGAGCCATCTTTGGATGCTCAATCCTTCTTTTCTTGGCCAGCACCCGAGTGACCCTGGTCTGTTCCTGAACCCAGGTTGCTGGTGTGGTGTGAGGCACCTTAGCCTGTAATGTCACTGGGTGGGCATTAAAGGAATAATGGTGGTTGGGTCCGAGGCTGCAGGCTGAGGGTGTCCAACACCCAAGAAGGGATGTTATCCAAGCATAACACCCACCTTGTCATGCATTATTCCTATTATACAATGGCTCATTTACATTTAGATTACAAAAATAGTTAAAAAATAGTGTTTTAATTGTATTTTTGTAGGGTTTTTTTTTTATTGTGGAAGGATATTGGTTTGAAAAGTAATGCCTTATAGTCTTTGTCCAGCAGGTGGAGGTGTTATTCTGTCTGTCTGTCTGTTGTGGCTGTCTAATAGTTGCCCCCCCCCCCCACTCCATGTCAATGCTGTCATGTTGTGGTAACATTTTTAGGTTACAGTTTTTCTGCTGCTCTTGTTCTCTACATAAAAAAAAAGAAATAGAGAAAGAGTGCGAGCTCAGCGTCAAGCGTTACTACAACAGATGCGTGCTGACAGTTGAAAGGCACCGTAGCTCACTCGCTTGCTCAGCTTGTTTTTGAGTTGGATCGCATGTTCTTTTACTGTTTGTTTATTTATTTATTTTAAATTAAAGAAGGAACACAGTTAAAGGCCCTGGTAACAGAGAAAGCTGGAAGTGAAGCTGATGGTGGTGTTGGCGAGGTGGACCGCAGGCAAGGAGTGGAGGACTACTCTGAAGCCAATCGGGAAGACAGCTTCCATTTGGGTTTTTTGTTGTTGTTTTCTTTTTTTTTTTTCAAATAGTACAAGGCAGCTTTGTTTGAGGAATGTGTGACTGCTCTGGTGTCAAGTAGTGTGTGAAGCCAATCAGAACTGCAGTGTTTACTTTGGCTGGGGAGCGAGAAGCAAGGGACTGCGGACTGATTTTTTTTTTTTACTTTTAATGCAGTCATGATTGCACTGGGGCTAGACCCAGGATGTTATGCTGGAAAAACATCCTATATCCAGTCCCAGATGGACCAATCAGAGTCCAGCATTCTTTCTTGCTATTGTATAATATAATTTATAAAATGGGTCTGAAGTTTTCTTTGTCCTGATTGGCTGAGAGACGCCCATGGCCGTGTCCTTATCAGGGCACATTGTGTCAAATGGCACCTCTTCAGCCAGTCAGGTACCACAAGAGATATATCACGGTGCCACTATTCTGAAACTCTCAAACTCTGTGCTGGAGTGACCAGACTGCAACTTTACCGAAGTGCATAAAATTTCTCTATCGTGAGAAATAATGGTGTTCACCCCCCCCCCAGCAGCTGAGCAGATATCACACACACACACACACAGCCAATTCCCTGCATCACTTTTTTTCTCTAACTGAAGTCTGACTTGTGCTGTTGTGGTAAAAGCAGAAGGCAGTCAACTAACAGAAGTGCGTGCTGCAGCTTTCAAACCTGCTGCAGACCCACTCCTTCGTTACTGATCCAACGAACAGGCAGCAGCTTCCAAATAAAAACCCAGACCCGGTCCTCCATATATAGTTTTAAAAAAATCCATTATAAGTGACCGGCCGAAGTTCCTTCTATGATCTGGTAAGCGCTACCTGAAAAGCACTAGTTATGGCTGCTACAGTGGGACATGCTTACTCTCAGGAAAACCAGACACTATCAGTAACACTTTTTACAAAAGCAAAAAAAAAAAGCACCTTATATTGAGTGCTACGAGAGTTGAAGTTTTGCAGCTATGAAAAAAATGTGCATCTTTTCTGTTGTGCATTATTTACCAGTAGCAGAAAACAATATAATGTATGGTAGAACGTTTTTATGTGGTGATTTTCATCTTTTCCCCATGTTGTTATGCTATTGATGTGACGTAATTAAGTTGTTAACCCATCGATGGTACGTCACATCGATGGCATAACAAAAAGAATGCTGCTGAGATAAACATTCCACCTGCGCATCGCAGCCTTTCACAGTACTTGGCAGCATTTAAACTAAAACAGCGGTTCCTCACTTGCTTAGTTTACTATTTATTAATTTAGTGTGGTACTCTGTGTCATTAGAGGTGCTTGTTTTTTACCTGATTCCCCATACACCATATAAGATGCAGTTTTTTCTCCTCTCCTATTCTGTCCTGTCTTCTCACAGGCAATCACCGTGAGTCAAAACATCGGCAGAGTGATGACGCAGTCTACCAAATGTTGTACGGCAACTCTGCTTGGCCGTCCTCTGTCACATGTTTTCCTGTCGCAAAATAGCAGAATTAATTTTTTTTTCCCTCCGATGGCTTACTGTCAACATTAGCGTGCGTGTTTTGTTTGTTAAATATACCGAATACTCATAGCATGACATTGTAAACAGTAAATTTGGTGATTACATAAATATTGAATGTTCGTCAAAAGATATCGACTATCTCTTTGTCATCCTAATAAATTAAGAGGCTGTTTTTTATTCAGAGTGCCCCTCATGCTTGCTAATGTGCCAAACACTGATGCCCATACACTATAAAAGACAATGTATGGGCATCGGTGGTCAACCACGCTATGCTAGGCCTCGTGGTTACCATGGCAACTTTTGATTAACCTCTCGAGCTGCGCTCTCGAGGTTAACTAAAGTTGCCATGAATACCACTGGTAGGTTAACCACCGATGCCCATACATTATCCTCTATATAGTGTATGGGAGAAGGTTGTTGTTGGTGGAATTTCATCGAAAGCAAACCCTGTTGTACCATCGATGTGACATCACCTTGCTGTTGTACCATCTTAGGTATGTCACGTCGATGCTACAACAGTACTCAATGCGTTTGTGCATGCGCCAAACATATGTGCTGCACTTCAGGGAAACGGCTGCATTGTTTTACTGGGGAAATGAAATAAGCATTGACGAACCAAAGATCACAAAGTAAAATATTACATTGGGCTTACCTTTAGTGGTGGGCAACAGCAGTACTTCAGAACTCGTTTGTTTTTTTAAAGTAGTTTGTAACATCGTGGGACTGGGGTATGAGTGAGGATTGTTCTTGGGTTGTGGGGGGGGGTCACACAAAGACGGAAATAGAGTCGCATGGACCAAAGAAGTGTTAAGAAACAAGGTATAGTCCCTTATTCACTTTTAAATATGTTTTATTGAAAAGACAGAGGCCCCCATTTTCAAAAGGATTGCGTGGCACAAAATTGAAATAGCATTGAAGCGCAATATTCAGAGGGAAGAACTGTTTATTTATTGAATTTTGTTGACCCGGAAGGCCCACTGGGACTAGAAGTCCCTTTTTCAGGGGCGACGGGGGGGGGAGTGATACAGATGGTAAGCAACTGAAATTGAACCAGATTAAACTACTGGTGGTATTTTTAGTGAATGGGGGAAATTTGGCCAGGACACTGGGGAAATTCCCCTACTGCTCAGTAGGGGGAGACCTGGTCTCCCGGGCTGTACTCCAACATGGCTGCTCTGCAAGTTGGTGGTCAGCGTCAGGAAGAAATGGAGCTGGAGGCTGTGGGAGAAGAAATGAGTAGTTCTTCTTCTATTGGTTTCAGGAATGGACGGATTGTTTCCCAGGTTGAAGCGGGATTGCATGACACAGCTTCAGTGTTTCCTGCTAGCTCTACGATGGTCACTGATTTGGAGATACTGGAGAATGGTTTGTCAGGCAGGAATGTCGCTACCACAGCAGCTGAGGTGCCTTTATATGACCAGGTTGTTTCAGACATGGAGGAAAAGGAATTGATTAAGGTTTTGGATGCAGAGGAGTGGGCATTTTTGTTTCGTAAAAGGAAGTTACATGCTGGTAAGGGGATGAGGCCTGCTTTACAGCTATAAGAGGTATGCACAGCCAGGCAGCACTGTTTACCATGTTCATAGATACATAGACAGTGTCGGCAGATAAGGGCCTATGGCCCACCCAGTCTGCCCATTTGAGCTTGTAAGTTCAGTTTGTTTTCCTAGAAGTCTGTTGCCCCTTACCCCTGACCTCTAGAATTCCTTTATGTCTATCCCATGCATTCTTAAATCCCGTGATTGTTTCAGCCCCCACCACTTCCTCTGGCAGGGTGTTCCACTTGTCCACCATCCGTTCTGTGAAGAAATTCTTTCTCATGTTTCCTCTGAATCGTCCTCCCTCCAACTTCATCCCATGCCCTCTAGTCCTGGAACATCTTTTTCGCTTAAAAATAGTGTTTTCCTGCACCCTGTTCCTCCCTGTAAGATACTTGTATGTCTCTATCATATCCCCTCTCTCCCTCCTCTCCTCCAGGGAGTACATGTTCAGTTCCTTCAACCTGTCTTCATAGGACTTGTGATGCAATCCATGCACCATCTTTGTTGCCCTCCTCTGAACCTTCTCTACTCTGTCTATGTCCTTACGTAGGTATGGTCTCCAGAACTGTACACTGTACTCCAGGTGGGGCCTCACTAGTGTCTTGTATAGCGGAATTATGACCTCCCTTTTCCTGCTGGTGATGCCCCTGCCTATACATCCCAGCATCCTATTTGCTTTACCTGCTGCCTCGTCACACTGTTTCCCTACCTTGAGGTCATCAGAGATGACAACCCCAAGATCCCTTTCCTGCTTGATGCATGCTATATCCTCACCCCCCAACTGATATATTGTGCCAGGGTTTTTGTGCCCAATATGCATTATCTTGCACTTCTTTGCATTGAATTTCAACTGCCAAACCCTTGACCATTCTTCAAGTTTCTGCAGGTCACTTCTCATTCTGTCTACACCCTCTGGTGTGTCTACTCTGTTACAGAGCTTTGTGTCATCAGCGAACAGTGAAATTCTGCCTTCTAGATCCTGCGCAATGTCACTGATGAAAATGTTGAATAGGACCGGTCCCAGCACTGATCCCTGTGGTACCCCACTGGTCACTCTTCCCTCTGTGGAGTGACAGCCATTTACCACCACCCTCTGTGTCCTGCCACCCAGCCAGTTACCTACCCACCACACTACTGTCCTGCCCACACCCATATTCCCAGTTAGTGTAATAGTCTTCTATGTGGCACAGTGTCAAAGGCCTTGCTGAAGTCCAGATAGGCCATGTCCACTGCCCTCCCTGATCCACCTCCCTAGTCACCCAGTCAAAAAATTCAACGAGGTTGGTCTGACATGACCTCCCCCTGGTGAAACCATGCTGCCTTGGGTCTTGTAGTCCATTGACAACCAGATGTTCCACCAATCTCTTCTTCAGTAGTGCTTCCATGATCTTCCCCACTACCGAGGTGAGGCTGACTGGTCTGTAGTTCCCTGCTTCCTCTTTGTTCCCACTTTTGTATAAGGGGACTACATCTGCTGTCCTCCAGTCTTTGGGTACCTCCCCTGTTTCCAGTGATCGGCTAAACAGGATAGCCAGAGATTCAGCCACCACCTCTCTTAGTTCTTTAAGGACCCTGGAGTGCACCCCGTCTGGCCCCATTGCTTTATCAACTCTTATTACTTCCAGTTCCTTCAGGACCCTTTCTCGTGTAAAGGGACTTGTGTCCATTTCTGCACCATTCTTACCCCTTGTACTCCCTTCAGACCCATTACCCCCCTCTTCCTCCTGGGTGGAGACCGTGGAACAGGATGAATGTTTAAATTTACCGCAGGTAGCTGTTGCATCAGGAATGGTGACAAAGGGCGATATACAGCCTGGCCTAAGACGCACTGGGAATCAGTCGGCAACTCGGGACACTGGAGGGAAACTGTGGTTGGTAGCTGAGACTCTCCTTGGTGCAGGCTGGGAGAGGGTGACAACCTCAGGTCAGTGGGTTGCAGGGAGTTCACCCATCCGTATGCCTACGGTACATGGGGAGTCTCAGGATTCTGCACTGGAATTACCTGAGGAACTCAAATTCACACAGAATCCAGTACTACCGATTGTTCTGCTCAGCCTGAACATGTCCCTGCCAGCACGGCTATGACTGAGACACTCCTTAGCGTTACGTTGCCTAAACCGCAGAGACCCCTGACTGTAGTTCAGAGGGATGCTCCTCGCTCGTATTCTTCTTTTTTTAAACTGCTGATTTATCCAGCTAAAAGGCACAATGCTGTCTGTTTGTCTTATGTCGGTGGAATGCAGGACCCTCCAGATAGATTATTCGTGGCCAAGACCCTATTAAAAGACTCAATGAAGTTTTTCACTACTGAGCTTTATGCCCTGATACATGTTTCAGGGGAAACTACATTTGATGTGAGTTTCAAGTCTGTGTCAGGCTTGGCACGTTTCTGGATGAAGTATTCTCAGCTGAAATAATCCACTTTATGGGCACCATTTATTACGATACCCCTCTCTAAGCCAGCGCAGAAGGTTATCATGGTCCTGTTTTGGAATGAGGGTGTTAGTGTGAATGACTTAATTTACTGGTTAAAGCAAAGATGTACTATTATAGAGGGTCCTGAGGCTATTTTAGACTCTGAAAACATTTGGACCGGTGGGTGGAGGGTTAAGGTTCTGTTTAAAACTTCTGATACAGGGGTGGTACATTTGTCTAATTCTTTTTTTATAGGGCAGGATTGTGGCATCTTATTTTATGCAGGACAACCTAAGATGTGTTACCGTTTTGGATCAGTGGCGCATATTAGTAATGTCTGTGATCAGACGCGATGTAATGTTTGTGGGGAACTGGGGCATTTGAGATCTGACTGCACTCATGAATATAAGTGTAACCTGTGTGATACGATTGGTCTCACTTTTTAGAACTGCAAATGGGCTGCACACAATCTTCCTGATAGGGCTGCTGGGGATGAGCAGTGTTTGCTCATTACACTGACACAGAAGAAAAGCTTAGGTAACAAACAGGGTGTAGTGGCTATACAGCAGACCATGGTGCCTACCCCTGCTGCTCTGCTCACTTCAGATGTTGCTGGGGTTGGAGCTGAAACAGGGTTGGTCTCTGGACTGGTACAGGAGTTGTTGCCTCAGCAGACGGCTGTTGTAAATGACAATTCTCTGGTGGTGGAATGGAATCTAGAAGCTGCCTCTACTTCTGTATTGGAGGTTCCTGTGAACCTTATGCTCCCACCTCCACAACCTCCGGATAGGCCAGACGGCTGGATCCAAATTTCTAAACATAATACTAGGGCTTCTGCTCTAAAACAACAAGAATATTCTATTCCTGTCCCTACTGGTAATAAATTTGATATCCTGCAATCTGATCATACTGGTGAAGAATCTGATGATTCTTCGGTTGCATCTTCCTTGCCGGCTGATTCGGATTCTGAACAACAGCTGTCTGTCAAAGTTCCTCAGAAAAGGAAAGCAAAATAGAAATGGCAGACTACAAGAAGAAGTAAATATAAATGAATAGTTTAACTAATGCTTATTCCTTTTACCTGTTATACCCTCAATGTTAATAGCATTAAGAAGGTTAGCAAGCGTAAGATAGTTTTTTCCTTTCTGAAATCTCTCTCCTTTGGGATTTATTTCTTACAGGATGTGAGATTTCACACTTTGAAAGAGTTGCAATTGGCCTCTAAAGAGTGGATGGTAGGGCTTTCTTATTGGTCCTTTGGGCTGGAAGCCAGCTCAGGAGTAGGGATTTTATTTAGATTGCCTGAATTCAGGTTATTGAAAGTTTATGATCTGATGCCGGGTAGAGCTCTTGTTTTGGATGTTGTCATACAGGGAGAATCATTTTGTTTGATTACTTTATATGCACCCCAAACTAAGGTGGGTCATTGTGCTTTATTGAAATTAATACAGCCATTTTTGTTCACGTCCCACCATTTGATTTTTGCAGTATATTTCAACTGTCCTCTGATTGTCAAGTCCCCCAAAACTTATTGTGATTCCCATCTTTTGTATAATTTGATCTCACAGGCGAATTTGAAGGATTCCTTTTATACATATATGAATAAGCTTGTTCCCACATTTCAGAAAGGTTCCCTGAAATCTATAATTGATTATGTTTTTTTGTCTAGTCATCTGCCTGTTTTGGGGGCAGAACATTTTCCTCTTGAATTTTCAGACCATAGAATTGTGGGTGTTAAACTAGGAAACCCCTTGATAGTTAAAAGGGGACCCGGGTTTTGGAAACTGAGTATTTCTTTTTTTTCAGATGTATATTTTCTGCATCTTCTCCAGGATTTTATTAATGCTAGAAGATCAGTATTTGATTTTTTTGATGATCCATGTCTATGGTGGGAAGATGCAAAAATGGATCTCCAGAAGCTCTGTAAACCATTTGGTAAAAATAGCTCCCATAGATCTTATTTTACGTATCTGCAAAACAGATTGCAGCTCCAATGATTGCTTTCCCTTTCTGTTGAGAGGAGACATGCTTTTACTGATCAGATAGCTCAGGTGACAATGGCTATGAAACAATATCATGCTAGTAAGGCTCGATCGTTGGAATTTCAGCATAGATTCGGGACACAGGGAAGGGCAGAGGTAGTATGTCCGTATGAGAACTTTGCTAGAGCTAAAAAGGCTAAAGATATGACATCTCTTAAGGGTCCGGATGATAATATATGTACAGATAAGTTTGAGTATTGTGGAGGACAGCTATGGGTACGGAGACTATTTCTGACGATCTGTCTGATTTGGTTATTCCAGACCTAGATCCTACCTTACTAGACCAGGGGTTCTCAAATGGTGAGGCCAGCCTCCTTGGGGAGGCCCCAACCTGTTCCAGGGGAGGCTCAAGCAAGTCTGAAAAAGTACTGTATTTAAATTTTGGGTTTTATAGATTTTGTATGAAGAGATGAAGCAAACTGAAAGAGGATAATAACAGTAGTTAAATTTTATGTATTTATTTACTAATAGGTGACAAGGGAAGGTGAATGAGACAACGCTCATTTCAGGTGTACCCAGGGAAGGGTAGGGAGTGAATACATTTCAAAAGGTAACTGCAAAACAATCAAGAATATACAACGAGCAATAGTGCAAATAAATATGAACAATAAACTAATAATGAGTGGTGGTAATTGATCAATTTGTAAACTGATGGCAAAACAGCCCAAATACAAGGGTTGAGCATAGAAGTGCTAGAGCAACAGCAGGAAGGAACAAAGTAATCCCTGAGAAGTTGCTTAGGAGCAGGGAAGGAAGGAGAGGCAAAGTATGTAGGAAGGTTATTTCAAGTAGAGGAAGCAAAGAAAGTAGTCTGACACATGAAGGTACTGCAACAAGGGTAACAATGGTTCAAGGATGAAAATAGCAGAGCAAGTAGGCTGGCCTGTGGAAGGCGTGGGGGAGTTACAATAAGCTAAATATTAATATTTGTTTATTTTATTTATTTGTTATTCAGATAACACCTTTGAGCACAGGAGCTTTTTTTTCAAAAGTTCCAAGTCAGAATAAGACAAAGAACTGAATGTGAGCCAAGTACTCAAAGGGGTTTCAATTTATTCATGGTGTACTGTGCAAAGTACAGTGTGTTATTTTTCTTTGGGGAGGCCCAAGATGATTTCAATTTTTGGGGGAGGCTCAAAATCTTTTCCATGGATTTGGGGAGGCTCACTGTGACAAAGTCTGAGAACTATTGTACTAGACAATGTCACTAGACCATTGCAGGAGTCTGAAGTCACTGAAGTTTTGAAAACTTTAAAGTCTGGTAAATCACCAGGACCTGATGGTTTGCCAAATGAAGTTTTACAACTTCTATTGCCGGAGTTGCTCCCAGAACTGACTTTGGTCTTTAATCATATATTGACTACTCAGACTGTTCCTCTTTCAATGAATATGGGGATTTTGTCTTTTCTTTGTAAAAAGGGGATGCCACAGTGCTTGATAATTGGAGACCTCTTTGTTAAATTCAAACTTTAAACTTCTGGCTAGATTATTGGTGAATAGACTGCAGCTTATAGCTTCAGAAATTATTTCCAGAGCCCAATCTTATGCTGTTACAGGAAGACTTATTCAAGATCATTTATTGCTTCTTCAGGAAATAGTTGAGTCAGGTAAACAGGGAATGGTGGATGGTTTTCTGGTTTCACTTGACCAGGAGAAGGCTTTTAATAGGGTTAGTCATGATTTTCTACGGAATGTTTTGTTACACTATCATATTCCGCCTTTAATGGTAAATTGGCTGAGATGTATCTACAGAACTGCTACGGTTGTTCCAGTAGTTTGAGGCTGGAAAGGATGCAAAGTACAGTTACAGAGGGGAGTGAGACAGGGATGCACACCTAGCCCTGTTCTTTAAGTGGTTTGTTTGGACCCCCTATTAAGAAAGTTGAATGATTCTAATTTGCTTCTTCCAGTTATACTCTAGGGCACTACCTTCCATACAAAGTGCTGTCTTATGTGAATGATATGACTCTTGTAGTTCAGGATGAAAATTCATTAACTCGGGCTATTGGCCTTTGTGCTCAATTTGGTGAGATCTCTGGGGTTTCTTTGAATTTGTAGAAGTGTGTGGGGTTACGTTTGAATTTTACACTGGGATATTCGGGTACTGTGGCACATATATATTTATTTCTACAGGTCCTGTCTCTGTTTTGGGAATTCTATTTGGGCCAGACAATCTAGATGATTTAAATTGGAGAAGGAAATTAAATTTGGGTAAGAAAAAGGTAATGTCCTGGAATAAATGGAAAATAAGTAAAAAAAAAAGAGAATTTATCTTATTAAAACTTTGTTGATTCCTAGTTTTTTATTTATTAGGTATATATTCCCCCCACCTAAACATAGGGAAACGGAATTGCTGAGTATATTTTTTCAAGGTTGCTGGGGCAGCTGACTCAACCCAGTAAAAAGGAATATTTTATATCTCCCCCTAAAGAGGGGAGGTTTAAACATGGTGAATCCGGTTTTATTTTTTAATAGTTTCTTTATTTACAGAAATATTAGGCCTTTATTGGTTGTTCAAGGGGCTGGCTGGGAACCTTTGATTAATAGTAAGTGTGGGCATTGGTTAGACTTGTGGCACTCCAACAAGCTTAAGGTTTTGAAACGATCTCCAGATGTTCCAGAATATCTTAGATGTACTTTTCTTCAGCTTAAACAAAGGATGTTGACAGAAGGTCAGATTAGGTTGTTGTCTAGAAAGCAGTTATATTTTTATCTTTTAGATGTTGTCTGTCATGAGGATGTGGTTTTTCGGCACTGCCCATTAGATTACTCAGTCTGTTTGCTAAAGTTTCTTAATGATAAAAGTATTCCTATTAAAATGTGGGATTTTCACTGGCTGTCGTGTCATGACAAAATAAATGTTAAAGCAAATCAGAGACATTAAAAACTTGAGGAACATTTCTGCAGTAAATTGGATTGTATTCAACAGGAGGAAACCATGGTACATTTATTTTTTACTGTTCTTTTATTAAGGGTTTTGGGAATTTTTTAGCAAACAAATGCAGCTCAGGCACCTGGAGTTCTATAGCTCTGGGTAATTCGCTGTATGGTGTATTCTCAGATGAATGGTGTCACTGGAATTTATACACACTACAACTGATTATGGTAGTATTAAAATTGAATATTTGGTTGTCTAGATGTGGGTATACATTGCAGCAAAAAGAGGGTACGTTCATAGAAATTTATTCTAAGGTAATGTTAGATTTGAGGACTTGTTATTCTGAAGATATACAGAAGTTAGGTAGAAGACAATTGTTAGAATCTTGCAAAAGTTTGCCCTGGGTATCTTCTACCGATGCCCCAATTACTTGAATACATAATATTAGTCAATTGTTTTGTTTTATTGTTCTGACTTGTGTTTCTACACACCTTGATTATTTTGGTTTTATGTGTGGAGTATGGTGTTAGTTACTTTTTTTGTTCACTTGTATGCTGACTTACTCTTCTGTATTATTTTATGTTTTTTTTTAGTTTGTTTATCAGACTGACTGTATTGTTTTCCTGTTCTCATGCTTTGTCAAATAAAAATTCCCCCTACTCTCCTGTAGGAGGCCTATTGTACTACGAGGTGTTTTCATTTCACCACTGATACTGGTGGTGAACAGATGGCTGGGGCTGAGGAAGCCCAGGATGTTTTGCAGAGTGGAATGAGTTTTCAAGCCGAGGGATCCGCTATGGGGTGGCTGGGATGCACCCTTTGGGTAGCCAGCAGACTGCCCAAGATGGCGGTCCCTCATCAGAAGGACTCAGTGAACAGCTCAGTTTAGAGCAAAAACAGCAGTATTTGGCTGCAGAATTGCTCCATGTCAGTGAACAATTGACAACAGAACACATTCGGCAAGCTGAAGATAGAAAACGTAAGCGATTGGAAACTTCACCTGGTACTGCAGTTTCAGAAGGTCTTTCAAAGCTACTCGCAGCCGATGAGAGGTTGGTAGCATCCCATGCAGCAGTTGATTCACCACCTAGGTGAGACAGGAGCGGTGATGATGCAGGGTCTTGGTCACCAGATAAGGCCCTGCTAGCTGCGGGATGGATTCCGCTATCAGACTGCCATTGGAAGCCCAACCCTGAGTTGCTAGCAATTGACAGCCAGTCACCAGCTCAGATAAGTACATTACCTGTTGTTGTGAATGAGGGAGCTATGGACCCTAGTGATTCCCCTACGGGAGACATTTTGGCCCCACTGGAGGGCCACGAGAGTGATGTTGCTGTGGATCACATTTTAAACTCTGGTATTACTACTATTTCTGGTCCCACATCAGGAATGAACCCTGGGGAACCCAAGAAGCTGACATATGCTAGCCACTTTCATCATCCTATAGAATTGGCTAAAAGAAGGAATGCGATCCACCTACGATATGTGGACCCTTGTGAAAATCCCCCTGATAGGTTTTATGTGGGGAAAATTCTACTTAAAAGAAGTATGGGTTTCTCACCCTCAGAGGTTTATGCCCTAATTCATGTGCAGGAGGAATTTACTTTTGATATAAGTTTTCACACTCCTGCTTTGTTGGAAACGTTTTGGTGTCAGTATATAAACCTGAAGACGAATCCCCTATGGTTGGACTTCAGTGTTCTACCCCTTACTAAACAACCCTTTCAGGTAATTACCATCCTTTTTCGGAATGAAAGGGTTACTATAGTGGACATAGTTCATTGGTTGAAGAAATGCTGTGACATACAGGGGAATCCTATGCTCATAATGGATGCCAAGGGGTTTTGGAACGGAGGGTGGAAATTTTGTATTAAACTACATCATGCTGAACATGATTTACTCCACCCACCTAACTGTTTCTTTATTGGATGGGATAAGGGATTTCTCTTTTATCCTGGACAGCCCAAAGTTTCCTTTAAGTGTGGATCCTCTAAACATATAAGCACCTCCTGTGACATTTTAAAGTGTTCTCATTGCGGGTAACTGGGTCACCCCAGTGCTCACTGTTTCCAACAGCCCAAATAGAAACATAGAAACATAGACTTTGACGGCAGATAAAGACTGCTTGGCCCACCTAGTCTGCCCATTTCCCTACCTAGAGGATAAGCTGCAGATCCTATTTAACCAACAACCTATTTCTTCCTACCCCTCCACAAATATTGCCTTATGTTTGTCCCATGCATTCTTGAATTCTCCAAAAGTTTTAGACCCCATAACCTCCTCAGGAAGGCTGTTCCATATGACCACCCTCTCTGTGAAAAAATACTTCCTTACATTGACCCTGAGCCATCCCCTATCTTCAAATTGTGTCCCCTTGTTCTTGCACATCTCTTTTTCTGAAAGATGCTACCCTCTTGGACTTTGTTAATTCCACTGAGGTACTTAAACATTTCTATCATGTCCCCCCATCCCTCCTTTCCTCAAGGGTATACATATTAAGCTCCTTTAGTCTCTCCTAGGCTTTCCTTTAGTCTCTGATGGCCTAGGCCATACTTTTGAGGATTGCCCCTCTGCAGCAAAAGATACGGAGGATGCTGATTTCGGGGTCCAGGATCACTATATTCATTTGGCAGTAAAGCAAGGCCAAGTCCCCTCTGGGGGACACCCACTCTCAACTCTTGGGACAGATATCCAAGTCACTAAGATACAACCATTGGTGACCCCCCCAGTTCAAGCCCTGAGACCCAGGTTTCGGTCAATGAACCCCCTCTGCAAGAAATTGGTTCAGTGGAAGCACCCACTGTCATTAACCCCTCTCTGGGACCCCCCCCCCGAGCCTTCTTCCAGAAGAGAAGATTTTACCTTGGTTTCAGGGAAAAAGGAGAAACTGGCTAAAATAAAGTCAAAACTAAAGAAAAGTGGTCCTGAGGTCCCTTTAGAAACCCAAAACATGTTCACTGTTTTGGCAGATGATCCTATGGACCTGGATACTGTGACTTTAGCGGCTGAGGAATCGTCCCAGGCTGATACCCCGGACGTTTCCCCAGACCAGTCTGATCATTTGACCCATGATGCCAAATGTGGAAGGGTAACGAGAGCTTCTAGCAAAGTAAAATGAAGTCTCTTTTTACATGACCTTTCTGACCTATGGCTTCTTTTACATTTCGCGTAGCATCTTTGAATGTAAATAGCATTCAATCCCTTGTGAAACATCGCAGTACCTATGTACATTTTTTACATATTGAACTAGATTGTTTATTTTTTCAAGATGTGCGTTTACATTCCTTGGAAGACAGGACTGCAGCCACAACTGCATGGATCTGGGGGGACTGTTTCTGGTCACAGGGGGATGATTTGTGTTTGGGGGTGGGAATTTGTTTTTCCTCTTCTCAGGTTCAGGTTATATGTCACTTGGAATTGCAGCCAGGCAGGGCTTTGTTACTTGATGCAAAATGGGATAACCGACTTATCTGTTTTATTAATATATATGCCCCTCAAATTAAATATGATCGAGTGTATCTTTTCGATCTCTTTCCCCTTTATTGCTGACCACCCATCTAGTGATCCGGGTGGGGATTTTAATGTTGCCTTGCCCCCACAAATTGCTGCTCCTTCTGGGAAAAAGATTCACTGTGATGCTCAGTGCCTGGCTCAACTTCTTTGTGAAGTAGAGTTTGTGGATGCCTTTGGTGCTTTCCCTTTTGATAACCATTGCACTTATTTTTGTGGCCCTAGAGCATCTACAATCGATTATTTTTTTGTTACTTCATTTTCAAATATTCAATCAGTTTATTTGCAGGATGTGGCTACATCAGATCATAGGATTTTAACTTTCGTGCTTAGTGATCTCCCGGAGGAGTGGCGGGGACCGGGGACATGGAAATTGAATGTTTCACTATTAACTATCCCCCCTGTTAGAGAAGGCTTTCTCTCCATACTTCAGGCACAGAAATCAGTTTTCTTTTTATATACCAATAGTAATGCTTGGTGGGAGGATACGAAAAAAGAGATTAAAACCTTTTTTCACACTATGATATGGGTGCATTAATGGGAGATTCCGTCGGGATGAGATCTCTTATCTGAGAGATAGTATTTCTTTCTGGAGATCTTTCAGACCCAATTTGGGGACAGAAGATCTTCAGAGGATCAAAGGGTTGAAGGCTGCTTCAGCCTGTAAACAACTTGAGGCCATAAAACTTCTGAAAAATAAACAAAAGTATGGCACCAGTGGGAAATCAAAGGATACTTTACCTTTTGATTCCATGCAACTCCTCCGGGAATGCCATAACATGGAGTACCTAATTACTTCCACAGGACGTCAGGTATATGACAATGTGGGTATCCTAGAGGAAATTACCTCCTATTTTTCCCAAGTTTTTGCTAGTCAGAATTTACCATTAGAGGAGATGAGGCTATGATTAGCCAGTAAGGGTCTATCTCAACTTCCGCTGGAATTGGGGACTCTTTTGACCATACCCATTACGCAGGCAGAGCTGAAAGACGTCATCTGGTCACTTAAATCTGGAACTGCTCCAGGGTGGGATGGGCTCCTGCATGAAGTTTATCAATCAATCAATCAATCAATCAAAATCTTTATTTATTCAGGCGAACATCATTGAGCATAGCTCATTTACAAGATGGACCTGAGTGGTCATAACAAAAAAGGTTACAGAGTGTATACAAAAACATGATATTGAAATAGCACAAATACAAACATTTATGAGTGAGATAGATGTACAATTATTTACATATATACAAGGCAAAGGACAGTAAACCAAAACCTAATAAGGTGAGAAACAAACAGTCTGTAGGGATAAGGCTTGGATAATGGTACATGGGTGGGCATATATGTTTGAGGTTTGATGTGGAAAGGACCAGAGGAATGATAGAAGAATAGGAGGAGCTTTAGAAGGGGGGTGGGAGAGAGGGGTGGGGGTGTGGGAGGACTAGGCCTTGTGGAAGCAATTGCATGAATCTGGGATTAGGCTGGTGTACAGCTTTTTGAAGGATGTAAGGGGATCAGTGTTTCCATTTTCAATGTCTTTTGGATAGAATTCCAGATAAGTGCCAGGAATAACTGATTGCAGCTCTTCCATACCGGTGCAGGTGATAGGAATCTTCAGCAGGATCAGTTTGTTGATCCTCAAGGTGTAGGGTCTGGATGTGATCTGGTTGAAGCAGTCTGAGATGTAGGAAGGGAGTTTGTTTGTCAGAGCTTTGTAGATCCAGGTAGCAGCATTTTTCTTCTTCTTATGTTGCAGGGATGTCCAGCTGACTGCATTGTAGAGAGCAATGATGGGTGCTAGAGGGAAGGTCAGTAATGAATCTAATAGCTCTATGATACAGGGTGTCTAGTTTGTTTAGATGGGAGAGGGAGCAATGACCATAGAGGAAGTCAGCATAATCAATGAGGGACATGAATGATGCAAGGATTAATCTTTGTTTGGAATCTTTGGTCAGGTAGTGTTTGATTCTATAGAATAGACCAAGTCTTTGTCTTAGCTTTTCAGGAGCTCTTCAACGTGGGTAGTATAGTCTAGTTTATTGTCTATCCATACTCCTAGGTATTTGAATTTGTCAACATATTCCAGATTTTCACCAAGGATGGTAGAGAGTTGTGGGAGGGTGAATGATGGGACAGTGGAAGAACAGTTCTTGGGGGCAAGAACATAGCTTTGGTTTTCTTAGCATTTAGTAATAATTTCTTTTTAATAGGTTATGCTGGAGGAGGGAGAATTGAGACTGTAGGAGCTCACAGGCTTTTTGATGGTGAGGATCGCTCACATAAAGTACAGTGTCATCTGCAAAAGGTGGATATTAGAAAGAGAGATTGGAGTCAATATTGTTGATGTAAATGGCAAAAGGATGGGACCCAGGATGGAGCCTTGCGGTACACCTCTTAGGAGTGGCTTAGGGTAGATAGATCACCATCATTCTTTACCAGTTGTAGCCTTCCAGAGAGATAGCATCTGAACCATTTAATAGAGAGTGAGTCAAGGCCTATGGAGTTTAGGGAGGTGATTAGAAGATCATGATCCACAGTGTCAAAGGCTTTGCTTAGATCCAGAAACAGCACAGGTATTATTCTTTTTGTCTAGGGCAGTCTGCCAGTCATTTGTGACTTTTGCTAGTGCAGAGATGGTGCTATGCATAGATCTAAACCCAGATTGAGCTGGATTTAGGAGATTGTTGGTATCAAGGTAGGCAGTTAACTGAGAGTTTACCAGCTTCTCAAGCATCTTGGATAGTATTGGTAAGATGGAGATGGGCCTATAATTATTGAGGTCCATGGGATCACCTGCCTTAAGTAATGGAAACACTTGAGCTGTTTTCCATATTGAGGGGGATAGTACCAGTGACAAGTGATAGATTGAAGAGGTGGGTGAGGGGGGCGGTTAAGGCATACAGTGCTACTTTTAGAAAGTAGGGATCCAGGGGAGTCTGCACCTGCACTTTTGGTGGAATCTAGTTGGAGTAGGAGGTCTTCTACTTCT
Source organism: Neoceratodus forsteri (assembly GCA_016271365.2). Taxonomy (NCBI): domain Eukaryota; kingdom Metazoa; phylum Chordata; order Ceratodontiformes; family Ceratodontidae; genus Neoceratodus; species Neoceratodus forsteri. The sequence goes on from JADMNL010000025.1 coordinate 285,808,673, forward strand.
TTGAACAATATTGGTTTGAATGAGAATGTGGAAGCAACCTTTTGACTCTCAGTAGATTGTAGGTTTAGAGATGATCTTAATAGGTTTGCAGGAGAGGAGTCGAAAGCCAGGCCAGCTGTAGTGAAATGGTCATTGAAGGCATTCAAGATATTTTGCTTGTCGGTGATTTCAATATTATTTAATTGAATTTTGGATGGTAAGACAGGGGTAGAAGTTTGACCTAGGATGCCCTTTATGGTACCCCAGAACCTGGAAGGGTTGTTATAGGAGGCATCTAGTTCAGCTGTGTAGAAGGTGCCTTGGCTTTTCTTACTTGTTTTGTGCAGGAGTTTCTGGCTTTTCTGAATTGGAGCCAGTCATTTGGGTCCTTTGTCTTTCTTGCCCTTTTCCAGAGTTTGTCTCTGGCAAGCAGTCTTGATTTAAGGTCGGCAGAGAACCAGCGACAGGATTTGAGTTTGGTTCTGACACTGGTGAGGGGTGCATGTGAATTGAGGGCACTTATGATTATATCATTTAGGATTTGAAGAGCTGACTCTATTGAGGCTGTGAGATAGAATTCTTGCCAACGTGTGGTGTGGCACAGATCATGGAGATATCCTGTAATATTAAAGTTCTTTTTTGACCTTCGTGGGAGGAATTTTGCAGGATTGGGTGGCTTGATTGTTGATCTAATGGCAGCTATGGGACAGTGGTCACTTATGTTACTGAGAAGTACTCCTGCATAGGGATAATGATGAGGTTTATTTACCAATATAATATCCAGGAGTGTGCTGTTGAGAGTATTCTTTGGGTTGATCCTTGTTGGTTCTTTGATTAATTGAGAGAATCCATAGGTGTCACAGAAGGTTACCAGGGTGCAGATGCATTAGTCAGCCAATTTAAGTTCATGTCTCCTAAGATGATGGTGTCTTCAGGGCCCAGATTAAGTATGGATCCTAAATGGGATAGGAGTTTGAGGCCTGCAGAGGGGGCCTATAGCAACCAACCAGTTGAAAGGAAGATGTGTTGGGAAGGGTTATTTTAATAGACAAGCATTGAATTCATTTGGTTGAGATGTAGAATTGAGGCAGGAAGCAGAGATATTTGCTTTGACATAGATGGCTACCCCACCGCCCCTGGATAGACGGTCAGATCTGAAGAGCTGATAGTTGGGAAGGTTTATTTCACTATCTTTTGTTGCAGATTTGAGCCATGTTTCAGATATAACCAGACAGTCAGGTAGGGTGTGTGCAACCCAGGCCTGTATTGATGAGAACTTTTTTAGGAGGCTGCAGGCATTGAAGTGAAGAAAACTCAATCCATTTATGGAGGTTAGGTCAGTTGGAGAGATCGAGCTTTCAGTGGGGCCAGGGTTGATTTCCACAGTGCCAACACAGACCAGCAGAAGAAGATTAACTTGATGAGGGCACCAAGTGATAGGAGTAGTGAGCAGTCAGGCAGTTTTTTCTTCTTTCTTGGGATCCAATATATAGTGGGTGATGATCCTGCTGCATGGTTATCGAGTTTATCATAGATTGCCAGCTTAATGGACAGGCGTAGGGAGTAATTGTAGTGCCAGTATGGTAGCAGGGGGATAGAGGAGTTCCAAACTGTTTGTGAGCCTTTTTTTGGGATTCCCGAAGGATTATTGTAAAGAAGCGGTAGTATAAGTATGTATAGTTTAGGGGTATCCACTGGGGACAATAGAGGGGGGTAGTGTTGAGTGGTCGCCCTAAGCACCTCGGTATGGGTTCCAACAGTTATCTCATCTGGATCTAAGGAAGGTGAGAAGCAAAGCAGCAGTAGTAGGTGCAGTAGCATGGTGGCGGGTAGGAGAGGGTTAAAGAAAGTAAGATGATGTGAAGAAATGAGCTGGAATTGGCTGGGAGAATAGCTATGGGCGGGGATGAGATTTGGCGGGAAGGTGTGTATAAAAACACCCTGAAGTGGGGTGGGGGGCAGGCAAAAATGTTGCGGCTTTCCCGTACCTTTTCAGCTTTCTCCCCGGCCTCCTGGTTCCCTTCTACGGCTGTCGTGTGCATACCGCTTCAGGCTCGGAGCCCCTCTGGTGTGTGTGTCCTCGAGGCAGGCCGGCTAGAAGGGAGGGACAGAGGAGAGGCAATCAGAAGAAGCACTTGCAGGCAGTGGCTTGCTAGAGGTGCTAGATTGTAAAACTTTGCACAACAAAGACTGGGAGGGTGGGGGGGTTGAGGCCTGGCGTCTAGCCCAACACAAAATTGACCAAAAGACTGTAATTACTATCTAAACAGGTAAGTATGCATTTCACAGAAGTACACAGTAAAACAGCAAAACAGCCCTTTTTAGAGAAGTTAACTTTACAGTACAAACACAAGCAATCTCGAACCAGTTTTGGTGGTGCAAAGATACAGCAAAGTCAATGGGGTAGGCGCACAATCAGAGGCTGGCAAGTGGTGGTCACCTTCCGATTGGCTGTGCAGCTTTCCCGTACCTTTCTGGCTTTCTCCCCCGGCCTCCTGGTTCCCTTTTCGGCTATCCGGTGGCCGCCCGCCCGCTGGCAGCTCGGAGCCCCTCTGGTGTGTGTGTGTTCTCGAGGGCAGGCCGGCAATCAGAGGCTGGCAAATTCGGCGGTCGAACTCCGATTGGCTGTGCGGCTTTCCTGTACCTTTCTGGCTTTCTCCCCCGGCCTCCTGGTTCCCTTTTCGGCTGTGCGGTGGCCGCCCGCCCGCTGGCGGCTCGGAGCCCCTCTGGTGTGTGTGTCCTCGAGGGCAGGCCGGCTTTCTGGCTTTCTCCCCCGGCCTCCTGGTTCCCTTTTCGGCTGTGCGGTGGCCGCCCGCCCGCTGGCGGCTCGGAGCCCCTCTGGTGTGTGTGTCCTCGAGGGCAGACCAGCTTTCTGGCTTTCTCCCCCGGCCTCCTGGTTCCCTTCTCGGCTGTGCGGTGGCCGCCCGCCCGCTGGCGGCTCGGAGCCCCTCTGGTGTGTGTGTCCTCGAGGGCAGGCCGGCTTTCTGGCTTTCTCCCCCGGCCTCCTGGTTCCCTTTTCGGCTGTGCGGTGGCCGCCCGCCCGCTGGCGGCTCGAAGCCCCTCCGGTCTGTGTGTCCTCGAGGGCAGGCCGGCTTTCTGGCTTTCTCCCCCAGCCTCCTGGTTCCCTTTTCGGCTATGCGGTGGCCGCCCGCCCGCTGGCGGCTCGGAGCCCCTCTGGTGTGTGTGTCCTCGAGGGCAGGCCGGCTTTCTGGCTTTCTCCCCCGGCCTCCTGGTTCCCTTTTCGGCTGTATGCGGTGGCCGCCCGCCCGCTGGCGGCTCGGAGCCCCTCTGGTGTGTGTGTCCTCGAGGCAGGCCGGCTTTCTGGCTTACCCCGGCCTCCTGGTTCCCTTTTTCGGCTTCTCTGGGGTGGCCGCCCGCCCGCTGGCTCTCGGGAACCCCTCTGGTGTGTGTGTCCTCGAGGGCAGGCCGGCTTTCTGGCTTTCTCCCCGGCCTCCTGGTTCCTTTCCCCGACTATCCGGTGGCCGCCCGCCCGCTGGCGGCCTCGGAGCCCCTCTGTGTGTGTGTCCTCGAGGGCAGGCCAGCTTTCTGGCTTTCTCCCCGGTGTCCTGGTTCCTTTTACCACGGCTATGCGGTGGCAGCTTGCCGCTGGCTAGCGACTTCCGGAGCCTCACGGTGTGTGTGTGTCCTCGAGGGCAGGCCGGCTTTCTGGCTTTCTCCCCCGGCCTCCTGGTTCCCTTTTCGGCTATGCGGTGGCCGCCTGCCCGCTGGCGGCTCGGAGCCCCTCTGGTGTGTGTGTGTCTGGTGGTGTGTTTATAAAAACATTTGGGACATTTTAGGACCAGAGTTCAGTACAGGTTTAAATAATTGTTTGTCCCAGCATCAACTCTCTAAGAGTATGCTGGAGGGACTTTTGATCTTGATTTTTAAGGGAGGGTTTCGGGGTGACTTAAAACAATGGCAGCCGCTCTCTCTCCTTAATACCGATTATAAAATATTAATGAAGATTTTGAGCAATCGGTTGGCAGGTATTATTGATAAGGTTGTGCATCTGTCTTAGTTTAGTGGTATCCCAACGAGACGGATCAGGGATGCTCTCATCCTAATACGTGAGATCCTACATAAGGCAACTACAAAAGAACTATTTGGGCATTTGGTCTGCTTAGATCAGTCACAAGCTTTTGATCGGGTAGAATATGTGTATCTGTAGGAGACTTTACAATTTTATGGTTTTCCATCTACCTTTATTGCCTGGCTCCAGACTTGTTATAAAGGGATCAGTCTCATACCTAGTATAAATGGTTGGGTGGGTAGAGAAGTTTCGGTACATAGAGGGGTGAGACAGGGTTGCCCCCTTAGCCCTTTATTATATATTTTATCACTGGATTCATTTTTGCATGCTCTACATGGGACGGAGTCAATAACCGGGCTTTCACTAGGGTCTAATGATAGGCAAATTGTTGCTCTAGCATTTGCAGATGATTTGGAGCTTTTTTTAGCAGATAGATCTCTTTTACTAGACTTTTCAGTTATTTCTGGGTCCAAAATAAATACACTGAAAAGTGGTATTTTGCTTTTGGGGTATGATGCAGGTGATGTGTCATTAATCTGGGGGAATACCTGTAGATGGGACTTATAGGAGAATTTTAGGTGTGTACTTTGGTGGAGATGACTCTCAAAGATATAACTGGGAATTGCTTTTGATATCAGCTAAAGAGAAAGTAGCCCGCTGGGACAAATGGCAGATGTCTAAGGTTAAACTTATTTATTTGATTAAGGCATTTCTATTATCGCATTTTTTATTTCTAGCCACTGTTTTTCCTCCCCCGATGAACTTGGAAGCATCTGTCTATAGTGTTTTTTTTCAATGTCTGTGGAGAAGTAGACTGAACCCAGTTAAGAGAGGCACTATTTATCTACCTATACAGGAGGGAGGCTTGGGTATGTTAAACCTGGTAGTTTTCTTTTATGTTAATTTCATTTACTATAACCTTATGCCACTTTCAAAAAATGACATTAAAATATGGACTCCCTGGGTAGAAGATGAAATTGGGCCCTTAATAACTGATTGGGACCCGGCTACCTATCTTCCACACCAGACCCGGGTAGCACACTTGTCAACTCATTTTACTGGAGTAGTGAGTAAATTGAAGGTATGGAAGATTATGAAAAACTCTCTCCATACCTATTCCAAGAAATCCCTGTATAGTTGGATAATAGGTTCCTTTTTTATGTTTCTCCATGGTACTCAGTGTTATCTATTGAACAACAATCCTTGATAAATTCCTTTTTATCCAGCAAAAGACTCCCGTTTTATATGAGGGACTTTGTCTGGTTTTGTACACGTAGAAAATTGGGTGTTTGAGGTAATTTAAAACATAAGGAACTTAAGGAACGCACTTGCCCCAGAGGAAATTAACGTCTAGAGCTGGTTGAGACCTTCTCACATTTTTTATTGGACTGTCCTTTTGCTGTATCCTTCTGGGAAGTATCCCATAAAAAATGGCCTTTGAACCCTTTTAACACCAGTCTCCTCAAATTTTGACTGAAGGAGTGCTGCCAGGAGCATGGGCCAAATTTGATGCTATTACAATCCGGATTTTGATGAGTTTTATTAGTCACCAACTATGGCTGGCTAGGTGTGGCTGGTCCCTTCGAAAACAACTGATGACTGGTGAACAGGTATTACTTTTGCTACAGAAAGCTGTGATGAGGTGGCAGGCTATGGAAAAGAGTAGAGTTCTTCCAGAACTGTATAAATTGTGGTGGAAAAATATGTCCTGGTTGGACACAGGTTGATTCTGACTCATTTTCATTACGTTATAGGGCTTGGAGAGAACCATAAGCCATTCATTAGATTATTGTTTTCTTGTAGGGGGTCTTGTGACTCAGCTTCTAGATCCCCAATTTGGGAGGGGGAGAGGTTTGATTTTCAGCTACTTGGGGGTTCCTTTTTTGAAATATTTTTTTTGTTTGTTTTTTCAGGCATAATAAAGAACTGGTCATTTCTTTTGATAATATTTTCCTTTTCCGTTTTCTCTCGTGTGAACTATTTCTTTTTCAGTAGGCTATATGATATGTTTCTTTCAAAAATGATACATATCATAACACCTTATAATTTTGTGTGGGAGTGAAGAGTTTTTACACCTACAAACTAATGCTTTTGTATATCCATGCCTGGAGCAATGTTTAGTTTGGCTTTTTTTCCCTTTGGTAGCATGATTTTGAGTGTTCTAACTCTCTTATGTATGTCTTTTACTTTTCAGTTTTTTTTTAATATCATATTTTCCCTTCCCCTTTTGTGGGGTTTTAGTATTCTTATATATTGTACTTTAATGTTTTGTATGGATGTTGGACTCATTGTTTATACCTATCCTCCAGTGTTGTACTATGATTTTGTGTGGTGTAACACTTTTGTGTATATATTTTGCTTTCCAGTTTTTGAATAAAATATTCTCCTACTCTTTTCGATAAGTGCCATGGGATCTTTAACATCCACCTGAACTACCACCAGTCTAGGCAGATGGGACCTTGGTTTAACGTCTCATCCGAAAGACGGCACCTCAGCAGTGCAGCACCCCTCTCATGCTGCACTACAGTGTCAGTATTGAGATATTAACCCAAGTGCCAGACATGGGAACTGAACCCACAGCCTTCTGATCTCCCGGCCTCAGAGGCGAGTGTGTTACCTACTGAGCCACTGACACTAGTACACACTGTGCCGCGTACATTGAATAGTGCTGTGATGCACAATTAATGTATGCAATGCAAAAAATAGGAGAGGACACCTACATATACCCCACACAACGATATTTAGCCCAAATGTGTGACACATTCATCGTTCAAACTGAAATAGTGCCACACAAAATAAGGATTATAAAGTGGAGCCCTTAACCCAGTGCAGCCACACAGGAAGGCTGTGTACAAGCTGAAATGGTGCTCATTGCGTTCCACATGGCGAATGTCATGGCAGACCTGAGTTGAGTGAGGGAAGGCAATGCACCCAAAGAGGAACAAGACAAAGCCTGCAGACGGTACACCCAACAGAGATGGTACTGGTCATGGGTGACATTTAAACAGCGCAGTGACACCCACATTGTGGACTAGTACCATCTCAACAGGGCCATCCTCAGACAACTCTGTGAGCTAGTACATGAGGAGTTGAAGGCGCCAACATGGAGAAGCCATGCCATGACACTAGAAACAAAGGTCACAGCAGCCCTGTGCCTCCTTCCAGATACCGGTGGGTGACACCACTGGTATCACCCAGTCGGCCACCTCCCACCTCCTGAGCCAGTTACTCAGTGCCCTGCTGCCATACGCTGGGGTGTTCATGCAATTCCCCAGCATACCAGGACAGCGTACAGCAACCATGCAATGCTTCTATAGGATTGCACATCTACCAGCAGTCCTAGGTGCCATTGACTGCACCCATGTGGCCATCAGGGCATGACCTGGTGGTGATAAGGATATATATGTGAATAGGAAGGGTTACTACTCGATCAACTGCCAGGCAGTGTGTGATGCCACAGGGCACATTACAAATGTCATGGTAAGGTTTCCTGGAAATGCACATGATTCCTACATCTGGCAACGGTCCACTCTGCACCACTGATTTTGAATTGGGAGACATACCCAGTGGGCATCTTGTTGATGAGTGTGAGCAAAGCCAGGAAAATAGTGGAATCATACCACAATGGGTACTAACATGTCTCTGTCCTCCACACAGGTAACATCACATACCCCCTGCAGCTGTGGATGCTCACACCAATTCTGTGGCCCACGTCCCAAGCAGAGGAATGTTACAATGAGGCACACACGGCAACCTGCAACATCATTGAGCATGTGTTTGGCATGCTGAAATGCAGTACAGAAGCCTAGACAGATCCAGGGGTGCTCTACAGTATAGCCCAGACAAGGTCAGTGGCATATTCCTTCCCTGTTCTATCCTACACAACATGGCACTTGACCATAGAGTAGTTGTCTAGGACCTGCAGGGTGACAATGAGAAGGACATGGAGTCACCAGAGGAGGGGGAGCATGAACAGACCAACAGGAGGAACCAATGACAGACTCAGCAAGGACGGGAGTGTAGGGTAAGAATAGTGGAGGAACATTACGAGCCAAGAAGGTGTGTAAAACAAGCACATGGGGCATGTCATGGCCACCAGCATACAAACTGTGGGGAAATGCACTGGGGGCAGTATGTTGAGGGTGAGGAGCTGGAGTACATGCCCACAGTACATGCGCATGTGTGTGCCAGATGGAAACTGGCCAGCTCACAGAATGCGCAAGATGGAACACATGCCACACTGGTATGGCTGGTGTGTCGGCAAGGGTCAGAGAGATACCATAGTACATACACATATCGGTAAGGTGCAGGCACACTCATCACACCAATGCCAGCCCCAGACCACCAGGCAACACATCCAGGGGTGGAAATATCATCCATATATGTGACAATGCCACAGGGGCATTGTGTAGGGTTGGTCTGGTTGCAGAGGGTGTTGACACAGCAAGCCCATAGGCATCAAGGGGCACATGGCAGCCTGCCTGTGGATGGAGGGGTCACGGGCATGTTACGCAGAACCCGGACTCTCCATGTGCTGTGTCCAGAGCTGCCATGGACATGCATGGTGCATTGACTACGTGAGGTGGACGAATGCAGTGGGGAGATCCAGCATATGTCAGGGGAGTCACCCACCCTGGTAGGGGTAGATCAATGTGCCCATATGTGGCCACTAGATGGGCTTGGTGTGGGGACGTGAATACCATGACCAGATGTGATGGGATGTGACAGCCCATGGGACGGGGTGGTGAGAGTGCTGCTGGTAGGAGTGCAGGCAGTGGGAGTGCAGGTGGTGGGAGTGTGGGCAGTGGGGGTGTGGGGAGCATGGGTGGTACCAGTGCTGCTGGGGTACAGAGGAATGGAAGGGCAGCAGAACCCTGGGATCGGCAACCACTGGCTGCTGGTGCCTGTTGGACCACGTGCCATTCACCATCATGTGCAAAATGGGCTGCGGCGAGGTCATGTATAGTGTCCATGATCACAATAAACCCTGCCACAATCTCCACCTATATCCCATGGAGAACCTCCATATGTTCCACATGGTGGACAGCAATCTGCTCCTCATGGAGGTGCATCTGTGCATGCAATCCCTGCTCTGACTCATGGAGGGGTTCCTGGCCCTCCATGGCAGCTGTCAGAAGCCGTGTGTGTGCAGCAAGCTGTGTGTCATTGGGCATGTGTGCTGGGATGTTGGCAGCCTGCTGTTGGGGAGGTGGTGACAGATGTGCAGGTGACACAGTTTGTGACACCCCCACATCTGTCTGCTGGGGTGGTGGTGATAGGCCACATGCAGGGACCACACGTGTATGGGGTGCCTGAACCCGTGCATGGTCAGGCTGTGGCTGGGCACCTTGCACACAGGGTTGTGGGTGATGGTCACTGTGGCCCTGTTACTGCACCTGTGTGGGGCGTGTACTCTAGCCCTGTTGCTGCACAGTGGCCACCTGGCTGTAGTGTTCAGGTTGCTCCATAGAGGCCAGCCCTGGATGACAGCATAAGGTAGGTGCAGCATCTAGAGGGTTGACCAGTGGCAACTGGGATGTGGTGGCGCTACTGCTAAATGTGCCGGTGTTGTCTCCAGACTCTGTGGGGATGTCCTGTGCAGCAAGCAGTAGGATGTCCCCAAACAGGGAGATGGTCTTATTGTCATCATCATCAACATCAATGTCTGTTTCCCTCAGGGTGTGTAAGCCCAGGTCCAGGGCCTCCTCCTCCTCCTTCTCCTCCTGGGCCCCATCACCTGGGTAGGCCATGATGTACCTGGTCCCTGGGGACATCACCTGTCCCTAGGATGGATGCTGCTGTGGAGAGAGAGAATGTAGGTCACAGTCAGATTGCAAGGTCATGGAAACAATAAACTGTAACAGGCACACCTAGGTACAAATGCACACACAGCCATGGCATGGGTCACACTTGACAGAGGATACAGAGCTGCACTGCATGGCCCAGGCATGACATACAAAGAGTAGGCAGTATACCACAGTGGTTTAGGGCACTGAGCTGCAAATCTGAGACTTGGGTTTGAATCCCACAGCCCCCACTTGCATACTGTGTGACCCTGAGCAAGTCGCTTAACTTCTTTGTGCTTCCATGTCGCACCTGGAAACAAGCTTCGGCTTAGTGTGTCTTTCCTGGTTAAACATTTCCCTTTTCCCTTTCCTTATACCCCACTGTAGAATGCACACAGACACAGCAGCATCACAACAGTGTACACACAGTTCCACCCACCAGTGCGAGTAAAGACAATATACACATGCTACACCCTGGCCAACTACATGTAACATGCAACACATGTACGTACATTGCCAGAATGGGCTGACACCTGTCTCAAATCCACCACCAGGTAAACCCCAGAAGGCAGTCCATTGGACGGTGCCGGCCATCAGCTCCTCAGTTGGCATCAGCTTGGTAGCCTTGGATGGGCCCCCACCTGTGGCCTGCAGTTCGGACCATGCCCTGGCCAGCAAGTCCTTGGTCCAGACACGTATGCCACTTGCCCTCCTGTGGCACTGTTGTAGTGTCTGGCATATGTGGCCCTGGGCATTGACTGTTTCAGTCACCTCCTTGCGGGCCTGTTCTTGCTCCTGGGGTTGTGCCCCCCAAGCCTGATCGACAGTTCCTCCCTGGCCATATAAGCCTCAGTCAGGGTCCGTAGCTCCTCAGAGCTGAATTTAGGTTGTCTGTGTTGTGCAGAGGACATATATGGCACTGTTGAGAAACAAATGTGGAGACAGCCTCATAAACATGGCCAAGAACAGTTAAAAACCAAACAAAAACAAAGAGAAACAAACACACAGTACACCTACCTTGAAGGCTGCAGTACCTATCAGTTAGCTATGAGGTGTGGTGGTGATGGTGGGCCCTTTTATAGTCCCTAACATGTAAATGAACTGAATACATTCCAGTAATGAGTTGCAAATGGTCAGTTAGGGTGCTGACTGTGCACCGAGGACATCCGCATAAGCTGGCTGAAAATTGCAAAATTGCGCTATGCACTGCCATCAACATACTGCGTATTCTTAACTGCTCCACGGAACACTACAGCACACCTCGGTTGATGTTTGCACAATTGATGCCATACGTCATAGTGTTGCACCAGATACAGTGCCATAGTATAACGGACAACAGTGCGCCATCGCACAAGCGCCATACCCATGCTCCATAGTAGACTGCAGCACGTGTCTATTGACTAGCGCAGTGTGACTGATGCAATTTATCGCCATCCATGACCTTCACAATATGATGCGATATATGTGCCATGCATGTGCGGTACCATGGCGTAACTGGGTGCACATTGCTGTGCAGTTCCACACTGTCGCACATGCGCAGTGTCACAGCTGTAATTCCCTATCTCACATAGGCATGGCACTAACACCAGTATCGCGAAGCTTACCAATGATGCCCTATCCTGCAACATATGCGGGTTTCAGGCCTGCTAAAATGTGGTTGGGGGTGTGTGTGGTACAGCAGAATGTCCAGGACCAGACGACCCATGGCATACACCATGTGGGACCAGTGGTTGACAGATGTTGAACTGGCAAACCTGGTGGACCTAGTGGTCATCAGAGAAGGCCAGCTATTTGGCACTGAAGACCTGGACAGGTCCACGTGCCAGGTGTGAACCTCCATAGCCACTCTGCTGACCAGGAGGACCAGGGTACAGCACACAGAGGAGTAGTGCCGTAACAGGTATGGAGGCTTGAGATGAAGGGACAGGGATTGGTTGGATCGGTTCCACACCATGGTGGAGGAGGGCACTGTGTCTTGCCCAGGTATGTACACCATGATAATGTGTGACTTGTAGGATGTATTTCTCTGGTGGGGCTATGTCTGTGTCCGACAGTGACCTGTGTGGAGTGTGGCATGGTGTTGTTATCGATCTACAGTTGCAGAACTCCATGCTGCATATTGTTCTGTTGTATTTGGCACAGACGTGTCACGCCCTCTCTATAGTGCAGATGTCAAGTGGAACATGTTAGTTTATGTTCTACAAAGGGCAACACCTACCTTCAGAGGCTGACAACATGCTGAGCATTACCACTGTACATCATGCTGACCAGGGAATAGTGCCATCAAATGCCAGGCACACAATGTGTGATGATGGGATGGCCACAGGACCACTGCATTGCACCTGTGTCTCCCCTGGACATGGCACAATGTGGTAACTGGCACATATGTGCTCAACACTGACATAGGTGACCAATACACTATGTATGCCCCATGTGCACCATGATTGTGTGCTGGCACACATACTATGACCACCTGTCTCAATATGCTTATATATGTACGCACACCATCGGAAGATGCTGTACAGTACATTGTGTTGCAGGTTCCAATTGCACATGTTCCACTATGTACCACCAGTTTTGGTGCTAGTAAACACCCCCATTTAATCCACAGCTGTCAGCAGTCTGTGTCATGTATGTACATACCTGTCCTGCATCCCACCCTTGGGGCCCATGATTCCTGTACATAAGGGTCATGGACAACACCATTCCCTAGCAACATACCAGTTGCACTGTGGCACATATATTTTCACTACGGTGCTATGCCAATTGACATGGATATGTCATGTGGTACTGGGTGCCCGTTTGGCATCTCCGTGACACAGTGTGGCAGTTACCATGTCGCAGCAACAAGGTATGCAGCTGGCATACGGATGAATGTGTCATACGAGTGTCCACTGTGTGTCATGCAGCCCATCCTGTAACTGTCGTAGCACTGTTAGCAATGCCACCATATATCCATCCAGTAGTATCTGGTGCAGGTCATGGGTCACAGTGCTAACAGGTGCACAGCTACTGTGGTATGTCATGCCATGACATGTACAGGTGGACCTGCGTAAACATACACATGTAGATGCCTGTCTGGGACATGGTTACCATTAAGTGCATTTGCACATGTGGCCACCCCTCACACCACAGCTATGTGGCCCTGTGTCTGCCCATGTCACACCAGTGGTTGAACAGTACACTGCCTTGGTATGCACACAGCCATGACAGTGACCGGCATCCAGTGTTGTCTTACTGCCGTGGCTTCCCATTGGTTTCACATGTCCGTCTACATCTGTGCAACCCATTAAGGTGTGATCAAGGCATTGGAATGTCCATTTGTTGACCCATGTACCCGTTGCAGCCCACCCGGCTCCACCCACTGGGGTCATTGCCCATCCTGCATGTTGGTCACTCATGGTGCACAATGGGGGTGCACCCCCAGCCTGGCTGACTGCTATGTCACCCAGTATCATAGGGCATGGCTCACAGGATGCTCACAACACATTGCACATGCACAGCCCACAGTCAGGGGATAGATGCAGGGTGTCACATACATTACGTGGTACACCCACCGACAACATGTACAATGTACTATCATTGTCAGTGTCAGTGGCTCAGTAGGTAGCACACTTGCCTCTGAGGCCGGGAGGTCAGAGGGCTGTGGGTTCAGTTCCCACATTTGGCACTTGGGTTAATATCCCAGAACTGACACTGTAGTGCAGCATGAGAGGGGTGCTGCACTTCTGAGGTGCCATCTTTCGCATGAGATGTTAAACCGAGGTCCCATCTGCCTGGACTGGTGGTAGTTCAGGTGGATGTTAAAGATCTCATGGCACTTATCGAAAAGAGTAGTGAAATTTCCCCCTTGTCCTGGCCAAATTTCCCTCATTCACTAAAATTACCACCAATAGCTTAATCTGGTTCAAGGTCAGTTGGCATTCATCTGTATCCCCCTCCCCCATGTCATGCCTGAAAATAGGCAGGATTTGTCTAGTGCACTTACCCGGGCAACAAAAACTAAATAAAAAATAAAATTGGAATGTCTGAGTATTGTGGTAGTGTTTTGGGGGGGTGAGCAGTGTCCTTTCCAATACAGTGCCTATGTATAGGTACACTGTATAGTCTATCCACTGTTGAGGGTGCATCCATTCTCTTGTGGGTGTCATTTAGAAATCCAAATTGCTGCATCATATTTGGGTGGACTGCGGGGGCCATGTGTGATGATGCATGACTCTGAATGTGTCTTTGTCATTGTGTTCTCATTGCAGACTGAGAAGCCAAGGCACGAGCCAGACAGGCCAACAGGCAGACCAGTGAGGTCACAGAATGGGCCAGACAGCAGCGCACAGCACATGTTTTGCTGTGACGACAGTCACTTGAGTATGCATTGTGAAACACATTGCCATGCCCATTCTGTGCTGCACTTTCACTGTGATGCATCCACTGTGGCCTTGCATTCACTGCATGTGGGTTTGTGTCATGCAGTCACACATGTACTGCATCCACCCTTTGCTTCATGGCCTTCCCCACTCTGTTGGCCACCATAGGGGACCCATGTCTAATCCCATGCTCCGGGCACTGTGCACATCATAGTCCTGTTATGTGGCACTTGGCATGCCCAATGCAGCTGTGTAGTCCAATTTTGTGTTGGACACACATTGTCTGCAGGTCAGCCCTGCACATGGTGCATGCAGGCACCCTATGCAGAACATGTAGCAGCCTGTGTGTCCCTTTCATGCTACATGTGGGGTACACTTGGGCCATCTATAAATTTGTCCATAGGTGTAGTGACGGGGTAGTCATATGGTCCCCACACGTTCCATGGTGAGTGATGGCCTGCATAGACAGGTCCAGCTGACCCTCCCATCCAGCCCTTGGTGTGGTTGGGGTATACGGTGACTCGAGTCTGTGCCACTTTCAGCTTCAGGGGTCTCTGCATAGTCCAGTGTGTCAGACCTCCTAGACAAAACACCAGTTGCACTGTTGTAGGTATGTGTCCGTCTGATGTCCCCACACACCCACGTACCTGTCGCAACCTGTTGTGTGTGTCCCCCAGATGTGTTGTCACATTAATGTGTGTGCCCCTTCACAACTATCCCAGACCCCTTTAGGGTCTACCATACATAAACTGTATGCCGCTGTGATCCAGTGGACTAGTCCCCCACACACCCCAGATATCGCCCTCATATCTGGTGCTATGCCCTTATACTTGGGATGTACGTTGTTTGCATTTCATGGTATGTTACTGTGTTGTGCCCAGATATGATACCTCTGGATAATGGGATGCCCATAGCCACCACCTGTGAGTGCAACATTGTGTAGCCATGCCCAGTGCAGCATTTGTGACACCCATGGCAGGGGTGGGCAGGCATGACCTTCTCACATGTGTCAATGGGGGATGTGTTGCCACAGCACACACCTTTGGCCATGCATCTCGTGTGCTTGTGGGCATGGCTGTACATTACTGTTCACAGAATCATAGAAATCTGACAGCAGAAAAGGACCCCTCTGGCCCATCGAGTCTGCCTCTTCCCCTCCTCTACTCGTCACCTATGTCAGGGGACCTCTCCTTCCCTCTACTTGCCAACCCCTTATGTCTGTCCCATGCCCTCTTGAATCCCTCCCCAATTTCAGTCCTCACCACTTCCTCTGGTAGTTTATTCCAGGTCTCTATCACCCTCTCCGTGAAGTAATGCCCCCTCACATTGCCTCTAAATCTTCCTCCTTTGAGTCTTGGACTATGACCTCTAGTTTTAGCCTTCACCTTCCTTTTGAATAAGCTCTCCTCCCTCACCTTATTGATCCTGTCATGTACTTAAATGTTTCTATCATGTCCTCCATCTCCCTTCTAGTCTCTAATGGGTACAGATCCAATTCCCTTCACCTCTCCTCATATGGCTTCCCCTGCATACCATCTTGGTTGCCTTTCTCTGAACCCTCTCAATCCCATCAATGTCCTTGCATAGGTGTGGTCTCCAGAACTGGACCCCATACTCCAGGTGTGGCCTCACCATGGTTTTATAAAGTGGCATCAGTACCTCCCTCCTTCTGCTAGCTATGCCCCTCGCAATGCATGCCAACATTCTATTCACCTTTCCCACCACTTTGCTGCATTGGTTACCTACCTTAAGGTTGCTCGATATTATAATCCCCAGATCTCTCTCCTGCATAGCTGGCTTAAATACCTCCCCCTCCTGCCGAGTGTAAGCAACTTGCTGGTTTTTATACCCCATGTGCATCACTGCACACTTTTTGGCATTGAATTTCAGTTGCCAAGTTTCTGACCACCCTTCCAGAATCTTCAGGTCCTCCCTCATAGCCTCCACCCCCCTGGGGTGTCCACTATATTGCAGATCTTCATATCGTCTGCAGAAAGGCACACCCTCCCCTCCAGCTCATCCGCTATATTTGTTTTATTTTATTTATTTTAGTCTTTGGTAACTGGGTAAGGCCCACTAGGCACAAGTGTCTGTTTTCAGGGGCGACCTGGGAGCATTGGGCGGTTAAGTGACTTGCTCAGAGTCACACAGTATGCAAGTGGAGGTTGTGAGAATCAAACCAAGGTCTGGTCTGCTGGATGTACCAAGCTCGTTCACAGCTCATTACTCTAACCTTTAGGCTGTACTGCCAGGATTGCTATATCACTGATATAGATATTAAAAAGGAGGGGTCCCAGTATCGATCCCTGTGGCACCCCACTCGTCACCCCATCTCCTTGGAATGTACCCCATTTACCACCACCCTCTGGCTTCTGTCCTTCAACCAGTTTTCCACCCACCTGGTTATTTTTTGTCCCATCCCTAAGCTTTCCTGCTTATTTAGCAGCCTTCTGTGAGGGATGGTGTCGAAAGCCTTGCTGAAGTCCAGATAGGTCATGTCCACCGCGCCCCTCCCTGATCAACCACCTTCATCACCCAATCAAAGAACTCTATTAGGTTCATCTGAAATGATCTCCCGGTTATGAAGCCATGCTGCCTATCATCCTGCAGGAGGCTGTCCACCATCTAGTTTACCACCCTTTCCTTTGTTAGTACTTCCATCATCTTACCCACCACTGAGGTGAGGCTGACCGGGTGATAATTTTCAGTCTTATCCTTGCTGCCCCCCTTATGCAGTGACACCACATCTGCCTTCTTCCAGTCACTTGGCACACACCCTGTATCCAGGGACATGTTAGACAGCCTCGTCAGAGGTTCTGTTAACCATGTGTTGCCACTGGCATTTCCTGACAGCCACTCCAGACAGTCTACACCTCCATGTCAATGTGCTGCCTGAATGTAACGCACATTGACAACAATGTCCACCTCCTGTTCCTCTGCTACATGCCCACACATGCGACCATCTGTATGCACAACCTCACCCATTTTGCAGGGTGGTATCTGTGCCGTGCAGTCATGTATGTTGCCACTGCCATGGAGCTGTGCATTGTCCACTACCATATGCAGTGTGTGTAAGCCTATCCTGTAAGGCTGATGTGCCAGATGTAGCCAGTGACAGGTGTAAGCCCCACTGTGCGCTTTCTGTGGTGGGGACATGGGTATGTACCATGGTCATGTGCAGACACCTTTGCCCCGTGTGGTCAGTGCATAATTGTGGCCCTGTGCTGCACCACGCATTTCCATTGCAGAGGTCAGCATTTAATCATGCATTCATTAGCCAGCAGGACTAGTGACTGGGAATATCCACTGGACCCACAGACATTTTCAATAGCCCAGCTGATGTACCTACTGAACCATTGCCTTGTCCACTACAGGTCCACAGGGCTAGTTAATGGGTGATCTTACTGGCCCATTACTAAATATACCAGCATTTCACTAGCAGGACTTGCTGAAGGGTGTCCAATTCATAACATCTTAGATGCCATCTATGTTTAGCCATGTTAAGTAACTCTTACGTTGTAAGTTGTTGTTAATGTATTCTTAACCATTCTGTAACAAGTTACTCATGATTATTTTCTTGTAATGTTCCTGAAATAATTATTAATCCAAATATATTAACAAAAAACTTCAACCCCTGCATTGTCTTATGCACAGCTGTTCCCACAGCAGCCTGACCTTGGGTGTATCTGTGGGTTGGGGGTGGTGTTGTTTGCCCCCATGGGTCCACATTGCATCCCATCCATCCTTGCTTGCATTGGAGTGCAACTGTGGACAGTCATGACCAACTGTGGGGGAGGAGGGCTGCCACCATCCCTCTCCCATAGGCCTGGTACCAATGACTGTCCCTCACCCACACCTGCCATTGGACAATGCACTGTAGCTGCAGCTAATGCACACTCATCACACAGCCATGTGCTTCTCCACACCATGGCACTGTGCATTGTGGCCTGCAAGTTCTGCAGTGGCCTAGTATGGTGTCACGCCCACAACACATGTCTAGTGCCTCGAGGCACACATGTCCACTGCACATATGTGCCCACTGTTGCATGCAGCACTGTGAAACAGCCTATAGGTAGCACACCACACATGCATGACTATACATTGCATCCGTTGTTATGGGCCTGCAGTAGGGGGAGTCTATCTGTACATACACATCACCCCATTGGCACTGCTGCTATACTGAGCTGTGGTTTTCTTCCCTTAGGTCAGGTCCAGCCAGGAGGTGACCAGCACAGATGGAGGGTCCATCATGGAACATCAAGACTGCTTCAGGCCATGTACAGACAGCAAGGTGCAATCCTCCAGGCTATGTGCCACATTCTGAGTGTCCACAGGAGGGTTTCCATCAGGGGGTGAACTTTTAGCCATGCACTGCCTGCAGATCCCACCTCCACCCCCTGATGCTCCATGATGCATGCCAGCCTGCTTAGTTTGTGGCACCACCCTTTTTCACCTCACTCTCCCACCGCTTCCCCCATTCCTTCTTTGTAAATAGTTCTTCCCTTTCCACTCTTGTCTGCTCCCATCACCACCCCATTACCAAGCCTGTAAAACAGTTCAGGTTGTTAGTTCTATTGTTGTTGTATTTTCTACCATTTTTACTGATATTATTTTTTTTGCTGTAAATATTTCAGTACATATTTTTGCATATTTCACACAGCTGTGTGCAGTGTGTTCTTTATTAGCATTCTTTCCCTGGTGGTTATCCTCTGAGACCCCATCCACATATCCTCAGATGCGGGGGGGGGGTGGATGGTGGCCTTCATATCCCCCACCTCTCCCTGTGCCCTACAGGGGGGATCCACTGTGTGTTTCCCTTTGTTCACCTATGCAGATTGCACGATGGGTCTATGACACATCCATCTGGCATGTTCATCCTGATAGTTCACTGCGGTGACCTTGGCCACACACTGAGTAGCCACCACTGCCTGCAGCATGCATCCCTATGTACCCATGTCCATGTGTCCTGCACTGTCATCAGACATTACATGCCACTGGGGTGCACCCAATGTGTGTTCGCCCAGCCTCTGTGCCATTTTAGTTGTGTCCCGGTGGCATAATTGCCCTTATGTCATGTTGGCACGTATGCTGCAGTGTCCATCATATTCCCCTATCTCCACTATCCATTGGGCATGGCCACTGTTGTGCTCCCCTGTCTGTAGCAGTGTGTGTCTACTGTGGGCAATATGCAGAGCTGTACACATGCATGTGCATGTTTGTATGGTATGCAGGTCTGGCCCCTTGCAGTCCTTGCATCAGGCCCTTTTGGCCCCTATGGTGGGCCACTGGGCCTCCCCTTTCCCATGGACTGTTATGCTGTTACACCATCTGTGGGTTTCCATGCACATGTGCAGTGCGCAGTAGCCACTGTTTGTGCATCTGTCCGCTGGCCCTCTGTGCACGGTTGTTCCACATTCAGAACTGGCCATGTATACCGTGCATGTTCCACTGCATCATTGTGCACTATTGTGATATTCAGTGCACATTGTGTGGTCACTGTAGCATGTGCTATGTCTGAATATCTCCATTTTCTGTACCTGTGCAATTTTTTGTGAGCCAATATCGCTTGCGTGGCGCTGCCCCCCACCTCTGAATATGGGGCCCAGAATTTGTTAACTTGGTGTATATAGGGCTAGTACGGGGTAGTATAAAATGTATTTATGAGGCATCTAAGGTATGTAATGTAATTTATGAATATAGATATGCTGCTCAAACATGTTTAGCCTATTTCAGGGACTGTTCACAGTGGACCCCATGGAACATTATCTGGTTCATCATATTGCTAGTAATGGCTTGCTTTTTTATGAGGCAGTGTAGTGTAGTGGTTAAGGGCACTGAACTGCAGACTTGAAGACCTGGGTTTGAATCCCATCTGCTCTCACTTGCATACTGTGTCACCCTGACCAAGTCACTGAACTTTCTTGTGTTCCCAGGTCACACCTGGAAACAATCTCTGTCTTAGTGTGCCTTTCTTGGTTAAATAATTTCTATTTTCTCTTTCCTTTTATAAGCTACAGATGGCTAGCTGTCTGACTCACATGATTTGCAGTGGTCTATAGCAGTCCGCCATTAGTCTAATTGTCTCCTGTTTGGGAATATATATTCACTGGTAGTAAAACGCTAACATTCTCCTGGGTCTGGATCATCAGGAGACATGTTTGCAAAGGTCTGGTTATAAATGATTGTGTACTGTTTTTCCACTTGCACCGTTAGAGATTATTACTCTAATTGCTCTTGCTAGAGTAGAATCCCATGTGCCTCACTTCCATGTTATTAAGCACTACATCATACGGCAGCTCAACCATAAAAAAGGATGCTACCTCTTAAGATTAATTGCCATTTCAAGTGAAATATTCTAATAGAGGCTCCGCTGCCAAACAGTGTAATATGCTGTGTTGGATATAGTGCACATAGGATGGTATACATAACGGTGTAATAAGGGGATACAGAATTGCTGGTGTTATTTGGGTAAAGAAAAATAATCATTGTTCATTATGGACTGGCTGTAAAACTAACATAGCATCCCTGTCAGTCTTGTCTTTAGCACCAGGAGGAGAAATCTGGGTTACAAACTACTGTATGCATTTATAGTAACAAAAATTATAGCAATATTCAGTTGCTTTTGCTACTTCTGCATAAGTCTGCTAACCAAAAAAGGCAAGGGATTAATCTTGCCAGAAATATTTACAATTTCAAACACATGGAGGCTTTGCATAATACGAAGAGTTAGCAACTTCTGCTTCGAAGCATCTCTGGAAGGAAAGGAATTTATTCCAAGACTAAAATCCAGGCATATAAAGAATAATAGAAAAGACAAATCCTGTTTATCAGTAATTGTACTTGTTTAAATGTGAACACTGGTTTGGTCACGTCTCAGATGTATAGTAGCGTGTGTCTGTGCTCTGTGCAGCTAATTTTACTCGGCAACAAAGGTACAGTATAGTAGTCATCAGAGATAAAATGAGTCCCAATATATTTAGATAAATATAGCTATATCACAGGCGATCCTTCTCTATTTCAACTGGATTTCTTGTGATATATCCTGATATATCTAGATATTTTTTGTGATATATGACTGGCTACCACAGTACAGGTTGTAGTCTGTGGCCATTCCTCCCACTGGAGAAAGATTATTAACTGTGTGGGGCCCAGATGTGCCTGATGCAGAAAACAAAGATTCAAAATAAGGGATTCTAAGAAAATGTTCAAAAGTTATAACATATATTTCCTGATTTCCTGAAGCATTCTCTTTGGCTCCAAAGGGGATTAGAGACATTCTGCGTTTCTGCTAGAAATTAGAAAATGTACTTTAACGTAGATAAATGTACTGCAAGGTAATTCAAATATGAGGTATGACAGTGGCAATCAGCAGCTGATTACGTATGAATGACAGCAGTCCGCAAAACATTATACCAAAATAGAGCTCAGAGGTTTCAACAATGCAATTCTAAAGCAGGCTGCTCAGTGCAGAATGGCCATTGGAAAAGCAAACAGTATTCTAGTTAGCATAGTGACGTATGTTGAAAGCAGGTAAAGAGGTGTTATAGGCTGTACATCCATATGTAATAAAAAAAAACAAAGAAGGGCAACATAAAATAGCCTAGGTCTCAGACTCCTTAGTTATGAAACTTGATACAAGTAATGCAGTGTACTCTGCTTGGGAGTCAGAAGATGGAAAAGTACAATACAACTATTTAAATAATTTATTTCCCACTCCAGGAACCTGGGCTCAAACCCAGTACTGACACTTCAGTACAACAGCACTAGTTGGGTTCAGCACCCGCTGAGGTGCCATCCTTCAGGTGAGATGTTAAATAGATGTCCCTTCTGCTCAGCCCTCTGCTGGCTGTCCTGGCGAAACTTAAAAGATCCCATGACTCATTTTGTAAGGGTAGGAGATTTTCCCCCATGTCCAGGCCAACATTACCTTTGTCAATAAAGTATGTCCATATACCCCATTCCCAGGACACACCTGAAAAAGGGCTGCCACAGCTCAGTGGGCTTTTTCTGGTTAAAAACACCACAAGTGAAAAAACAAATACATTTCCTTTAGCATTTAAAGAATGCCTGCTGGGATAGACTCATTTAGTATAATTCTTAAGTCGGTTGAGAAAGCAGACAATATAATGAATTACAAACATGAGCCAGTTAGGTTACATTATTTATTTTTTCATTACAATGCATACCATAATAAGTATCATTGTAACACACTGCAGTATGTAGGAATACAGTACAGGATGGGGAATGCAGTACAGTATATAGGAATGCAGTAAAGTATGGAGGAATATAGTACAGCATGTAGGAATGCAGTACAGTATGTAGGAACACAGTACATATAGGAATGCAGTAAAGTATGGAGGAATACAGTACAGCATGTAGGAATGCAGTACAGAATGTAGGACCACAGCACATATTGGAATGCACTACTGTATGGGGAACGCAATAAAGTATGGAGGAATACAGTACAGCATGTAGGAATCTAGTACACTATGCAATACAGTATGTAGGAATGCAGTAAAGTATGGAGGGACACAATACAGTATATAGGAATGCAGTACAGTATGTATAAATTCAAATAATGTTCAAATACCTAGACATTATCATAGATGATGCCCTCTCTTTCGGACTGCATGCATACATCCTAGTAAACTCTGTTAGAAAAAACTGAGTGCCCTCTATTGACAAAGGCACTACCTCACTCCTGAAGCCAAGCAAACTGCTGTAACCTCTACCATCCTCCCCACGATCAACTATGGCCTCCCAGTGTATGGAGTGGCCACTGGCTCCATTCTTGATAGGGTAGTCCTCGCTAAGGCCTTTCAGTTTGTCCTAGGGGCAAACATGCTGACCCACACATACTCCCTGTACGACAAAGCTTAATGGCTTCTCCTCCAGAACAGTAAAAAATTTCAGACAAGCATCCTGGGGGAAAGCTCCGCTGGGCTTCGCACTACCAGCTGTCAAAACACTGCTGCAACCAACTCACAACCAATATACCACCAGGAACATGGCCGGGTCTGCCCTACAAGTGCCTTTCCACCAAACAAGCCCAGCCACACGTTGCTTTGCAGCGAGGGCCCCACAGTGGCTGAATGAGTTCATCCCAGATGGATATCCCCAAAATTGCTTGCTTTAAATCTGAACTAACAAAAGCTCTCTTACATGGTGCCAGTTGTGATTGCCACATCTGATCTCTCTCCTGCTGTGTTTCCTTTCAACACTTCCCAATAACAGCACTGTTTTCTATGTTTTCACATTATGGTGGATCAGGATTGGTGGCACACATCTGTTTGCTGTAGTACCTAAGGCCTAATGCATAGTAAGAGAACTGCAATCCAGTCCTGAGGAGAAATATGTTGTACTCTCAAAGCGCAAATATTTCTTAAACTTAGTATATTACAATGCTCACTGTGAGCTGCCAAACCACTCCCTGGCTGTACTAAACTGCTACCTATATCAATTTGTGTCATTAATCTCTGTAAGTTATGTTATTCAATTGATGTACTATCATCCTGTTGTGGAACCTCTGTAAATGAGCACATGTCCTCAAAGCAGCACATCCAAACAATAAACAAATAAATATAAATACAGTACAGCATGTAGGAATACAGTACAGTATGGGGTAATGCAGGGCAACATGTAGGAATACAGTACAGTATGGGGTAATGCAGGGCAGCATGTAGGAATACAGTACAGTATGGGGTAATGCACGGCAGCATATAGGAATACAGTACAGTAAGGGGGTAATGCAGGGCAGCATGTAGAATACAGTACAGTATGGCGTAATGCAGGGCAACAAGAAGAATACAGTACAGTATGGGGTAATGCGAGTGGCATGTAGGAATACTAGCACAGTATAGAAATGCAGGGAAGCCTTAGCATGTGTCTGATACAGTATGGGGTGTCACCAGAGCAGCATGTAGGAATACAGTACAGTATGGGGTAATGCAGGGTAACATGTAGGAATACAGTACAGTATAGGGTAATGCAGGGCAGCATGTAGGAATACAGTACAGTAAAGGGTAATGCAGGGCAGCATGTAGCAATACAGTACAGTATGGGGTAATGCAGGACAATATGTAGGAATACAGTACAGTATGAGGTAATGCAGGGCAGCATGTAGGAATATAGTACAATATGGGGTAATGCAGGGCAGCATGTAGGAATACAGTACAGTATGGGGTAATGCAGGACAGCATGTGGGACTACAGCATAGTATGGTGTAATGCCGTATGGCATGTAGGAATACAGTACAGTATGGGATAATGCTGTACAGCATGTAGGAATACAGTACAGTATGGGGTAATGTACAGCAGCATGTAATAATACAGTAGAGAATGGGGTAATGCAGGGTAGCATGTAGGAATACAGTACAGTATGGGGTAATGCAAGGCAGCATGTAGGAATACAGTACAGCATGGGGTAATGCAGGGCAGCATGTAGCAATACAGTACAGTATGGGGTAATGCAATGCATCATGTAGGAATACAGTACAGTATGGGGTAATGCAGGGCAGCATGTAGGAATACAGTACAGAATGAGGTAATGCAGGGCAGCATGTAATAATACAGTACAGTATGAGTGTAATGCAGGGCAGCATGTAGGAATACAGTACAGTATGGGGTAATGCAGGGCAGCATGTAGGAATACAGTACAGTATGGGGTAATGCAGGGAAGCATGTAGCAATACAGTACAGTATGGGGTAATGCAAGGCAGCATGTAGGAATACAGTACAGTATGGGGTAATACAGGGCAGCATGTAGGAATACAGTACAGTATGGGGTAATGCAGGCAGCATGTAGCAATACAGTACAGTATGGGGCAATACAATGCATCATGTAGGAATACAGTATAGTATGGGGTAATGCAGGGAAGCATGTAGGAATACAGTACAGTATGGGGCAATGCAGGGCAACATGTAGGAATACCGTACAGTACAGGGTAATGCAGGGTAGCATGTAGGAATACAATACAGTATGGGGTAATGCAGGACAGCATGTGGGACTACAGCACAGTATAGGGTAATGCTGTACAGCATGTAGGAATACAGTACAGTATGGGATAATGCCATACAGCATGTAGGAATAAAGTACAGTATGGGGTAATGCAGGGCAGCATGTAGGAAAACAGTACAGTAGGGGTAATGCAGGGCAGCATGTAGGAATATAGTACAATATGGGGTAATGCAGGGCAGCATGTAGGAATACAGTACAGTATGGGGTAATGCAGGACAGCATGTGGTACTACAGCACAGTATGGGGTAATGCTGTACGGCATGTAGGAATACAGTACAGTATGGGATAATGCCGTACAACATGTACGAATACAGTACAGTATGGGGTAATGCAGAGCAGCATGTAGGAATACAGTACAGTATGGGGTAATGCAGGGCAGCATGTAATAATACAGTACAATATGGGGTAATGCAGGGCAGCATGTAGGAATACAGTACAGTATGGGGTAATGCAGGGCAGCATGTAGGAATACAGTCCAGTATGGGGTAATGCAGGGTGGCATGTAGGAATACAGTACAGTATGGGGTAAGGCAGGGCAGCATGTAGGAATACAGTACAGTATGGGGGTAATGTAGGGTGGCAAGTAGGAATACAGTACAGTATGGGGTAATGCACAGCAGCATATAGGAATACAATACAGTGTGGGGTAATGCCAGGCAGGATGTAAGAAAACAGTACAGTATGAGAGTAATGCAGGGCAGCATGTTGGAATACAGCACAGTATGGGGTAATGCAGGGCAGCATGTAGCAATACAGTACAGTATGAGGGTAATGCAGGACAGCATGTAGGAACACAGTACAGTATGGGGTAATGCAGGGCAGCATGTGAACACAGTACAGTATGGGGTAATGCAGGGCAGCATGTAGCAATACAGTACAGTATGGGGTAATGCAATTCATAATGTAGGAATACAGTACAGTATGGGGTAATGTAGGGCAGCATGTAGCAATACAGTACAGTGTGGGGTAATGCAGGACAGCATGTGGGAATACAGTACAGTATGGGGTAATGCAAGGCAGCATGTGGGAATACAGTACAGTATGGGGTAATGCAGGACAGCATGTGGGACTACAGCATAGTATGGGGTAATGCCGTACGGCATGTAGGAATACAGTACAGTATGGGATAATGCCGTACAGCATGTAGGAATACAGTACAGTATGGGGTAATGTACAGCAGCATGTAATAATACAGTACAGTATGGGGTAATGCAGGGTATCATGTAGCAATACAGTACAGTATGGGGTAATGCAAGGCAGCATGTAGGAATACAGTACAGTATGGGGTAATGCAGGGCAGCATGTAGGAATACAGTACAGTATGGGGTAATGCAAGGCAGCATGTAGGAATACAGTACAGTATGGGGTAATGCAGGGCAGCATGTGGGAATACAGTACAGTATGGGGGTAATGCAGGGCAGCATGTAGGAATACAGTACAGTATGGGGTAATGCAGGGCAGCATGTAGCAATACAGTACAGTATGGGGCAATGCAGCATGCAGGAGCCAACCAGTACAGTATGGGGTGGACTGAGGCAGCATGTGGGAATACAGTACAGAATGAGGTAATGCGGAGGCAGCATGTAGGAATACAGTACAGTATGGGGTAATGCAGGGCAGCATGTAGGAATACAGTACAGTATGGGGTAATGCAGGGCAGCATGTAGGAATACAGTACAGTATGGGGTAATGCAAGGCAGCATGTAGCAATACAGTACAGTATGGGGTAATGCAAGGCAGCATGTAGGAATACAGTACAGTATGGGGTGATACAGGGCAGCATGTAGGAATACAGTACAGTATGGGGTAATGCAGGCAGCATGTAGCAATACAGTACAGTATGGGGTAATACAATGCATCATGTAGGAATACAGTATAGTATGGGGTAATGCAGGGAAGCATGTAGGAATACAGTACAGTATGGGGTAATGCAGGGTAGCATGTAGCAATACAGTACAGTATGGGGCAATGCAGGGCAACATGTAGGAATACCGTACAGTATAGGGTAATGCAGGGTAGCATGTAGGAATACAATACTGTATGGGGTAATGCATGACAGCATGTGGGACTACAGCACAGTATAGGGTAATGCTGTACAGCATGTAGGAATACAGTACAGTATGGGATAATGCCGTTACAGCATGTAGGAATAAAGTACAGTATGGGGTAATGCTGGGCAGCATGTGGGAATACAGTACAGTAGGGGCAATGCAGGGCAGCATGGTGGGAATATAGTACAATATGGGGTAATGCAGGGCCAGCATGTAGGAATACAGTACAGTATGTGGGGTAATGCAGGACAGCATGTGGTACTACAGCACAGTAGCGGAGGTAATGCAGTACGGCATGTGGGAATACAGTACAGTATGGGATAATGCCGTACAAAATAATGAGGAATACAGTACAGTATGGGAAATGCAGAGCAGCATGTAGGAATGACAGTACAGTATGGGAGGTAATGCAGGGCAGCATGTAATAATACAGTACAATATGGGATAATGCAGGGCAGCATGTAGGAATACAGTACAGCTCTTGGTCTGAGAGTCAGCCCAGGAGTAACTGTGCTAGCTTCTGGAGCTGTTTCATCAGGAGCATTTTGTTTACTTTGAGTAACAGTTGGTACAGTTTTTGGTTTAAGTACAAAATCGGGAGTGTTACTAGTCACCAGCTGATTTACCTGAGGTTAAGGTGTTGCTTTCGGATTCCATTGTGGAGAGCTCTGTAGCGGGCCATCTGCGCTAGGGTTCCATTCGATATCTGGGATCCACTGTCCATTGGGGGTTTGCAACCAACCTGGTGCTTTGAGGGCAGATTCTGGTGGCCATGGTTTTATGTCCTCTGGGAGTATCTGTTACTCTGAATGCTGTTCTGAGTGCCCCTGATACTGTCAACAGCAGCATCCCGGCTTGACAGCCTGTGGGGCATTGTTCATTCTCAGTCACTGAGTCATCGCTGGTATAGGCAAGGCAACTTTTATTCATCTGGCGACCAATCCCAGAGGCTCTGGGCACCGACAACACATTAAGAGTATTGCTAATCAGGATGATGTTAGCGCATTGGCTCAGCTTGCAAAAAATAGAGGAAAGACACAAATGTTTGAATTTCAGATGTTAGAATGAGTATTTGTGGACTTCCGGTGATGTCATGCCCCTGGAAGCCTCTTGAGTTCTCAGCTCCATCCCAACCGAGGCAAAAAAATCTTTAAAATTCAGCTCCAGAAACTCAAAAGTGGGCCAACTTTACAAATAGAAGAAGGGAAGATGCCTAAGCACAAACCTGATAAAGCTAAGTCAGTTCTGGACCTCACTGACCCCGATGGAAATGGCTTGGATAGTGACAGCTCACATGTCTTGGTGTGAAGTGAATCCACAGGCGCTGATGCGGTTGGGCGCATGAACATCTCCAGGCAAATGGATCTGGTGCTGAGGGAGCTCAGAGACTTTAGGAGAGAGACCCACTCCACATTCACAGCACTCTGGACCAACATGGGAAAAATAGAGAAGAGACTGGATGACCTCAAAGAGCAGGCCTCAACCTCAGATTCTTGAGTAGATGGCACTGAAAATGCCATCCTACAGCATCACTGAGAGGTGCAAGGCCTGCGCGAGAGAGTGGATGATGCAGAGGCCCGCAGCCGGAGAAACAATTTGCATGTGTCAGGCTTCCCGGTGGGTACCGAAGGCAGTGATCCCATACAGTTTATGCAGCAGTTCTTTAAAAAGGCACTAAATCTGCCGGAAAGCTGCCTGCTAGAAACTAACCGAGTCCACCGCGACGCTGGGCCCCCAGACAACCAACCGCCAATGAGCAATCCTAGTTAAATTCCTGTGGTACCAGGAGAAGGAGATGGTTCTCCACAAATCATGGCAAATGGGAGAATTAAACACCAAGATCAGCATATCTACGTAGATAATGATTACCCCACTGCTATTGCTGTAAGACGCTGCCATATGCTCCCATCCTTAGAAAACTTAAAGAAGCGAAGATCAAGTTCAGGAACTCCTACCTGCTAAACTTGTAGTGCAGCTTACTAATGGCCCTAAAACATATGAGAGTGCAGAGGAGGCGGCCCAGGGACCCATACAAGAGGGCATCAAGGTAACACCGGATCAGAGACCTCCAACTAAGACCCTGGCGACCAAACTGGCACTGAAGGCCTAGAATCATGTACAGCAGAAAGAACAACGCAGACAAGAAGGCGCCTCAGCCCTCCAACAGATTGTGGCTGGACTCCACAAACAAGCCTCGGCTGAGAATGACTCAGACCTAACACCACAAGTGGTGAAATGAACAGTCTGATGGACTAATTAACTCTGTTGCTGGGATGTGCTTGAACAGGTAGACCGGCTAAGCTTCCCCCCTTAAAAATGGGTCTTCCCTGTGACTTGCGGGCCTACTGCTCTTCCCCGAGGATCCCTTCCCCCCCAGGTCAGTCCGACCTCATGGTTGAAATTAATTGCAATGTTCCCCCTCACTACATGATGTAGGACAGGGGTAATTTGACAACTATAATGAACCAGTTTGGATGGGCATAGCCACGTATGTAACTTGCCCTACCAACTAACTAATGTATAGCCTTGAGATGTGGGTACTTGGCTGTGGCTGGGGGGGCTGGGAGAGGAAGAAGAAGACTGGGGATTACCGGGTAGAAGACCGGAGGACCAGTGGGTTGCTGGGGGGGGGGGCTGGCCTGGCCTAGGGCCTCCTAATGGCCGTTCCCTTTTTCTCTCTCTCTTTTCTCTCCCTCTCTTCTTTCCTCCCTGTCAAGGGGGGATCAGGAAGGGAAGCCGGGTTGTGGGCAGCCAGGGCACATCTTGTCTGCATAATGAATGTTTATGATTACCTTGCCTACAATACATAAACCCACACATGGAGGGCGGAGCAGCCCACGCCTCAGTAGCTCACTGATGGATGAATAGATGGCGGGTTCCGTGGGATGGTGGGTCTGTTTCATCTTCCAGTCCTTCTCTCCTCTCCAGTCACTCCAAGCTTGGTGGTGAACCGAGGGGGTGGAAAATTATGCCATGATTGAGCATAATGCTTGAACCAAGACCTGACTACCCTCGCTCGCCAATGCTGTAATGGCGGGTTGAGGTGGACTGGCCCCAAAGCTTTACACACTATATACCTTGCTCTTATATCCTGGCTGTAGTAGGACAAATCCAAGGCTTTACTGTGGTCTAACACCCAATGAAGATTGGCCCAGTAAATTAAGTTTAAGATAAAACTACTAGTTGAATTTATTTTACTACTGAATAATACTGTTACATGCCTTGAGGGGACTTAGGCATGCCTATCCCCCTTCCCTTTAGAAGAGACATGTTATGTCGGGTCCTCCCATCGAGGTGGACTAAGCCAAAATTGGCACTCTTGAGCCTGGGTACCCCAAACTTATGGAAGCCACTAAGAGTTTAGCAGGCCAAGCCTAGTTGGCTGGGATCTGCTCCAGTTCACTTTCCCTGTTTTGAAAGTTAGTAGTTCCCTTTATTCATTAAAGTTGGAGAGTTTAATGTTAGAGGGAGACTCATTCCCCTCACCACCCCACAGGCAGTCACCTTCTTATATAACAAAAACCAATGTGGGCAGATTTACAGGATGGGGAACAGCACAGAGACCTGGTATAACTCCTGTAAACCTAGGAGAAGTATGAATGGCTAACCAATCTCTACAAATCATATCTTTGAATGTGAATGGACTGGGTAGCTCTGTTAAATGCTCAAGAATGATTACAATGCTTAAGAAAAGCCGAGCAGGGATTGCCTATATACAGGAAACGCATATGAATGCTAATGAACACAGAAAATTAGCCTCTAGGGGATTCTCACAGGTTTTCTCATCCTCGTTTGGTGGAGGCAGGAGGAGAGGGGTCGCCATACTGATCTCTGGTCAGATACCCTTCCGGGTAACCCGAGAGTGGGCAGACGTGGAGGGCCACTTGGTAATAGTCTAAGGAATGTTACAGGACACCGAGGTAACCCTGGCAAATGCCTACTTCCCTCCAGGTTCATCTACCCTGATAATTAGCTATCTGCTAAGAAAAATACTAGAGATGTCCAGGGATACCCTCATTTTAGAAGGAGATTTTAGTATCACCCCAAGTCCTTCCATGGACACCACCAGCTCCACCAGGAATCAGTAACCTGCCCCACACAAATTTTTAAGAGATTTATCCAGGAGGTGGGCTGGCTAGATGTATGGCATACCCTTCATCCTAGAGATAAACGTTATTCATTTTACTCAGCCACTCGTGGCACGTATATCACTGTTATACACAACTAGAGAACCTGGGGATTCTTAGGGAGGCCGCCATGGGGGATAATGCCCACTCAGACCACGCTGCAGTGATAATATACTGGGACCTGGGCCTAGACAGATGTAACACCATTTGGAGATTCAACCCAGTACACCTCAAAAGTGAACCCTTCTGGGAATTTTTGGGAGATAGGATACAGGAGGTCCTGGAGGACAATAATGCACAGGATTCTATTTCTGCAATCAGGTGGAACACAATGAAAGCAGTCCTAGGGACCACTTGATACAGTACACTTCCACCCTAGTGAAACAACACCGAGAGAGACAGTCACACTCTAGAACAGACCTTTAGCTTTCCAAGAGGCCCACTAACAAGGGATTTATCAGTGGATGCCCAACTGAAGTAAACCAAACAGGAACTAGATAGGCTGTGCATGCAATGTACTGAGATAGCCTTAGCATTTCTTAGGCAGAGGTATGGAGAGGTGGGACCCAGGGCCTCGCCTATTAGCCTTTTGACTTCATAGGCAAAGATGCCTTTCCACCATAGCAACCATTAGGATCCATCAACAGGTGAAATACACACAAGGTTGGGACATATTTCAAAAGTTTTTGTGACTACTACAAGAAATTATACACCCCAGATCACCCAACTGACCAAGGCTCCACTGATGCCTTCTCTCTCCTCCCCAGACCTTCCTAAACTTAGCAGGGATCAATAAAGCGGTTTGACTGCTCCATAACCCTGATGGAACTGAGAGCAGCCATTTCACACTTGAAACCATGAAGGCCCTGGTCCTGATGGTTATGGGACAGAATTTTATAAATGTGTGGAACCCCTGATTGGCCCCTCTATGATGCAGGTCTATAATGAACTGTTGCAGGGGCTGGATGCCCTTCCCCCCAGCTGGTCATATGCTACTGTCTCTGTCATCCCCAAACCAGATAAAGACCCACAACTATGTAACTCATATCACCCCATTTCAGTGTTAAACGTAGATTATAAAATACTGATGTCCATCATGGCCAAGCGTCTTGATGTGATTCTCCCCCACCTGATAGGACTGGATCAAACAGGCTTCGTAAGCTCGAGATCCACTACTGATAACACCAGAAGGGTGCTACACCTGGTCCAGGAGATGCAGTCCTGCAGGGACCCATCAGTCCTTCTCAGCCTAGATGCTGAGAAGGCATTTGACAGGGTCTCCTGGCCCTCTCTGTTTACCACAATGCTTAAAATGGGGATCCCCTCCACTTTTGTCTCCACGATTAAGGCTCTTTATTCCTCCCCTGGGGCATTTGTGAAGGTCTCTGGTCACCATTCTGACTACTTTCCACTGCACAGGGGTACCCACCAGAGTTGTCCTCTATCCTCCAGGCTGTTTGCCATCTTCATCGAGCTCTTAGCACAGGCAAGTAGACGCTCCCCCCAAATAGACGGAGCGTGGATGGAGGGGGAGGAACACCGCATTGCCCTATATGCGGATGATGTACTGTTGTTCCTGGCCAACCCCATATATTCAGTCCCAGCTGTCTTTCAGATCCTGGAAGAGCATGGGATGAGCTTGGGGTACAAATGAAACACTTCCAAAACAGACACTCTAACATTTCATTTTGACCCTCCTTTAACATTTAAGCGGTACCACCCATTTTGATGGGGCCTGGACAAATTAAAATACTTGGGCATATATCTCTACCGCTCTACTAAGCAGACAATCCACAATAACTATGACCCCTTTTACACCCAACTTCAAGCAGAACTTGCTAGGTGGGTCATACTCCTGCTCAACTTACTCCAATGAGTGGAGGTTGTCTGGATGGTGACCCTTCCCCAGGCGCTATACCTTTTTCAAAATGTCCTAATGTGCATCTCAGCAAAACATTTTCAAGCCTGGAATAAAAGCAATAATAAAGTTTATATAGCGGGCAAACGCCCTCGAGTTAGTCTCTGGTACTTTGTCTCCCAAGACAAGCAGGGGATTGGCCCTACCAGACCTAAAATATACAACTGGGCATCTCATCGCTCCTTTCTTGCTACTCTATGTGCAGCAACCCTGCTAAATGGAGGGAGATAGAGGAAAGCCTACTTCCATTTAAGGATTTGGTGAACAATTCTCTACCAATCCTCTCCTATGTCACCCCAGTTGAATCCAGGTCCGTGGATCGCACACCAACTTAGAACCTGGGGGGTGATCCATAGACATCTGGCCTTGTCCCCCTTCCTAATTTATATGTGCCCGCTTGTTCTCCTCGGGGGGGGGAGTGTATTTTCTGGATGTGCCTGTTGGGTAAAATTATAGGGTCCACCATAGAACTCTGCAGAGGGTTGAGACTCCTTTTCCATCTCTAACCATATTGAGCGGGGGGAGCCCAACTGGCACAATATTGTAAATCTCTGTGGAGATGGTTAGGTACTGCCCTTTATGGGATATAAGTTCCCATTGCCTAGCGGCAGCACTTGATCTCTCGTCCCTCTCATTGGCAAACAATGACCCAGAGACCTCATGTCGGCTTATAATTTAGCCGCCTTGGCGGCTCTGGATTCCATTGGTCCAGTCTGTATTCACTCTGTCTTCCATTGCCCCAGGTCCCCTTGGTTTGATGGGACTTGAGGAGATGCAGAGACTAGGGCTAAGGTTAGAGCATTGCTGGTGAAAGTCTGCCCCTGATGCCGACTCACCTTAGATTGATGGACCATTATCAAGTCTATCAATCTGCAATCACCCACAAGAAGGCAGAATTCCTGTCTGGGGAGATTGCAGCTGCTCAGAATCAACCAGCTCAGCTTTTTCGAACTGTGGACAGACTGTGCAACCCAGCCTGTCTACATGTTCGGAAAGCTTTTTCGCAATTAGAGTGTGACGAGCTTGCTCGATTCTTTTCAGATAGGGTGGCTGACATCAGGGCAGTACTTCAGCCAGCACACCGTATGGGGGTTGTTTTTGATCAGTATGAGGTCACCATACCTCAGCTTTCCTGGAGTACCGTCAGTCGAGTAGAGTTCATGGATGTCATGAGGATTATCCAGAGTGTGCACCCTATGTGCTGTAGTTTGGACCCTGGACAGACTTCCCTAATTTTGGGTTGTATTGATGTCATTGGTCCAGTCCTTGTGTGGGTAGTCTGGTGCTCCTTGGAATCTGGAGAGTTTCCCAGCTCCCTGAAAGAAGTGGTGGTGACACCATTCTTGAAGAAAGCTACCTTGAACCCCAACTGCCATGCAAACTACAGACCTATCTCTAACCTTCCCTTTGTAGGGAAGGTGATTGAGAAAGTAGTGGCAGCTCAACTGGAGAACCATTTGACCATCCATGACATCTATGAACTGCTCTAGTCCAGTTTTTTTAAGAGACATAGTATCGAGACAGCATTGGTTCGGGTGCTCAATGATCTCCCGAAGGTGATAGATTGGAAGAACCGTACCATCCTGGTCCTTCTGGATCTCTCTTCAGCTTTTGACACTGTGGACCACATGGTGTTGATAGAGTGCCCGAGGCATATCTGTGGACTGTTGGGGACAGTTCTCAGATGGTTTACATCTTTTCTCACAGGTAGAACACAGAGAGTTGTGTCTGGGGTTCATTCTTCAGGCCCAGTTCCTCTGTCATGTGGGGGGCCTCAGGGTTTAGTGCTGCCACCCGTGTTGTTCGTGGTGTATATGTTACCCCCTCGGAGACATTGTAAGAAGGTATGAGCTGAGGTTTCACTGCTATGCAGATGATACCCAGCTCTACCTTTCTTTGGCACCCGACCAGGATGGGGCTTTCTAGGTCTTTAATAACTGTCTGAAAGAAATCCAGGAGTGGATGGATTCCAGCTGGCTGAAGTTGAACTCGGAAAAAAATGAGGTATTGGTTGTGGACTCGGGTCATCAGATGGGGGGGCTGAGTGTTGGTGCACCCTCTGGAATTTTTCTTGGCGGCATCTCACTCCCGACCTCTGAATGGGTGCATAACCTGGGGGTAGTTTTTGATGATGGACTGACCCTACATTCTCAGGTGTCAGCTGTCGTCAAAACATCCTTTTACCATCTTAGGAATATCGCCAGGATTAGGCATCTGGTTCCGTCTGATGACCTTCCTACCTTGGTCCATGCCTTTGTGTCCTCTAACTTGGATTACTGCAACTCCCTTTATCTAGGGCTTTCTGGGGTTGAAATCCGTCGCTTGCAGCTGGTGCAGAACGCGGCAGCCCGGCTTTTGACAGGATCTGCTCAATCCTGTCACATTACTCCAGTGCTGCATGAACTGCACTGGCTGCCAGTACAGTGGTGGATCACCTTTAAAGTCAGTTTACTGACTTTCAAAGCTCCTAAGGACAGGGGCCCAGACTATCCGAAAGAACTTGGTCCCCTACTGCCCTGGTTCGATCATTCTGCTCAGCCGACGAGGTTGTTAGAGATTCCAAAGGTGAATTTGAAATCATCTGGTACAAGAGCTTTGCTTATGCAGCCCCCACCCTTTGGAATTCTCTTTTGGAGTGGTAATTGCCACTTACATCTACATTTGATTTAAAGTGACAGAACAGCTATATAGAAAAAAACATATTTTAGTGAAAATAGTAACAAAAATGACCACATTTCCACTATCATATTATTTTGCCATTACTGGTGTTCTAGGTCAGTTTAGTCTTTAAGATTTAAAATCTAATAGTAAGCATTGTAGCAGTCATCATTAATGTTCCTAAATCAAAATTTATTTTATGAAATGAATCAATGAAGGAAAATATTAACACATATTTTTACTATTTCTTTTTCTCTTTTTCAGATTGATTCGAATTATTAGGAACATTTGGTTATTTGATGATGACGTATAAGATGCAAAGTTATGATTTGTATTTATTAATAGAATTGCTATATGAGTTTAATATGACAATAAATTCTCCTCTGAAGTATGGAGAAATAGATTACTTTACATGTATATTCTCCTGTTTGCAGTATTTAATGACAGTGGAAATGTGGTCATTTTTGTTACTATTTTTACTAAAATATGTTTTTTCTGTATAGATGTTCTGTCACTTTAAATCAAATGTAGATATAAGTGGCTATTACCACTCCAAAAGACAACCTCTTGATGCCGTACTGTGTATGAAACTGGTCGGGGTCTGAGTGAGGCATGTAGTTTACCATTTGGTTACAGCGGCCTGTTTTAACATTGCTATTAAAAGCCTATTTAGCAACTGAGGAGTGCGGGTTTTGGTTGATTTGAATTATGGAGGGCAGCATATCCTCTATTCTATAGACTAATATTGACATAAGATATTTATAGTCAGTATTCAAAACTGAGATAGGGCGGTAAGAGGGACAGAGTTGTGAGTTTTTGTTCGGCTTTAAGATCATGGAGATCGCTGCTTATGCCCAGCTGGAGGGTGGGGTCACCCCCTGCACCTCATTTAGGGTCCGAAGTAGCGGGGTTATTATATAATTTTTACTGATCTTATAGAATTCGGCACTGTAGCCATCTGGGCATGGGGCTTTCATGGTCTTTGAGCGGGTGATTGCCGCCTCAAGTTCCCCTGATATATTGGTCCCACCAAACGCTTTTTCTGGTCTTTGGTTAGTGTGAGTAGAGTGATCCTTGCCAAGAAAGCAGCAATAGCCTCAGGGGATTCTGGATGTTCGGTAGTATATAAGGCTTTATAGTAATCTTTAAATGTGTTGACTATATCATGTACTGTAGTGTGCAGGGTACCTGTTGTTGGGTGCTTGATCATAGTGATCACTGAGGTGCATTTCTGCTTTCACAGTTGATATGTCAAAAGCCAGGATGCCCTCAGACCCACCTCATAATATTTCTGACTCAAAAAAGTCAGGGTGATCTCAGTCTCTTGTAAGCAGAGATCATCTAAGGCAGACTTGACGTATTTTATTTGTTGCAGCACTGATAAATCACCTTGCTGGTGTGCCTTCTGCAAGAAGTGTAGGGTGTCTTCTAACATCTGGTGCCTCTCTTTTCGAAGTTTAGTTTGAGCTGAGATGTATTGGATAATGTATCCCCTTAACACTGTTTTCAGAGAATCCCAGAGGATTGATCTGGAGATTTCTGGGGAGTCATTCTTCTGAAGAATCTCCTTAGAGTTTTCCTTGAGGAAGTCTCAGAATTGCTCATTCTTAAGGTAGTATGGATTTAAGCGCTGTCTAGTAGAACAGCATTCCTGCCCTATGTTCCATTTTGTGATTACTGGAGCATGATCTGAATGCAGGATGTCTCCTAATTTACAGTCTACCAAGTGGGTGAGATTTTCCAGCCAGGTGTAGCAGTGGTCAGTACGTGAATATGTTCTATGCACTGATAAATAGTGGGTGTAACCCCTAATGTAAGGGTGTAAAGACCTCCATACATCAACCCAGCCCACCTCTCCACTGAAACGCTTAAAGGTTTTATGTGGAGCAGGTTGTTGTCTGTAGTTGATATTGGTAGAATCCCAGCTCGGATGTGGAGCTATATCGAAATCTCCAGCTAAAATAAGCAGCCCCTTTATGTGGGTGACCACCTTGTCCAATAGATGTTTTACTGTTTTTGAGCTGGATCCTTGAGAGAGATACAAGTTAGCAAGGGTGACCGCTACATCATAGAGTCTACCCTGAGCTAAGACAAGTCGACCTTCTGGGTCTGACCAGGAACTGGTGTGTTGAAATGGGTGTGATGTGGTATCAGTATTGCCACTCCCCTTTTCCTACTGGTCTGAAAAGAGGAGAAATGTACTGCCTGGTACACAAATTTAGCCAGCTTGCTGTGTTCGTGTTTGGTCAGATGGGTCTCATGTAAAAACATTATATCAGAACGAGATTTCTTGATGAGGGACATTATACGAGAGTGTTTAATGGGGCTTGTTAGGCCGTTCACATTAAGGGAATAGACTTGCGTATGTTGTGCCATCATGTGAGGTCCTTGGGTCTCCGCTCCCATACCACACTGTCTCCAGGATGAACCAATATTGTCATGATCCACATTGTAGATATTTCACTTGGTTTTGCTGACCTTAGTGTAGCACAACAAATTAAAACAATTTGAACTTGGGGTTGAACTGGGGGTAACTTTGTACTGCAATCTGCAGACAAATGATTGTCTTGGAGAGTGTCAACTGGGCTGCCTCCCCAGCGGAATGGTGAATGTGGGCTTTCACGTTCAGGTACCCACTGAAGGGGATGGACAGCTTGTGTAAACTCAGCTAAGGGATGTGGGTTCCTGTAAGGACCCAGTAGAAATTCAATGTCTGATGGATATGAGGGAGGAGGAAAGATTTTAGGATGTCATAAGTTGTCCCAGCCTTAGTCTTATGGTGTAACTTCCAGCTTCTTACTGCACAACCCCTTGTTGTGTCCACTACCTGCTGTTGAGGTGGGGGAAGTGGATAGGGGCAATGATGGCACAAAGCCAGGAGGAGGGGTGGCCCTGGGGAGGGGGATGGGAGTGGGAAAGAGGCATGAGGGGGACAAAGTAAGGGGTGAAGGAGAGAGGAGGGGAAGAAAAAAAGGAGGGCCAGGGAAGTACGTTTTGATGTACCAGAGGATTTTCTTCTATATAGTGTAACACCTTACTGCAAAAGTAAAGGCTAAGATAAAAAGAAATAATAATACTTAGTAGGGTCCCACAGTGTTATATTTTGTGTTATCAAAGCAACAAAACCACAGGATGGAAAGCTTTTTGATCTCAGTGTGTCTCCTGGTACCCCTTCACAACCAACCACCCTTCACAACATGTCAGTATTTGGGCTACTAATCAACTTACAACATACCGTAATATATTTTGGAGGAGAGGCTAGGAGGAGAAAAGAGTGCTACAAAAAACATTGTGCCAGAGTCCCTGTGCAGCATTCAGTGGCAAAGCCCTAAGGGTATTATAAGTTTCAGAACCCCACTCTAAGCATCTGTGAGGATATGACACTTATTTCTGGAGGGCTTACCTTGTGCCACAACATAGTAGCATCTCACACTGCAGGACAAACAGCTCATGAGAGGGATCAGCCAGCCAGGTTGTTTCAATTATCATAATACTTTCCATATGTTCTGCTGGGTAGCCTGGGAAGCCACATGGGGGAGAACAATTGACCCGCCCCTCGTTCCCCACCCAAGTCCACAAACCTCTACACACATAACAAGTTTGAGACGAGATGAGGAATAGACAGTTAATTATATCAGTAAAGTCAGTAAATAATTAAACAATCAAGTTTACGTTCAAAAAGCAACAAGCATGGATGTGGGCTGTCGTTATGATCTTCAGCTTTCTGTCTGGTAGCCCTCTGAAGTAGAACCTCCTGTTAAAGGATTTTTTTCTCGTTCTTTTCTTCCTAATTATCACATTTTATTATTCCATAAAGTAAGATATTGAGCAGTTGTTCCTAATGGTACTGGTTGCAGAGGGTATCGGCACTATGCCTGTAAATAGTGGGTGTCTAATGCTGATAATACTTGTTAGAGGGAGGGGATCTCTGCAAGGTTTTGTTCCCCCCGGTATCTCATAGAAACATAGAAACATAGACTTTGGCGTGGATAAAGGACTGCTTGGCCCATCTAGCCTGCCCATTTCCTACCTACAGGATAGGCCGAGATCCTAGTTAACCAACAGCCTATTTCTTCCTACTTTCCCACAAGAATTGCCTTATGTCTGTCCCATGCATTCTTGAATTCTCCCACAGTTTTAGACCCCACAACCTCCTCAGGAAGGTTGTTCCATGCATCCACTACCCTCTCTGTGAAATAATACTTCCTCACATTGCCCTGAACCGCCCTCCTTCTATCTTTTCTTGCTAAGTCTCTTTTCTGAAAGATGCTACCTCTTGGTCTTTGTTGATTCCACTGAGGTACTTAAAAGTTTCTATCATGTCCCCCTCTCCTTCTTTCCTCAAGGGTATACATATTAAGCTCCTTTAGTCTCTCCTCATACGGCTTCTCTTGCAGACCCTGCACCATTTTAGTTGCCTCTCTGACTGCTCTTATCCTGTCTATGTCCTTTCGGAAATGGGGTCTCCAGAATTGGACACAGTACTCCAGATGGGGTCTCAACAACTGTCTGTACAGAGGATAACAACTTCCTGTTTTCTGCTGCTGATGCCTCTCCCTATACATCCCAGTATACCCCCAGCCTCCCTAATGCCTTCTCACATTGCTTGCTAACCTTAAGGTCATCTGATATGATTACCCCAGGTCCCTTTCCTTTTGTTGTTGTTACTACCTCCCACCCATTATGTATTCTTCCCTGGGTTCTTGTTTCCCAGGTGCGTTATTTTGCACTTCTTTGCATTGAATCCTAGCTGCCATACTTCTGACCATTCCTCCAACCTTGCCAAGTCCCTTTCATCCTTTCACGCCTCCTTGTGTATCAATCCTGTTGCAGATCTTTGTGTCATCCCTGTTGCAGATCTTTGTGTCATCTGCAAAAGGCATACTTTTCCTTTCAGTCCTCTCCTGAGCCAGAAAGTATGCTGTTCTGGGTGGAGTGTTTCCACTTCTCCCTTCAATGGGTCAAATAAGCCACAACAGGGAAGTACCGATTCTGGATGGTGTTTCACAGGGGCCTTCCCAGTTAACAGAGCAGCCCCACGTGGCAGTCGCCATTTTGGGGAAGTCATGAGGAGAGGCCTCTGCGCTAGGAACTACCTGCAAGACCCAGGAGCTCTGGATCCCAAACCTGGGAGGTTAGTGATATCAGGAAAGTCAGAGGGGTGGGAGGATCATAATCGATACCAGGCCCAGAAACATCAAGAGACAGGGAGGTGAGAAAATAGCAATACGCTTAAGCTGAATACCAAATATATTCAGGGGTATACTGTGCTGATTTTACTGAAATTGTCAAGAGGCTATCAGGCAGGAAACAGGACCAGGAGACTCTAAAAACCAGGACAACCTTAAAAGGAAGCTTACCGGACTTACCTCCGGACAGACAGTTGTAGCTTCCTTCAGGTGTTCTCCCTTGGGGTCTGGGCTGAATCAGGTTGGTTGTTCGTCTTGTTCTGGAGAGAGGCCACAATTTTTTGCAGATCTGCTGTGCCCTGTCTTCATCTCTGTTGTTGAGGAGTAGCATTCTGCCAGAGCCTCTGGACCAGCTTTGAGGCTAGTGAGGAGGGTCCCACCTGGTTAGGGACTCATGTGGGAGATAGGGCTATCTTCCTCTTGTTGAGATCTGCTGCTGCTTCTTCTGCTGTCTCAAAGGTTCGGGTGCCATCTTCAAAAAACACCACTAGCTTGGAGGGGTATGGAGTGTGAAATCGTATATTTTGTTACTTCAGTGCCTTCATTGCTGGAGTGTAGGCACGTCTTCGAGCAGCCATGGCAGGGGGGTAGTCATTATCGAAATAAATTCAAATGGATTAGTAAAGCACTACCCCCTTTTGCCAAGCTTTGTGCAAGATCAGTTCTTTTTCCTGATATCTCAGGAATTTAGTGACTATCGAGCACGGCCTGGAGTTAGCTTGCGTGGGCTTTGGTCCAATGGCATGATGGACACGCTCCATCTCCAAGGTACAAGCAGGAGGGATTTCTAGTTCTGATTTGATGAAGTGCTTCAGAAAGGAAATCATGTCTGATCCCTCCTCTCCTTCTAGGATGCCAGAGATTCAGAGGTTATTCGCCTGTTTCTGACCTCTACATCCTCCCCTAGTTCCTGTAGGTCCCCAGTGGTGTAATACAGCTGAACCACAGCCCTCTCTGTAGAGTCAAGCCGAGAGTCTATGGTGGAAAGTTGGTCTTCTGTGTCATTCTGGTGCTTGGTAAGTTTATTAATGTCAGTGCAGAGAGTACGTAGTGAGCCGCATTTCATTGAGGATGTCTCGGAGCTCTTTCAAAATTATAGCCATCTGTTTTTCCAAAGCTCCGTGTCCACGGCAGCTCAGTCTGATGGGCCTGCTTCTGCTGGATGAGCGGGAGTCCTCACTATTGGAGTGAAATCGATCCCCATCCACTGATCCCTCTGGAGATGTAGGGCAGCTGCCCCTCCTTCTTGGCATCATTTTATGTTTTTGTCACCAAAAATTAAATTTTTGTGCAGGAATCATGAGTATTATAGCAGTTTTTAGTCAGGCTGAGATGGAGCTCCGTTTTTACGAGGCTTTCTGGGTCATGAAGTCACCGAAGTCCCCATGATTTCATCTGTTTAAATGTTTATGTGATGACACTTAGGAGGTAGTACACTGCCACATTTATTATTCCTCTATATACATCTGTCTTTATCATGTGGTCATATAATAGTACTAGTCTGTAGATATGTGGTCTTAATTTGTACAACACCAGTCACATTCATGATCTTGTATGTATATTTATTGGTATGTCTTTTTAGATGTAGATCTGTGTATCTTTATGCCTGCAAATTTGAGATTGAAATTTTGGTGGTTGATAGAATTGTTCAGCATTTTCGTAAGCACTAATATATATGAGCACTTGTTTTTAATGGTTATTTATACTGTCTTTAAATGCATCCTTTATGATGTGCAATACCTAATCCACCTCAGCCTTGAGAAAGCACGGTGTTAGTGTGTTAGTGCAAAAAAGTTTGACTTTTGGCTTGGGGAGGGGCACTCACACAAGGGTGCTGGAATCTAATAAGAAATAAAGTTTTCTTGGACTTTTATCCTGCTTGCATCAATGCAATTAATTTGAAGCCCTTCGGTGATGGTGAAGCTGTACTGCCGTCTGCTCTAAGTGGGCACACAGAGCCATTTTATCCTCCTCAAGCCTGGTCTTCCGCCAGCAGCGCTCCAGCTTTCGACCTGCAATCTTCATCACCTTGAGGTCCCCATCAAACCAGGGGGACCTCAAGTGAGAAGATTTAGGTCATACATGGACATCAAGTGCATTGAACATCACCTTACTATAGGCGGCAACCACGTCACTTTTGCCTCCTGCACATGAAATGCCTACACTAGATAAGTTGGCTATTGCCAGGAAACCCTCTGGGAAAATTCCCCTTAAAGGGCAGTAGCTGACCATCTCTGCAGGGGGAGGGCCCTCGAGGCGGGCCCTAAATGAGAACTCCACTGTGCAATGATCAGATCAACTGACCTGATCAGTCTTGAGGTTACAAACCCCATGACCCAGCAAGAACACCAGGTCCAACATGTGGCCGCCCTGGTGGGTCATGAAAGCAA
Source organism: Neoceratodus forsteri (assembly GCA_016271365.2). Lineage (NCBI taxonomy): Eukaryota > Metazoa > Chordata > Ceratodontiformes > Ceratodontidae > Neoceratodus > Neoceratodus forsteri. Next base: position 285,852,181 of record JADMNL010000025.1, read on the forward strand.
CCTCTTGTGACAGACCCAGTGATGACATCATCTGGAGGAGGTTGGATCCAAGCCTGGAGGATTCGTCATCGGCCCAAACATTGAAGTCGCCCAACACTAAACATTTGGGTGACTCCAACATTTCGCCAATGACAAACTCCTCCACCTCCTGCAGGAAATCTCCTGCCACCCCAGGGGGGCAGTAAATCAAGAGAATTCTGCAGCCTGCACCTGGCCCCCCACATACAGCCACACATTCAAAGGACCCGGTAGTTCTCACTGGGTGCACAGTGAAGCCAAGATCAGACCTAAAACAGATGGCCACTCCCCACCCCTCCGATCCACCCTTGGGTGGTGCACTACAGAATACCGGGGGGGACGGCAGCCTCTAGGACTGGCACAGTGTCATCATCTACCTAGGTCTCCATGATGCAAGCCAGATCGACTGTTGAAATTAAGTCTGCTATAATTGCGGCCTTCCCTAGCTCTGATCCAGTACCAGCACTGCCCTTGGGGTTAGAGGCACTGCAGCCCTCTGGCTGCCTGCTGACTCAGTCCAGTGGGACCTCTGGGGACAGGGATCAAACACGCCTGGCCTCTCTCAAGGCCCCGTCTACTTCCAGGGTGCCTCCTGCACCTAATCACCTCTATCCTGTTCACCTCCATTTCGCCTACAGCACCCCGCCACAGCTGCCCACCGCAGCACCTCCTAATCCTGATTTCACAACAGCAATGTACTGCTGCAGCTGGTATAGGGAGGTCAATGAAAGGCCACAGGGCAAGTAGCTGTGATACCCCGTGAGCAATTCGAACCCACCCCAGCCCTTTACACATCTCAAACAGTTGATCCACTCAACTGGCAACTTCTCAGCAGCACTGCTAGTGCTGGTAAAACCGACTAATAGCGCTAACAGCACAAACACTCAGACCCAATCCAGAGGCCTTACACCTAGCACAGAAGCATACAAGCAGGTCATACAAAGAACTTAGCCACACACTGCAGACCTCAGGCACACCCTTACATACCACACACCACTTAAAACACCTCAAACCCTCCCTCCCACACAAAACCCCAACCATCCAATACAGAACAGGACAGCTAAAATAGGAGTCTTTAGAATTTCAAGTCTTAGAGAGCAGTTCCCAGGCCATGGATTAGTACAAATGATACCCCAGGAGGGAGAGTCAGTAAAATAATGCCATGGGGCAGGTCCAATACCAATAGAATATGGAAAATGATAAGTTGAGATAATAACAGTTAGATTCCAAGCCCAGAACATGGGTAGCCAGGGCCCCTCTCACTGACCAAGGCTGCTAAGGAGCAGATGAAAACAGAACGCAAAGACAGCTGAGATGGAGCACAGTCGGGGATCCACCTGAGTCTTAGCTGGGGCTTCTGTCACTTGCTATATGCTATAGAAATACCCATAGATGAAAGAAAGTAGGGGTGTTACCAGCTGGAGCAGCTGAACAGCTAACCAGACCTTTAGTGCATGCCACTGTCTCCCACTGGCAGGGCCAGCATTTTGTAGTCCATAACCTCTTCAGGGCAGGGGCCTCTCCAATGAAACTGAAGGTAACTTCCACCGGAATGAAAGACAGTTCCCATCCAGGAAAGCATCAGTCCGACACAAGCCTGTGAGCCTGATAGGGAAAAATCCCCACCTCATTGAGTTATCCACAGTCTCCTAGGCAGGTTAAAACCTCAGGTTTAATCAAAATAAGGACCACAAACACCACTGTTTATGGCATCCAGGCTTCTGCATCCTCTCAAAAAGTCCCCAGCTGGAAACACACACCATGCCATCCAAGTCAGCCTCTCTGCTGATGGATGAAGAGCACCACCAGGATAAGCCAAGACTTCCAGTCAAGATGTCATGCCGTAGGAGAAGACATTCCCAAGGAACCGGCCATTGGGAAATCATAACAGGCCAACAATGTCTGCCTCTTCATATGGTGTTGAGAAGCACCTCCAGCATCCAGCTGGCACACCGACTCAAGCGCACAGCTCCAGAAATCTGTCAGTCGCTAGTTTGTTCAGTTGTCACTGCAAAAGCCAGCAGCCACTCCACAATGCTGATAATCCCAGTCAGCCAGACCCCACAGACCAGAAGGGATCCACCTCAGAAAAATGAAGATGAAAGGTAAGGGACCAAGTCACAGTCTGTGTAAGCCTCTCTAAAAACAAAAAATACAGTCTCCTATTCCAAATCACTAGCCACCCCTATCTGTATCTCCTGTCCCTAGTCTATCATCTAGCTACAACTGGCTGCAGTAGCAAAGCTACAAAATTTGGGACTTACAGTAGGTTGTAAAAATGACTGTAAGTGCAGAACGTACATTAGCTCTCACTAAGTTGTTTAAGTTAAAATAAAGCAGGGAAGAGAGGTTAAAGGAGGTGGAGTTGCTCTCAGCTAGAGAGCCTGCAAGCAGCATCCCAGCGTGGCTGGCATCTTGCCTACTGCAGGCTGTTGTCTGTGGTTAAGTTCCTATGAAGTGACATTAATGCAGCTCTTTTCTCTCATAAAACATTTTTCTTTGGTTTATAGTTGGCTTCATCATCGGCGAGCATCTGAAGTAACTTTTTCTTATCTGCCAGTTCCTTGTCCAGTAGTGCTTCATTTTTGTCAAAATCCTCAATATCTGAGATATGGACATCTGTGTCCATGACTTCGATCATACAGGTCTCTACTCCATCCACCAGAGTGTTGTAACAGCCGATCCTCCATCAGTACACTGGCTGGGGTGGAGGACCACTACCCAGCCTACTGCAGTCCAGCTCCTTCTGCAGCCATCTGGTCTGCTATTCCTTCAACAGCAGCACCACCTACCCAAAGAGTAGGGCTATTTATTAAGAAAAAAATCAAACTTAATACAACAAAATCTATCACAACAAATCATATTAACACATGAGTACCATTTAAACAAAAATATTCAAAAGAAAGAGAAAAGGGAAAAACTACAAAATAAATTGTCAATTCATGCCACTGGTGCATCTGTATTTGTGATCCATGGCAAGTTCCACCAGTGAGCTTCTTGTATTTGTTGGGGGTACTTTCTTTGCTTCTTTTTGACATATCTATCATAGTTTCTCCTTAATTTGAGATATTAAATGCAAGATTGGAGTGTCCATTTGCTGTAAGGAAAAACCGCAGCTTGCATTCCAAATAGCCCATTTTATAACTACAAAAATCAAATGAAGAGTACTTGGATGGTATTTTTTCCATTCATTTGAATATGATCCATACATAAGAACCTTATAATTTACGTTCAAAAGTATTGGCATAGACCAGTGTTTTGCTAATATCTTCCGAAAATTTGCTATATATGAGCATGAAAAATAAAGATGAGTTATGGTTTCTTCTTGTTGTACACATGTAACCCTTGAAGAATATCGTTCTGATAACTGTTTATGTTTTTGATTATTTTTTTTTTTGCATTATCTTATTTATTCTCCCATCATGCTCGGTGACCCCCACTTCTTTAGGCTCCACAATTCCCCTCCGAACCCCACTGTCCTTACCCGAGCCTCTCTGACTCTCACATCACAGCCAGTCCCCTGGGATATCCCAGATGTATCCCTTTGCAGGGCGGGTCCCCCTCCTCTGAGGGAGAAGGCACTGGGGGAGGATAGCCAAGTGCACTCTCGTAGAGGGCCCAAGGATACTGCTGAGGAGAAGGAGGCCCCCCAGAAGGCACTGGAGGTGTCAGGGACAGAGAGCCATCATCTGGCAGCCAGCAAGTGGTGTTTCCACTTTTCTAGGTTCCCCTCTGTGCCGCTCGTGTAGTGCCCTCAGTCTCCACTGGGGACCGCTGCCGAGCGAGGCCATCCCCAAACCCACCCCAGGATAGGAGAGCAGTCCAACAGATGCTCGATCCTATCCTCCCCCTTCCAACCTCCAGCAACCCAAGTCCATTCCCAAACCCAGTTAGCTGGTGTGGGTCGAGGAAAGGCACCAGCATCTCAGCCCTCTACGCCACCGGGCCGGCCTTGATTACTTTTAATATTAATCTTTTTATGGCAGCTTAGCCAATGTAAATCCCACACTTTTTCAGGAATTCTAGATTCTGCCAAAAGTTTTAATAAAGAGGGTTGATACTCCATTGGACAAAGAGGAAATGTATTAGTTTCCATAAATTATTCAGACATAATATAATAGATATATATATTTGCTTATTGTTATTTGGGATCAGTATTCTACTATTAATTCTCCACATTCTAAATTTAACAACAAATATTTCTCTATAATATGTTGGAGGATTAGGAACGTGTTTAATAAAAGAAATAGTAGCTGAATCCCATGCAGGAATCCATGTTTGTATGGATTTATAAAAAACAGGATCCATACTTTCTCTAAATTAATTAATCAAGGTCTCACATTAACAAAAATGAAGATATTAAAAAGAAGAACCACAGGGTCAATCATATTAAGACCCCCTTTGTGTACAGATAAATATGTAACGTTCCTTTTTAGGGGATTAAGACAGCTCCCCATACCGCCTGAAAGAATATACTAGGTAAAGTTACTTCTAGCTGCTTCGGTAAAGGTAAAAGCATACTAATGAATGTATATTGTGGCAGTAAAATGTTTTAGTCAGGGCAATTATTTTTCTTTTACTAAATTGCCATTTGTTCCATTATTAATCATTGATCTCCCAGATTCTAATTTTGGCATCCAATTTAATAAATCAAGTTCACCTGGTCCAAATAAAATTCCCATAATTTTTATTGGGGTTGTGATACTGGAATGTTCACCACTTTATTTATGTAAGGTTCAGTAGGTCCTAACTGTATACAATTATATTTGTTCAGGTTTAGACTTGCACCTGACACTTTAGAATATTGTGAACATATATGAATTGCTTCTTTTATGGACGTCTCAGCTTCTAATAATAAACATAAATCATCTGCATAAGCAATGCAATTATATGGTATAACCTCTTGTATGGTTCTAAGTGGTCTTAAGATTGTATTATTATTATTAATTAACTGTAATAAAAGGTCTATGCAGAAAATATACAACAAGGGACTAAGTGGGCATCCCTGACGTACACCCCTTTTAATAGGAATTAATGGCACAACTTTACTATTCACATATGGCCTGACAGTAACTGTTTGGTATAAATTCTTCAGCCATCCAGAAAATTTTGCAGGAATCCCATAGTAATCCAAAACTTCCCACAAATACACGTGGCTAATAGAATCGAAAGCCTTCTTTTGATCTAAGGAGCTAATAAATCCCTGAATCTCATTCCTATTACCCCATACATTATTTCCCTTAATAATATCAGATGATCAGTAATATTTCTTTCTTGCACAGCACATGCTTGTGCCGGGCTAATTATATATGGTGTTATGCGTGACAGATGATATGTTAATATTTTTGTTAATATTTTACAATTACAATTTTATTTCCTGTTTATCCCCAGATTTATATATAAATATTAATATACCAGCCGTCATTTTTAAGGGAAATGCAGTGTTTAACATCTTTGAGAAAATAATAGCCAGTTCTTCTGCTAAGCTTTCTGACAATAATTTGTATGGTTTGCAGGTTAGCCCATCACTCCCCGGTGATTTATTAGATGGAAGGGCCTTAATGGCTGTTATTACTTCTTCTGGTTTAATATCCTGTACAATTTCTTGCATAAGCTGGGGTGAACAATGTGGAATAGGTAGTGTTTCTAGAAACTGTTGCACAGTTTTTGGAGTTATATTTATTTCTGAAAAGGAGTTCAAAGCAGAGTTTGTTACTATTTGACTTATTTTATTATGGTCAGTATGTATATTACCCTCTGCATCCTGGAGACTAAGCATTTGTTTTGCTGTACCTTGTTACATGTATCATAAGGGCATGCTGAAAAACATTTCCTTTTACCCAAACATTTACTGAAATGTTATAGCTTCCACTTTCTTAGTATGATATTGAGACATTTCGGCTTTAGGTTGTCTAATTTTTCTAGAATAATCATGAGTTGAACTATAGGATAAGGAAATTAGCTTTTGAAGTTGTTTCCTATTTTGAAGATATGAAAACTAAATATCATGTCCATTATTTTTATTGATAAATTTTACTAATTTATATTTTGCATCTTCCCACCTTTGGATCATTGAATCATACATACACAGTACTGTTTTCCTTGCATGTATAAAATATAATATCTGAGATTTATAGTTTTCTTGTCCTAAAAGTGAGGAATTCAGGTTCCAAATACCAAGTCTAAAATTATGGAAATCCCCAGGTTCAGTACTAACATAGAGTGATCACTATACTCTACAGTCGAGATAATCACTTTAACAGTATGTAAAGACTTTGAACTAAAGAAAAAATCTATTCTAGTAGATTGCATACCTTTATGAAAAGTAGGTACTACTTTCCCCTGATAAACAAGAGATGCATCTACTAAATTTGCTGTTCTCACAATTTTAGTGAGACAGTTAATGTCACTATACATTTTATCAGCTGAGGTATTTTTCCCTCTATCCTGTTTTGTCAAGCCACAATTGAAGTCCCCTCTAATATTACCTGTTGTGCAGTATGTAAATATGGCTGTATATCTTTAAACAGTTGCATACGCTCAGCTTTAGATTGCATTGCATAAATATTGATTAGGTGAAACAACTGACTCTGATATATAACATCTAATATTAACACACGATCTACATATAAATCAATTAATTTAATGAGTTGAATTTCTATAGAATGGAAGAGAACTCTACTCCTGAACACTGAACCATTCTAATAGACTAATATGATGGCCCCACATAACATGCAGAAGTTGTAATTTGTATATCTCTTAGATTATGTAACCGAGTATCTTGTATGAAATAGATATCTGGAGGTCCAGATAACAACGCAAAAAATACCACAGAATGTTTCCTGGAACTCTTTACACTGTTTACATTAATTGAAAAACAGTTTAAATTCACAAACATGCAAATGTAAAGTAGAAAGAATACACTAATTTTTTCTTTTGTATTTTCCTGGTACCAGTCTTAGCCTTGAACTTAACTTTTGGCTTTTGCCTGTGCTCCATATTTCCATTTTTGCTGGTAGGGGTATTCCCCTCCATTTCCTCACAAATGGAAGATCTAAGGGAAGAAGACTCAGTATCTGACCCAGAGCTTTTGTGTAATAAAGGGTCATATTTATTGGTCAATGTGATGGTATGTGTTTTTGCCAATGTTGAGGCTGGAACACTTTTGTCTGAGCATTTCCGTGTTAACATGCTTTTCTATCTACTTGGGGCGGAGGAGCGTTTCTTCTGAAGTACTGGGGACTGAAACCATTTCTTCTGTGGTTGCATCTAAAGTTTCTGTGTTAGAAACTACAACTGGGGTGGGGTGGGGTGGGGTGGGGGTTCAGGAATAAGACCCAAGTCGATCATGGAAATCTCATCTGGCCTGGAAGGAGGAGGTGGCTGGTTTTGAGGTTGCTTTTGTTTTCTCTGGGTCATAGCAATAAGTAAGCAATGAGTAAACATCATTCTTCACTATCTGCTTGTTGGTTATTATTATGTGCTGCCATGAACAGCTTTGAAATGAGTGGCCTTTTCATCACATAAACTGCACACTATTTCATTTAAACACTGATTGCTAGCATGCCCAAGTTCTGTACACAATGAACATCTGACTTTGTCACACATACTTCTAATATGGCCCACCGACCCACACTTATAGCAGGCCTTGTGCTGTCCTGCCTAAAGTAAAACACCTCAGTCGCGACCCAAAAGAAAGAATTTGGTAAATGTTGAACTCCTTCCTCGTTGTTTTCACTAGAACTTTATATCTCCAACCACCTGCCCAGTACTTTTCACTCGTCAAAAATCGCTGGGGCCTTCCAAGACATTACAACACTGTTTCACCCAATAGCTTAAATCTGATACACTGACCCCTCATTTCGGAACAATATGGTAATGATTTTATAGCTGGTTTTGTGAGAGGGATGGCTTCAAATGGAATCCATAAAGGATATTTTTCACTTCATTGAACTTTTCCAAAATATTTCTAGGCTCTCCAGATGGATTTTCAGCTGTTGTTTGTTTAATTTGATTCAGCTGAATGTCAGACTCACCTGAGTCATTTGTCAAAGCAACTTCTGCAGTTTGTTGTACCGCAAGGAGATGTTTTTAGTGCTGCTTCTTTTCAGCAAACAGTTGTTTTCATGTAATATCTTATTCTGTAAACGCCTACTTCTTCTATATCACAAGAAGCATTTTGGCTTGAATCTGACATTACTTTTGTATTTAAAACTGTTTTATTTTTGAACTCAGTACCTCAATGCCTTGGTTCTCTAATGTTTTCTGAATTCTTGCTGCTTTTCTCCTTGTATTGAGGCCTCTCGATTAGTGAAAGCAGAGGAGGAGGAGGCCTGCTCCCCTGCTTCAGTCACATCCATCCTTTCTCCTGGCTCCTGCTCGTTGGCCATCTTGGTCTTGATGGACAAGGGTTCCCCCTACAGGCCAGTAGGGCAATTTCCCTGGTGTCCTGGCCAAATTTCCCCCATTCACTAAAACTACCACCAACAGCTTAATCCAGTTCAATTTGAGTTGGTTACCATCTGTACCCCCCCAATCCCAGGTCACCCCTGAAAAAGGAACTTCTCGTCTCAGTCAACAAAATCCAATAGATAAACAATAAATACTTAAATATGTACCTGGCTACTAGCCATGTTGTTTTTATCACTTTAAATGTTATATGCACTGAAAGCATAATGTAATGCATTGTATTTGATTGGCTGATTTGATGTATTTAAACAACATGTTTTTATGCACTCTCATCTCTGACGAAGCATGGCATTTTGACATGTGAAACATAAGACATGCAGGATCCATTGCTGCCACCATGTTGGAGGGCTCAGAAAGCTGTAAAATGTTCCAGTGTTATATTAGTTTTGCACTATGGGACTTTAACGATCAAATGCAACAGCTTTAAACCTTGGTGCAATGTTTCTTTTTAATAAAGATTCATTTAAAAAACAATTTCTGTGTTGTTATTTATTTAAAAAATGTGAATATACATATTTTCTGACCTTTATAAAATCAGTGGCATTTCTTAGGAATCCTCTGTTTCTATTTTGATGGTCCTCACACTTTCAGAGTGAAGTGTCATGCGTGATGACATCGTGAGGGTGGGCTGGGAGTTTGACATCTGTCTTACAGTGCTCTTTCCCGCTTCTCCTGTCCATGTGCTCATTTTTCTGGCCAGTGCTTTAGTGCTCAACTGAATTATTGTCCATTTTTGGAGTGTCAAAATACTGTGTCCTGCAGCTAGGTACCTTTGTGTTGTCTCCGTTGGTGTTATTGCTGTATGTTTCTCATCTTTGGTTTTTCCCTCTGTTTATCCCTCTGTGTAATACAGGTTCTTTTATGTGCAGCTGTTTTCCAGATCAGATTTACTTTTTTTGGGGTGGGTGGTGGTGTTGGTGGTGCTGGTGTGTGTGTGGGTATCATATCCGATTTCTGGCATCTCCACAGTAATATGTAACAAAATGCAATGTTGGATTGTGATGCTTACTACCATATGGAAATAGTATAGCTGTCACTGTTTTTTGGTCTCCTCCCTAATAGGAATTCTATGATCAGATGGTGACTTGGGCAAAGAAATTATTCGAAACAGCCTGGACTTATAATGCTTTGTCAACTGAGACTCTTCAGAACCCCAAACAATAAAAAAGACACAGTAATCACTCGTTGTGCAGAAGGGATTCATGACGAATGAAGGATCCAGCAGACTGCATGGTGACAGGAATGAAATAAATAAAAGGACAAATGAAATATTATCAGTTCATTTGTCCTTTTATTTATATAATTCCTGTCACTGTTGTAACTGGGTAATAAAATTACCTTTCTCGGGTTCTTGTTGGAACTGCACAAAATGAAGAGACGACAGACAAGTGGTGTCCAGATAATAAATATAAGTTATTACTGGTAAATAAGAATAATACAGGCTTACAATCAACAGTGTAATCACTTGGAGAGTGTCCTGTTTCCTTATAGTGTAGGATGCAGTAAAGTCTCTCTAGAGAAAATACGTGCTGCAAAGGGACTTATACCCCGATAATTACCATGACAACAATAAAATAAGATACATAAAAAGTAAGTAATTGGCTAAAAACAGGTGGTGTTAATAGCCATCCTAACTAACATAAGAAGTTGTTTAGCTAGCAGAAGATAAGTGAACACTAAGGTCTGTGATGCTACCAAGGTCACTTGCAGTTACAGTTGTGCACAAGCACTAAAGATGGCACTGTTGCCTAACTTCTAATTATACAATAAAAACACAATGGAAAACCTCTCCCAGTGGTACAATATATTGTGAGAATATAGTAAAGCATAATATGCATTGCAAAAGTATAGTAGAACTCAAATCCTGACACTAATGCTTATACGATATGTGCCTGTGCCCTAAAATTAGTATATATACCTACATATGCGTTGCTGTCCACGAGGTGGAGGTACAATCAGGGGTGCTGGTCCATGGATAACACCGTGCAGTCTGCTGGATCACTCGTTCATCATGAATCCCTTCTGTGATCACCACGTCTTTTTTATTGTTTGGGGTTCTGAAGTTACAAGTGCTACTAGTCCAGGCTGTTTTGAATAATTTCTTTGCCCAATTCATTGACAGGGCTGGCACAGTGCAGCAATATCTGGAAATGATTTGTGTTACTTGCATATCCACTCTTTACTCGTGTGTGGAAAGGGTTGGTGTGGGTGGGGTATCACTTCAGATGGTAGCATTCACTGCAGACATGCCATGGTCAGATGGTGATTGTCACCACTTCCATTATGTAATTAGTGTTACTTTCTATTGCTGTCATTGTTGCACTGTTCCATCAGTAATACTGACTTGCCAAGCTGGATGACTCTACTTTGTATTGTGGTGCTCCCTGATTGTGATGTGCCAGTGGGGTGGGTGGTTGGTGGTATCATGTTATCCCTCACTCCAGTGTGCATTCGGAACATGCCACACATGGCCAGTACTGGCACTATGCAGCAATGACTGCTAGTCTGCAGTCGTAGTGCCATTGAGCATTCTAAATATGCTGTGCATGTGGGTAGGGTGATGTGGTGGTGGTAATAGCACAGGTTAGCCCTCACTCTAGTATGAAATACATAAGTGCCATGCTTGAATGGTGAGTGGCAATACTCCCAAACATAAGCCATGCTAATTTGTATTGGTATCATTGGGTATCATTCAATTTTTTTTTCTTTTGGGGCATGGTACAGTGTAACTTGGCACTCATTTTCAAGGCAAGGATATTGCAATTGATTTTTTTAACACTGCTTGCGATCATTGGCACAGTCCAGAAATGACCACAGGTATGGTGTGGTACCGTCATGGACTATATTGACTCTGCTATGCACCTTAGCCATTATTTTATTTATTTATTTAGAAAATCAGAATTACAACCTTTTGAGTCATAGACTGTTTCCAAAGGCTCCACGTCAGAATAAAACACAGACATTCATACAGTACATACATAGAATAAATGTGGGTGAGCAATCATACAGAGTATAAGTGCAATGAGCACAGGTTAACGCCTATACATATGGTAGCTAAAACAGGGCAGAGCTATCGACATATTTACCTAATGAGCAGTTAAGGCCTACACAATTGGTAGCTAAAGCAATGCATGATATGAGTTGGTAGTAAACCACCTCAGGGAGGCCTTGTCTTATACATAATACAATGCATTCATAGTCCAGTGCAGCTATATGGTAACCAAGGGAGGTGAGGAGCCTGTAGGCTAGAAATAGGAGGGCTCTCCACTGCCAGGCCAAGGGTGGGTCCGTGGCCTAGCAGCGTGGTACAGGATCCATAGGTTACCAGTTACACTGGAATTGATGTGAGGAGAGGATATGGGCCCTTAAGGCAGCTTTAAAAGGACCTAGATTGGTGATTGATGTAACGGCCAGTGGAAGGGCATTGTACCAGGATGGAGCTCTAAGAGGGAAGGATAAAGGTGGTCCTGATCCTAGGCACCTTTCAGATAGTTTTGGGGTGGCCGATGTGGACGCTGAGATGGTGGCTACCTGAAGAGAAGCCATGACACCTATTGGGGTTAAACCCAGGTGTTTATTTTTGGATCAAAAGATAGGTCTGGTATAATAGTCTTTCCTCAAGGGAGAAGATATTAGTGAGCGCATACAGGGTGCAGGTATGTGTATTTCTGTCGGCACCAGAGAGGAGCCGGCAGGCCTTATTGACGACTACTTGTATTTGATGAAGCGCCATAGGGTCGGCAGCAGCATAAATTGTGAGGCCATAGTCCACCAGCAATAAGACTGAAGAGGTAATGGCTAGGTGAAGTGCGTCAGGTGGCAGGCAGTCTTTAGGTCTGTACAGGAGACCAATGCGGTTGGTGGTGGCAGAGGTGAGGAGTTTTATATGTTCTTGGAACGAGATGGAAGAGTCAAATGTAATACCTAGATACTTATATGTTTGGACCTGTTCCAGTGGGATGAGAGAGGTGGAGAGTATTTCCAGGGGAAATCGTTTGATCTGTTTTGACGGTGGGCATAGAGCATCGTCTTAGTTTTTTTAATGTTGACCACCAATCTTTATTCAGCAAACCTGTGTTCAATCTGAGAGAAGGAGTTTTGCAAGGTACACTGGAGAGAGAGGGAGGATCAGGATGTGTGGCGTAAAGAACAGCGTTGTCAGCGTAGAGGAGAAGGTTGCCAGGGCAGGATTTAGACAGGGTGTTGAGGTAGATCTTGAATAGCAGGGGACCCAGGATAGATCCTTGGGGAACTCCTGAGTGCTCAGACAGCATAGTAGAACACATTGGGTTCTAGATGAAAGACAGCTGGAGAACAATGAGAGTGGACAATGAGATACCCCAATTTGTTGTAATGTGTTAAGAAGGAGGGGGTGAGAAACCATGTCGAAGGCCTTTGAGAGGTCTATAAATATGGCCCCTATGAGGTGCCCCTTGTCAAGAGTGGAGTGCAGGGAGTTAGCAAATTCTGGGAGGGCGGTCATAGTGCTATGACCAGCTCTGAAACCATGCTGCTCCCTACATAAGAGGTTGTGTATGAGGAGGTAGTCAGTGAGCTAATTGGCCATGATCTTTTCAAGGGCTTTAGAGAGTGGGGGAAGAATCTAGATGGGCCAGGAGTTGTCTGGGAGGGAGCTGTCACCACATTTCAATATTGATGTTATCACTGCCATTTTCTATGAGGTTGGGAACTGGTCCAGGTGCAGGGACAGATTAAAAAGGTCCGTGAGTGGGGAGATAACTGAGTCTAGCACAAGTTATAGGATACACATATCGAAGGCATCTTGTAGTAGTTGAGCTCTGGAAGGCTTTGGACAGGTAGGCTTTCACTTCTGAAGGGGTAATGACTCTGAGTTTGAAGGGGGTGGAGGAGCTCAGGCGATGAGGTAGGCTGAACTGGATCAAAAAGTTGCTAGGGAGGACTGAGCTGAGGTCTGAGAAGGTGGTGTTGAGGCAGTTAGCTATGTGAAGTGTGTCTGTGGTGGTACTGCCATTAACACTAAGTTGTGGGGAGCGGATTTACCATTAAGCTCCTTGATGTTATCCCAGAACTTTCTTTGTGCTACCCCAGGAGGTAGCATGGGTGGTTCTGTAGTGCTCCACCTTGGTCTTGCAGATTGCTCAGGTACACTTATTGTAGGCAGCACTATAGGCCTGCCTATCACTTAGCAAACTGGAGGCAGTGGCACGATGCCAGAGGTTGTCATGCATTTTGAACTGTTGTAGGAGTTCTGGGGTGATCCAGGGGGCACTACATTTCTCAGTGGTCACTTTGATGGTTGGTGCAAAAGCATCACAGGTGGTATTAAAGGTGGTGGTGAAGTAGTGCAATGCATCATCTATGTGCTGGGCTTGGGAAATAGGAGACCAGACCCAGTTAATTAGAAATTGTTTGAGTTTGGCTATGCCTCCTGGGTGTAATCAATGACGAAAGGTGATATTTGGTGGTGGTTTAGGTAGCTGACAGGACCAGCTGAAGATGATTGGGGAGTGGTTGCTTAAGGCGTTAGGTAGGACACCCAGGTCGGTAATATGGTGGGGACAATTAGTGAGCAGGATATCTAGTAGGGTGTGGGTTCCATTAATGGGGTTGGCCCTGGTAGGTTGGGATACCAGTTGGGTCATATCTAATGCAGCAAAGGTATATTTGGCGTGTGTTGATGAGCTCACCAGCCAGTTTATGTTGGGATCCCCAACTAGGATTTGTTCCATTTTGTGGGGGTGGCTGGCTAGGTTGTCAGAGAGCATCTTACAGGCAGGGGATTGGCTGTGTAGTGGGATGTAGGTGACAGTGAGAGTAAGAGGAGCATGGTTTGGGTCAGCGGAAAGGTTTATTGAGAGGGCTTGGGCACAATGGTCTAGGGAGGGTGCAGGCAGGGCTTAGTAATGCAGTGAGTCATTTATATAGAAGGCACAGCCACCGCCTCTTGCCGTTAGATCAAGCCTAATGAGAGTAGCCAGGAATAGAGACAAATGAGTCTGGGGTCTTGGCTGACAGCCAGGTTTCTGTTAAAACCAGGATGTCTGGTTGGTGCTGTGCCATCCAGCATTGCAGGAATGCCATTTTTTAGGCAGGCTGCAGATATTCATAGCAGCTATTCGTAGCCCCGTGGGTGACCGCAGTTGGGGGTGGCGCTGCTGGGCCAGGATTGGGGTGAACATTGCCAGATAGTAGAAGAAGAAGTGGAAGATCCTGACAAGGGCCATGAATTGGTGGCATTTTGTTGTAGCAGCAGCTGACAAGCTTAGAAGGTGATAAGCAGGGAATGGGCAGCTGCGTGAGGGCTGGGATGGCCAGGTGGAGGAACAGACATGGAGGGCTCAAGGCACAGAGAGATGGGGAGGGTAGAAGGGAGGAGTTTGGGGAGGCTATGGGGAGAGCGGGTGATGGAGAGGCTATGAGGGGTGAGGTGCTCCCCAGCAGCAAAAGTGTGTACATACCAGAAGCAATGGGGTTTGTTGCTGAGCAGGGTAAACATAGTTAGCAACAGTAGTATGGTTAGTCTGTGTGTGTGGGTGTGGAGGGAGTTCAGTGGTAGTAGATGTGACCATGGGCAGGTATGAGTGGGTCTTACTGACACCTAACAATGTGGCAGACACAGTGGCACAGTGGTAGGGTTGCTGCCTTTGGGCGAAAGGTACCTGGTTTGAACCCGATTTGAATGCCACGTTGTATGCCTAATGATAGCTTAGGATACTGTGCAAGGGACACTACAGAGAGGAGCAAAGGCAAGAATTTAAGTATGAATGACGCAGGACAGAAGTGTTAGGGGAAGAGGATTGCAGCTTACATGTCTTGTTGCCCTCTAGTGGCTTTACAGTATAATATGCAAATGGAAAAGTAAACAAATTCAGTTAAAATATACTTTAAACTGAAGAAATTCAGCACTGAGTATTAAAACAGAACAGATATCAGAGGCAATACTGGATTAGGGGAAAAAAAGGTTAAATAAACTGGCCGATGGTAGTGACATAGTCCAGTCGGGAGGAATTTGGAAATGTCTGGCAGGATGAGAAACCAAACAAGGAGCTTGTGTTCCATGGTCAATAAGAGCTGTCCCAAGATAAAGGCAATTGTCCCTAGAAAATTTACAGACACAGCCATGCAGCCTTGAGTTCCCGGAACGCTGTCCAGGCCGTAACTGCTAGCAAGGGCTCGGGGAGTGTGGCAGCAGGCTCTTCTCGCCATGGAGGCATGTAGACCCCCATCTGAGGCGCTGTTAGCCCAAAGGGCTATGAGAGGATGCCTGAAATTATTGTCTGTGATTAGACATTACTGATGCCTGATGCCTGAAATTACTGTCTGTGATCAGCCTCCTGCATCCATACTTCTCATAATTCCCCAAAATCACAGTTTTATTTACCATATAAGCATGTTTATTTAACTATTGTTACACATGTTTGTGTTTACATGTATTACCACGTGAGCTGCAGAAATTATATCCATTTTAACATTTTCTACATATGATTGCAGTGAATGACCTGACAGTCTGATGGTACATTGCATTTAGATATTGCATACTATATTTCTGAGCCAGAGTTCATGAGAGTTAAAAAAGGGGCTAGTATTTTTTACAGTGCTGCTGTTTTATCTTGAACCACTTCCATATTGCATTGTTCTCAGCAACGTTGTAGTACTGACCAGCTGCAGTCTGATAACATTTTCCTTCTTTACATAAAAATCACATCTGTTTGACTTGTGCCTTTCTCGGTTCTGCTGTGAAGTGCCCTTACACGTATACTGGAATTTTATTTTAATCTTTTAATAAACACTCAAGATTACTTATGTCAGTGTGTGTATGTTACCATTTTTAACTTTTTGTTGGCATCATCAAAGTATGTAATGCTTTCATTTACAGACAGTACTGTACTGTTACATGAATTCACAGGCAAAGTGCAATCAAATTTCAAGCCTATAGACGTTGCTCTTGCTTATTCAATATAGTGTCATGATCTACTGTGTTGTTTCATATGTCCGTGTTATGTGTGTCTTGCACAGTGGTTTATGCAAATCTAATCATGTTATTGTAGGTTTCATTCTATTATGGGAATCTGGAAGATAGCTGCATCACCCGTAAGAATGTCTGCACACACCGTATCACTAATCTTATTTTTTTCTGTATGTGTTGTCTTGTCTGTCTGTTTTGGTATGTTGAATATTGTTTTTTAACTAATCTTGTGTTCCATTTTTTGTCACTCAAGCCACCCCCCACCCCCACCACTTCCCAACCAGTCAATACTTCTGGCTCTATGGTACCCAGCAGTTACTGTCTTTCTCAACCTTTATGCCATCTGCCATTACCAATTCTGGTGGTTCATCTTCATTCGGTATTTATCCATTGGCTGGTTCACTGCCCCTCCTCATTGTATATTTGAGTGAATATGGCTTACAAATCTCTTGTGGGTGTAATGGTGCTGTTTGGTATTAGCATCATGGCAGTGTTTCCTGAAATGACAGTGCCTGGCAGCCGGCAGCTTGATGTTGGATCAGTACTCTTACATATATGAGCAAACTTTGCTACGTATGTGCTGTAGATCAACACTCAGGTGGCTTATTACCTGGCAGTGACTTATTTGGGATCAATGGCTACAATCAATTGTCGTCCTATCATTCACCTTAGGGTCGTTAGGGAGCTAGCAGAGATCCTTACGGGACCACTGGCAGACCTGTTCAGTACATCACTGGACACTGGATGCATGCCACAGGACTGTCGGATGGCCCATGTGGTGTCATAACAATGGTTGAAGGATGATCCAGGCAAATACAGACTGGTGAGTCTCACTTCAATCATGTGGGAACTCATGGAGTCAATCCTAAAGGAGAGACTGTTGACTTTTCTGGAGGACAATGTGCTCCAAGATGGCCATCAGCATGCTTTTTTATTGGACAGATCCTGCCAGACAAACCTAGTCGAGTACTATGACTGGGTTACCAGGAAACTGGACAGGGGCCATGCAGTGGACATCCTATATTTGGACTTCAGCAAGGCCTTTGACTCAGTGCTGCATGGGGGGCTAGGTTGAAAATGGAATATATTGGGGTGGGAATAAAATGATCAACTTGATCACCAACTGGCTGAGGGGTATGCAGCAAAGGGTGATGGTGGGGAACTCATCACCAAGTGGACGTATGAGTAAGTTCAGGGTTCAGTACTGGGACCGGTGCTGTTTGGGATATTCATATCCATATCTCAAACAGGATCCAGAGTAGGATCAGTCTGTTCGCAGACGATACTAAGATTGTTGCAGTGGTAGATGACATAGAGGGGTGGAGGGGGCTGCAGGAAGACCTGACCAAATTACAGGAATGGTAAGAGAAATGGTAGTTGGGGTTTAATGCCAAGAAGTGCAAGGTACTGCATTTAGGAGCAAAGAACCAGGGGAGTAAATATCAGTTGGGAAGGATATAGTTGGTAAGCACAGTGGAGGAAAAGAATCTAGGGGTACTAATAATGGGAAGTATGAACCACACAGCTGAGTGCAGGAAGGTGGCTCCAATGACAAGCAAAATGCTGGTGTGCATAGTGAGGGGAATCTCCTCCAGGCACAGAGAAGTGATCCTACCCCTGTACAGGTCACTGGTCAGGCCACACTTGGAATACTGCGTGCACTACTGGCATCCATTCCTGAAGAGGGACATCAGATTGCTGGAGGGGGTGCAGTGTAGGGCAACCAAGGTGATACAGGAACTTGAGCATAAATCCTACGAGGACAGGCTGTGAGAGCTGCAAATGTATTCCCTGGAAGAGAGGATGGATAAGTAGGATATGATTGAAATATTTGAGTACCTAAAGGATATTAATAGGATTAATACAGATGGGATTCTTCAGATCAGTCGGGGAGGGTCACAAGAGGGCATCAGCTGAGTTTGGGTTGGGAGGAGATTCAGGAGGGAAATCAAGAGACTTTTTTTTCACAGAAAGAGTAGTAGATAAGTGGAACACTATGCCTGAGGAGGTGTTATTGTGTAGAATGGTGGGAGGATTTAAGAGAAGGTGGGACAGAGTTGGGGGGGTTATGAAGAGGGGAGGGTAGGTGAGCTGCAAGTTGAGGGGTTAGCTGCACAATTGGGCAGAC
The DNA here is from genome assembly GCA_016271365.2 of Neoceratodus forsteri. Classification (NCBI taxonomy): domain Eukaryota; kingdom Metazoa; phylum Chordata; order Ceratodontiformes; family Ceratodontidae; genus Neoceratodus; species Neoceratodus forsteri. The sequence continues at coordinate 285,870,744 of JADMNL010000025.1, forward strand.
TTGATAGATTGTGAGGCCTGTTTCTGCTGGCATTTTGTTTGTTTGCATGTATGAGATGGTAAAATATTGGGTGGACAATTGCACTGAGTAGATGAGCCAGGATGTCATTTTGTACATGAATCTATGGCAGCATGACAGGGAAAAGGGTTGTGGTGGTGGGAGTATTGCATCAAGGAGGGAATATTGTGCTTAATGGATGAAGAGCTTTGTGTAACATTGAACCACAACACCGCTGTGCTCCCTTTACCGTAGTTCCACACCTCAACCAGCTCCATTTCAGTGTCCTCATTCTGTGTTGGACTCCTGTAAGAAACCCACACTGTAGCCTTGACACCTTTCCGGTTACACAGTTGCACACCTATTATGTACATCCTGCCTTCCTTGGCCTCCTATATAAACAATTTTCATTCAACAAAAATACATGTCAATCACTCCCCTGTTCCCCTTTTCAGTAGCCACGCACTTCTGCTTTAAAACGTGGATGGCTAGGTCACAACCACGGCATTGTGTTCTGCATGTATCTGCAGTGTCATCTAACAATCCAACATCAATCCTGCAACTCTGCCCTTTGTTCCATGGCGACTGTCAGTCAGTGATGCACAGTGGTCTTCGCCTTCACCATTCCATCCATGTTACATCCGATGTCAATGTTTCAACAGCCTCGACTTGTGTACTGCTGCAAATGGATCACACTTGTGATGAATTAACCCTTAGCGAGTTAACAATTTCATTTTCTTGTCAACTTTACATAAAGTTATGCTGCAGTAATTGTCAACCATCCTTACTGATGTGCAACCATTCCTCTACAGGCTGTTCAGTGTTATTACCTTTGTTGCACCCAACACCCTGAATCAATTCCATATCAAACCACTCCAGTGTGTTACCATGTATTTCATGAAGTCATGCAGAGCTTCCTGGCTGTACTCACTATCGGTACTGTTATGATTCTGGAGATAGTTTTGACATTACCACCATACTGCATACTTTACAACATTCCCAAAACTGACCTGCACATCTTTCCTTTGCCCCTCCTGGGCATTTCGCCATAGTAACACAATGTATTCATTTTTCCACTGCATTCATCACACATTTGTAATATGCAATAATACTCCACCTGCCATCAAGACTGACATTCAGCCAGCGCAACAGTAGGTTTACCTCGCGGTACCAGCGACCCGGGTTTGGAAACAGAGTTGGGTAGCTGGAGGGCTGGCCGGGGGGAGAAGGATCGAGCACCCGTCAGCCGGCTCTCCTTCTCTGGGGAGAGGAGGGTTGACTATCCCTATTCTACTGCCACCTGGGTGAACACGGGTGGCAGTGCAGCATGGACAGCCAGTGGAGGAGGGACATAGGCGGGGGCGATGCATTTTCACATCACAATGCACTCCGTCCCTTGGCCCCTTGCATGTCTATGTCCTCAGGGGATGGCATCAAAACACAGAAAAAGGCCTCACGGATGCCGGCGAGACAGGGATCCAAGTCCCAGACACCAGAACCTGGCTCGGGGCTGAACAGGTTACCTAACACACACACAAATGGACTGGAGGGGACATCCTGGATCCTCTCTCGCCTGGGGTAGGCTGAGGCAGCATGGGGGCAGATCTAGCTGGCTTCTGAGAGGTACCGAGGGTGGGCAGAGTGAGCAGAGGACACCCTGAAAAGAGCGGCATCCGTGGGAGAAGGGTCAAAAAAAAAAAGACTGACATTCACTCCACCCAAAGGATGCTCCTCCATGTGTCCCTTCAACACCATCTTACATACCAAAGTATGGAGATCCATGAATTATTATCTTCCCGTCTTTATCCATTTTACCATCTGGCTGCCTGGTAGTCCTCTGCCCCATGGTTTGATCTCCCCCTCCATCCCACCTACACCTGCCTCATTGCCCCTGAACCTTACCTGAGCCATGCATGTCTCTTTCTGTTTGCCATGTCATTTCACCAGTTCCACTTGTGCACACAGCACGTGATACCGCATTCATGCACTTGAGCTTGTGCTCCACCGCTGACATTTATGTTCCTGCCTTTTCACCACCATTGCCACTATCTCCCCATGTTCCCACTGAGTACTTCGGTCCTCTTCCCGGTTTTTCCCTTCTCCCCACCCCACGTTGCCAGTTACAGCAAGAAAGAGCATCAAAACTGGCATGTCAGAGAGTACCTGTGCCTCTGTTTGTTTTGGTGTGATGAAACTAAGGTGGCATGGCTAACAACCATGCGTATCTCAGAGAGCGTAACACTTTTTGCAAATGACAATCCAGCATTATTGATTCACTATGTTCTGTCATGCCATCTTAACATATGTATGTTATAAGTATGCATTAGTGTTGACACTAACTGTGTTTTTTGTACGCATTTTCTCAGTGTGTGACTTTCATGTATACTTGTCTTGTTTACTCTACAGTCACCATGAAGCATTGCTGTGCAGTTGGGTGCAAAAACAGACCCGCAGTTTTTACCGGTTCCCTAAAGATGCCAAGCGACACAAACAGTGGGCGATGGCGGTCAAGCATTCTGGGTGGCTGCCAAATGACCACACAGTACTTTGCGCGGACCACTTCTCAGAAGACTAATTTGCCATATCACAAACTCTTCTGGATTTTACAGGCTTCGGTCCCGGACAGCACAGATTAAAACCTGATGCTTGTCCAAATATTTTTGCCTACAAATCAGAGAAGCCAAAGCAACACAACACTGCTGTCAAGAAGAGAAAATGTACAGAGGTAAAAGTCTCATTTCATGGAGCTGTTAATATTTTCACTGTCACCATCAATTTCATGACCCAAGACAATGTCATATGTTCACGCCTTACTTGACGGGTTCTGAGTCAACTAGGTTCTACTGAATGATGCAACAAAGTTGACAACAACTGTTCTTGCCTCAACTAGTGCACAATATCAGCCAGGCTTTAATGAGGAACCACACATGGACACTGAACAGCACTTACCTGATGTTGGTGAATGTGTTGAGGTAATGTCACAGCTTGACAGTGAACCGCAACATAAGGAAATGTCAACCCAGACTGACAAAGTTGTGAGTACCTTAACTTTATTGTTTATGATGTAACCCTATCATGTTGCTGTTGTTTTGATTACAATGCTAACCATCTGTTTGCAGATCACTGCCACAAAGGGCTAACAGGGCTAACCACTGCAGCGAACAAGAAGTGGCTCCAAGGATGGATGGCATCCTCTCAGCTGCTGCCCGAGGTCCGCCGCCCGGCTCTCCTTCTCAACAAGCATCTCAGAGCCCCAAACAGGGCTAACTGCTGCCGCGGAACAAGAAGCGGCTCCCGGACGGACGGCATCCTCTCAGTCACTGCCTGAGGTCCGCTGCCTGACTCTCCTGCTCAACAAGGTACGGTCCTCCTGGACCAATCAGAAAGTGAGCACTCTCCTGGCCTCTCCTCTGATTGGACACTCTACTCTTTTTCTGCCTGCCTTCTTGGCACTTTTGCCACTGAATTTAAACTTTAGCACAGTACTACTGCCTGTAAATGTTTTTATTATGTAAAATTTTGCAAGTGTTACAGCTCTTTAGTGAGCACATTGTTAGCTGTGTTACCTGCTGTACTCAGACCTCGGCACCTTGCCCCTCCCTTTGTCTCTGTTGCTGCTAATCACTGAATCTTCACCCCTGCTGTCTTCCTCCCACTGGCTGCCTACTTAACCTGCTCTTTCCTTTCTCCAGCATCTCTGAGCCCCTGAACAGGGCTAACCGCCACAGAACAAGAAGCGGCTCCTCGGATGGACGGCATCCTCTCAGCTGCCGCCTGAGGTCCGCTGCCTGCCTCCTGCTCAACAAGTACGGTCTCCTCCTAGTGGCCACTGACTGCTACTCTCACTATTCCTCTGACACCTCCCACTTCTTGCCTTCAACATTTAACTATGGCAGTCTGTTAAACAATGGTATCTACTCCTGACACTGTCAATATTATTATCACCTATGCTCCTCACACAACCACACACTGGCCCCCATAAAATGTCTCTTAGTACTACGGTGTTAAACGGTAGGTCTTCCTCTGCTGGTACACTTCACTTCCCTGATGCTGGGCTCCTCCCTCACTATCCTGCAATCCTTGCACACCAATCACCTCTGTGCCTGACCAGCTCCCTACCCTCCTAAAACTGGCAGTCTCACCCTTGTTCCTCTTGCCCGCACCTAAAACCACCAAAAGTCTCTCCCATATATCACACACAACTAGCAAACACCTTCAGCTACTCTTGCTGCTTCTCCTCCTTGCTTCCGGTGACATCCACCCAAACCCTGGACCTTGTACCGCTATGCAGCCACCCACCACCCAACTAATTACCAACCCACTCACTCTCCCTCATGGCCTTAAAATAATTCACTTAAACGTAAGAATTCTTGCCCCTAAAATCCCCCAACTGCAAGCCATGGTGCATTTATACACCCCTGGCATCATCGTGATCTCTGAAACCTGGCTGTCACATACCATCCCCAACCATGCTGTCTCTATCCCAGGCTTTGCTATCACCAGGCAGGACCGGAATGGGCGAGGTGGTGGAGTGGCGATTTATACCTCTTCGTAGACTACCCCTACCTTTTCTGTTTCTATTCCTGCCTCTCATGAGGCACTTCTTATCAAAATCTCCTTTCCCTACACTGCTCCTATTCACGTTGCAGGTATATATTGCCGTTCAGGGCAGCCTTTCAAATGTCACTGCCCTCCTTGCTAAGCTCGCTACTCTGTCCATCAAGGTGAACTCTATATCCTAGGCGACCTTAACGTAAACTGGCTGGCCCCCCACTGGCCACCATGCGCTCCTCTATTGAAGCCTTGAACCTTAGCCAACTCATCCAAGAACCCACTCGCCGTAACAACAAAACATTAAATCACTCACTGTTAGACCTTATCCTCACTACCCATCTGCATAGAATAATATCCTCTGGCCTCCTACCGGATTCCATCAGCGACCATCACATCACCTACATGGTGCGCAAGATCCATAGGACCAAACTCCTCCTAAAATAATTCTCACCAGACAATTTGCATCTCTAGACCTTCAAGCTCTGCTCCTTGACCTCACTTCCACTGACTGGTTCCCCTCACCTCAGCGGCCTCAGCTGACTTAGCCCTGCCTACTTCAACACCATGTTCCTTCACATTTGAACACCCACTCCCGACTTGCCAATGTGCACATGACATTGCGTGGCACCAGGCAAAAGCAACCGGTGGTCAACAAGATCTCCAACGCCATTGGAACTTCGGAACGGCTGCACCAAGCAATCTGCCCAGCCAAAGCCGAACACTTCAATTCAAACTTCCTTTCTAATATAAATAATCTGGCTAAATTCTGAAAGTCATCCACTTCCTCTTCTCTCGGCCTTACCCCTCGCCCCCTTCCCTCAAGCACAACCAAACTATCCTTTCTGAACCTATGGCTATTAAGGAATGCTTTAACTCTCACTTCTCTACTTGTGCCTCATCTCTGCTAGGCTTTCTTCCAGGCACCTCAAATGGTCTGTGCCCCTCCTCTCCCCTATCCTCTCTCCCTCCACTGGCCACCATGCATCCTCACCACCTCCATCCCTCCCCCATCTCCTGCTCCTCCCCTCCCTCCCTCCTTCCTCCTCATAGGCTCCTCTCAGTTCACCTTATCTCCTGTCCCCTGCCACCATCCTCCAGGCACTCTTGCCCTCAACTCCACTAAAGGCTCCTCTCCTGATGGCCTAGATTATAGACTCCTCTCCCTCTCTGCTCCTGCTATTGCCTACCCTTTCTCTCTCATTCTAAACCTTTCTTTCTTGACAGCTTCTATTCCCTCAGCATGGAATCATGCGGTTGTCCTCCCACTCCCTAAGGGGGGGGCGACCCCTCCTCACCTGGCAACTATCACCCTATCTCTCTCCTACCCACCCTCGCTAAACTACAAGAGCACGTAGTCCTCAGTCAACTCTCCTCCTTCCTATCTGATTCTGGGTTCTTTACCCCGTACCAGTCTGGATTTTGGGAGTCCCATTCTACTACCACTTCACTGCTAAGACTAACTGAGACAGCCCTCGCTGACTTCGACAAAGGCCATATTACCTCTGCCATCCTAGTTGATCTGGCAAAAGCCTTCAACACTGTCTCACACCCACTCCTCCTGAACTCCCTCTCAGCTGCTGGTCTTTCTCCTTCCACCACAAGCTGGTTCAATGCCTACCTGTTGGGCAGGTCCCAATCAGTTAAAATTGCCGATGTCACCTCTCCCCCTTTGCCCCTAACCACTGGTGTTCCCCAGGGTTCGGTTCTCGGCCCCATTCTGTTTTCCATTTTCTTAAATGACCTTCCCCTAACCTGCACCACCTCCAACATCCACATGTATGCTGGACGACAGGTTCTATATGCTTCTGGTATGTCGGTCGCAGATGTCACCACCAGGCTTTAGTCTGACTTTCTAGAGTCCAACACTGGTTTAACTCATATCATCTCTTTTTAAACACCAAGAAAACTGTCTCTATGACTTTTAGAACTAGGCAGAGACTTGCCAGGCTAACCACCTTACCTATATTCCACACCCTGGATGGGACGGTACTGGAGGACTCACCCTCATTCAGGTATCTTGGTGTCTGGCTTGATAGACACCTGAGTTTCTCAGCACACATAGAGGCAATCCAGAAAAAACTTAAGCCTAAGCTTGGTGCCCTCTACAGGAATAGCAGCTGTGCGTACCACTTGCGGCCAGGCGTGTGCTAGTACTGAGATGATCTTACCAATGGAAGCTACTGTGATATAGTCTATGGTGCTGCCCAATTCTCCTTAGCCAAACTTGATTTTCTCTAAAATTCCTTCTGCTGCTTTGCCCTTGATGCCATCTACCTCGCCCACCACTGTGACCTCTACCGGTCCTTAAATTTCCACATGCTTCATAATACTTGCATTCTTGGGCAAATGCATCTTGGAAATACTGGCTCGGTTCTCTCCCCTCCTACTTCTCCTCCTCACTTAGTACCCACCTTCTAACTGCCACTTTTTGAGATCCGACTACCACACACCTTAGCTATTCCCACCAGATCCACATCCTCTGGCCAAAATGCTTTTTCACACCGTCTTCCAAAACTGTGTAATTCTCTCCCCCCCGCCATCTGCCACTCTTCATTTCCATTCTCCCTCAATACAGCTCTACTCAACTATCTGTTCCCTAACTGCTCTTGCTCCTGATCCCTCCTGTATTCTCTTACTCTCCCTCCCACCCCATCCCCCTTCCCCTCTCCACCTAATTTCACACTAAACTACCTAGCGCTTACTACTGTGTCTTGTACTCATCCTTCCCTCCCTTTGTATTGTATCATCATGCATCCCCCGTTCAACTGCACTATATCCCTGTATGTATTGACTGACATTTATTATATGCTCCTGTCTCTGTACTGTATTATGCTTTGATTTTTGTATCATTTAAACATGCTGTAACTTCCCACTACCCTTTCCCCCAGAAAGTACCGTGAGACGAGCATTAAGTTGCTCAGTGTACCCTTCCTGGTGAAACATTTCAATAAATAAATAAAATAAAAAACAAAGGGGAATCAGATATCAAAGTATGTTCCAGCAGGCACTGGAAAGGCTAGATTTTCAAGGGGGATTCAAATAACCTCAACAGGGATACATTGTGGTGTTCAAGTTTACATAAGCGCATCTCCAATGGTGTCTGTTGGCACTCAATATGAACCTCAGCAAGTGACACAAGATAATTTCAGTGCCACTTCCAGTGACGTTGAATCTGATAATGAGGAAGATGAGGACTTTGTTTATCAAGATGATGAAGAACATGGCCCTGACTAGGAAGTGTCAGATTTTGTTGACTCTCAATCTGATGATGACTGCATAAATTCTGCAGATGAAAATATTACCAGGTAATTAACTGTGGAAAATTGGGTATGTGGGACAGGCAGACTGGTTGTTATTTATGCACCTGCATGGTACTGTCTAAATATGTAATATTTTGAAAGTGATTGAACTGTATGCTGCTGTATGATGTGCATGTTACTTTATTTCATCAATTCCAAATCATTTATTTTTATTTATTTATTTATTAAATGTGTCACCAGGAAGGCACACTGAACAACAAGTTGCTCATCTCCCAGTGTCACCTGGGGAGGGGGCAAGAGAATAAGACAAATACAAAGTAAACATAAGTTATAAGGGCAAAGAACCTCTGTGCACAAGCACTGAGGCAAGGGTTACCCCAAAGGGCATTTGGCTGGGAAGCCAAGTTTCAAAGAAATACAAAGTCACACATGACCCCACAATGCAAAGCATCATGGGCTGCATATGCAAATCACCACAGAATATTATGCTGGTTCAACTTTAAGCAGAAATGCATAGTGCCGAAAGGCCTCTCACACAGTTTGCAAAGGGTGCCAACAGAAGACATAGACACATGGTGATCTGCATATGCAGCCATGATGCTGCGTAATGGAGTCATGTTGACTTGTATTTCTTGAAACTTGCTTCCCAGCCAAATGCTTTTTGGTAACCCCTGCCTCAGTACTTGTGCACAGAGGTTCTTTGTCTTTAAATAGTTTTTGTTTTAATTGGGTTCACCACAACATAACCCACATAGACTATCTTAGGGTAGCTGGTTCATTCCACTGGGGTGTCAAACAAACGAGGCATACTGATGAGTCCTGGTAGGACGAAACACGTGTCTATGTCTTCCGTTGGCACCCTTTGCAAACTATGTGAGAGGCTGAGAGGCCTTTCAGCACCATGCATTTCTGCTTAAAGTTGAACCAGCATAATATTCTGTGGTGATTTGCTTATGCAGCCCATGATGCTTTGCATTGTGGAGTCATGTGTGACTTTGTATTTCTTTGAAACTTGGTTCCCAGCCAAATGCTCTTTGGGGTAACCCTTGCCTCAGTACTTGTGCACAGAGGTTCTTTGTCTTTTAAATAGTCTTTTGTTTTAATTGGGTTCACCACAACATAACCCACAGAGACTATCTTAGGGTAGCTGGTTCATTCCACTGGGGTGTCAGATAGACGAGGCATACTGACAAGTCCTGGTAGGACGAAACACGTGTCTATGTCTTCTGTTGGCACCCTTTGCAAACTGTGTGAGAGGCCTTTCAGCACCATGCATTTCTGCTTAAAGTTGAACCAGCATAATATTCTGTGGTGATTTGTATATGTAGCCCATGATGCTTTGCATTGTGGGGTCATGTGTGACTTTGTATTTCTTTGAAACTTGGCTTCCCAGCCAAATGCCCTTTGGGGTAACCCTTGCCTCAGTACTTGTGCACAGAGGTTCTTTGTCTTTTAAATAGTTTTTTGTTTTAATTGGGTTCACCACAACATAACCCACATAGACTATCTTAGGGTAGCTGGTTCATTCCACTGGGGTGTCAGACAGATGAGGCATACTGGTGAGTCCTGGTAGGATGAAACATGTGTCTATGTCTTTTGTTGGCACCCTTTGCAAACTGTGAGAGGGCCTTTCGGCACCATGCATTTCTGCTTAAAGTTGAACCAGCATAATATTATGTGTTGATTTGCATATATTGAAGGGTACAGATTGCATAATTAATATGAAGGCAACAATGTAGAAGTAGTACAATGCAGGCATAGTTTTATGATATACAACATTGAGTTAAATAGTACTGGAAGCATCCAGACCGGGCAGTGCAATCTGAACTAGCACACAAGTGCTAGGTAGTACAAAGAGAGATCAACAGGGGTAGGGGATAAGTGCTATAGGTAAGGGACAGGGGACAAGTGCTGTGAGGAGGGGGGTCTGACTGCCAATATCAAGTTACCCTTCAGGGTCTTGGGAATCCTGCCGGGGAAGGGACTGGCAGGCAAAAACTAAGTGCGGGAGTTAAGGAGCATTATAGCAGGAGCACTGGGGTGCAAGAAAATTATGGAGGGCAGTGCTGAGGGAGTAGGTGGAGGAGGAATGCTGTAGCTGGGGGGGGGAGTTCCAGGTATTAGGGAAATTATAGGAAAATCTGGTTGGGCTGATAAGGAGGAGCAGTATGGGACCACCAATGTGCAGTCATATGATCTGAGAGAGTGGGAGGAGGAAGGTGGAGTGGTGAGAGAGGATAATAGGTAGGTAGGAGTTCACCTAGCCAGAATTTGGAGGTTAGTTTGGCTCAATGGGAGAGACATCTGTTTGACAGTGAGGGGAAGGCAAGGGAATGACAGAGTTCGCAGTGATGAGTTTGAGGGTGTGCGTCAAGAGCAAAGCAGCAGAAGGAGTTGGAAAGAGTGTCCAATTTGGTCAAGGAAGATTTGGGAGCAGCACCGTAGACTACATTTCAGTAGTCAAAGATAGGGAGTATCATCTTCTGGACAAGTTCGTACCTCGCAGCCAGTGGGATGCAACTGTGACTCCTGTAGAGGGTACCAAGCATGGGGCACAGTTTCTTCAGGATGGCATTGATATGCCCAGAGAAGTTGAGGTGTTAGTCCAACCAGACCCCAGACACCTAAAAGAGGATGTGTCCTTGATGTGTCCGTCACAAGAGTGTGGAAGGAGGGAGGTGGAGTGCCTAGAGGTGTTCTGCCTGGTGCCAAAGGTCATAGAGATTGTTTTCTTGGCATTTAAGAAGAGCTGGTGTAAAGCAAACCAGAGTTGAACTTGGGTGAAGTCATGCTGTAAGCTAGATTCCATGGCAGTAGGGTTGGTGCCGGAGCTAAACAAGATAGTGTCATCGGCAAACAAGGGGATGGAGGAGGTATGACAGACTGAGGGAAGATCATTAAGGAAGATGGAGAAAAGTAGGGAACCAAGTACTGAGCCCTACGGAACCCCAGTATTGATAGGGAGAGGGGGTGAGGTGAGGTTGGAGATTTTTACTGATTGGGTCCTGCCAATGAGGTAGGATTTAAACCAGTTCGTAGTTGACAGGGCAAGGCTGGCTTCAGAGAGGGAGTCAAGGAGCAAGGTATGGGAGACTGTGTCGAAAGCTTTGGCTAGGTCGACAAAGATGGCTAAGGTGATCAGGCCATCATCCATCCCCTTTAGGACAGAGTCAGTGAGCCTGAGAAGGGAGGTGGTTGTTGAGTGGTTCTTCTGAAAAACAGATTGGAAAGGGGTGAAGAAGGAGGAATTAGTAAGAAAGGAGGAGAGTTGAGAGACCACCAGGTGTTCCTGGAGTTTAGCGAGGGCAGAGAGGAGGGAGATGGGGAGATAGTTACCAGGAACAGTCGGGTCACCTCCCTTAGGGAGTGGCAGGATGACAGTATGTTTCCAGTAGGAAGGAACTTGGGCAAGTGAAAAGGAGAGGTTTAGAATAATAGAGATAGGGTAGGCAACAGCAGGAGCTGAGAGGTAGAGAAGTTTGGGATCAAGACCATCTGGAGAAGACCCTTTAAAGGGGCTAAGGGAGAAGAGGGCATTCATGGCTTCAACAGCTATAATGGAGAAGAAAGAGAAAGAGGAGGAGTTAGGCGAGGGATGCAGTTGGGACCGTGAGTGATGAATAGGTAGTGGGGGAGGGAACACAAGAAAGAAGAGGCACAAGATGTGTAGTAGGTGTTGAATTCATTTGCCACCGATTTTGGGTCAGATACCAGTGAGTTATTTATATTGAAAACTGTAGGGAAGGGGTGAGAGTGAGGAGAGAAGAGGTCATGGACCACTCTCCAGAATTTAGATGGGGAATTTAAATTAGTTTGGAATGAGGCTTTGAAAAATTCTGACTTAGCCAGTTTGGTGGCTTTAGTGCAGGAGTTGTGAAGCATTCGATACACTGCGTAGTCACTGGGGTGCTTTGTGGATTTGTGTTTTTTCCAAGCCTGGTCCCACTCCCTGAAACAGGCCAGTAATTCTGGGGTAATCCAGGGGAGATGAATACCACAGATCCTGGTCCTCTTGAAAGGGGCAAATGCATTCCAGGTGGTGATGAATTTGTCCTTGAAATAATCAAGGCCTAGATCGATGGAGGTAGAGGAGGAAAGGGGGGCCCAGTCGATGGATGCTAGTTCTGCCTGGAGTGGGGCAAGATCAAGGGATTTGAAGGAGCGAAGCCTGATTGTATGAGGGGTAGGTTTCGGTCGGTGGACCTTGTGAACCACAAAAATTGGGTTGTGGTTGCTAAAGGCATCAGGGAGGATCCCAGACTTGATTACACAGTGGGGTGTGAGGTCAGTGCCCAGTCAAGCAGGGTATGGTTGAATGTTTTATGAAATGGACGGTGGGCTCGAGTATAAGCTGAGTGAGGTTTAAAGCATTTACATTGTTCTGTAGCTTTGTTGACTTAGGAGACAACCAATTTTATTTAGATCACCCGCAAGAATAGTTTGCCAGAGTGGGAGCTAGAGGTGATGGGCGATAGGGTTCCAGTGCAACTGATGAGGGATACTAAGGGCGACAGTAGGTGCCAGCTACAAAGATAGGGGCTGTGTGGGGAAGGAAATTTGGTTGACAAGGGCCTCGTAGGAAGCGGACAGAAAAAGACAGAACTGTTGTGGATTGGAATGAGGACAGAATAAACATAGCAATTCCACCACCCCACCAGTCCTGTCCTGTCTGAAGAGAAAGTACCCAGGAATGGTGATTGCATTGTCTGGGATGCTTTTTTATCCAGTCTCAGATATTATTAGAATATCATGGGTGTGAGTTACCACTAGGGTTTGTATAAGGGCCATTTTAGGTAGCAGACTCTGGATATTTAGGTGTAGTTGCAGCCCATTGGGGATAATAGTTGGGGCTGAGGAGAAAGAAGTGGAGGGTGAAGGGGACATAACCGAGGAGGATGGCAGGAGAAGGCCACGGTTGGGATGGATATTTCCAGACAAGAGAAGGAGGAGGGTAAGAGTGAAGTAATGTAATTTAGGACTTTTATAATGCATATGCGGATTTAGAAAGGGTGTGGATAAAGGGGGTATAGAAGAGAAGGAGATAAGATGATGAAGAAAGGCAAGGATATTTGGAGGAGCAAATAGACAGGCAGGGGGGAGGAATGGAGAGTGGGACCATGATTGGAAGGGAGAGGAGGGGGTGATTGCAAGGATGAAGGAAGTGTCGGGTGTGGGAGGGGGTACGGGAGTGACAGTGGGAGAGATAGGTGGAGGGGAGATAAGAGATAGCGCCAAAAAGAGGGAAAGGAAGAAATAAGGTGATGCCATATGAATAGGGAAATAAAGGCAGTGAGGACAGTAATGGAATTTAGTGGGAGAACAATGAAGGTATGAGAGAGGGAGACAGTTTATAGCAGTACACTTTAAAAAGGAGAGGGAGTGTGAACAGTGGCAAGTTAAGAGATACTCTATGGGCAGAGCCTAGGCCTATTTAATAGAGGTTGAGGTCGGGTTCGGGACAAATTAATAGATTCAGTAACAGAGCAAGAGTAAAAACAAAACTTGTAGGTAAAAACTCAGAAACAGAAAGGCTGTTCAGATTTAAAACTTAGCACTAGTACCAGATTAAGAAGGCAGTCTAATCAGGAGAGCTCCAGGGTGCAAGCTGGCTAATGAAATGGCAGGCACTGTCTCGGGGCTCTGACCATGGTTCAAGCTAGAGAAAGCAGGCTTCAGTAGAAGTCTGGGTTGTACCTTAAATTCGGCAGGCGGGCTGCAAGATGGCTAGTGACCAGCATGGATCAGGACCAGTCCGCAGCAGCAGGGCAACCTCACGGGGTAAGCGGCTCTTAAATTCAGCAGGTGGGCTGCGAGATGGCTAGTGGATGGCATGGATCAGGGCTGGTCTGCAGCAGCAGCATTTATTTTGGTTAACTGATGAGCACTTCACTTTAAAGTACTTTGATTCTATTTCTAAGTAGCTTTACTATGTGATCGCAGCATGTAATTTCTTTCTAGTTACACAGAATTAGAATTGTTATCTGTCAAGATGCGCAGAGTGCTTCCTTTCCTTTCCTTTTGACACCATAGTATTTTCACAGAAATTATTGACTGTCATTAAGCATTGAAGAACAGTAATCATTCTTGTATTAATTTCCTTTTACTAAACTATTTCTATGCTTTTCTCTATTGCTCTCTCTCCTGAACAGTTCTGTGCCTCTGAAGCGTGGATACACCACCACATGGGCAGTGTTCCTTCTCAGTCTTCGAAAGTGCACTGTTGATGCTAATGAGAGAGTATGCCTCCCGTGTTTTGCAACAGGGACTGTTTATCTAAGGCGACTAGTTGGAGGATTTGCCGTGCTGGAACACATATGTCCAAATGGACACAAGTTTCTATGGGAATCACAGCCACATCTTGGAACTCTTCCCATGAGCAATCTTATGACTGTTTCAGGAATTTACTTCAGTGGTGGAAGCCCTGTTCGAATTCTAAATTTCTTAAGTCACTTAAATATGCCTTGGATATCTATTCGAACCTACAGCCTTATGCAGTCTTCATACCTGGTACCATCAGTACGTAATGTGTGGGAACGTCAACAACAGTCACTACTGATGGTAATGAAAAGAACAACTGCAAAACTGGGTGGTGATGCCTGTTGTTGCTCTCCCAGACACACAGCAAAATTTGGGTCCTATTCGCTGATGGACTTGACTAAGTCTAAGAATAAGATCGTCGACATACAACTAATTCAGGTGATTAACACTGTGTTTCTTCATCACATTTTCAAGCCCTTCAGTTTTGTTCCTTACAATGATGTTTGAACAGTTTAAAACAGTTCTTGTACAGGTTACAATAGCTAGCTTTTAGGTCACAGTGCGAAATTGTTTTTTAAGAATAATGTGAAAGCATTCCTTTTCTTTTTCTTCCCACCCCCACCCTGTTTCGGAGCAATGAAGTCTCCAGCTCAAATGCTATGGAGCTGGAGGGGCTTAAGCGCTCACTACATAAGGTCAAGGATGCCGGTGTCCATATTCAAAGCTTGATGACAGACTGCCTTGTAGGTGTCAAGAAATATATGCAAGTGCAAGAGAAGGAAATAACACACTGGTTCGACGTGTGGCACATTGCAAAAGGTTAATGAAATTATAAATGTAGTAAGAATTAACATGCTTTACAATGGTATGTCAACCAATTGCAAGAGTATTAACAGATGAACAGGAGGCTAAGATGGTTATGCCGGTGCTGGCCATTATGAAGGGGTAGAAGTACTTCTGGTACATTACATAGAGAAAGCTCTTTAAGGACAACATAACAAAGATTATCATGTTATGTAGATGTCTTGAAAAGTGTGGTGAAAATGAAGACGTGCTGATGGAATACCTCAGCATGGTATTTAATAAAGACAAAGTGACTGTGGTAGCAGAAGGGGGTTGGATGGTCGGTACAAACATAATGCATGCTAAATGTATTTCTCACAGAAAACCTATCGGTGGATGGCTTGTGTGTATTGAGTTTGCATGAGCCTACAGGGCCATATGGCGTTCACCCATGTGTGCTGAAAGAGCTTGAAGCAGTCATAGCGTGTCATTTGCCAGACATATTACATGCCTCATTGGACTCAGCATGTGCACTTCATGTTTTGCAGATGACTCACAGGGTACACCTCCGTAATAGTGGTCACAGTTATGACACTGGTAACTGTAGGCCAGTGAGCTAGTCATACATTGTTGTTAAAATTATGGAGACAATCATGAATGACAGACTGGTATCTCTTCTACAGTGAAATGTGGTGTGGGACAATGGACAGTGCTGGTTTGTCACTTTGTTGCTGGAATATACTGACAGACAAACTGGGTGGAGTACTATGACTAGGTAACAAGACAATTGTACTGTGGCCATGTAGTGGATGTCCTGTATGTGGACTGTAGCCGTGCAACTTAATCTGTGCAACATGGGATGCTTGCAAGTAAGATATAAGCATCGCTCCATGTGTAAAGTTGGTGTGATTGCTTAGCAAGTGGGTACAGTACTGTACTCTTACTAGTGGTCTACTCAACATAATGGCAGGAAATTACACTCCAGTCCATCGTATGAGATTGTAGTGTGAGTAGGTCGATGAGGGAGATGAAAATACAGTTTAGAACTGAAAGGGGAAACTGTCTGGTGCAATTCATTGAAGGAGGAAGTGATATCCTGTTCTACAGTATTGTTATTGGAAATGTTGTGGGATAGGGAAAAAGGGAATGTTATTGTATGGGACTGTGTGGTGAGTGGGTGATGGCAAGGTGTGGCATAGTGTTGCTAGCTCTACAGTCGCGATGAATGGATACCCCATATTGCATTTATCTGCTATCAGTGTTCATATATTCGTATCTTTGTAAAGTGTGAATGATGTAACTATGACAACATACTAATGTGTGATTCTTATGCCACTTATAAGTTCTTTCATTACAACACAGGAATTTAAAAAAAAGCTGGATGCACAGGCAAGACATAAGGACTGTGCCGTACTATCATCCTGGTCCAAGGCAATTAGCCATCACCTCTAATGGTGTGCCAACAGCAGTGAAGGCATTGGGGACATGGTTGTAGCAAGGTGGCACTCAATTCTTAACCACGTTTCAAACATTCATGAGAACCACAGCGAACTATTCCTTAAATGTGAGCATGGCCCGCTGACGGAAAGGAAGTGGATTGAACAAGGTGAAATTTCGGTACACAGTGATATTGCTGGGTGAATGCAATAGTGATCTGTGAATGTCACTGCCATGTAGTCTGTGTATAACAATTTTATGCAAAGGATGCTGACAGAGCATTCACAATATAAGGTTGTATGTGAATGTGGCACTTGGCTGAAATCTGATTGACATATTGCCTGTCATGGGTTTTTCATGGGGTTCCAGCAATACATGAAATAATTGTGAGTGCATTTTGCCACACTGTGTTAACTCCTGCCTCACTCTAGGGAATGGTTCCGTTGTATGTGTTTGTTAGCAATTATGTAGCAAGGCACACTTGCACTATCTACGTATTTGTAGATATTTGCAATATCTGACACTAGTAAGATAGTATGCAAGAGGTACAGAGAATGAGGACAGTCACAGACTTCAAAGGATGTTACCAGGCTTGGTGGGTGTGGTGGGTGGTTTGATACTGCCTTACAGAAGAGAAATTTGATAGGTGAAATTCTGTATAAAGGTCTGCTATGGCAATTCGCAGTGACTGCCGTGTGGTTCACATGTAGTTCTTCTAGCAATGTGTGCACCATTTGTATCTACATAGGTAGTTGCCCTCATAAGGAAACTTGAGATAATAGCAAGTAACTGCTATTGAAGAACATCAAAAGTTATCACCAGCAGAGCATGCATCTAGCCTTAGAGGCCTTCCTCAAGGTCATTTTATTTGTCCCAAAAATGACGCACTTCTTTTACAAGCATGGAGGCAAGGTATGTTAATTTCAGTTCAACTGTCATTATACTGACAATGGTCATAATATGCAAGGGTGATGTGATGCTGGGTTGCACACAGGTGCCATGGAAACATGGCTGGAACAGAGTCACTGCAGCAGGTTACAGTTAGCTGTGATTAAACCCTTTTCTAGCAGTCTTGGATGGTACTGATTATTGGTTGCCCAGTGTGAGTCAGGCTCGATGTACTATGCATACTCTTTACATAAACACTACCTAAAGGTTTTTTTTACCTGTTGGTTGTGGCATCACACTGTGACTTAACATGTTATAATACTATGCTGAGATATTAATAGCTGCACTTTGCAGACTATATTTGAACAGCATTATGTATGGGTTTCAGACTTTCGGGCGTGCAGTCAACAACTTCAGGTAAGCATGTTATCTTCTCCAATGACATGTTCCACAAATGCTTTTTCAGTTATCTTTTACCTTGCAGTAAACTGTGCTGAAATTGCTTCAGTGACACACAGCTGATATGTCAGTCAGCACTTATGGGTAAGTCATGGTATGACAGGTACTTGATTTCAGCCATTACTGCTGATGTATTAGTGACACGGTAAAATAACAGGTCTGCCACTGCTCTGGCAATGATCTCAGCTAGCTCCCAAGTACCCTATGGTGAATGACATCTGTGCCCGGTGCCATGTACACTCCCAGTGCCCTTAGTCCCTCCAGCACCCTGTCATCTGTGATTGTGATATCAGTCGACCACGACCCCCCTCTGCCCACTCCACCCTTCCCATGGGGTATATGCCCCCCTCTTTCCTTCATGAACACAGAGTAGAAGTACTCATTCAGTGACTCTGCCTGGTCCTCACCTATCTCCACCCACCTCCCATCTTTCTTAAGCCTCACAATCTGGTCTTTATTTCTTCTTCTCTCACCAATATAAGGAGAGTCTCTTTAAGCTGAATGACAACCATAACATGAGGGGGCACATTTGTAAGCTGGAGGATGGGAGGTTTAGGAGGGAGGTCAGGAAGCACTTTTTCACAGAGAGGGTGATGTACACTTGGAATGTGCTGCAAGAAGAGGTAATCTTGTTGAAGACAGTGGGCAGCTTTAAGAGAGGCTGGGACAGGTATGGGGGATGGTATGGGTCATAGGTATGGAGGATGGGAGGAGTGGGGAGAGGGGGGCAGGGACAGTAGCTAAAGCTGTGGACCCTGCAACATGAGCATACTTGATAGACCAAATGGTCTTCTCCTGCTGGTTGTTCGTATGTTTGTATGTATGTTCAATGTATTTGAAGAAGTTCTTTTCACCGTCCTTGATTACCTGTGCCAATTTCTGCTCTCGGGAAGCCTTGCCCACTCTAACTAGCCAGGTAACCTCCCTGGACTAATGATATTCCATCTTTGTCTGGCAGTCATGCATGTCTGAATTCCCACAAGATGCTCCACCAAAATTTACTCCATCCTTTTAAAGTCCGATCCCTTAAAATCGATCACCCTGGTACCTGTTTCTCCTGTTACCCTTCCCATATTGAATGTGAACCACAATGTATGATGGTCGCTCACAGCCAGGGGTCCCTCCACTCCCAGCTCCCTTACAGCCCTCCCATTTGTTAATACCAGGTACAGAGTCCAACCCACCATAGTAGGGTCACGGACCAATTGTAGCAGGAAGCAGTCCTGAAATGATTCTAATAATCTCTGTGCTCCTTTGCACACATGGTGGTTGGGGTGCTGCAGTCCACCCCAAGGAGGTTGAAGTCACCCACCACTACAGTGTCCCCATTCCTACATACGCTTCTAATCTACTCTGCCAACTCCCTATCCAGGTCACCACCCTGGGCTGGTGGCCTTCACACTACCCCCACCTTCAGTGTCTTTCTTTTGGAGTGTTGAAACTGCGTCTTTAGGATCGGTCTCTGTCCTGACTTCCGCCCCCTACTCTTTCATACACCTTATCCCCTCCATCACGTAGATTGCCATGCCCCCCCTTTTTCCCTAGTCCTGTTATTTCTGAATATCCTGTCCACCATCCTCATGGCCAAGAGTGCCTGTAGTTTGGCCAATTTGTTACATAAGCTTCTCACATTCAGTGAGACCACCCTCCAACCTGTATCTTTCTTCTCCCCCCCACCGTGGTCCCCCCAATCTCTCCTTGTGTCCCCAACTCAAATACCTCTCTCATACCTTGGGCGGATATAGCCTCCACCCATGTTCTCTATGCCTATCCCCCTTGTCATTCCTAAAAGGATAGTTCTCTGAGACAATGGGCCAAGTCAGGAGTGTTGATGGTGGTGGACTATGGCATCATACATGGAAGAATATCTTTACAGAATGGGTGGTGGACACTTGAAATTAAAATCCACAGTAGGAGGTGGGGTAAGGCACAGAATGGGGATAGCAGCATGCATTAGACATTTTTACTGTGACCAATGTAAGTACTAACATGAATGTACAGAGGTAATGCATTCACTTGACAGTAACTACTTCAAAAGTCAGTGATGAAACATATCGGGTTTTTTTTTTTTTTTTAACTTTCTATTTTTTCCGCCTTCCCCTGCCCCCCTGCACTCCGCTTCTTCAGGAGCACCTGGCATCTGCCTCGGTTCCTTCCGTACCTGTATCCCCATGGCAATCCCCCCATGTAGCCTTGGATTTCCCCCCAGGCGGGGATGAGGTGGGGCCCTTGCACTCCAAACTAATGACACTTCGTCGGGGCCACCGCATGGGACAGGCAAGGGACCATTGAGGTCTGTGCTGGTGCTCTGCCTACTCAGAGAGAAGGAGGTGTGTTTTTCTCTGTTTTTTCTGGACATGACATGAGCCCTGATGTCAGGGCAGAGCTCCGCCGATGTCTGGCATGTCAGACCCTCCTGGAAATGGCCAAGCACTTGCTGTACCCCAGGCCTCTGCCTGGGGTCAGTCAGAATCCCGAACCTAGTCTCCCTCCCTCCCTGGAGAAGCGGAGCAGTCCACGGACGCTCAGCCTTCCCCCCCAACTCACCCTCCAGCTCCCCAGGCTTGTTCCCAAACCGGATCACCAGCGTTGTGGCGGTAGCGCCACCACTGCGCCAAGCGGACTGCCATGAAACTTATCATTTTTAACTGTTCTGTTTGCAGACTGTTAATAGCAGTCCTACATTTTAATGAAAATTCAGAATGAGTGCAAAAGAGTCAGGCGTGATGGTCAACCAATGTGGGGAGTGTCATATACAAAACTTGTGCCGGTGCTCCAGTCTTAAAGGAGATCAGAGTACGATTCATTATAGTAAATATGTTTTGTGTAATGTTGGTACTGTTCAACTGTGTATATTGTGATGATGTGTAGGGAACAGAATACGTGGTAAATCCACAAAGGGGCAGTAAGGACAGGGATTGGTCTAAAAGGGGTAAGTCCAGCAAAAAAATGCTATGTAATGGTTGTAGTTGCACAAACTATGACGTGGTACTTTACAACACTTTTGGTGTATTAAATCACTTTTTGTTATCACTGCTTTTGTGACAGGAGGATGCGACAGACAGGCTAATGGCATTAAAAATAAAATATGGTCAGATCCACTACGCTGCACAATGAAATTAGTCAAGTTGTGTGGAATTGTTAAGGAGGTATGGAGAAACAACACAATGCTTTGTAAGTAGTAAGATTTGTTTTGGTTTCTGTTCTAAGGAAGGCATACACATTATTAGGAAAATATATGGGTGTACATTTTAATGGAAGGAATAGAAAGCTATAAAAGAACACCAGAGCAAATGCCACTGATGTATGTGTTATCCCAAATGATATTGGCCAGACAGCCAAATTTTTAAAAGAAAGCATAATTTCACATATCCCAATAATGCAAAGTATCAAGGGAAACATATGCAAATCCCCATGATGGTACAGAAGGAGGCAGTACATGAAAAAGTAATGGCTGGCATATGTTCAGCCTTGGGTTTAGTTACACAGTTTGTTTTTGTTTTGTTTTTAAGAGAAACAGGGTTTTTGTCCATGAGATGATGTAAGTTATATTTAAGCAATGTGTTGATGTCAGGAAGTCAGGTGTAATGATGATGGACTGTTAGAGAAAATGTGATATTAACTTTCAGAGGGGGTCGCTTTTGGTAAGGACAAGGTAGTTATGCTTGCAATAATGAGAATATTAAGAAAGTATGAGGTCTATGAAGAAGTGGAGTACAAATATTCACAGTTTCATAAGCATGTGCTCAAAGTGCAGGCAAATGTGATATGCAGGTTTGTTTTAGAAATAGGTAAAAATAGTGATACATGCAATTAATAGAAAGATAGATAATTACGTAGATATATAGATGAGAGAGAAATACAGACAGGCAGAATAGGAATGGCAGTGAAGTATTGAAATGATGCCAACACCACCCCCACCCTGCAGACATGGACAGGCACTGGGGTGTGCCTTTGGGTCATTGGCCATAATGCTCACACCATTTCACCTCACCCTGCCCTGCAGACACAGACAAGAGTTGAGGTGTGCCTTGGGGTTTTCAGGCTTTACACTCACCCCATTCCATAAGGAAATATGTTGAAATGGGCACAGTATAAGAGAATGGAGTGAACTTTGGGGCCGAAGAGTCAAAGGCACACCTCGATACCTGCCACTGGCTTCAGGGTGGGGATGGGGGTGGAATGGCAGGAGCATTACTGTTGACAATCCCAAGTCACACCCCTGATGCCCGTCAGTCCCTACAGTGCAGGGTGTTATGGTCAGAAACCCTAATGCTCTGGGTGTTTCTTGGTATTTTCACTCCAAGTTTTCAGCATGGTCTTTTTGTGATCCCACCGCATGAACAGTGACACTGTCAGTTCATTAACTGAAAGGAGATTTTGCACAGCGACTGTGGCATTTGGCACCATAGCTGCAAAAACACATTTTGAACAGGATGTAAAAAATGACAGCTGTATATTTCTTGCTTCAGTAACTGCCCAGCACATCTGTTGCATGACCTGCTTACTGACATTTTATATCTGCTATGCAATGTACTGCTGCTATGGCTATATGGCTGAGAAGGACCTGGGGGGGTGGTGGATGTCAAGATGAACAACTCAGAGACTTATAGGAGGGCAGCAGCCAAGGCCAACACAATACTGAGATGCATCACTAGGGGGATCACTCCAGAAGGAGGGAAGTGATCTTCCCTCTGTATAACTGCTTGGTGAGGCTGCACCTCAAGCACTGCATGCAGTTTTGGAGGCCACACTTAAAGAGGGACATTGAACTCCTGGAGAGGGTCCAGGAAGGCAACCAAAATGATCTGGGGCTTGGAGGAAAGGACCATGTGGAGAGGCTCAAAGAGCTAAATATGTACACATTGGAAGAGAGAAGGGACAGTGGGAACATGATAGAGGTCTTCAAGTACATGAAGGGGTAAACAGGGGAGGTGAAGTCACAGTGCTCCGTAGGAAGGAGGGGGGCAACTAGAGGGCATGGGTGGAAGCTGGAGGGGGGAGACTCAGGGAGAAAGGAGGAGGTGCTACTTCACTGAGAGGGTGGTAGAACCATGGAATGCACTGCCTGGGGGACTGGTGGAGGCAGAGACTGTGGAGGAATTCAAGATGGTGTGGGACAGGTACAGGGGAAGGGTTGTGGAAGCAAAGTCCAATGAAGCAGGAATACCCTGGACTGGGAAGGGAGAAGCCCGAGAGGGTGGGGGAGCAGCAAGGTCAACTCCCAGGGTGGTGATTGACCAAACGAACAGACACAAAAGCCCACTAGGCCTATTCTGCTGGCATTTTTGTACAATAGTATGTTGGTATGCTTACTACACCAACATCATGAACCATAAAACAGATGACTGCCATAACTAGGGAGGCAGTATGGCACAGTGGTTTAAGGCTCTTAACTGCAAATCTGGAGAGCTGGGTTTGAATCCCAAAGCCCCCACAAAAAAAAAAAAATGAAAATCCTCTTACAGAGCAAAATCAGCACTAACTGCTAATAGAATGCTGATACCTACATTTACAGTTTAGCAAATACTTGAAATCTAACTGAGTGGGGTTTCTGTAAGAAAACAGCATGAGTCTTTATTAATTATAGCATTGATGATCTGGGCAGTTTCTGTGTCTTTATGCTTGTGTATAGTTTGATAAAATTAAAAGTTTTAAAATTGAAACACTCCTGCTAGCTAGACCTGACACACATAGAAACCAAAAATACTGAATTAGAGCTATTTAGTAGCTGTTGTCTTACAGAAGCCCCAGTTGGCTAGCTCTCATGTATCTGCTAAACTGTAACTGTTGATGTGTATGTGACCTAGGCAAAACTACACTTAAAATCTCACAAATAAATAAAATATCAGAACAGCATTTATTTTAGTAGTATCTTCTTTCTTTTCAGGTGCCCATGACAGTATGTATATACATTTATATATTTTAACTTCAAAGCACTGAATCTATTCAAATGCAAAAAAAACACAAGACTTTATTCTCTTCACACAATAGTGTTACACGTTAGATCCCAGAATGGCCAAGAAACAATTTAGACTTTACTCTTGCATGCCACTGTCACACCCACTTCTTATGCAAACAACAATCACAGAAAACATTTCATTTCTATGCTATGCACTCTTACATCAGAGAGATATAAATCTTACAGAACGGCTGAAAAAACAAATTTATCAAGACTGGATTTCTGTAAGAAAACAGCTGCTACATAGCTCTAATTCATTATTTGTGTTTTCAGCGTGTGTCAGGTCTAGCTAGCAGTAGTAAGTGTTTTCGTTTTAAAATATTATTTCATCAAACTACACACAACAATAAAAAGCAGATACATTTTCCCAGATCATCAATGCTGTAAAGACTGTAGCTGTTTTCTTACAGAATACCTACTCAGCTCTTAAGTATTTGCTAAACTGTAAATGTAGGTACCATCATTCTACTAGAAGGAACTGGGAATTAGGGTTGATTTTGCTCTGTGACACGATTTTCATTTTTTTGTGTGTGTGTTTTGTTTGTTTTTGTTACAAATGTAGTATATTTTTAATAAAGTATAAAAATATGTATGTGTGAGGAATATTTGTTTTATTATTTGAAAAAGTGTGATACACTGAATATGTAGTGCAGTGAACCATTGTAATATGAATCAAATGTGCAGCTGAAATAACTATGGCACTGTTGCCATTTATGCTCACTGAATAAGAACAGTTACATAGCTCTGCTGTTGTCAACTGATTTTAAAGCAGTGCACATGCTAAACTTACTGCCACATTCAAACACTATCCCCTACCTACTTGCCACATATAAACTCAATTATATTAAAAATAAATTGTAGGCACTTAACCATTATTCATTCCCAGTCCCATTTACAACACGGTTACACTTATATATAATACATACTTCTCAAACTTAAAAGAAAAAATATACTTTATCATCAAAGTTCTGTATTTATCAAGTAATGTGCTCATGATTAAAATAATTTGAACCCCTTCCCCAAAAAATTGCCCTCACATGAAACTGCATGTTTAACTGTAAATACAATTAAAAAATGTATTTCTAAATGCATTACTAACACTAATGCTTTCAAAGTTTTGAAACTACTAAAACGACAAACTATATATAGATATATATGTATATATATATACATACATATATAAATATATATATACAAAATCACATCACATGCATGCATTAATAAGACGATATGACACAGAATAAAGATGGTCCATCTTGGCAGAATTGCATGCACCCTGCTTAAAGTTGGACCAGCATACATTCTGTGGTGATTTGCATATGCAGCCCATGATGCTTTGCATTGTGTGGCATTGTGATTTTGTATTTTCTTGAAACTTGGCTTCCCAGCCAAATGCCCTTTGGGGTAACCCTTGCCTCAGTGTTTGTGCACAGAGGCTCTTTGTCTTTTAAATATATATATGTGTTATAGGGTGGGTCTATAGGCAGACAAATAACGTACACAGAAGCAGCAATTCAGGTGCAACCCATTGTTTGCTTGATGGGATGTTTATTAACTTCATAAACAATCTTCAGCACCAAAAAGTAAAAATAAATACAGAAATCAAAAGAAACAAAATAACAAACAATCAATGGCAATTTCAAAGACTTCTTCTTCACTCACTGGCTGGCACTTCTCCCCAGCTAGGTCAGGAAGAACTGACTCTATCTAAAATTGCAACTTGGAGAGGTAGGGTTTATATACCTGCCTCCTTGGTCAGGTGACCCAGTGTTTATTTTTTAAAGTAACTTTGTTTAATAACCTCCCAAAATAATAATAATTGGCATAACTTTCTTTTATACAAATGCACAAAACTCCTACTTGGTTCTCTATACAATATAAGCTCTTTTTAAGAGTTTAGATACAACAATCAGGTTTCTAACAATTGATTGACAGTTTGCTCTTTTTAAATATGGGCCACTAGGGGCGCTGATCCCCATAGTGGCTCCCATTATGCTGCAGGGACTGCTAGCAAGCAGACCTCCCTTTAATTTCCAGGAGCAGCCCATAAACAGATTTCAGGCAGACTCTTTTTTAGGATGTGTTCCTTAAACCTACTGATGTGCATTATTTATATATTCATTTATTTCATGGCCCACATATTCAAACTGCACCATTGTGTGGCGCAAGCCCCTGCACCGCTCAAAATAGTTGTGCAGGGGTGTGGTCAGGGCAATATTCAACATAGTTGCGCTATGGCACAACTTCTTTGAATATCGCCCTCTGGCCACACCCACTGTGCATGGCGCAGTGGAACTGCGCCAGCGCAAGTTGTCAGAGTGGAGCATTGAGATACGCATGGTGCAAGTTCCATTGCGCCATGTGCAGCACCTGCGATATTCAAAGGGTGACATCAAATGGGGCCATAATTTATGCAAGGTGCAGGGGCCATTTGCATCTAATTACGGCCCCATTTGCATGCCATTAGCATGCAGGTGTGCCGATCCCCGATGACTTGTGCCTGGCGCCCTGCCAGGCAGCAGCTGTCGGGGACCGACGCCCTCTGCAGCCTGATCGCAGGAATAAAAGTAAACTCCCCCCCAGCAGCCTGATGGCGGGCATAACGGAATATTCCCCGAGCAGCCCAATCATGGGCATAACAGAATAGTCCCTGAGTGGGCGATCAGGGGCATCAGACCTCCCTCCCAAAGTCCAATATCCCTGGTGGTCCAGTGGACTGCGGTAGCCCGATCACGGGCAGGCATCCTCACCCCCGGAGATACCTGGTGATCTGGTGGCCCCCCACCCACCCACCACGGGCCCACCACCCACTCCCCGTCAGCCAGCGGGCGGCAGCACCCCACCCACCTGCCTCCCACCGCCCACTGACTGACAGCTCAGCGGGACTGCGCCTATTGTTCAGAGCATGAGCCATGGGCGCAGTAGTCCATGTTTCCTAGGCAGCAGTTAGATATGTGAATGAATGAATTCATTCACATATCCAGACTGCCTTGTAGGGTATGGGTGCACATCCATTGGCTCATGCTCTGAACCAATGGGCATGCAGTCCTACTGAGCTGCCAGTTGGCAGGCTGTGGGGCAACAGGAGGGTGGGTGCTGCCGCTACCGCTGACGGGGAGCGGGTGGTGGGGCCTGTGGGTGGGTGGGGTGGGCCACTAGATCACCAGGTATTTTGACATGGGGGTGAGGATGCCACCCGTGATCGGGTTACCAGGTCCACTGGACCACCAGGGATATTGGACTTTGGGGGATGTCTGATGCCCGCGATTGGGCCACCGGGGTGGGGGAAGATGAACATTATGCCCATGATTGGGCTACTCAGGAGGTGGGGAAGATGAACTTTATGCCCGTGATCGGGCTACTCGGGCGGATGGGGGAAGATGAACATTATGCCCATGATCGGGCTACTCGGGGTGGGGGAAGATGAACTTATGCCCGCGATTGGGCTACTCTGGGGTGGGGAAGATGAACTTTATGCCCGTGGATCGGGCTACTCGAGGTTGGGGGAAGTTACATTATGCCCTGATTGGGCTACTCAGGGGGGACACTTCAGCCCGTGATCAGGGCATGGGGGGGCACTGCCAGGTGCGGTGGGAACAAGTGGAGGGCCACCCACAGGTGGCAGCTGCTGTGTTGTACCCTGTAATGTGACAGCTCACCTGTGGGTGGCCCTCGACTTGTTCCTCTTTTTTTGGCATAAAGTTGTGCAGGCGCAGGTAGGGATTGCGCCTGCATAACTCTGTATGGCCCAGGCTGAATATCGGGCTGTGCAGTTTATGCATGGGCACGCCCCCCCACCTGTGCCTGCATACATTACTGATACGCCCGCATCGGGATTTATGCAGGTGCACTTTTCCCTTTTAAATATTGCACCGGGGCACATCAGTGGGTTGTGCATGCGGCACACTGTTGGCGCTTCATGCGCAACCCTTTGAATATCTGGGCCCATGCATACAAGCAAGACAGGTATGTTTTAAACATAAGAACTGTATGTAGCTGTTCCTTTTATTTATTAGGTGCTCTCAGAACAGGAGCAAGTTTTGCTTTAAATAAAGCCTGGTAGTCTGGTAATCTTCCAGACCTCCAAGAAAATACACATATATTTCGTCCTGTCCTGCATGTCCCAAAACAGAGCCACATTCATTTTCTTTCAGGAGAAGTACTGCAACCAACCCAGAAAACCTCAAATAAATCTTTCTCCCTTGACAAAGGAGCAAAAGAGCAATTTTCAGGGCACAGAGTCAGCCGTCAGCTGAAATCAACAAAGCCAACAGCTGACACTTTCATTTTCAACTGCTGGACTTAAAGGGGCTCTTCTGTCTCTTTGGAGAGCTTTTAACAAGAAACGAAATAGATACAGAGCTTAGTCTCTTTAATAGAGACTCTTTTCTAACAAAAGAAGAAGTTTTCAAAATTTTACAAAAATGAGCACTGTGCAGGGGTGCACATGAACACGAGGGCTTCACAAACGTGTGAGCAGTCACGCTAGTGCTATACAAGCACTCATTTTGCAATTCCAGCCAAAAACACTCATGAGGAGGGGTTTCAACCATATAATGGCTTTTCCTCAGCCTACCTTAGGAGCAAATGCTACTAGCAGTCTCCAAATCATGCAAGATGCTTATGTAAGATACTTTTCAACAAAGGAGAATGATGTGGTGATTTTGGGATGGAATATTTTGTTTTACACCACTACTGCTTCCAGGAAGCTCAGGGAGATTTAAACAGGCAGGGGACCTTGAAATGTAGAGAAATGAATCCAAGGGATAAAAAAGGGTAAGAAGGGATTTTGTAAGGAGGTGGCCTGCCTTCATACAGAAAAATAGGGACAGTGAAAAGAAGGAAAGAAAGTGTTTGCAACCAGAGTTTGAAGAGACAAAAAGGTCCTAAGTCTCAGTGGCAGGGACAGACCCTGTCACTATATATATATATATATATATTCATGGCAAAAACTCCATTTAATGCATCAGTTAGGTTGTTCACAGCGACAAAAGTGAAGAAATTCGATGTTTGGGTTGAAAGCAGCCATCGCACCCCAGCCCGCCCTCCCCAACCGCAACGGGTGTGCTGCTGGGATCATCGGCCCAAATTTCACCCCATCACATGTGTAAACAAGCTGAGGTATAGAGAGAATGGGGTGAGTGTTAGCCAATGACCCCAATGCACACCCGAGCCGGTTGGGGTGCGGGCTGGGGGCAAGGGTCTTCCAACCCTAACACCAAATTTCTCACTTTTGTCATTGTGGAATAACCCTAACTGATGCATTACATGGTTTTTTTGCCATGAATTTCCCTTCTTTTTGAGAAGGAGGACTATAAATAATGACTAGAATGTGGTGGTGGCAGTGCAGGCCCTTCAGGCCCCACGCTCCCACCACATGATGTCTTGTGACATAGTAACAGTAACTACAATGCAAACACAGGTGCTAATGGTTACACACATGATGACGCAAATGTAAATGGTAATGCAAACGTTAATAGAAACGCAAGCGCAAAGTGACGCCAACGCGAACAGTGAAGCAAACGGAGATGCAAGCATGTACAGAAACACAACTGGTAACACGCATGGTCATGGTACCACTATTATACATACAAATGTTAACTGTTACAGCAACAATAATGCCAAAGGGAACAGAAACGGAAAAGCAAACACAAGCGAGTACAGAAACGCAAAGCGTAACGTGTACGGTCATGGTACCACAATTGCAAATGCAAATGGTAACAGTAACAGCAAAAATAATGCCAAAGGAAACAGACATGGAAAGGCAAACACAAGCGCATATGGAAACGCAAACTATAACACACATGATCATGGTACCGAATTGGAAACGCAAGTGGTAATGGTAACAGCTAAAATAACACCAAAGGAAACAGAAACGGAAATGCAACGCAAACACGCAAGAAACACAAACTGTTGCGCGACGGTCATGGTACTGCAATTGTAAACACAAATGGTAATGGTAACTGCAACAATAATGCCAAAGGAAACAGAAACAAAAGCAAGCGCCAGACAGAAACGCAAACTGTAACACGACAGTCATGGTACCGAATTGGAAACACAAATGGTAATGGTAACAGCAACGATAACGCCAAAGGAAACAGAAACACAAACACAAGCACGTATGGAAATGCAAACTGTAATGCACACAGGCAGGGGAACACAATTGGAAATGCAAACAGTAACAGTAACAACAACGATGATGCAAAATGAAAGACAAACGGAAATGGAAGGGCAGTCACAAATGCAAATCGTAATGCGCACGGTGACGCAAAGTGAAACAGAAACAGTACTGTAGACACAAATGGTAAGAGTAACGCAAACACAAGCGCAAACAGAAACACAAAGGATAACACACACTGTGGCGTACACGGGAATGCTAATGCAAACGGATTTGGAAACGCAAGTAGAAACACTACGTGTAACAGTGACTGCAGCACACACCCTGTTTTTCTCCAACAGATGCATAGAGAAACACAGTGGCCCAGATATTCAAAAGGGTTACGCCATGCGCAACAGGGTTGCGCATGCGCAAGTCCTACATTGCGCCATTCTGCGATATTCAGCAGGAGGCAGTTGCGCCACTGAAAACAGGTTGAGCAACAGCGCAATGCAAATGAATACATGCTCAACAGGAGGGGGAGGAACCATGCATAAACTGCGCAACCCGATATTCAGTCGGGTTGTGCAGAT
Source organism: Neoceratodus forsteri (assembly GCA_016271365.2). Lineage (NCBI taxonomy): Eukaryota > Metazoa > Chordata > Ceratodontiformes > Ceratodontidae > Neoceratodus > Neoceratodus forsteri. Next base: position 285,901,032 of record JADMNL010000025.1, read on the forward strand.
GTAGCATGCGCACCCACTAACCTGCGCCTGCACAACTTTGAGCCAAAAAAAGAATCAAGTTGAGGCCACCACTGGTGAGCTGCTGTATTGCAGGGTGCAACACAGCAGCTGCCACCGTGGCTTCAGCCCTAACTCGTCCTGTGCCCCCCCACCAGCCCGATCATTGAGGCAGAGCGTAAAGCAACCCCCGCCCACATCTCCCAATGCCCGATCGTGGGCGAAAGTATCATGAAACCCCCGCCCAAACAGCTCCAATGCCCGATCGCGGGCAGAGCGTAAAACAACTAACCAGCGAATATCTCCTAGTGGTCCAATGAACCCATTCACAAATCTGGACTGTCATGTATGGAGCGCTGCATGCCCATTGGCTCTAGCTCTGCACCAATGGGCATGCAGCCTTACCGGATAGTCAGTTGGCGGGCAGCGGGCGGCAGGAGGGTGGGATGCTGCCGCCTGCCGACTGCCGGGGGAGCAGGGTGGTGGGGCTTCATGGGTGGGTGGGGTGGGGGGACATTAGACACCAGGAGATGTTTGGGGGTTGTCACTGGACATTCTGCCTGGAATCGGGCATTACGGTCCACTGGACCACCAGGGAGATATTCGGTTGGGGGTTGTTTTTACGTTCTGCCCACGATCGGGCATTGGGAGCCTGTTTGGGGGTTGTTTTATATTCTGCCCGCGATCGGGCATTGGGAGATGTGTGGGGGGGTTTCATGATACTTTCTGCCCGCACTGGGCATTGGAGATCGGTGGCGGGATGGGTTGTTTCACGCAGTTCGCTGACGGGCTGCAGGCATCAGTCCTCGACGCTGCTGCCTGGCAGAGCGCCAGGCGCAAGTCCTCGGGATCAGCGCACTCACATGCTAATGGCATGCAAATAGGGCCATAATCACATGCAAATGGCCCCCGCGCACCTTGCATGAATTATGGCCCCATTTGCATGTCACCTTTTGAATATCGGAAATTTGCGCATGGCACAATGGTACTTGCACCACCGTAAGTTTAATGCTCAACTCTGACAACTTGCGGTGGCGCAAGTTCCACTGCGCCATGCACAGTGGCTGTGGCTGGGGGGTGATATTCAAAGGAGTTGCTCAATAGCGCAACTCCTTTGAATATCACCCCGGCCACACCCCAGAGCAACTATTTTGAGTGGCGCAAGGGCTTGCGCCTCAGAATGGCGCAGTTTGAATATCCCGCCCGTGAGTACAAAGAATTTATGCATAATAATGGGTCTCGAGCAGAAAATGAGGAGTTGAAATACTAAATTACTTATATCTCAGGAACCATAAGATGTAGAAAAAAAAATTAAATCTCGTATGAATTATGACTTTCCTGGCTAGTTTTGTACTTAGCCCCCTTTTGGGGGTTGCTAATCAATTTTCCGATGAAAAGTCTGTATCTCGCACCGTTTCTGAGATATGGGTCCCAAAAGGCACGGCAGACATCGCAATGTTAGTCTATAGGGAAAAAGCTTTAACTTCGGAGCACTGTAACTTTCCATCCATGCAATAGTTTGTCACCAAATCACTAAAAGGCACATATGTGGAATGTTGGTGTTCTTCCCTCCAAATTTCAGCCCAAAGGACCAAACCATTGTTTTGCAGCAGGGTGGCAAAGAATTCCTGTTATTTTGGGCATAGTGTTGCAAAATGGTGTCGCAAATCACAACACTTTCGCAAATGAAATCACGAAAGTGTCATGAGTGTGACACTACTTTGCGACACTACTTTTTCCAAAAATTTCAAAAACATATTTCTGGGGTGTTTAACCCCCAAAGAAGACATGGCTAGCATCCTCAGGGTCCGAATAGGTGAACACAAAAATAATTGTGTCCCTAGAGGGTCCCAAATTTAAATGGCAAGCATTTCTGTGACCACTAACTGAAAAAAAAATGGCTGACTCACGATACTACAGGGGTCACTTACGACACTAAAAACTGCATTTGAGACACTGTTGAACTTTTTGTTAACTTTTCCCATTGACTTATAATGGGAAATTGTTTTTTGAATAACTTTTGAACCGTCCAATATTTTTTCACGAAATCTTCAAAAGACACATCAGGGACCCTGGCCACAGGTTCCCTGAAGTTTTTGGACCAGTCGCACAAACTGTGTGACCTGTAGGCACGAGCAAAGAATGAGCAAAAAAACGTAATTGCGTGCACAGATGTTGCTTAATAATACCACAACCATATATCCGACTGGTACAAAAGTTACCAGATCCCAAGATCTAATGCTATGCCCTGTGCCTGCCAAATTTTGGACAAATCCATTGAACAGTCACAAAGTTATTAAGGTGCAAAGTTTCACCATTTAACCTTAAAAGGGCTACTCAACCCTAACTATGGTAGCACTACCGTGCTACCATAATATATATATTTATACAATAGGGGTGAAGGATAAGTGAGTGTGATAAAAACATGTATCTGCACCAGAGTGAGGTAAATTTAAGGGCTGACATTTATCTCATGGTTCAGAGTGTGATAAATGTAAGAACTGACATTTATCTCATGGCTCAGAGTAAGATGACTCACTGCTGCCTGCAGCTAACTTAATTACCATGGTAAAACATCCTCACCTGCTTCCCACATTTTCTCACTCCCAGCTCATTATTGTGATACTCTTAGCTGACTGCAGCCAAAATTCTAAAGCACACAACTTCACAAAACAGTTTCTTTCTCACTGCTGCCGGAAGATAACTTACTTAGCATTGCAAAACACACTCAGCTTTTCCCACAGAGTTTGTAACACTGCCAGCCCATTCAGAAAATGTCACACACACAAACAGCAAACACAGAAACAGCAACAGAACACAAAAAATCATAACAATACTTCTGAAACTCATACCCCTACTGTATAAATTGAACACATGATGTGCAGATCATGTGTTATGGAAAATATCTTCACCCCTGCATCGTGAGCTCTGGATACTCTCACTCATGCCTTTGGCACTTGTGAGTATCCAGACCTCACTCTGCAGGAGTGAAGATATTTTCCATATCACACTCCTGTCCATCATGTATCCCCTTTGTGTGTGTGTGTGTGTGTGTGTGATGTGTGTATATATATATATATATATATATATATATATATATATATATATATATATAATAGAGCAAAAAACTCCATTTAATGTATTAGTTAGGGTTGTTCCTGGCGACAAATGCGAGAAATTTGGTATTAAGGTTGAAAGCCCCCTTGGACTCTCCCAGCCCACCCCAACCGATTGGGTGCGCATTGGGTCATCAGCTCTAACTCTCACCCCATCACATGTGAGAAGAAGCAGAGGTATAGGAGAATGGGGTGAGAGTTAGGACCGACGACCCCTAAAGCACACCTCGATGCCGATTGGGGGGGGCTGGGAGGTCCAAGGGGGCCAACCCTATCACCAAATTTCCACACTTTTGTCACTGTGGAACAACCCTAACTAATGCATTAAACTGAGTTTTTGCCTCTAATTTCCCTTCTTTTGAGAATAATGACGAGAAATAGTGAATGTAATGCAGCAGCAGGAGCATGGGGTCTTTTAGTCCCGCGCCCCGCCACATGATGTCTTGTGACATAGTAACAGGAACGCAAACAGAAACGGAACAGTGGCCATATGGTAATGCTAACGTAATGGTAATGGAATCGTATTAGAAACACAAGCGCTAAAGTGACGCCGAAGTGAACAGTGATGCAAACAAACACTGAAGTGCATATGAAAATGCAACTGGTAACACGAACAGTGATGGCAGCAGTATTTTAAATGGAAATGTTAAGTGTCACAGCAAAAAGAACATGAAAGAGAACAGAAACGGAAACGTGAACGCAAGCGCACACATAAACGCAAACCGTAACGTGCACAGGCATGGTACCGCAATTGCAAATGCAAATGGTAATGTTAACATGAAGAATAATGCCAAAGGAAAGAGAAACGGAAACAGGAACAGAAGCGTGTACAGAAACGCAAACCAAAACACGCATGGGAACAGTACCACAATTGTAAACGGAAGTGGTAACGGCAACAGCAAGAATAACAGCAAAGGAAACAGAAGCACAAAAGGAAATGCACGCACATATGGAAACTCAAACCGTAATGTGCATGGGCACAGTAACGCAATTGCAAGCTCAAATGGTAACAGTAACAGCAAGGAAGATGCAAAATGAAAGAGAAATGGAAATGCAAATGAAAGGGCTACCGGAAATGCAAATGGCAATGCGCATGGTAACGCAAAGAGAAACAGTAGTGGAAATGCAAATGGTAACAGTAACAAAAATGCAAGCATGAATGACAACACAAAGGGTAATGCACATGGTGGCGTACATGGGAACGGTAACACAACAGAGACATAAACGCAAGAGGAAACAGCAACTGTAACAGTAACAGAAGCACATACCCTAGTTTTGCCAAACAGGTGCATACAGAAACACAGTGTGTACAAAGAATGTATGCATTGTAATGGGGATCGAAGCTTAAAACGAGCATTGGAAGTACTTAATTGCTAATATCTTAGCAACCGCACGACGTAGAAAAAAAATTTAAATTTCACAAAAATCATGATTTTCCTGGGTAGGTTTCTGCTATTACATAACATAGCCCATAGGGCTATGTGACTCACAACAAAAATTCTGTATCTCGCACTATTTTCGAGATACGAGCCCCGAAAGGCGCGTCGGACACCAAAATGTTAGTCTATGGGAAAAATCGTCAACTTCAGAGTACTGTAACATGGGGACTTGCAATATTTTTCAGCAACCCATCAAAAGGCACATCTGTGAGATGTTGGCGCCTTCCTCCAAATTTCAGCTCAAAACCAAACCGTTCTTCGCAGCAGAGTGGCAAGAATTCCTGTCATTTTGGCTAAGTTCAGAGCAAGTGGTGTCGCATTTAAAAAGCTTTCACAAAATTTTGTGAAAGTGCGACACTACTTTTTCCGGAAACTTGAAAACATATTTCTAGGGTGTTTAACCCCAAAATAAAGACATGACTAGCATCCTGAGGGTCCAACTAGGTGAACATAAAAATAATTGTGTTCCTAGAGGGTCCTAATTTTAAATGCCAAGCATTTTTCTGATCACCAACTGAAAACAAAATGGCAGATTTGCAACACCACTAGGGCCACTTCCGACATTAAAAAGTGCATTTGTGAAAGTGTCGAACTTTTTGTTAACTTTTCCCATTGACATAATGGGAACTTGTTTTTGAATAACTTTGAACCATTTAATATTTTTCACAAAATCTTCAAAAGGCACATTGGGACCCTGGTCACACATTCCTGAAGTTTTTGGACCAGTTATGCAAAACCATGCGACCTGTAGGTGAGAGCAAAGAAATCTAAAAAAGTAATTGCACAATTCATTATCGCTAATAACCCGCAGCTGTATATCCAACCAAAAAAAACTTGGCAGATCCAAGATCTACAATGCCCAATCATGCGTATAAATTTCAGGCAAATCCATTGAATGGGGTCAAAGTTATTAAGGTGCAAAATTTGACCCTTTAACCTTAAAAGTGCTACTGAACTCCTAATCTATGGTAGCACTACTGTACTATATATATATATATATATATATATATATATATATATATATATATATATACACACACACACAATAGGGGTGAGTGGTAAATGAGTGAGATAAAGCAGTGTATCATCCACTGCAGTGTGATATTTGTATCCTCTGTTCTACTGTGATGATATCAGCTATTTACACACACAGGTCACAAAAGGTCATCACTCTAGGCTGCTTTCCCTCAGCATGCAAGAAACACTTGTGCTGTTACCATAGACACAAATGCAGAACTACTTTCAGAGGTCTCACTGCTGCCTACAGCTAACCTCAGTGAGCATTACAAAACACACCTACTCCCCCCACCAACTTCCAGTTCATTACTGTGACTGCAGACAGAATTCTAAGCAGCACAGCTTCACAGAACAGTCTAAACTACTGCCTGCAGCTAACTCAACTACCACTAAAACACACTCTCACTTGTTCCTCAAACTCTGATTCTCACCCATTACAATTACTGTGATACTATCAGCTTGACTACAGACAGAATCCCAAAGAGCACCATTTCACAGATCACTCTGCACTCTGCCTGCAGCTAACTTAATTACCACTGAAAACAGTATCAGCTGTTCTGATACTCTGCCTCTCAGCTCATTACAATTACTGTGATGCTCTCAGCTTCACTGCAGCCAACTTCTAAACAATACAGCCTCACAAAAGTATGTTTCTCACTCCTACCTAAAACTAACTCATTTAGCATTGCAAAACACACTCATGTGTCTCCCAGAGTTTATAACACTGCCAGTCCATTCAGAAAAGCTCACACACAGAATAAGCAAACGCATAAACAGGAACAGAACACAAGACAGCACAACAAAACTTCTAAAACTCTTGGCTCTATTGTATATATCGAATACATGATAGTCAGAGCGTGTGCTATGGCAAATATTGTCACTCCTGCATCGTGAGCTCTGGATATCTTACTCGCCTTTGGCTCCTATATATATATATATATATATATATATATATATATATATACACATATATATATATGGGATACATGATAGGCAGGAGTGAGATATAGAAATATTCTCACTCCTGCAGAGTGAGATATCCATGTTCACGATGCAGGAGTGAGAATATTTTCCATATCTCACTCCTGCCCATCATGTGTTTGATTCATGCAATAGGGTAGGGGTGCAGTTTTGTGGTTATTTTTGTGAGAAATCACTGAAATTGTGTGTAAAGGAATGTGTTATTTCATCTCTGTGTCTTTCTCTGCTGTGATTAGGCTGTGTTGTGAATGGACAGTGTCGTTTTGTATGAATGGAAGTGATTAGTGTTATGCGATTGGTTGCCGTTGCGTGGTTGTGGTTTTCTATTGGTTCTGCTTGTGGGATAAATGTGTACTATAGGTTGTTACTTATGTGATGTGACTGGTTGGTTGTCGTGACTGTAATTGTAAACTGTGTGTTTATTGGTTGTGGACATATAGTGGGCATGGCTTTGTGGACAGAAACAGTTCCGGGATGGTGGTGTGCTGCGTTGCCGTTTTATTATTTTATTTAATTTTAATTTTTATTTTAGATTGTTTTATTTGTGGTTTATGCGACTTTATTTCAAAAACTGTGGTGGTTCAGTTAGTATATGGTACTGCATTCAACGGACATCATGGGTTTCGACATCGGACTTCTGAAATGCTTGCTGCTTCTCAGGTACTTCTGTTCTATTTAGTATCGCTGTCTGAGGCAAGCATGTTACATTTCTTTCTCGTTGGCTATGGTTGCACAATTTTTTCCTCTGTTCAGGATGTTTTCTTTCACTGTTCACTGTTTTTTAGTGCTAGAGGGATTTTAGATTTGTTTCTATGTCGTGTGTTTGCTTTGTAGTGTTCTGTGCTCCACATAACTTTAGAAGAATTGCTCATCATGCAGTGTGTGTTTTTTTACAGCATTTACTTAGAAACAACAGTCAAATTACTAGTATGTGTATCTCGGGGTCTTTAATGTGCAGTTGATGTGTTTGTAGAGGTGATTTATATTTTTTTTGGTTGTGAATGAAATATACTGCCTGCACTTGTTTTGCCAGTTTCTGTAGAGTGAGAACATGACTTGTGACATAGCAATTGTGTGTGTAAATGTAAATAATCTCACAGTTACTGCGTCATCAGGATTTATCTCACTGCAGTGAGAATATGTGTTTTATTCACAACGCTTATCAGCCACCCTATTGTATAAATATATATATTGAATATGGCAAACAAATATTGTTAATCCCAAAAGCTGAACTTTGTGTTTTAGTATGCAAATGTTTAAGAAAACCTATGGCTCTTTCAGCTTGAATCAGGTCTATTGTTTTCCTTGGGAGCTGTAGTTCTATGCACACCTTAATTACTCTTTCCTTCTGAGGTCCCAGGTGGCTCTGATAATCATTTGTTCCAATGGTTTTAAGTCAATTGGAAGGCATTAAGTATCTGCTGTTCCTCTCCACAGACTTGTTCTGTTGCTTGTCCAGATCCCAAAGTATTGTGTCTTGTTCCAACATGATAGACCCACCTCATGCCCCTCCCACATGAACAAAAAAGGTGGGTGTGGATCCTACTCCCCAAAAACTAATGCTGCCTCCCACTACTCAGGTTCTAGTTCTTGTACCGCCCATTTAAGAAAGAAAATAGTACCCTGCAACCCTTGACTAACATGAAAGCGTATTTATTTGAGGACGGAAACATTTCTTGGAGGAGGTAAAGCGGAGGAGACTATTTACACCTTCAGTCAGTTCCACGGACAGAAAACATGACATCGCTCCTTTTGTACATGCAAAACATCTGCAGGCTCCACCTACTGCAGCTGTAAAAACTGGGTAACTGGAGAGAGTAGCAGCCAGTGAAAACTTTTACTGTGGGTGGTCTCAACACACGTTAGTTGGTAATAGCTACTGTGGTGAAATGACATTTTATGGTGGTACCAGAAGTTAAATGGTACATGTCTTTTCACCACAGGATATGTCACTGAATTAAAAGATGAGGTGTTCAAGCTATGTGAGAAATACCCAAGTTATAGGATTGCTAAGGAAAATGCAACTAAGAGGACTGTGTCACCGCCCATCGCTGACAAATTTGAGAAACCAGACAAGATGAGCTACTGTCTGAGCACAAAAGCAGGTTTAACAAGGCCAGCAATTGAAGCACCACCTGCAACTTTATGATTATAGATGACTTTCTAAGGTTTGAGTTGACTGATGTGCTACAGAAGCAGCAGGACACATACTGTTATCAGTTTGCTTGACCATAGCTCTGATCCTGTATTGTAATGAACAGTGCCAATTGAGGGAAGTATCAATGTAATTAGAACTGCAGCTATTTCATTAGGCATGGACACTATAAAGTGTCAATACATTGTCCAATGTGACAAAGAAAAAGTACACATGAAAATGTAATGATCACAAATTATATGTTGAAAGGTTTCACAGTTGATTTACAACAACACAGAATCATAGACTCACAGAAACTTGAATGCAGAAAAGGACTACACAGGCACATCAAGTCTGCCCTTATATCCCCCCCTCCCCCTCCTCCTTTTACTGGCTCACATCTTTTCACCCTCCTCCCAGCCCCATATGTCTGTCCCATGCGCCCTTAAATCCACCCACCGTTTTGGATACACAAACTCCTCTGGTAGCATGTTAAAGGCCTCCAATGACCAGTCTGTGAAGAACTTCCTCACATTGCCTCTATATTTCCTTAATCAAATCTAAGGACATGACCCCTTGTTATAGCTCCCTCCTTTCTTTTGAACAAGCTCCGCTCCTTCACCTTATTGATCACCTTCATATACTTTTTTTCCTTACTTTTTTTCTCCCCATCACCAGAAGCTGTATCCAACTCCTGTCTATCCCCCACCCTCCGAGGTCTCCCCTTGGCTTATCAACCAGGTGCGGTGACGATCGGCGGGGGGTCTCCCCTATATCCTTTGTCCCAAGAAATCAAGTCTGCATCATGGACCTTTGTCCAGCAGTTTTTGATGGCTTGGGGAGGACCTACTATTGGTCCCTTGCATCACTGTTGCTCCTGGTGATGTATTTTAGTGAGTACGCCCCCCAAGCATGACGTACCACATGGCACCATGGCTTACACCATTGTTTGTCATGCTCCATCATTGGTTTTGGGTGCCAAGGCTGCTGTACCTCCTGGCCTCTGCCAGAGGTAAGACCACCCCATGCCAGGAACACCTTCCCCCCAGAGGAGCTGAGCAGTCCACCAGACACTCAGACTACCTCCCCCCTGCCAGTCCCTCTGGCACCTGTGTCCACTCCAGAACCCAGGTCGCCAGCATCATAAGCTACCTCCAGCTCTGTTCATATGTTTTCCTACAGCATCCCATGCACCATCTTGGTTACTCTTGTCTAAACCTTCTCCATCCCCTCAATGTCCCTACATAGGTGCAGTCTACTGAACTGTACCCCGTAATCCAGGTGGTGGCTCAGCATTGCTTTGTACAGCAGCATTAGCACCTCCCTCCTTCTGCTAGTTATGCCTTTACAATGTAGGCCAACATACCATTTGCCTTTTCTACCGCCTGGCTGCACTTGTTCCCCACCTTAAGACTGACAGAATATTAACCAGAACACTGTCCTGCTCTGTTTCCTTCATTTCATCCCCTCCCAGTGCATAAGCTGCTATAATGTTTTTCTGCACTGGGTGCAGCACCACACACTTTCTCGCACTGAATTGTAGTTGACAGGTTTCAGACCACCTATCCTGTTTCTTCATGTCTTGCATTATGGCCTCCACTCCACTTCACCTCGGGTGTCCATTCAAGGTCAGACTTTCGTACCATCTGCGAATAGGCACACCCTACCCTCTAGTCCTTCAGCCAGATCAGTGATATAAATGAAAATTTGTGGTCCCAGTACTGACCCCTGAGGCACTCCACTCTTCACCCCCTTACCCTGGAATGTGCCCTATTTACCACTACTGTTTGGCTCCTTCCCATCAACCAGTTTTCCACCCACCTAATTACCTTGTGGCCCACCCCTTAGCTCTCCAACTTATTTAGTAGCCTTATGTGTGAGACGTTGTCGAAGGCATTACTGAAGTCCAGATAAGCCATGTCCACCGCCCATCCCTGGTCTACTACTTGTGTCACCAGATCAAGAAACTGTACATTCTCCATGCTTTTCCTTTCATTTCATCACAGCTGTCTTGATAATTGTACCCCATACTGTAAATGTTGTATAAACATGGCATTATAGCGCATCACAAGTACATTATTATGGTGTTTATGCTCTTCATATGCAGGCCAACATTCTATTTTCCTTCACCACTGCCTTGCAAAGTGATAACACACCTTGGCAGGTTTCGCTGTTGTGATCACCAAATCCTTCTTATCCTCACTTTACTCTGTTTCCTCAACTGTGAAGCTGAGTACCTCTTTCTGATTTGTCATTACCATGTAGTAAATAACATAGCTTGGTTTCAACCTCTGCTGACATGTTTGCAGCAAAATCACCATTTTATTCATTTTCTGCCTCATGCCCTCAACCCCTTTGTGCTGGTTACCCACCTGCAGACCTTAATATCATGTTCTAAAATACATGCATGATCATCTGGCCAGTTTTCAGCATTGCAGATATACACTTTGAAGAACACATGCCTGAGAAACAACCACTGGTGCAGTACCCTCAGCCCCCCTCTCCCCAGAGTGCTTTGCCTTCACCACAAAGCACCCCTACATTGCAGCTGGCCCACCCACCTCCCCATCTCTCATCCAAATACTCCTAAGCACTACCTACCCAGACACTCCACCTTGAAGTCCCCTCTTGTACTGATTTCAATTTCACAATTACACAACTTTGTCATCTAACTGCTCCTGCTTTAACCCTACTTAACTGCCTCCTATACCTCTGCTCCTCTGCATGACTCACATCCCCTATTAAACCTTCCTCCCCGAGACTGCTTCTCAGAAGATCTCCTCTCCCATCAGTGCTACTCCCACTTCTACCCATAACCGTCTTCCATTACCAACTTGCCCTGCTTAGATTTTACCTCTGCCAGGGTTCGCTGCATCGTAAAGGGGTCTATCACTGGGCAAGCCTCCTCCTCCACCTCCCTTCCCCCTCTCTCTCCTTTCTACACAATTTGTCCTTGCCTAAATCTGCCCTCTGTTGGGATTCTTAGCACCCTGTCGAAGTCTACTCTCGGGTAAGTTTATTCCCTCCCTCCTTTTTTCCCTTTTCTCTTCTATCCCCCCTATTTCGCTCTGCCCAACTTGTCCTCCTAATTCTATCCCCTGGCAGGGTTCTCTGCATCCTGAAGGGGCCCAGCACTGGGTAATCACTCTTCCTTCCTCCCTCCCCTACAGTATTTTCACCATCCTCCAAAAGTCCACCCACCTAAGGTACACCACTCTTGTTTCAGAGCTGACAGACTCTATACTCAGTGCAAGGCCATACCACACAGTATGATGGCCACTACAAGATAGCGGGCACTCCACCCTTACTTCTCCCAATGCCTGACAGTTGGATAGTACGAAGTACAGTGTGTTACCTTCCAGCATTGTCTCCCTAACAAGCTGTATCGAGAATATTTCCTGAAATGTATCCTGGAATAACTGCACCCTGGCACTGGTGGTGGCTGGTGTACCACAACCAACAACAGACAGATTGAAGTCAGCAATGAGCAACATACTCCCCTTCCCTCACAGCCAATGAATTAGATGTGTAGCTCCATATCCATCTCTTTATACTGGGTTGGTGGTCTATACACCACTCCCAACATCAGCTTCCTACCCCTTGAGTGCAGGAGCTGCATTCTTAGTGCCTCAGTCCACCAAAGTAATATGGACCACCCCCTCCACTCCCTCAATGAAAATGTTCTGCTGCATGATCTCCTGCTTGCTGGATGGCAACCGGTTCTTAGTGCCTTGGATGTCGATCTTGACCGATCTCACTTTCTACACATCTTTAGTTGTATCTGGGACTGGCATACGCCCCAAAAAAGTCAGGGTACAATGCCACCACCAACCTGGGATCAGCTCCAACCTGATTTCCATGTTTTGTGCCAGAGACAAGACCTGGAGACTCTACAAAGCATCATGTGGCCAAAATGACCTCCTGATATACAAACAACTCAGGAACAGGGGTACAAAGATGATTCACTTATCAAATGCCTCCTATTTCAAATCCCAACAAGAGCATAGCAAAAACTCAACGGCTTCTTTCTGTAAGGTGATCCACACCCTCCTGGATCCGTCTCCCCATCAAGCGTGTCCAGTCCTTAAAATTAACGGCTGCCCTGTATCTGACCAAGCCACTGTATCTGACGCGTTCAACAATTTGTTTATGTCCTGTGCCCTGCCACCACCCCCTCCGCCACCCATCCACCTGACCTTTCCTCCAGCCCTCCTCTCCACAGTTGTTATGTCTGACCTTTGGTTTGGGTGCTCTATTTTCTACTTATAATTTCATTAGCATGCAAACAAACTAATGTCATACAAACATCTTCAATTAAGCAATAATGCATGACAAGCTGTGCAATATCATGGGATGAAGTCCCACCTAGGGGGCATTGTGAGGCACGAGGCCAGAGGCGGAGTGACTTCAATCACCTGAAAAGGGATGATATCCCATGATGTTACACACCTTGGAGTGTAATATTGTGACTATGGCCAGCTCAGTGGCATGGAGGGCAGAGGCAACCATGCCTCATCTGACACCACACTGGTGATCCGGGTTCAGTAACAGATTCAGTTAGTCAAGGGTTGGCCAGGGAGAAGAGGACTGAGCCTCTGGAGGATGGCTCTTCTCCTCTGGAGAGGGAGGATTGTGGGTCCCAGCACTCAACTGGCCCCTAGTGGAGGCTGGGACAGGCAACCAGTGCCGCACACTGGGGCTGGAGAGATGGCAGTTGTTGATGTCCCACGCGTGTAATGTGTGGTATATCTGGACAGCACTGCATGTCCATCCCTCAAATTAGAACAGGGAAAATGGCCTGGTGCAGTACGGATGACACCGACCCCTTGCAGGCTCTGCATTGGCTATAGAGTCCTCTCCTGAACCAGATCCGTTTTGTTGGCTGTAAGGTTCCTGCCATCAACCCCTGCTACAGGGGCAATGGGGGAAGCACCGGGAAGAGGTAAGGCCCTAGAATGCCAGGTGACAGGGCTTGGGGAGGGAAGTGGAGGGCTAAAGACTGCACCATGGCAGGGAAAACAAAATTAATGGCAAAAGAAATTTCTATTATGAAATTAATACATTTTTATTTTTTTAATGATGGCATGATCTACTCTCAGATCCACATTATGTACTGAGATATCATCCTAACCAAACATGATCTTGGTTAATCCTCCATCATACAACTACCAATATCTCACCAGAATAGCACACTATGTTATAGAGGTACCTTTTTATCCACCCATACTTAGTCCCAGTGAATGAGTTTATTATGGGTGTTTCCAACTTCTTCAGTTAGCCTAACACTGGCATGCTGAAATCAAATTTCTTATTGAACTTTTCCTATAAATGAATCCTTTTGCAGAAGAACAGGAATGCCAGGAGAACCTGAGGTTGCTCGACACTGAACCATTTTAGTACACTAGCCAATTAGCATTATGCCAGCAGTGTGCTCCTTGCTCCAAAATGAGCAATACAGATGTGTTCTGTTAGTAAAACGCAGGAAACATTAGTGATGGTTTTCAACAAAACCAGGCCTGGGGGAAGAGAATCAGAGTTGCAGTGGTTCCTACATAGCAGTAACTGGCTACGATGCAATATTGTTTCCTGAGTTTTGGGAACCATTATGAATGTTATTATTTATAACCACAATCAAGTACTTTGGGCCCTCATTCTCATAGAAAAAGCCATCATATATTTCCCTATATATGGTGGTAGCCAGTTACTTAATTACATTGTATTAATGTGTTATTAACACCTTAATACCTAACAAGAACACACAATAGATAGATAGATAGATAGATAGATAGATAGATAGATAGATAGAGAGAGAGATATGGATATATATATAATGTATGGAAGAGGCTTATTATTAACTAAATTCACACACTTTACAACATTATTCTACCATCAATATCATACCAGATTGTTGTTATACTCTCTTCACTGTGTCATATTGATGGTATAACAAAATGGAACATTAATTCTGTGTAACATTCTGTAGTGAATTCAACACAAGTTGGCATCCATACACTATAAAAGCTAATGGATGGTCTCTAGGTAACAACCATGCTGCAATCACTTTTCGAGGTTGTCATGACAACAGTAAACCTCTCAAGCTTCGCTCTCGAGGTTTGCAATGTTATGATAAACTCTCAAAGTGATTACAGTGTGGTTATCACCTGAAGACCATCCATTATCCTCTATATATTCTTTGCAAAAAGCTTTGTTAATTTATCAGTTAGGGTTCCAGCGACAAGGGCTGGGAACTGTGCTGTTAGGGTTTTCAACCCAACACCCTGCCCCCACCCAGCACACAGCAACAGGCATGTGGGGTGTGCCTTGGGGTTGTCAGGCCTAATGCTCACCTCATTCTCCTATACTGTATTCATCTTAGCTTATTTATTCATGGACTGGGGTAAGTGTTAGGGCTGACAACCCAAGAGCTTCCATACCTGTTGCTACATCTGAGGTGGTGTTAGAGGTTGGAAACCCTAATAGCTAGGTCAAAGTGACAAAGTTGAGAAATGAGGTGTTAGGGTTTCCTAACACCCCACCCTCAAACCAGGCAGGAGAGCAGGTATGGGGTGTGCCTTGGGCTTCCAGCCTAACACTCACCCCATTCCATCTGTAAATAAGGTCAGATGTGTAGACTTTTGAGAACAGGGGTTGGCGTTAAGCTTGAGAAGCCCAAGGCACACCCACACCTGGCCTCCTGCCTAGTTTGGGAGGGTGTGGTGTTAGGAAACCCTAACACCTCATCTCCCCACTTTTGTCACTTTGACCCTAACTGGAGCATTAACAAAGTTTTTCACAACAGATTTCCTTACTTTCTGAGATTGCATAATAGTATCATTATTTTACTATGGGACCCTGTGCTCCCATCTGTCCTTAGATGCATATATGTATGTAGCTGTTACAGGACAACAGTGACCAAATTGTCAGCATACCCATCTTATTACCCCACCTCATGTACCCGTGCAAAATTTTAGAATCCCCACCCAAATACAATTATGGGTAACTGCAATGCCATTCCATGCCATAGGTATGAAAACACATTTTGGGCAGGATTTGAAAAATGACAGCTGTGATATACATGAGGTGGGGTAATAGAAAACTATGTTGAAATCTGGGGTCAAAATATTTAAAATTTCTGAAGTTATGAATGGGCGTAGTGAAACTACAATGAACGGTCATAACTTTAGCGTTTGTTCATATTTTGACCCCAAATTTTGAACGTAGTCTTCTTATGATCTCACCTCATAAACCCTGCAGGTTAAAATCAAATCCATGCCAAAATCCTATTCCACACCACAGGTGTGAAAACACGTTTCAGACAGTATGTGAAAAATGATGGCTGTACTGTTTATGAGGAGGTGGGAAAAAATGGCCATGTCAAAAATTTGGACTCAGAATATTGAAAATCACCAAAGCTATGTGTGTACATAAAAAAATTGAATGAACACTCATAACTTGGCCTATTTTAAGAATTTTTCACCAAACTTTCAACATGGCTTTTTGGGACCCCACCTCATGAACACTGGTGGTGAAATGTCATTATTCTATCTTGAAAGGTGATTTCACACAGCAACGCAAAATTATCTTCCAGACCTGATTAACGAAATGACAGTGCCAGTGTTCATGAGGTGGGTCCCAAAAAGGCCATATTGAAAAGTTGGTGAAAAAGTTCCTAAAAATGGCAAAGTTATGAACACAAGTTCAAAATGCTATTGAAATACATTATATGGCACTTACCTTGATTCCTCAGTTCACGGTTCAGCTTTGAAGAGTGCAGACATGTTTCAATCCACAGAAGATGACAGCCTATGACCTCCAGTAGTAAGTATAGGATGGGGGGTGTAGGGTGGTGGGTGCTCAGTGGGAGGGTTGGGATGGGGGAGGGAGATGGCAGGGACAACAAGGGATCTTTTTCTTTCAGGTTTATAAAAAGACATTGGGGGACTGTTTTCTTTTTATAGGATCAAAGTAAATAAATATTTTAGGACTCTGAGGGTGGGATCCCCAGTGTCCCACACTGATGGAGGGGGCTTGTAATGCCAACACGGGGACTGGGACCCTGATATCAACACTATCAGTAAAAAAATGGGCTGTAGGGGGGGCATCCAACACTGGGAGTGGGCATCCTGGTGTCAGATTATATAAATATGTAAAACATAAAAATAAGGGGGACAGTGGTCAGAGGGTGGGGTGCCACTAGACACCAGAAACTAAAATAACAAGCATTTGTCAATGCCAAATGTTTGCTTGCTGGCATTGGCATTGGTAGCGTAGGAGTTAGAGAGCTGCATAATAGGCATGGCAGTGAAGTATTGAACTGATGCCAACCCCACCACCACTCTGCAGAGACTGACAGGAATTGGGGTGTGCCTTTGGGTCATCAGGCATAATGGCCATGCCATTTCACCACACCATAGCCTGCAGACACCGACAAGTGTCACAGTGTGTAGGGTCTTTGGCCTTATGCTCCACCCACTCCATCAGAAAATACAGTAATATGGGTGCTGTATAAGAGAATGGGGGATGAACTTTGGGAAGAAGAGTCCAAGGCACACCTCGATGCCTCTCACTGGCTGCAGGTGTGGAATGGCATGAGCATTGCAGGCGAGAATCCCAAGTCACACCCCAATGCCTGTCAATCTCTACAGGGTCGGGTGTTTGGTTAGAAACTCTAACATCTCAGGCGTTCATTGGCATTTTCACTCCAAATTTTCAACATGGGTTTTTTGTGACACCCACCTTATGAACAGTGGCAATATCAGTTCATTAGCCGAAAGCTGATTCTGCACAGCAACTATGCCATTTTGCACCACAGATGCGAAAACACATTTCGAACAGGATGTGAAAAATGACAGCTGTACTGTTCATGGGGAGGTAGAAAAAATGGCAATGTGGAAAATCTGCAGTGAAAATATTAAAAAAAACTGGTGAAGTCACAAGCGTGTGTAGAAACTGCGCAACACACACCCATAATGCAATTAGTTTGGGAATTTTTTACAGCAGATTGTCAACACAGGCATTTTGGAACCTCCGCTTATGAACAGTGTCACTGTGATTTTCTTAATCTGTCCCGAAGCAGTGATTTCCCACAGCGACCACACATTTCTGCGCTGGAAGTGTGAAAACACATTTCGGCTATGGTGTGAAAAATGACAGCTGTACTGTTCATAAGGAAGTGTGGAAAAATGCCAGTGGTAAAAATCTGGACTGAAAATATTAGAAATCCATGAACTTACGAGGGTGCATGGAAACTGCGCAATGGTCGCTCGTAACACAGTCATTTTATGGACTTTTTTCACCAAATTTTTAACATAGCCATTGTAACACCTCTGCTCATGAACAGTGTCACTGTGATTTTCTTAATCTGTCCCAAACATTGATTTCACACACCAACTGCACCATTCTGCGCTACATGCACGGAAACACATTTTGGGTGACAGGTGAAAAATGACAGTTGTACTGCTCATAAGGAGGTGTGATAAAATGGCAATGTTGAAAATCTGGAGTGAAAATATTCATGAACTTACACATGTGCGTAGAAACAGCGCAATGCATGCTCATAAAACAGCCATTTTGGGAATGGAATATGTCCTGGTGACATTGACTACCATTTTCTCTCTCTATCTCTCTCTCTCTCTCTCTCTCTCTCTCTGTGTAATTTTCAATGATGCAGTCACTGTTGTCTGGTCCACTGGTGTGACAGTGAAGCCGTTACAGCTAATGCACAGAGCTTGCGAAATTGAAGTAATGCCATGAAATATATTGGCATACTACTCTAAGGAAGATGCTCACTCTGGAGGGCAACTGCGCGAGCTGTCTCTGGTGAGGTCATGACGCGCCCCCAACACTCAGCCATGTTTCTAGAGGGAAACCATGGATAAACTGAGAATTAATCCACAGTCAGGTGATGTTTTCTGTTCAGTGAGAAGGGGACATTGTTCTTTGCCATGTTACAAACTGTATTAATGTGTCATTTGCCCTTAATAACACATTAATACCCAAGAAGTACTGTGTCTGTGTGTGTGTGTGTGTGTGTGTGTGTGTGTGTGTGTGTGTATCTATATAAATATAAATAAGGGATATACAATGGTGGCCATCAAATTAATGATGTATCTACACAAGTGCAGTTTGACCTCAGGTAATCTCATGAGTGGTGTAAGTCACGAGTGAGGTGTCCAAGGTCAAACAGCACAAGTGTAGATAAATCATTTATCTGACAGCTCACCATTGAATATTTCATTTATGCAATAGGGTTGCTTTCTGTCAGTGCAGGAACTATTGCTTTTGACTGTTTATCTTTTTTTTTTAAATGACAATTTCTGGGACTTTCGGTTAACTTTCCTAATGTACGTCTGCCTAGCGTAGTGGTTGCTATTAAATGAAACACCACCATTTTGTAGAAAGGGTCCTGCTGAACAAATGTCATGTTCACAGTACCATGCTACCTTTTCATTTTAAAGTTATTTGCATTTGTTTGTTGAAAAAGTGAAAAGAAAATTGAATTTTCTGCAGTATTTTGCTATAATAAAAAAAATCTAAAAGGTATCTATAAATGAAACACCACTCATTTCATAGATATGTTTGTTCTGGGCAACTTCCTTGCTCACAGTACCATGCTATCATTTTTGGTTTTAAAATTATTTGCAGTTATTTGTCAAAAGAGTGAACAAAAAATTAAATGTTCTTTTTTTTGCTAATGATAAAAAATCTATAAGGTATGTATACATGAAACACCACTCATTTTGTAGATAAATTTGTGCTGAGCATTTTCTTGCTATCTTTTTTCATTTTAAAGTTATTAGCATTTTAATATGGTTAGTATGAATAATAGAGTAACTGTGTGGATAAACAACTAACTGGATAAATTTCATTTATCCACACAGTTACTGAGATACATAGATGTATAACACTCTGTTTATGTCCACCCCATTGAATAAATATATTTATATCTACACACACACACACACACACACACACACACACACACACACACACATATTACCTATATATACTACTGCTATATTAATGTGTTGATTGTTGTTTGTTTATTGTTTATTGTTTGACAAAACATTTTGTCATTACAGTTAGAAAGTACTATTAAAAACAGTATTAAAAGAAGCTTCACAATACAAAATAAAACTGTTCATAACATAATAACACATAAATATATCCATATATATAAAAGTTAACCATTACATCCAATACATTATTTTCCAAATAACTACAACACTACCAAGAGCAGCCCTTTCCCTCTGATTTACATAAAGAAGTAGTTGTAATTTCGGTTTTAACATTTCCATAGATTTCATTTATGGGCATTTAGCAATACATAGCTCTTTATCCTCTATTAAGGTGGGAGGAACCTTTGTACATAGTTCTTCCTAATATTAGCAATTTTGATCAGGAACACTGCTAGGTTATTTAGACAAGTTTGACTTTCTGAGTTAAATAATAAATCCAGGATATATCTATCTGGGGAATTCATCACGCTCAAATATTGCCCCAGATATTTATGTCTCAAGTCAGTATACCAAGGACACCGAATTATGACATGTACCAGGCCTTCTTCTTCTTCTTTCAGTGTGCAATAACACTCTGTTCTAGTTACACTTTCTTTTTTGTATTTATTTTCCAGTATATTACTTGCAAGGACCTCAAATCTAAACTTAGTCAATATAAATCTGTGTTCTGGTTGTTGAATAAAATTAAGCTAATATTTCAAATTATGTTCCTTTGTGTTAGTGACTAGCCACCTTAAGTCTTTTATTTCCCTCAAGATCTTTTTCTTTTGAATATGCATGTACATGTTTTGTAATTTTTTTACAATAGGTTAGACTCAGTTGTATATTCATTTTAGTCCATGTTCACAAATAGCTTAGATCATATATATCTAGCAAGTGAAACACAAAGATAGCCATCCTTTATTATAGGAAAGTCATTTTCATTTTCCTTATAGTCTTATCAATAATTGGTCTTTATTTTCTGTGGTTAATTTATTTATTTATTGAATTTTGTTCACCCAGTAAGCCCCTGGGTCTAGAAGTCCCTTTCAGGGGCGACTGGGAGGGGGATACAGATGGTAAGTAACTGAAATTGAACCAGATTAAGCTGTTGGTGGTATTTTAGTGAATTGGAGAAATTTGGCCAGGACACCAGGAAATTCCCCTACTCTTTTTCGATAAGTGCCATGGAATCTTTAGCATCCACCTGAACTACCACCAATCCAGGCAGATGAGACCTCTGTTTAATGTCTCATCTGAAAGACAGCACTCAGAAGTGCAGCACCCTTCATGTTGCACTACAGTGTCAGTATTGGGATATTAACCCAAGTGCCAGATGTAGGAACTGAACCCACAGCCTCTGAACTCCTGGCCTCAGAGGTGAGTGTGCTACCTACTGAGCCACTGACACTGCTTTTAACCCAGAAATTTATCATCCTAGCATGTATTATGTGTTCAAATTTTATTTGTCCTATTTCTGATCTTACCAATGTGTTTGGAGTACCTAGTAGGAGTCTCAATATTTGTGTATAAGTCTTGTCCAGATATATCTCTATTTTATTTACCTTCTCAGTTCCCCAAACCTCTGCTAGATATGATGTCTGGCTTATTACTTTCCCGTTGATAGCTTTGAGGATTGGAATTAATGTCAAACTCCCATATATGTTGTTAAATCTTTTGAGTGCCTTAACCATTTGTTCTAATTTTTTTCTCATCCATACCACATGTTTGGTCCATCTATAGTTGTTTGTTATAAGCACTCCTAAATATGGGAATTCTGTGACAAAGCCCAATTTATTTTGTGTCAGCATTAATTTCCTGTATTTTTATTACAGCCTATTACCATAATTTTGTTTTATTAGCATTAGGCTTCAGATTATGTTTTTTTACAAAGAATATCTAACCTATCCAATGCTTTCTGGAGGCCAAGCCTCAAGGTAGATAAAACTGCCAAGTCATCAGCATATACTGGAACTGGTACCCTTTTCTGTAGTATTATTGGACAGTAGTGTAGGAGATTATCTAACTGTTGCAAAATCTCATTAACATATAGGTTAAATAATATTGGAGCCAGGACACAACCGTGTCTCACACCAATTTAAATTTAAATGTTTTGCGTTAAGCCTCCGGTTTGTGAATATTTTACTCTAGACCAAGTTTTTGTATAAAGTCTTCTTATTAAGACAATTAAATTGTGATCTATTCCCAATCTATACCCATTCCTTCCGTCTTTTCCCATAATAAAGATCTTAAAATTGTATCAAATGCTGAAGAAAAATCGACAAAGGCCACAACTAATCCTTGTTTATTTATTTTACAGTATTTTTCTATCATATGGGAAAAGATGAAAACCTGATTCCTTGTACCAGTACCCTTTCTTAAGCCTGCTTAAAATTCTGATATTATCTCCTGTTGATTCAATATAACTAATAGTCTAGTTAATAAGATTTTGGCATTAATGTTTGCTATCATATGCAGAAGGCTTATTGGTCTATAATTAGTCGGATTTATCCTAGACCCTTTCTGTAAATAGGAATTATGTAGCTTCCATGCCAAGATTCAGGAACAAAGGTATGCACTGCTGCTTTATTATAAAAGTCAGCTAGGGTAGTTGACCACCAGTCCATATTAAGTTTATAAAAATAATTGAAATACTGTCTGGACCTGGTGTTTTGTTATATTTAAATGATTCTATCACTTCCTTGACCTCAGATGTTGTAAACCATCTGAAATCCTCATTAACTCACCTAATTCTTCTTCTTTAGCTATATTTTCATTTTGAAAATCCTTAAAAGTATTTTTCCCAAGTCAGTGGCTCTATATATGTATCAATCTGAGTTTTATAATTACAGGTTCCCCTGGCTACAAGGGACCAGAATTTTCTATCACCCCATTCTTCTATAGCCTTAATCATTCTATCCCATAGTTCTCTTTGATGTTGTATTCTATGTAAATTTACATGTTGATTATAATGTTTTCTAGCCAAATTCAGTTCTTTAATTTTCTTTTTATTGGAATATATTTGTTGTTTTCCAAACTAATTTAACTAGCTTCCTCTTTTTGGATCTACAATTTATGTAAAACTAACCCTGATAGTGTATTTTCTCTTCATTATTCTTTTTCTCCTTTGTTTGTTCCTTAGCTACTAGTTGCAATATATCCATCATTTCCTTATATATCACCTCTGGATCTCACATATTCTGGATATTAATATTCAAAGTTTGAACAATTTAGTCACTCAGATTCCTGTTTTTACTATTTTTCCTGGGTCCTATCTAATACTTTTATTCATAGTTTCTATATTATCTTCTCTTACTAGGATGGTCCTAATTGATTTTTTTTATAGACTACTGGGGGCAGTGATCACTTTCTGTCCTATTCGATATTTTCATATCATTATAACTATGATACTCAAATACTGAAGTCAGTGCATAGTCAATTATTGTTGCTCCCTTTGCACTTGTGCAAGTCATATTTCCCATACTATCTGATAACAACCTCCCATTAAGTATAATTAATTGCAATGTCTACTAAATGTTCCAGTTGTTTGCAGGTGTCTGTATATTTTTATCCTTGGAGCTTCTTTTTGGTATCCTTAGGGCCTGACATATTGAGTCATTTACTTCCAAATCTCTTTTTCCCATATCTTATAATCAAATCCTCCATTATTAAGATTTCCATTGGTTCACTTTTTCCATATATTTTTAGCATCTTGTACAATTTTACTAGGTAACGCTTTATCGTACAGTGGTGATCTTACTGGTGGATTATAAATATTTGCCGCGATCAATGGCTTACTTTCTATTTGGACTTTTATCAAGATATAATTTTGATTAACTACTTGTTCTGCAATACTCATTGTCTCATCTATTTTGACATAGGTCAACATTCCACCCATATATTTTACCATTTTGTTTTGTTTTACAACTGGTGATTGAATTGTACTGTAACCATTAATTGTTATCTTGTCTATTTGTTCCTCATCATGCCATGTTTCTTGAAACATTATAATATCCATCCTTCTATAAACTCCTAAATTCTAGATCTATAATCTTACTCTGTAACCTGGCAATGTTCCATGACAAAATTCCTAAATTAGTCTCCTTATTTCTTTCAATGAATAAGGTGGTACTAATATTCATGCAGTCTGATTTTGCTCCCACTCATTTTTCCTTTATCCCTCTTAAGTCACACCTGGTCATCCTGTAACATTTGGAATCTATTAAATATATCCACATTATATTCAGGAAGTTGTTCTCCTTGAGTTACTTCTAGAGATTGTTATACTATCACTGCCTGCTCAATTGAGGGATTCCTAGACTTCATCATTGTTTCAAAATCTACTATCAAAATATCCAGCTTATCCAACTATGGGCTAACTTCTAGAATATTTCTAGCTGAATTTATATGATCCAAGGTTAAATCTATTTGAACTCCATAGGCCCAAAATATATGGGCTCTCTGAACCTGAACAATATCATCATCATCATAAAAACACTAGTCCCAATATATTTCCTATCTAGTGGGTAATCATTGTTCTTAATTTAGCTCTGGTATCAATGCTCATATACAAAATTCCAAAAATAGAAATAGTTATGTCTGAAGGAACTTCTAACTCACTTTGTTCATCAAACATCTGTTGCAATTGTCCCTGTTGTTCTAATTGCATATCTAATTCCCCTTTAGTCTTAATTCCAAGATCAATCAGGTTACTAGTCAGAAGAGGTGACTCCATAAACAGATTAAGTTCCTCCAGTGCATTTGAGTTCCTCCATACATACTGGGCCACTCTTGGTTGCTTAAAAAATAGTTGCAGTATATAATCCCTTTTACTGTTCTCCATCCTTTTAGCATCCATACATCTTCTAACTGTACATCCAAATTTAAAATTTCAGTACAAATCAAATGTCCTAAAATTCTCAACACTATGTTACTCTCATTTAAACCCAATTCTAATCTCTTTATAATAATCAGTGACTGTTCTTTCTCTAATGGTTCTATATCTGAATCAATAACATCATGTTTTTGGGGCTGATCATCATATCCATTCTTTGTACCCTGTCCTACTTTACCATCTAAAATATCCTGCTCATTACCTTGATTACTATCTCCTCATTTCCATCATTTCCTACATGCTGTACTTTTACTAGGGAAATATCAGTGTTCCTCTGTATTACACCTACAGTCTCTTTATTTCCCATACCCCAACTTTTTTATTTTGTTTTACTTTTTGATGCTTCTTTACTTTCTTCTTCTTCTTCACTTTCTTATTCCATCAAGTCCAATATCAGTTTCAGCTTTACTAGATCTAGAGATTTCTAATAATTTCTTCAATTCTTCCTTTTTGAATATCTATTTTTTGCTCAGAGACCTTTGTTAGCAGAGTTTCCTGCCCCATCTTATACATAGGTAGCTCATCTCTGCTTTCACTTTGTGCTGCTTTTAAATCCTTTGCTACCACTCTCTTTCCCCCATACTAATTAACATAAATTTCATCCAGTCATGCAGTATTAGCTGCCACTTCCCCTTTTAAGTGATTCATCTAACTTTTTAGGATGATTATTTGCTCCATTATAGCTACACTGGCTACTGTGGATCCTGTATAGCTTCAGTTAGATTTGAGTCCATAAATGGTGTATATGTAATGTGTTTCACTACCTTTTCTTCTGTGCTACTTTCTTTTTCTGCCAGTTCTTCCAGACCTTGTAAGGTCTCCTGCATCCCTGTAATTATTTGGGACAGATCAGGATCCTTATTCTCATTTAATTTACTGAAATCTCTTTCCTGGTTCATTTCTTAACTACTACTTAACTCTATTGTAATCTGGGGATTTTGTGTTTTCCCCGTTCCTGGGGGCATCACTTCATTATCCCCCCCCCCTATATTTAAAGTATCTTCCCACTCCAATCTGGGAGAAAGTTCCAAAGAGCTCTGAGTTATTAAGTTTACTATTTGCTCAGGATTAGAAGCTCAGACTTTTGTAGATTTTGTAACTTTTTCATATGTTTAGTAATCAATGTTTGTCCTACTTCAGTTGATTTATTACTTTCCATGGTTTTATTTTTGAAATCTTGTTTCATATTCTTTTTGTTATTCGTATTCTTCCCCATTTTTTGTTTCCGTTTAGCAAAAACAGGATCATTATCAAGATCTGTATTATTATCCTGTTCCTCCCCCCAATTTTTTTTTAACTTCTAGTTCTCATTTTATAGTACCAAAAATAACAATAAGAAACACTGGTCAGTGTATCTCTAGTAAAGTGTCAATCAATAAAGTGCTATGTGCAACGATTATATATATTATAGAGAGGAGTCAAACAGCAAATATATAAATTGCTTTCTTTACTGTTTATGAGAGAAAAAAACTAAAAATATTTAACAATGTGCAACACAATGCAGTAGAATAAATAATTGGTCTTAAATAAGACACCTTATTTATACAAATTGATAATTAATAGTTCATAAGAGAAGGGTTTCTATAGAAACACAACCCAAGAACAGTTCCTTAACAGTTCACCAGCATACCATAGCCCTTTATCTCCTTTTGCCAATCATTTGATCTTCTAAAACCTTCTTGCTTTGAAACCTCAGATTTAATAAGCTTGGTATACGTCTAATAACCAATTTGAGCAGTTCTATGATTAGACCATCTTTGGCCTGAGATGAATACTTTAGGGTCCTAGCAATGCTCAATGTCCAATCTGTCCAGGACCTATTGTACAATTGTTTCCCATAGTGATTTGCTGTATATAAGCTGTGAAATAAAACAAATACAAACAATAACCTCTGTATTGAAATATTCACCCCCCCACTTCCTATACCCCAAACTTTTCACTATATTATTATATCTCAGTACTAAAAAGTGCTGTGTATTCTAGAACTGAAAATGCAATTTATATAATTATACAGTTTTTGTCATCTTCCTTATCAATAAATGCAGACCTCTACACTATGATTTAGCAATAGATAGAAACATTTTTTATCCAATAGGGCATTTAAATAGTGTTTGACTGATAGATCTTTTCAAATATTTTATTTAATTTTAATTATTTTTATCTGCTTTGCTACAAAGAGTCAGCATCGCCTAGTAAAATTTTTTGGTCAGGCACAGGAAAATATTCAAATTGTTCACCAACTCTTACTGAAACTTGTGTCTTTGAGGCACCAGTCATTTAATATCATGGGTAATGCCATAGATAGAGCAAAAAAGAAAAACCAGCTAGCTTTAGCTGAAACCACACCATGCACACTGTGTACAATATCTCAGTAAATGAGGCTACATGAAGCTACACATAGCTAGCATCTTACATTCGACCTTACTTTTTAAAATAAGATAAAACATATCTACTTTTGGCACCCTTTTCTTTGGTGCCACCATCAAAGAATGCAAACTCTTCTGGCATTCTGACATTCTCCTAACAGGTCTGCATCAAAATCCTCTAGCTATATTCCCCACACATGCTCAGTCTGATAAAAAGCTGATATCTGTAATTATTAGAGGCAATTGACTGCTCAGGTCAATTAAACAATTAAACAATTACCATCCCTGGCCAAGGTTCCAGCTATATTCTTATAATTCTAGCCGAGAATGTGAGGCTTTGGATTGATCTCATCTGTCCACAATAAGTTCTAAATAAAGTGGCACTAGAATAGCCACTCAAAGTGTATATCTTTTATGTAAAGCACACAATATATTGTGGAAATGTGCTGAACTGAGATCAAAGATAGAAAGACCAATTTACTAACATACTAAAATGCCAGCAGAATAGGCTAACAGTCTCTCAAGTCTGCTTCATTTTCAGCACTGCATCAAGGCCAATTTCGTGTCCAACCCTCCCCCTTGGGTTATACTGTCCCCAGTCCCGGATGTTCCACCTGTATTGTGCTTGGTCAGATTTAACCTCCCCCTGTACCTGTCCCATCCCCTCTTAAACCCATCCACAGTCTCCATCTCTACCAGCTCCTTGGGCAGTGCATTCCATGGCTGTACCACCCTTTCAGTGAAATAACATCTCCTCCTCTCCCCTCTGAGCTTGCCCCCTTCCAGCTTACACCCGTTACCTCTTGTTGCCTCACCCTCCTTCCTTTGGAGCACCCTGACTGGGCCTCTTTTATTGATCCCTTTCATGTACTTAAAGACCTCTATCATGCTCCCCCTGTCCCTCCTCTCCTCCAGGGTGTACATGTCGAGCTCTTTGAGCCTCCACATAGGTCCTCTCCCATGCCCCCAGATCATTTTGGCTGCCCTCCTTTGACCCTCTCTAGGAGTGCAATGTCCCTCTTTAAATGTGGTCTCCAAAATTGTACACAATTCTCGAGGTGTGGCCTAACCAAGCAGTTGTACAGTGGAAGGATCACGTCCTCCTTTCTGAAGGTAATCCCCCTGGTGATGCATTCCAGCAGCCTATTTGTCCCTGCTGCTGCCCTACTACAGGTCTCCGAGTTGTTCATTTTGACATCTACCACTACCCCCAGGTCCCTCTCACCCTCCGTGACTTGAATCATGTCTCCTCCCAGGGTATACCCCTGGCCTGGATTTCTGACTCCCAGGTGCAGAACCTTGCACTTCCCCGCGTTGAATTTTAGTTTCCATTTTCCCGACCACTTTTCCAGAGCCTCCAGGTCCTCCTGCAAGGCCACCCTCCCCTCCTCCTATCCACCACTGCACCTAGCTTTGAGTCATCTGCAAAGAGACTCATCTCACCCTGATCCCTCCCGATGTCTAAGATATAGGCATTGAACAGGAGTGGCCCCAGCCACTTTAATCTTGTTCCACTCCAACTATGGAGTTTTGAATTTTAGAACAAAGTTGCAGAAGCTTTCCAGTTAGCAATCAAGTACAAAGACAAAAAGCAAGTCCCATGGCAAATCCCAAGCGCATCCCAAGAATGTAAAAATCACAGCTTTAGTTTATTGTTCCCCCCTTACTTGATAACACACTGTTGTCCTATTAAAGAGGAACAGTCTAAATGCCTCCGTTTTAGTTGTATTATTATATGTTTTTTATAGTTTTAGTTGTAGGGTTAAACCGTTATGGATAGTACAAGTAACAAGTACAAGACCATAAACAAACCCCAATATCTAACAGTACTGCACATGTATATAAGATATACAAGGTTATACAAATACACTTTAAAACTTTAAAAGTTCAAGAAGTTCAAGAGATGACCAGGCTGCAGACATCTTCAACAACTTCCGCTGCCAATTCTGCTCTGCAAACACTGTATTTCTACAAATTTCTTGGCAGTTTTTTCAATAAACAGTCAAGGTGTGTGGAACCTATAACACCAACACTAAGGGGAGACCCCCCACAAAAAGCAGTTGCGATACTCTTTTCATGACTTCTGCAGACCATCCCTGCAAATAATTTTCCATGAGACTCCTCCACTGCAGGACTCCAAATAAATGGACAAATTTATAGCGGCAGTCAGAGAATCACAGTTGAATTCTGCGGCACAAGAAAGACTGGAAAGAGTAGCAAACTCTTCTTTTCAGCTTGTCGCACATGCCGGTCAAGCTTCTAGGCAACAGTGGTTTACCTGTACTAAAGAAGGTAAAAGCATTTCGCAACTCCTGCTGCTGCTGTCTCTGTCCTCTGTCTTCCGAGAGCATAGTCTGCAGCCACCTTCCACCACCTCCATCATTCGAGTGGCCTGTATGATTATTTCAAGTAGCAGCTCTGCCTCTAACAAGCTATTAATGATGGGCGCAGTCATGTAGGAGTGTTATAACCTGCACTCATGCTAAGTCTCCTATATTAATGTGTTATTTACATTACAACCCAACATAATACAAGTGATCCAAATAACACATGTAACAAATCCTTAATAACACATGCAATAGGCATCTTAATAAGATAAGTAATAAGCCACTTAATAACACACGCAACAGTCACCCTTCCTCCCCCCCAACACTATGGTAAAACATAGGACACAACAGCAAGTGTCCAGCCTAATGCATTATATAAAACAAAAATGGCAAAGTCTGGCATACTCATGAAACAATACCATCTCAGGGTTGAACAAACTCATAAAAGCCAATCACCCTTTGGGCTTGTGGCATTGTGGCTTGTTTGACCCCGTTATGACACTATTTCCTTGTGTACCACACTTTGCCATCATTTATTCTTTATATATACTAAAGATAGACAGATAGATGATAGATACTAGCACTATATTAATGTGTTATTAACACTTTAATAATACATTAACACCTAACAGTTGCTATATGTATAATATAAAATATATATATATATATACTATCTATATATACTACCACTATATTGATTTGTTAGTGACACATTACTGGCCAACACACTACAAACCACGCCAATAAGACATGTAAAAGGCCCCTTGATAACACAAGCAACAAGTCCTTTAATAACACACATAACCAGTCCCTTAATAACACATGAAACAGCCCCTCCCCAAAAAAAAAACACTTTGGTAAAACATAGCACACAGCAACAAGTGTCCAACATAATGGATTATATGAAACAAAAGATGGCAAAGTCCAGCATACTCATAACATAATACCATAATACATAACACCCTTTAGGCTCATGTCTGTATGGCTTGCTCGACCCCTCAATGGTATTATTTCCTTGTATACCAGACTTTGCCATAATTTATTTGTGATAGATAGATAGATAGATAGATAGATAGATAGATAGATAGATAGATAGATAGATAGATTAGACAGACAGACAACTAGACAGACAGACAGAAAGAAAGACAGACAGATAGATAGAGATAGGTGGAAAGAAAGAAAGAAAGAAAGAAAGAAAGAAAGAAAGAAAGAAAGAAAGAAAGAAAGAAAGAAAGAAAGAAAGAAAGGTTTTAGTGAGAATAAGGAAAGAACTGACATAGGTGGCCAACCTACTTCAGCGTGTAGAAAGAGAACATGATAGATTTTAGGAGAAACTGCTGCACAACAGATTTATTAGTTTGAAAAAAAAAAAAAGAACATAGGCTAGTTGTCCCTCTACCCAATCCTTTCATCAGGTAGAACGCAGGTCTGCCACACAGCTCCCTCCTTAACAGAAAACCAGTATTCTCAACTTGACTGATTTTCAGTGTTACAACCCCCCAGAATGTCATTCTACATTCAGCAGAATGGGGGTTGGTTGGAGCTTCCACCCATCCACTTTAGAAGCTCCACCCCAGGGTCCCTTAAGCAATTCAAACATTAGTATAGCATACCCGCTATTTCATAGCAATTCATTCATTACTATACAATTACCCTGGGGTGTGTAGGTACAAGACACTGCTTAACACCACATTTCAAATTCTGTTTACATATTTACAGCGCTGTTGTTCATGACACCATGTCTGGACAAGAAATCTGCATTTGTATGCAGCGTACCTGCTCTATGTTTTATGCTGAAACTATATGGCTATAAGACTAGATACCATCTCATGATGCAAGCATTTTTATCTTTCATTTGGTGTAACCAACACAGTGGCTTATGGTCAGTGACCAACATAAAATTAGACTCCCAAAAATAGAAACGTAAGGCTTCTAATGCCCATTTTACAGCCAAAGCCTTTCTCAACTGTGGAGTACTTCTGTTCTCTATCACAGAGCTTTCAGGATATGTATATTACAGGGTGTTCTTCTCCTTCAATGGCCTGACTCAGTACAGCCCCAATCCCCATTTCTGAGGTGTCGGTATGCACCTCAAACATCAGATCAAAATCGGGACTTTTTAAAACAGGGGAAGAGCAGAGTGCGGCCTTTATGGACTGAAAGGCTTTCTCACCTTCAGGACTCCACCTAACCTTGTTATTACATTTTTATGTTTGCTTGCATGCATGTGCAAGAAACATAGTGCTATCATCTGAGTTTTCGGAGGTGTGGCAGCCCTCTTCCAATTCAATCAGTGTGTTTGCAGGCATGGCCGCTGTTCCCCAATGCCTGCTGGAGATGTGTATGATAGCAGTCCAAAATGCAGTGGAGTACAGTTGAAAGGGGGAGCTACACTTCAGTAAGCAGCGATAAGATATCGCCTGCTCATGCGCGCGCCCCCACACACACACACACACACACACACACACACATATGCACGCATACGGCATGCTCGCCCCCACGCACACACTGTGTAGCCGACACGGGTGCCCAATCCCCCATCGGCTGTGCGGCGTCCCCCCAAACAGAGTTCCATATGCCACACTGGGTGCCCACCCCAGCATGGCTACACATTGTATAGCCGACGGGGGTGCTCAATCCCCCATCGGCTCCACTGGTTCCCCCCCTGAGAGTACAAGGTGCCACACTGGGAGCCCACCCCAGCGTGGCAACAGATGCTATCGCCGATGGGGGTGCCCAATCCCCCATCATCTCCACGCCCCCCACCAGCCATCCTTGTGCCATGCTGGGAGCCCACCCCAGCATGGCAACAACAACTGAAAAATGGTCCCTCGCTTCTCTGCCCCCACCCACGCCCACCCATGCGCACCCCACCTCTCCACACCCCCATTCCTTACTTACCTTTGGACTCGGCGCGATGATCTTCAGTAGACCGGGAACACGTCTGCATTCTTCAAAGCCGACCACGAACTGAGGAAATGCCGGTAAGCTGTATAATGGGATAGATAGGGTTTTTTCAACTTTGCTGCATATCTCAGGCATTTTTTGGAATTTTTGCACCAAATTTTCAACATGGGGTTTTTGGGACCCCTTCTCATGAATGCTTTCACTGCCATGGCGTTAATCAGGCCCGAAGGGTGATTTCACAGTCATTGCGTGAAATCACCTTTCGAGACAGAGTAACAAAACGACACTGCCACTGTTCATAAGGTGGGCTGTCAAAAAGCCTATGTTGAAAATTTGGTGGAAAAATTCTTAAAAATGACTGTTTTACGAGTGTGCATTGTGCAGTTCCTACGTACGCTCGTAAGTTTGTGAATTTTCAATATTTTCACTCCAGATTTACAACATTGCCATTTTATCACACCTCCTTATGAGCAGTACAGCTGCCATTTTTCACATCTTGCCCAAAATGTGTTTCCGCCCATGTAGCACACAATGACGCTGTCGGTGTGCGAAATCAATGTATGGGACACATTAAGAAAATCACAGTGACACTGTTCATGGGTAGAGGTCTTAAAATGGCTATGTTGAAAATTTGGTGAAAAAATTCCCAAAAATGACTGTTTTACGAGCGTGTGTCGCAGAGTTCTTACGCATGCTCGTATGTTTGCGAATTTTCAATATTTTCACTCCAGATTTTCCACATTGCCATTTTATTACACTTCCTTATGAACAGTACAGCTGCCTTTTTCACATGTCACCCCAAATGTGTTTCCGCACATGTAGCACACAATGGTGCAGTCGGGTGTCGAAGCAATGTTTGGGACAGATTAAGAAAATCACAGTGACACTGTTCATGAGCAGAGGTCTTAAAATGGCTATGTTGAAAATTTGGTGACAAAAGTCCATAAAATGACTGTGTTATGAGTGAGCATTGCGCAGTTTCCACGCACCCTCGTAAGTTCATGACTTTCTAATATTTTCAGTCCAGATTTTCACCAGTGGCATTTTTCCACACTTCCTTATGAACAGTACAGCTGTCATTTTTCACAACATGGCCGAAATGTGTTTTCACACTTTCAGCGCAGAGATGCGTGGTCGCTGTGGGAAATCATTGTTCGGGACAGATAAAGAAAATCACGGTGACATTGTTCATGATCGGAGGTCCCAAAATGCCTGTGTTGACAATCTGCTGTAAAAAATCCCCAAACTAATTACGTTATGGGTGTGCATTGCACAGTTTCTATGCATGCTCGTGACTTCACCAGTTTTTTTAATATTTTTACTGCAGATTTGCAACACTAACATTTTTTACACCTCCCCATGAACAGTACAGCTGTCATTTTTCACATCCTGTTCGGAATGTGTTTTTGCACCTGTGGTGCTAAATGCCGTAATCGCTGTGCATAAGCAGCTTTCGGCTAACAAACTGATATTGCCACTGTTCATGAGGTGGGGGTCACAAAAAAAACATGTTGAAAATTTGGAGTGAAAATACCAATGAATGCCTGAGGTGTTAGGGTTTCCAACCATAATGCCCCACCCTGTAGAGAATGACAGCCATCAGGGGTGTGACTTGGGATTCTTGCCTGTAATGCTCATACCATTCCACACTCTGCAGCCAGTGAGAGGCATCGAGGTATGCCTTGGACTCTTCGGCCCCAAAGTTCACCCCATTCTCCTATACCGCACCCATCTCACTGCATTTCCTGATGGAATGGGGAGCGCATAAGGGCCAAAGATCCCAAGGCACACCGTGACACTTGTCAGTGTCTGCAGGGTAGGGTGTGGTGAAATGGCGTGGCCGTTATGCCTGACGACCAAGGCAAACCCCAATGCCTGTCAGTCTCTGCAGGGTGGTGGTGGGGTTGGCTTCAGTTCAATACTTCACTGCCATTTCTATTATGCAGCTCTGTAACTTCTACACTACCAATGCCAATGCCAGCAAGCAAACATTCGGCATTGACAAATGCTTGTTTTCTTTGTGAGGTCTGTCAGGGGAGTTGCAATGGAGGCAATGTTTGGTATAAAGCATCTGTAGTACCCTGCTAGACCTAGGAAGGACTGGGTACATACTTCTTTGTTAGTGACACAGGGCAATTGGACATTGCCTCAATGTTATCCATTTCTGGTTTTACCTATCCATTTCCTAACAAGAAGCCTAAGTACCTTGTCTCCGTCATGGCTATGGTACATTTTTTTGGGATTGATGGTTAGACCAGCTTCTTTGATGGACTGGATAACAGCAGTTAAGTTAACTATGTGGGTACTCCAGTCTGGACTGTAAACGGCCACGTCATCCAACTAGACTGAACAATAGTTGGTATGGGGGGGGGCAATACTTTGTTCATGTACTTCTGGAATGTTGCCGGGGCAGCCATGTAAACCAAGTGGTATTGTGACAAACTCAGAGTCCCACCAGTATACTGAATGCTGTTTTCTCTTTAGCACTTTCTAAGAGGATCTGCCAACAACCATTAGTCAAATCCAAAGTAGTAATGAACCTTGCATTCCTATTCTATTGATGTTGTCACTGATCCTATGCATGGAGTTTAAGGCCAAAGTGAGACACCTGATTTAGTTGCTAGAAACCTAGGCACAGGTGAATTTCTCCCTCCTTTTTAGAGACTACCACTATCAGGGAAACCTAAGCACTAGTCGAGGGCTCTATTATCCTCAGCTGTCTTAACTTGTGGATTTCCTGCTTTACTTCCGCTCTAACCCTTTCAGGTAGACAGTAAGGTCTTTGCCTAATAGGTATGGAGTCTGTCCAGATATGTGTATAGCCCTTCCAGGAACACTAGTAAGGTTGTGGGGAATGCTTGGACCAGTTTTAAGATTTCCTCCTTATGCCCTTTGGTTAAGGTGGGGTTAATATGAATCTTTTGGTTCCTTTCAGTCTCCTTCAAGCTGCTATAAGCTAGATCTAGCTCAGACTCCTTCTTTTCAGGGATCACTACCCCTACTATGCATTAATCTCTGACTTTTCATGCCATTTCTTCAATAGGTTTGCATGGTATACCTTTTTACTTGGTTGCTTATCTGGGGTTTCTATCTCATACGTAACAGGACCTGTTCGTCTTAGTATCTTATATGGCCCCTGCCACTTCATCAACAACTTATTATCAGATGAGGACAACAATAACAGTACTTTATCTCTTAATATAAATTATTTGGTTAAAACTTTCTGATCATACAGTTTCTTTTGTATATCTTGGGCCTCCATACTATCCTGGTGTGCCATCATTTTAGTGTAGGTCACCAAACGCTTTCCCAGTTGGATCATATAATCCATTATACTAGTACAGTATGTCTCATCTCTGTGCCCTCTTCCCAAAACTCCTTGATTACATCTAGTGGTCCATGGGGATTTCTACCAAATAGTAAGGAGAAGGGTGAGCAATCTGTTGAGGCTTGGGGTACCTCCTCATAGGCAAACAGTAGTAAGGGGAGAAACCTATCCCAATTTTTCCCTCTTCATGCACAAACTTACATAACATTCTTTTACATGTTTGGTTGAAGCGTTCTGCCAACCCATCGGTTTGGGGATGGTAAGGGGATGTTCTTACAGCCACTATTCACGGTAGGCAATATAATTCTTTTAACAGGGCTGCACTGAAATTGCTCCCCTGATCTGTAAGGACCTTTTGGGGTATTTCTAGGCAACTAAACACCTTTACCAGCTCTTCATCAATTTTTGGGGTTGTTACAGAGCACATTGGTATGGATTCCAGATATTTTGTGGCATAGTCACATATAACAAGGATAAATCTATCACCCTTTGAGCTTTTTGCTATGGGGCCCACAATATTCATGCCAGTTTGATCAAATGGGGTAGCCACTAAGGATAGGGACAGTAAGAGCACCGTATCTTTCTTGCCAATCTGCACTTTCTGGCAGCCTTCACATACTTGGCAATATTTGGCAACTTGTTCATGTATGCCTAGCCAGAACAATCTCTGTAAATGTCACTTCAGGGTTTGATCTCTCCCTGTATGGCCTGCCCAATGTAGATCATGGCCCAGACATAACAGTTGCTCCCTACACTTTTCTGGTACCATCAATTGTTCCACTTTTTAACCAGTTTCAGGGTTTGTACAGACTCTATATAAAATATCATTTTGTCTAATAATACAGGCGCCCCTTGGGTCTGTTTCTTTCCGACCTTCTGGAAGAAATAGGTTAGTGAGGGGTCATTACTATGTTCTTTTGCCATTTTACATTTAACAAAAATAGCATCCACTTTCCCTTTTGGTAGTCCATTTATGTCTTGTTGCCATTGTCTCTGTAACTTTTTCTTGCCATTTAAAGTTTTCTTGTCTTTTCCAAGGGCCTCAATAACCTCTCCCTCGAAAGGAAAGGTGTCCTCAAGTGTCTGTTCTTTCCGACTTTGGGTCCTGGTAGTCACAGCATACATATTCCCTTTTTAGCAATCAGACTGGTAAAATTTGGGAAATCATGTCCAATGACTATGGAGATGGCAATTTGGGCAGAAGTCCAGCAGTAACTGTAATGTTCTGGCCCTGTATGTCCATTATAAAAGTGGTGGTAGGATATTGATGAGTGCCACCATGCACACATACTACATCTATATTTGGTTCGTCATTGGCCTGAGTCTAACAGTTTGGGATGTATCAAAATCTGCTCACTCCCAAATCAATTAATCCCAGGACAGTTTGTTCATTAATTTGTACATCTTTCAGGAAGTATCCCAAGTTTAGCAATGCCAAATGTGCAGAATCTGTCTTCTTTTTTGGACAATACCTTTCAATATGTCCCAACCCATGACAGTTATGGCATACTACTTTAGGAGCATAGTACCTCCCTCCCTCCCTGACCAGTCTTCCCATCTGCTTTTCTATTATACTGCAGAGGAGATTTTGTATAATAGTTTGGCCTTACCGGCTGGGAAATGATGGAGGTGGTTGGGTCCGTAGTCCTGTATCCCTTCCTCAAAGGCTGACGAGCTGATACAAAATACTTGGCAAGGGTGATGGCTATTTCTGCAGATTCTGCGTTGTGCTCTTTCACTCAAATTTGTACATCAGATGGTAGAATCTGTAAACATTGCTTCACAACCAAAGTCTCTATAATGCCCATCACAGACTTTCCCTCAGGCTGCAACCATTTAATGTAAAGATCCCTTAGTCTGGTAAAAGTGTCTCTTGGGGCATCATTCTGTTGATGTTTCAACAAACGGAATCTTGCCAATATGTTTCAAAGTTAATGTCAAACCTTTTTAAATTTCTTTTTACAAGGTCATAATGTTCTGCATTTCGCTGTCCATATTATTATTGGCCAGCTGAGCTCTATCTGTCAAATAAGGAGTGAGGTGAACCACCAGTTGTATTTGGGGCCACACATGCCCTGCCAGCCCTTCAAAGGTAATAAGGTATGCCTGTATGTCATCAGATGGGGTAATTTCATTAGTTTTATATCTTTTGGTTGTTACCTGCTGCCCTAGACCCATCATGCCCATGTGCAGACTCTATGATCTGTAGAGCACTCATGGTATCCACCCATCTTTGGACATGTTGTCTTTGGTCCTGCTCCTTTTCCTGGTTGTCTCTTTCTTTTTGGTATTCCAATTCAAGTTGTTTTACCACCAGCCATCTCTACAGCTCGCTAATGTTCTCAGGTGGTTCCTCTGCTAGCTCCTCTCCAGTCTCGTGCATGCTGGCTTCTGCAATCGGCTTTGTTGTTGTCCTCTTCCAAACTCCAAAATCCAGACGTGGCAATAGTTTCTCTCTGGTCCTCTCAGTCCTGGCTCTGGTCTGCACACCATAATCCATCTTCCGGTCCTCTGTTCCTTCAGCCATACTGTACACTGTTGGTTATCCAGATACCAGGATTGGTATCAGCTAGCTGGTTTCCCCCTGTCTGCTTGGACAACCAGTAGTATCCCACTCTAAAACCACTTGTGGTAGGGTGTGGGAAGGATACACAACAACAGCATATTTGGTTTTGAAACACACTGAAGTGTGATATTTATTTTTCAAAAATAATAAACTAAAATAAAAATAATCAAACAGAAAAACACTACAAGCTGCAGTGTTCTCACAGGTATGAATCTATTTTTCAGCTGAGATCCCCTTTCCTCTGTGATCTGCTGGACCCTACTCCACTTGGTAGATCCTCTTTGTTCCTGTCTCAAGGCTAATCTGAGGAACTGACTGTGAAGGAGGTGTTTATATACAGCCTGGTTAGGTCACTGGATCCAACTCTGTTCTAATACAACACAGTTCCTCTTCTAGTATATATTTTCCAGACAAGTGTGGCACATTATCCAAACAAACCATACATCAAGATACTATTATCAAAAGCTTTAAGTGATACTTTTAATATAAAGCTTATAAATGCACCGTGCATACATAATTGGTCATTACTCTATTATAGCTCTTCCCCCTGAACAGTATGACTGGCATTTTAATAGTATAAAAAGGGCCCCTAGAGGCTGCTGTCACCCTAAAGGACATAGTCAGAAGGTAAGGTTATGGAACAGCCTTCCTGAGGAGGTCGTAGAGTCAAAAACAGTGGGGGAGTTCAAGAATGCATGGGACAGACATAAGACAATTCTAGTGGGGGGTAGGAGGAAGTAGGCTGTTGGTTAACTAGGATCTGTAGTTTATCCGTTAGGTAGGGAATTTGGCAGACTAGGTGGGCCAAGCAGTCCTTATCTGCCATCAAATACTATGTTTCTATGTATGCATCTCCAGTGGCGAAACCTCTACAGCAACATATGTCACTGCCAGCAACAGCTAAGTTTGCCGTGAGGTTGTGCCAGGGACCGCAACATTTTCCCTTATCCTGCACACCTCGCTGAACTAACTCCAACCCGGAGCTGGTATCTAAAATATGGGGGTAGGGGCAGACCACCCTGCGGGAGTTCTGGGCAAGCTCTCAAAGAAAAAGACAGTCCTCATGTGTGCGTTCTCGCTGACTGCAACTCACAGTCGATAGGGAGCCTGATGCTGCAATGCCGACGACGAGTTAGTTGTCGACTGCATCACAGAGCCCAGTCAGAATACACTCTCCTTCAGGTAAGCTCTGCCATTTATTAGCTTGCTTGTACATTCTCATATCACTGTACTTCTTTTATTTAATACAGAAATTCGCACAACCCTTTAAAACACATTTATTAGGGCTCAGTATTGAAAGGGATGGCATATTAGAGACATTCAATGTCTCTATTATTCTTGTATTCACTTAGTGTAATTTAAACTGTCTTTTCTTAGCCTTTGCATTTACTTGGCTTTGTTTTATTGAAGGGACACCAGGAAGCACAGGTACAGTATACAATACAAGGGGCGTTTCTGTACCGATTCATTTATTTAACAGTGAAAGGTTTTACTGTGCTGTGCCAGAGAACGCTAGCAATATGAGAGAGAGAGAGAGAGAGAGGAGTGACTGCACTCCTGTTTACAGTATAAGGAGCTCTCCTCTCTCTTACCCAAGGGCAAACAATTCTTTATTCCACTAGAAAAACAGTTTCCCTCTTAAAATACGCCTGAACAAAAAAACTAATTTTTTTTCAGGCAGCAGTCCTGGTTTTTACGCATATTGCCATTTTCGGCAATTCTTTCAGTTCGCTCTGGCATTTCTTACAGGAGTGGCTTCTAAAAGGGAAAGCAGAGTCGCTCTGTGGCAAAGTTCTCTCTGTCACTAGGGGAGAAGGGTTTCTGCCACATACACTATATTTTTAGTTCAGCTAGCGACAGGGGGATATGGCCATTTGTTGGCAGCTTACTTTATTTAACCTGACTGCAATAGTTTTTATTACTTACTGGTGCTGCCACCGCTCTGAAAGTTTCATTTGTGACTCAAAAATGCTCCTCTTATAAAGTACCATAAATACAGAGGATCTGATAGTTTCCTCTCTAAAGAACAAGCCTCTGTTTTATAAATTCTATATGAAGAGGCCAACGAGGAAATGTTCACTCGTGGAGTGGCTTGCTGCAATACAAGTGAAAGTAAAAGCCACTCCATAGTACAAACTGAAGCTCCTTCTGTCAGGCATTTGTTTTAATGATTTATTAAGCATTCTTACAGCTTGTACCCATATCTACATATCTAATAATTTCAGTTCCATGCCATAATCATGAAAATAATACCATGACTTGTACAATAGCGAGTACATTTTGCTGAATTTAAATTCCTCTACTTAACAAACATGCCGCATCTAAACACAGCAATTGTATAATTTAATGTTTAATGGGGTTAGGCCCCCGCACCCTTCCCAAATTAATATAATCAACTCCAGGGGCGGATACTGAGGACAGAGGAACACGGTATGGGAGATATCCTGGCTGGGGCAACACAGGATGATAAAGCAAAAGCAAAATCTAACAGCTTACAGACAGTGACATAAAGAAATCACCTGCAGCCAGTCCCAAACCCAAAACCATCCCCTGCTCCAGATGGTGACAGTAACCACCACACCAGGCAGCCAGCTCGGCAGCAGCAGACTGCACTGCCTTACTCAGATCCAACACTATTCCATCCCCCATCAGTCGCCTGCTTTATCCCTCCACCTCGCTGTGCCCTCCCTCGCTATACCCTCCCAGTCACTACTCTGTCAGGTGAGCAAATTGAGTTGCTCGTATGTGAGTCACTCAATTTTCTTCACTAATATTACATTATACCAATAATTTCCTAAACCTAAAACCATATACAGTAAGGGTCCTCTTCCGATAATCAGGTGCTATATTGTTATTTTATTTATTTATTTATTAAATTTTGGTGACTGGGTAGGCTCACTGAGCCCCAAAGGTCCCTTTTTCAGGGGCGACCTGGGATAACAATACAAGTTATAAGAATGAACAAGGACATAAGGAACATTTGAGGCATTGTGAGTTACATCATGAGGTGGTTACAGTAAAGAAAAATAGTGGATACAGGCATGGTTACAGGCATGGTAAAAGAAAAGCAGTGGATGCAGGCATGGCTTACAGGCATGGTAAAAGAACAGCAGTGGATGCAGGCATGGGTACAGGCATGGTTATCATCATGACATGTAAGCAATTGGTAATACTTTGCATATAGTTTATTCAAGGGTTACACGTGCATTCTGCGAGCAGTCTGTATAAGGCAGGTAGTAGGAAGGTTAAGCTAGGAGACGGGAGTTGGAGAGGAGAGGAGAGGAGGGGAGTACCTTAGGAGCTTTAAGTGCCATGACAGTGGCATGCGCTTGAGGTCAGCAGATGGGACTTAAGCCTGGTGCGGAAGTTCACGAGTGAGGAGGAGGCCTGGACCTGGGGAGGGAGCTTGTTCCATTGGCAGGCTGCTTGGGAGGAAAAGGATCTTCTGCCAGCGTTTGTTTTTACCCT
Organism: Neoceratodus forsteri; assembly: GCA_016271365.2. Taxonomy (NCBI): domain Eukaryota; kingdom Metazoa; phylum Chordata; order Ceratodontiformes; family Ceratodontidae; genus Neoceratodus; species Neoceratodus forsteri. Next base: position 285,942,569 of record JADMNL010000025.1, read on the forward strand.
AGGGACTTCTAATAGCATTCTATCTGAGGTCCTTAGGTTCCTTGGGTTGTGTTTGAGGGTTATGGTCCCGGTTATTTAAGCACTGCAGGCAGTTAAAAATCCTACAGGTGTTTATACACACATTTAGTTTCCTAAAGCCCATGAGCACATTATTTAATAGCCAGCAAGCAAGCTTGGCATTCCTGCTTTATGCATTCTGCACTTTAATCCCTAGGCTGCCAACAGAATTAGAATGTATAGGAATTTTGGACTGATATATCAGTCCGCAGCCATGCAAGTGTTAAATATGTCAGCTCTTTAGTTGGTATTTGTGAAGGCACTACAGGCACCTTATACCTCATATTTTAAACATCAATTTCTTTTCATATAAGCACCTTGCACTTCATGTATGCTGACATATTTATTCATTTTCCAGCCTTCTTACATGCAGATGGATACTGTATTCATTTCTTATAGGTACAGCAAGGCATTTCATTTTTATATCATGAGGGACTGATAAGAAAGAAAGAAAGAAAGAAAGAAAGAAAGAAAGAAAGAAAGAAAGAAAGAAAGAAAGAAAGAAAGAAAGAAAGGAAGGGAGGAAGGACATTTTAGTGAGAATAGTAAGAATAAGGAAAGGACTGATGTAGGTGGCCAACCTGCTTCAACGTGTAGAAAGAGAACAGGATAGGTTTTAGGAGATTCTGCTGTGCAACAGATTTATTAGTTTGAAGAAAAAAAAAAGAATATAGGATAGTTGTCCCTTTGCCCAGTCCTTTCATCAGGTAGAACACAGGTCTACCACAATTTCATCAGGTCAATCGGCACTTAAACAGTCCATGCACTTGAAAATTGCCTTCTCCATACTACCCAGAGCTACATCTCACTCTGCTGCCATTTCTTTTTTTTTTGGTTTCATGTTTTGTCTTTCAGCTGTGTGCTATTTGAGTTGGAATGTTACTTCTGTTTCCAGATGAAGAAGTCAGAGGCCTGGTGTTCCTCAGAGCAACCACCTGCTGACTCTCCCACATCCTTAGCATACACTTCCATGGCAGCATAGGTGCCTTCAGCACCTGAGTGAAGACATCTACATTTCCTAGGTGGTTGATGGCACTCAGCTGCACCTCGTGCCTCACAACCCACCTGGGGCATGCAGTAATTTAGCATTACTGCACACCCTGTTGTGTGTTATTGCTTACTTATAATTTTTACTGTGATCCTATGGGAATCATATACTGTACTTCCCAGGTGGCTGAAGGCACTCGGCTGCACCTTATGCCTCACAACACACCTCTGGCATGTGATAATTTAGCATTGCTGCACACTCTGTCATGTGTTATTACTTACTTACAATTTACAAAGTGATCCTATGGTAATTTTTTCCTGCAGTTACCAGGTGGTGTGCAAGTGTTCATGTCTATACATGACTACAGAAGTGCTGGTCTACAGTCAGTGGCTTCTGTTACAGACATCTAACTAATCTTATCTTAAAAAGGAGCTTATATACTTTTTAATAGAAGATGACTGATTTTAAACTTCTGGCAGCATGTCCTTTACTACTCTTAACACCGCCGGCTGCGCTTACACTGCAACAATGGAACTCACTCACTCTCCTCTTTCTACAGTCAACAGCTTCCTTTACAGATATCTAAATAATATTACGTTAAAAAAGGCAGTTTACATACCTTTTTAAACACAAGATGCCTTATTTTAACACTCTGCCAGCACATCCTTTACCACCATTTACACGGCACAGTCACGCAAAGCATGTAGTACCCCAGGGCTTCTATATCAGTGGCGAACATCCGGCATTGACAAATGTATTTATTCATTTATTTATTAAGTAATTGGAATTACAACCTTTGAGCTAACAGCTCATTTACAAAGGATCTTCATCAAAACAAGGGCAAGGGAGCACAAACAAGAGTAGGTAAGAGTGGCAGCCAGAAGGCATTGTCAGATATCACCAAATAATAACATGCAGTAATCACTAATAAGAAATATAAGGCAAGGCATAGCATAAGAGAATCATATTCATAGGCAAGCATAACACGATCATTGCAGGTGCAGAGTACAGAGATATCGGTTCCCATAGCAGCATCGGTAATAAAGTGTATCAGTCAACAAAAGTATAACATGAAAGATTGAGATAGTAGCAATACATCTGTGTCAATATTCTAAACAGCAGAGTCATATGAAGAGTCCGGAAGGAGACAGGACTAGCGAGAGAAAGGGGTGGCAGGATGGTATAGTGGAGGCAGCAGAGGGCACCTCTGGGAGTAGAATGGGAGCAGAGAGATACAGCAGGTAAACAGGCACATGGGGGAACCTCGTGGTTCAGTAAATCAGTAGAGGGTGATCGGGGCGTTGCCCAAGAGTGCCAGAGACTACCAACAGCAGGGCAGGTGCGACAGTAGCAGCGCTCTGGAGGGGAAATAGTGTTCCGAAGTGCTGCCTTAAAGGGACCAATGTGAGGGAGGCTTGTGGTGAAGTGGGGGAGTTCATTTAACCAGGCGGGAGCCCTGACCATGAAGGTTCATTTCCCCAGGGTTGGTTCTTCTGAACAGAACTGCTAGGGCTTGTTTAGTGATGCTTCTTGTAGCATGTTGAGAAGGTGTGGGGTGGAATAAAGCTTGCATGGAGGGGGTGCTTGTTTATATTGTGGATCTTGCTCCTAATGTGATTATTAGTGTTGGTAATCTTATTTTTACAAATATTCATACCTTCTAAGAGACAGGACTATTCAAATGAAGGGTTCTGAGAGGTGATATATTGTCCTTTTAAAAAGTCTGTGTTTACAGGTCTTCAGGTACATGAAGGGGTAAATAGGGGAGGAGCAGTCAGGATGCTCCGAGAGGAAGGGGGGCAACTAGAGGCCGATGCTGGAGGGGGAGATTCAGGGAGAAAGAAGGAGATACTACTGCACTGGAGAGGGTGGTGGAGTCATGGAATGCACTGCCCAGGGGGCTGGTGGAGGCAGAGATGGTGGAGAGGTTTAAGAGGGGTGGGATAGGTACAGTGGAAGGGTTCTGGAAGCAAAACCATTGCAACGAATATGCAGGACTGGGAAGGGAGAAACCAGAGAGGAGGGCAGCAAGGTCCAGCTCCCAAGGTGGAAGCTGACCAAATGAGCAACATGAAGACCGTTAGGCCTATTCTGCTGGCATTTAGTATGTTAGTATATTATACAGCCTCTGCTGGCTCTCATGCTGCACACAGGCAGTAGGTTACTTTAAGTAGTTTGGGAGGGCTTACTGAGTTGGTTCAGGCATCTGCCCATGTCACACACTTGCCATGATTTGGCAATCACACTGTCAATGTTCAGTGCCATCTGACATCATCGATTACCCAGAACAGACACATTAACACCTCCTACATAATAGGAATTAAATTTATTTAGTCATTCGGAAAAGACCTTTGAGCGCAAGCTCTTTTACAAAGGTTCCACATCATAGATTGAAAAACAAAGAACAACAGGAGAAAGCAAAGGTACATTACAATGAATGATATAGCTTGGATTCAGAACTTACAGAATAACTCAAAACATAGGTACACATTAAAATAACAAGAAAAACACTTTATGAGGGTGGGGGGTGGGGGAATAAGCAGCCGCAAAGTGCCTTGTCAGTAGTTCAGAGGGATGGGGATAGCCAGCAGTGGGGTGAAGAAAGGAGGCACAAGAGAGAGGTATGTAATGTGGTGGAGGTGAAGGGTGGGGGAAGAAGGGCGATAAGGTATAGGGAGAAATGATGGGGTGAAGGGAGGCTGAGTGGGGAACACATGCTAAAGTAAATGGTGGAGTGTGAGGGGGCATGGTCAAGTAGCCTGCATTAGTAGTGACTGTTAGGGAACTCACGGGACTGTGAGTTGGGGAGGGAGGGAGGGTGGCAGGTGCCGAAGGAGCATGATGCAGACTGATTGCTGAGGAAGGTGAAGGAGTCCAGTTCCTCTTTAGCAAGATGGCAGAAGAACTGCATAACAGAAGTCCAAAGTGAGCGTCCAAGTAAGTAGAACTTTTTCAGTGCTGACTCTTTCTTTACAACTGGTTCACAGAAAGTCGCTTTATAAGAGAGGAGACTGCTTCTGAGTCAAACATGTTAACTGAGATGCTATATTATTCTATTTTCTCTTAGATTTTGGCACTTGGCAGTAAAACAGTTTAGGGTGAGCAGCAGCACTCTAAAAGAGACTTTTTCATTTAAAGCACAGAAGAATATAAATTTAGCAAGTTTGATTTTTAATGTAGATAAATAGAAGAATAAAACCCAGATCTGATTTACAATGAATATTTAAACAGAAGTGGGTTAGGTACAAGTATGTTTACATGATATCTACCATATACTCTGTCACTAAAAGCAGTTTTTATGTTATTTATTTAACCAGGTTAGAAATGATACATAGGCTGTGGGGTTAATCGATGCAAAAGAAAAAATGCCTTATACTAGGAGGTATTTCTATTCTATATTAATAAAATATGGAGATATTTAATATTTGATATTCATTACATGTGTGTGATTGATTTTTGGAAAAAAAGTAATCAAAAATTGAGCAGCACTGATGTATGGTTTTGCTTTATTTGAAGATTTTTGAAGAATTTATGGAGTATTGGTCCACTTCATAATATCAGCTTATATATTATAATCCAAATTTAATTGTAGAACAATAAAATTCACATGTGTATGCTGATTTATATTAATTTTTTAGCCACTCACCCTGAAGAAGAGAGCAGTCAGAGTCTTGAAACATTGGTTTATAAAAGAAAAAAAAATCTTGAATATAGGTGGCAAGAGAATAAACTACTTGAAAAGGAGCTGCTTGGTCCAGATTCCAATTTTTACAGCACTAGTTCATACATGGTGAACTATGGGACAGCACTAGGAACTATGGGACAGTACTAATTCATACATAGTGAACTATGGGACAGCACTAGGAACAATAGGACAGCAGTAATTCACATGGTGAACTATGGGACAGCACTAGGAACTATGGGACAACACTAATTAATACATGGTGAACTATGGGACAGCACTAGGAACTGGGACAGCACTAGTTCATACATGGTGAGCTATAGGATAGCACTAGGAACTATAGGACAGCACTAATTCATACATGGTGAACTATGCGACAGCACTAATGCACATATGGTGGACTATAATCACCAGTAGAAAACAGGAAGTTATTATCCCTCTGTATAGACAGCTGGTGAGACCCCATCTGGAGTACTGTGTGCAGTTCTGGAGACCCAATCTCCGCAAAGACATAGATAGAATGGAAGCTGTCCAGAGGAGGGCAACTAAAATGGTGCAGGGTCTGCACCGGAAGACATATAAAGAGACTTAAGGAGCTTAATATGTATAGCCTTGAGGAAAGGAGGGAGAGGGGGACGGATAGAAACTTTCAAGTACCTCAAGGGAATCAACAAAGTCCAAGAGGGTTGCATTCAAAAAGAAGTGTGCAAGAACAAGGGGCACAATCTGAAGATAGAGCGGCGTGCTCAGAGGTAATTTAAGGAAGTATTTTTCACAGAGGAGGGTTGTGGATGCATGGAACGGCATTCAGGAGGAGGTTGTGGAGTCAAAAACAGTGGTGGAATTCAAGCATGCATGGGACAGTCATAAGGCAATTCTAGGGGGGGGGGTAGGAAGAAGTAGGCTGCTAGCTAACTAGGATCTGCAGCTTATCCATTAGGTAGGGAAATGAGAAAACTGGGTGGGCCAAGCGGTCCTTATCTGCCATCAAATTCTATGTTTCTGTGGGACAGCACTAGTGCACACATGATGGACTATGGGCAACACTAGTTCACACATCGTGGGCTATGGGTCAGCACTAGTTCACACATGGTAGACTATGGGACAGCACTAGTTCACACATGGTGGACTATGGGACAGCACTAGTTTCACACATGGTGGACTATGGGACAGCACTAGTTCACAAATGGTGAACTATGGGACAGCACTGCTGCACATATGGTGGACTGTGGGTTTGCATTAGTGCACAGACGGTGGACTATAGGACAGCAGTAGTACACACATGGTAGACTATGGGACAGCACTAATTCACATGGTTGACTATGGGTCAGCACTAGTACACACATGTTGGACTACAGGACAGCACTAGTACATACATGGTGGACTATGGGCCAGCACTAGTTCATACATGGTAGACTATGGTCCAGCACTAGTGCACACATAGTGAACTATGAGCTAGCACTAGTTTTACATGGTGAATTGTGAACAGTATTAGTGCACATGTAGTAGACTATGGGCCAGCACTAGTATACATACAGTGGACTATGGGCCAACACTAGTATACTGCATGGTGGACTATAAACCAGCACTAGTTTCACACATGGTGGACTATGGAACAGAATAAGTGCACACATGGTGGACTATGGAATAGTATTAGTACACACATGGTGGACTATGGGACAGCAGTAGTTCACACAAGGTGGATTATCGAGCAATATTAGTGCACCCATGATGGACTATGAGCCAGCACCAGTTTCACATGCATGGTGAATGATGGGACAGTATTAGTGCACATATGGTGAAATATGAGCCAGCAGTAGTTTCACACATGGCAGACTATGGGCCAGTACTTGTGCACACATGGTACACTATGAGCCAGAACTAGTACACATGGTGAACTATGGATCAGCACAAGTGCACACATGGCCGACTATGGGCCAACACTAGTGCATACATGGTAGACTATGGGCCAGAACTAGTAAATATGGTGGACTATGGTCCAGCACCAGTGCACGTATGGCAGACTATGGGTCAGCTCTAGTGAACACATAGTGAAGTACAGGCCAGTTCCTGATTGACAACAATGTTTTCCTTTTAAACATCCATTACTGCATTATATACATCAGTGGTGCTATTTGAACCATACTGGCATCCAGTTCTCTAGGCAGCATAGGCAACAACGTTTATGGGACCCCCTCAACACACCCCATCTTTATCTGATAAAAGGGGCACTAATGAGCCATCTTTCTGGTAGGACATGCCTTACTTGTGCTGTCCACCTCAGTCAGACAGTTTCTAATATAACCTCAGCTAAAACTAAACACTGAATTTTCAAACCTGCAAATCTGAATTCCTGAATTTATCTGGAGTACAGCCATACCAAACTCGATGATGGTGCAACCAAAGACACAGCAGAGAACTTCATCCAAAAACACAAAGTAGCAGTAGAGCAAGGCCAAAAACACCTCGGATAGTGCCAAACCCAGCAACTGAACCACCATGACAGTCTCTGCTTGAATCCATGAGGGCCATGGGTTCAAAAAAAGGGAGAGAACCCTGACCCTTCTTGAAGTTCAAGATCAGTATCTAAAAGATTGAGTGACCTGAATTACGGATATGGAGAAGAGTTTGACAACCACATTATTAACTATAACGTCCTTGACTAAAGAAAACACACAACAAAGGGGCTGCCTTGTGGGACTGGAGAACAAGGTGAAAGGGTGGAATCCCCAACTTGTAGGAGTGTCCGAGGGAGTGAAGGGCCCTATTTTGCTGTATTATGTAATCCAGTGGCGCAAATAAGTACTACAACTATCTGACAGTTTGGACTATTCATTATTTAGAAGAATCTATAGAATGAACCCCAGAGTTGCACCACAGAACTCAAATCAGTGATGATCAGTTTTACTACATACCTCAGGACTTGAGATCAGAGATGAATTCTTGGAAGCAGCACAAGCTGTGTACCCAGTACCATTGATGGGGCCAACTGTGACTGAAATGGGAACTAAGTAGTTAATTGGTAGGATTTACTAACACTATTTTCTGGTCTTATGAATCTCACCAAAAGGTTTTCCTGGGCTTGCTAACAACAAAGGGAAAACCAATGGGACTCAATGTCACTTGCAAGCCATCCTCTGGACAGTGTAATAGGTAATAAATGTCAGGAATGACAAGGGGGGGAGTGGACATATACACTCACATACACACAGAGTTTGATAGGATTGGACCACTCAGATATAAACAGGATGTTAAATGGATATAATTGGGCACCTACAGTATATGTGTGTAAGCTTTTTCCTTAGTCTTCACACCCCCCTTGCAGGGTACTCAGCATCCTGAAGGGGTCCCATAATGCCTAGACTTGCCAACTTTTCTTCCCCATCTATCTATCCTTGGCCTTCCAGGTCCCCTTGCTGGGTCTCCAGCATCCTGGAGGGTTCCTTGGATCAGGCCTCATCCCCTCCTAGGTGTTATTTCTCATTCCCTCCCTCTCACTATCCATCTCTAATTACAACACCTAACCACAGGAGGGTTTACAATTGCCTAAACTTCCCTGCCCCCTTGCAGGGTTCATCGCATCCTGAAGGGTTCTCTTTTTGGGTCAGGCCTTATTTCCCCTCCTAGGTATTAATCACACTTACTCCCTCTCTCATTCTCCCTCTGTAATCACTACTCCAGTCCCCAGTCCCCTTGCAGGGTTCCCCATATCTTGAAGTGGTTTCTCCGAGAAATGACTCTGCACTATCTATCATCTCATCCTCTCTCTCTCTCCTTCACCCCTTATTTCATGATAGTACTTGTTCACTTATTACCATTGCACTTCTTAATTGTTCTCACAAATTACATATGCATGCAACACTGTTTGTAACAACTGCCTTAATTAATTGTATGCTATGTTGATCTTTGTAACTTGAATGTAAAATGTCTCATCCCTACTGTACCCCTTCCCCCAGGTCACATCAGGAGATGAGCAACCTGTTGCTCAGTGTGCCTTCCTGGTGAAACATTTAAATAAATAAATAAATAAACTGACTGGGGCAAGGAAATTCAAACTTGTGCAGAATCTAAAATGGTTGTACAATTCAAAGGGATAGGTAGGTAGGTAAAATGTTATTTATACAGTGATACAGCTTTTAGGGTTCCAAGAATCCATGTTTACAAGGTTTACCTATTTGTATAATATACTAATTGTTACTATAATAACAAAGTACAAAATACATATATCAACAAATAACAAATAGTTTAAGCACACTTGAAGGAAAACTTATTTAAAAAGATCACAGGCAGTTGGTTATTACATTCTTGTTATTCATCTATTACATTGACAACGAAAACTCAGTTCTTGTTTCACTGCTGTTTTAAATGTAGTAGTAGATGTTTCTAGATCACGAAGAAAGAGAAGAAGACAATTCCAACAAGAAGTAACCTTATACTGAAACGTCATGGTACTGAATTGATTTGTTATTATTGGAACCGTCAGTTCCCTATCTCCCATTTTTCTTAGATTTAATCAATGTTTGACTTTTGTAGTTGAGCTACTAAGTTGTGGGGAGATTTGCTTTTAAGCAGACCCTCAAGCTGATTTAACGAGATGCCCTTAGCCCACAGATTAAGTGAGTTCCAACAGAGATTAATGTACATTGTACAATGGTGGGTTCTAAAATCACATCTTAGTACAAATCTCGCTAATCTATTATAAAATAAAGGCTATTGGTCAATAGTTAGAAGCATCCATGGGATCCCCCCCCCCTTATCTACAGGGACCACTTTAGCAAGTTTCCAACTCAGTGGAAACTGTCCCTCCCTTAAGCTCCAATTAAAGATGTCCCGTAATTTTGGTGATAATTCCAGAGCAGCTTCTCTCAACAATCTATTTTCTATTTTGTCTGGGTCACTGGCTTTGTTGATCTTTATTTATAATTTTTAATACTTCCTTTTTGTTACTATCCTAAATCTAAACTTAGGTAGATAATTATCTTGAGAATCCTCTATATTTTGAAATTGTATCACATTGTATCTGATTTGCACAAGATGTAATTACTGGTTTTAAGTCAGGAAGTTTTATAAAGTAGTTGTTGAAAAGATCCACGGCACTGTCTCCTTTAAGCACTGTACCATTTTGATTAAGTTTTATCTCAGTTTGATTTTTAACAGCATTTGTAAGATTTTTTATTAAAGAACAATAGGCACTCGGGTCTGTTGTTTCTCTATTTTGTTGTTTATAATAAAGTGCTTTTGATTTCCTTATTTCCTGAATTATTCTGTTTCTTATTTTTTAAATTTATTCCATGCTTCACACTTTAGTGTTTTATTGGCTTTCTTCCAAAGTTGATTTCTTGTCCTGATTAACTTCCTAATATGTACAGTTATCCATGGCAAATGGTTTAATTTTTAACTGACTTTTTCTGGGGAGCAAATTTATCACATGCTTCTACAAACATTGTCATGAATTCCTGTACTGTTAAGTTTATGTCATGAATAAGAAAAATCCTATAGCACGGCAACCCCTGTAAATATTTTTTAAATAACAATTTGTTAAATTTAGTATAACATCTCTTATACATTGTTGGTGCTGCAACTATTGGGATTGCATTCTTATCAACAGAGATAATACATTTAACAACATTATGATCCCCCATCACAGAGTCTTAAATGTAAGCTATAAATTCAGAGGAGTCCATTCGAGCAGGGCTTTTTGCCTGACACCATCTAGAAAGATAGGAGAGCTGGACTTCAGCTAAGGTTTGTGTAGGGGGACAGAGAGTTTAGATTTCAGTTTCTCTGTCAGCTTAGAAAGGTGAGGACTTCTTTATGGCAGATTAATGCAGTCTGAGTGTTTTCTTTCTGACTCCTGTTATTTAAAAGAAAAAGAACATTTGTTTATTTTTCCTGTAAAAGTGTGTTCCTCTCATGTATACTATTGACATCCTGGAGTTGCATCTGGACTCCTAAAGTCAAATCTTTTTATTTACCTAGCAGTTGTGACTGTGTCTTAATTGCAAGGGAAGCTCTGTTGGCATCTGTCATCAGAAGAGCATTCTACCAGAGTTGAACTGGCTCTGTGCAGGGAAGAAAAGAAATCCTGGGTTTGACTCAGGTTGGTGGCAGCTGAAAATAAAAAAAAAAATAGACAACTCTCTAAAGGCAGGTACAGCCAAAAAACAGAGGGTTGTCACAATTGATACAAAAGTGTATCCAGATCTCGCCTTCCAAACCCATGCAAGAAGAAAACTGTCTGACTCGGTTCATCAATGTCTGCAGATCTGTCCACTCATTCTTGCTGCCAGCTCATCTCCACATTTTGTGTGTGGGCAAAACATGGTAATACTCAGACCTCAAGGACACCAGCAGATGACTCAAAAAGATGAAGGATAAATTTGTGGCCAGGAGAGATGCTGCTCCAGATCAACGCCTGCATATCACGGAAGACCTTGCACTGATATTTTGTTGTAATGGCTCACCAATAATAGACTGTGAATTGACTTAACTGTGGGACTCTTTAAAGCTGAATTGTATATTAACTTTGAGTCAGGCTATATGGAGGGTGGGAAGGATTTTTTTTTATACTATCACAGATAATGGCACTGACCACGTGGCCGTGGGCATTACGAGATAGATATTCACCCTCCAGTGTAGCCGCATATTATGGCTTCAGTGAGAATGGGGTATGAGGGATTATATCTCTAAGTTTTTTCTTTAAACATTGGTCTTTTAGGCAATACTGTTATTTAATAATATTATGTCATATCTTTATTTCTTAAGTGCTATTTAAATGTACCAAAGTGCTTTACAATCTATACAATATCAATTAAAAATCAATAAAAATTCTAAAAGATCTTAAATTCAGTCAATATGATTAAAATCACAGATCACAGTAATCCAACAGAATTTAAATATTTTCTCCAAAAGTGAGCCCAAAGAAGTAAGTTTTTAATGCAGTTTTGAAGCTCTCCACTGTCAGACACTCTCGTATCTGATGAGGCAGAGAATTCCATAGGGTGTGGGCTGCAAACGAAAATGCCCGTGATCTAGAAGTTTTTAACTGTACCCTGGGAATCTCCAGCAATCGCTTGTCGGCTGAGTGGAGCAGTCGGAGGGGACAGTAAGGGTGCAGAAGATTATGCAGGTAGCTCAGACCCATTTAGCTTGCTTATGCAGTGTTATGTTGGAGGTTGTGACTGAAGGGGGGATTGTATTAGCTAGTACACGCCCTAATAATAGTTTGATTATAAATGGTTAAATTAGTAGTACAGGTTGACTGCATTTATGAACCTTTATTTATCTCCCTAATAATAACATCAAAAGTAGCTGAAGAGGCTGGCATTACCTATAATCATCAGATGATTCTAAAAACTGTTTACCCCCACCTCCTACTGTGCAAGATTGTATGGCTATAAGACTGTTTATCAAATGTGTGACTACCTTATTGGGTCTCATGTTTAAATAATTGTTCATGAGCCTAGAGAGGCTACTGGATTGGTTATTAACATCTGAGAAATGGCCGATTCAGCTGCCAACTGATGCTGTGTGGCACACACAGCTCGCAGTGCACAGCTAAAACTATTTAAAAAAAAGACAAAATGAAAGTTGCTATTGAGATCAGCCTTATAATTTCAATACAGCTTTGAAGCCTGGCATTTCCTTGGACTAACGACCGGCTGGAGGAGGTGACCCTTGGCAGCACCTCGCACCATCCATCCCCCCAACTGGTCATTAATACCTTAGAAATTACCAGCTTCTCAGTCATTATTGCTTAAGTAACCCATTAAGGCTGTGTGTTTCCTATTGCCTTACAGGAGAATGTAATGTATTTTTGCACAGTAGGGGTGTTTGTGAGGCAGGCTGTCCATTTCTGCACTGGCGTCTGTAATATGCAATGTTGTCCAGCTGTGTGAAGAATTGTGAAATAAAGCAAAGAAAACCTGTGGCTGATCTGTCCTGGTCTGGTAGCTTTTTATAATCACTGTACCCACTGAACTCAGATGAGCCTGAAAAAAAAAAAAAGAACTGAGAAGGTTTTTGTGTGTGTGTGTGTGTGTGTGTGTGTGTGTGTGTGTGTGTGTGTGTGTGTTGTCATGATTGTCTCAGATAGCATGAGCCAGTACTTAAGTGACTGATCATATAACATAGGAAAACGAATGCTTACTCCAGTGAAGTCTGTCTCTTGGAGTGTGGTATGATATCATAAAAAAGTGTCTAATATGAAATTAGTTGTCAGTTGTTGTAAAGGCATGCTTTTTGGCTCTAGATTTATGGGTAAAGACTATTGAACCATATCGAACTATCTTAACATTGCTCTAGAAGAATAAAATGCCTTGGCCACTTTAATACCTGCACCTACTTTCTTCTTAAGGGCAGAGTCCATTCATTTCTCTACAGAGTCCCTAAGGGCTGTTGCACTGCCTACTGGATTCACACATCATTTGCAGCTAATAATTCTCCATGTATCTTTTGATGCATTTGATGAAGAAGCACTTTTTTCTTCTACTGTTGAGTGAGTAAATGTAAGCAAACCAATTATCCCCTATTAGCCTTTTTTCAGGTATGTCCATATTGAATCTAAAATATAGTCCACTGCACCAGGTATCCAGAATGCCTTACATGGTTAAAGAGCATTCTCTTTAATAGAAACGCTCCACCCCTCAAAGCCTCACCCCCTGTGTACTGAGAAGCATACAAGCAAGTGTAGCAGAGCCACACTATAATAGGAGATGGTGCCCCAAAGCCTGACTCCCCCAAATTTTGGTAAGATCAGACCATAACAGAAAATGGAGCTACCCAGCACCCACCATGTTGTCTAATCGTGGGTCTTACAAAAGTAAAAGTTAATAAGGTGCAAGGCTTGACATTATTTTTTGTTACAAAAAGTCTAATTGAGGCTAAGGCTCTAAGGGTGAAGAGTTTCTAATAAGAAAAGTTTTCCTTTAAGAAGTGTACCCTAGCAGGGGATCACCTTTGATTTTCTCCTCCTGGTAAGTATCTTAGACAATGTGCCTCTATCTTAGACAATGTGATAATATGTCTGTCTCTTTTTGTGCTGCGTACTCTTTTGTAACTGCCACTGTATTTTGGGGGTTCTGCTGCACGTTGGGTTCTGATACCAATCAGACAACAAATGCTAACTTTCTGGTCTCACTTAATTTTTTAGTTACCCATCTCCTTTCCTTAATCTGGCAGAGTGTTACCTGCCTCACTCCTTGTTTTTCACTTTCCAGTCTCCTTGGCTACCAGAATGAGGTTCTATACCATTACAATAGTCACCGACATAACCCTTTAGCTCTACTTACTGACCTCTGGATCCCTGCTTCTGACTGTGCAACACAGGCTGCCGACAGGGCCCTCTTTGACTTTCATTTCTCCAATACCCTGGTTCTCTCTACACCGATTAGGAACCTATCATGGTTCATCAAACCCAGACACATTTTCTACATCATGCAGCACCTAACCAAATTCTTCATCCGCGGGCCTCACACTTGAACCCCTTTACACTATCTTAGCACACTATGGCTCCACTGTCTCTCTCTCTCTCTCTCTCTTATATTGTCAGGGGATGTTGAAATCAACTCTAGACTCTCTCCTCTCCTTCAAATTCCTCCTCATGGCTGAACTCCAAGGGGCTAAGGATCGCACACCTCAATATCAGAAGCATCTTGGCAAATTTTCCAGACCTGGAAGCTTGGGTCTCTTTCCACAATCCTGATATACTTGGGATTACTGTAACATAGCTCAAACCATCTGTTCTGAACTCAGTATATTACTATACTGGATACAGCATGGAGTGCTGACCGCCCCTCCACTAAGCAAGGTGGAGGGATCATCATCTACTTCAAAAGCCATCTACTGCTGACAAGCATACCAGGTGCTAGACCTTCCTCCTGTGAGGTTCTACATTTTCTTCTAACCTTGGGCGGCTCCAAAAAATTGCATAATGTATGTCTTTATAATCCTCCCAAGAGTGGCACATGTGGCCTGTCTGAGTTGATCAATTACCTGTCCCCTGCCACTGGGAAAAATGAAATTATTGTTCTCGGGGACTTTAATCTCAATTGACTTGGAAAACATACATATGGCTCTCTCTTAAGCAAACTCCAACTCTCCCAGCTGATCAGTGATCCAACTAAACTAGCCACATCATGGAGAAATCACTCGCTCATCGACTGGGTCCTCTCAAACAGGAAGGACAAGATAATAACTGCTGGTAGAAACATAGAATCATAGAAACATAGACTATGACAGCAGATAAGGACTGCTTTACCCACCTAGTCTGCCCATTTCCCTACCTAGAGGATAAGCTGCAGATCCTATTTAACCAACAGCCTATTTCTTCTCCCCCAACAAAATTGCCTCTATGTCTGTCCATGCATTCTTGAATTCTCCCACAGTTTTAGACCCACAACCTCCTCAGGAAGGCTGTTCCATGTGTCCACAACCCTCTCTGTGAAAAAATACTTCCTCACATTGCCCCTGAGCCGTCTCCCTTCTATCTTCAAATGTGTCCCCTTGTTCTTGCACATCTCTTTTTCTGAAAGATGCTACCCTCTTGGACTTTGTTGATTCCACTGAGGTACTTAAACATTTCTATCATGTCCCCCCCCACTTTCTCAAGGGTATACATATTAAGCTCCGTTAGTCTCTCTTCATATGACTTCTCTTGCAGACCCTGCACCATTTTAGTTGCCCTCCTCTGAACTGCCTCCATCCTGTCTATGTCCTTGTGGAGATGGGGTCTCCAGAATTGCATGCAATACTCCAGATAGGGTCTCACCAAATGTCTGTACAGGTGGATAACAACTTCTTGTTTTCTGCTGGTGATGCCTCTCCCTATACACCCCAGTATCTCCCCAGCCCTCCCTACTGCCTTCTCACATTGCTTGCCAACCTTAAGGTCATCTGATATGATTACCCCAGGTCCCTTTCCATTTTTGTTGTTGTTACTACCTCCCCCATTGTGTAATCTTTCCTTGGGTTTTTGTTCCCCAGGTGCATTACTTTGCACTTCTTTGCATTGAATCCAAGCTGCCATAATTCTGACCATTCCTCCAACCTTGCCAAGACCCTTCTCATCCTTTCCATGCCTCTTTGTGTATCAACCCTGTTGCAGATCTTTGTGTCATCTGCAAAGAGGCATACTTTTCCTTCCAGTCCCTCTGCAATGTCACTTATAAAGACATTAAAAAGGACTGGACCCAGTACTGAACCTGTGGTACCCCACTAGTAACCCCTCTTTCTTCAGAGTGGACTCCATTTACAATTACCTTCTGTGTCCTGTTGTTCAGCCAATGTTTTACCCAGGCTACCACCCTGGGAACTACTCTCAGGCTGGTTAATTTGACTACTAATCTTTTGTGTGGGACTGTGTCAAATGCCTTGCTAAAGTCTAGGTAGGCCATGATCACAGCCCCTCCCTGGTCTACTACTTTGGTCACCCAGTCAAAGAAATCAATTAGATTCATCTGACATGACCTTTCTGCTGTGAACCCATGCTGCCTTGGGTCCTGTGCCCCACTGACCTCTAAGTACTCAACAATTCTTTCCTTCAGAAGTGATTCCATCACTTTCCCTACCACAGAGGTCAAACTGACAGGTCTGTTGTTTTCTGCCTCTGTCTTGGTCCCACTTTTGTGAAGGGGAATCACATCAGCCTTCTTCCAGTCCTCAGGTACCACACCATCCTCCCGTGATTTGTTAAAAAGGGTAGTCAGTAGTGTCACTACTACTCTGTTTAATTCTTTTAGAATTCTGGGGTGAATTTCATCTGGCCCCATTGCTTTTTCCACCTTCAGTTTTAGGAGTTCTTTCAGAACCCTTTCTTCTGCGAAAGGACTGGGATCGACCCCCCTCTCCAGAGTGCTTCTGTTAATTGGATTAAGCACCTCCCCCCACTTCCTCTTTTGTGAATACTGAACAGAAGTATTCATTCAGTATCTCTGCTTTTTCACTGTCACTCTCTGCCCACCCTCCATCCATTCTATTCAGCCTCACTATCCTTCCCTTTGTCTTTCTACATTCCCTGATATACCTATAAAAGGTTTTATCCCCCTTCTTAACTGAGATGGCTATCTTTTCCTCAATTTGTGCCTTTGCTATTCTGACTACCCTCCCTCCTTCCTTCTGCCTTAACTGGTAGAGTTCTCTGTCCTGTTCCTTCTGTGTTTCCTTATACTTCCTAAATGCTATCTTTTTCTCCCTAACCTTCACCACCATCTCTTTTGAGAACCATAGTGGCTTTTTCTTTTGTTTTGATTTGTTTATTTGCTTCACAAAAAGGTTTGTTGCCTCTGTGATGGCAGTTTTGATATTTCCCCATTGTTGCTCCACCCCTCCTTCTAGCCTATTTGTTAGTGCTTTTCTAAGGCACTTTCCCATCTTGCCAAAGTCAGCCCTCCTGAAGTCCAGAACCCTCATTTTTGTATGGCTTGACTCTGTAGCTGAGTTTATCATGAACCACACTGTTTGGTGGTCACTTGTTCTCAGATGGCTACCCACTTCTAGATCTGAGATCCTCTCACTGTCCCTATTTGAGAGTATGAGGTCTAAGATTGCTCCCTCATGAGTAGGTTCCAAAATTAGCTGTCTGAGGCATGCCACCTGAAGGGCATCAAGAATGGCCCTGCTTTTGGATGTGGCTGCAGCAAAGGTGCTCCAGTTAACATCTGGCATATTAAGGTCCCCCATCAACAGTATCTCCCCTTTCTCTGCCATCCTAAGTATGCCTTCTATCATATCTTTGTCCATTCCCACTTGGTACTGTTGCTGATGCAATAAGTAACCATACTCCTGTCTACTGCATTTGGAAAGCCTGTGCCCACACCCTCACTCCCAAGGAGCTTGTATTCAGAGACCTCTCCAGGTTTGATCCCACGGCCTTCCTACACAAACTTGAACAAGTTGACTGGTCCCCACTCGACAATACTGATGATGCTGATACTGCCCTTGATTATTTTTCCACAAATGTCCTCGTTCTCCAGATTAAATATGTCCCTACAGTCAGATGCAGAGAAAAGGAAAAATTCACCAGGTGGCTACACAGCAGACTACTGACCCTTCTTAAAACAAGGGATGCATGCTGGCACAAATATAAAGCCTCCTCGATACCAAATGATTGGCTTGACTACAGGGCCTTGAAAAACACCTGTAAGAAGGAAATACGGGCTACTAAAGGAGCTCACCATAGGGAGTGGCTGCAAGACTCTGCAAAGGACCCACAAAATTTCTGGAGCCACATTAAATATCTCTCGGGTTCTGAGGAAGATTCCAAACATGCACTGTCAGACATGGCTATCAACAGGGTAAATTGCAATAACATGGCAACAATAGCCAACTCTTTCAACAACCACTTTGCCAACTTACCCTGCACCATAGAACAACCCCTGGCATCTGAAGAAAATAATCTTCCACAATCATATCGTCCCTCAACGCCTTTCTACTTCTGTGCTGTCTCTCGAAGGGAAGTATTAAGACTCCTTAACTCCGTCTCTTCCAGTAGGAGTGTTGGCCCTGATGGCATTTAGCACAGGCTACTCAAGGTTGCAGCCTTAACTCTTGTGGCCCCAGTAACCAGGATATTAAACATGTCACTAACCTCAAGTACTGTCCTGAGAACTGGAAAACAGTCAAAATAGTTCCTGGCCTCAAAAAAGGTGACCCAAAGAATCTTACGAACTACTGCCCTATTGCCATCTTGCCTGTTCTCAGCAAACTACTGGAGGAAGTGGTCACCCACCAGGTCAATGGTCACCTAAATAAGTACAACCTACAATCCCCAGCTCAACACAGTTTCAGATCAGCCCACGGCACCACTACAGCACTAACCCAACTTACTAGTGACATCCGACTGGGGATGGACAACAGGGAACTTACTGGGTCAATCTTCATCAACCTAACAAAGGTGTTTGATCTCATCAATTACTCTATACTGGAATCCAAACTCTCCTTTCTAGGCATTTCACACATCTCTTAAATGGTTCTCCAGCTACTTTAGTCAGCGGCAACAACTGTCAAAGTAAACCAGGAAGTCTCTGCACTTACTACTATCAAGTCTGGGGTGCCCCAAGACTCAATTCTTGGACCACTGCTGTTCTCCATATTCATAAATGATGCTCCCAAAATCCCATTGCACTGCAGAACCCTTCTTTATGCCGACGACATGCTGCTCTACACCAGCTCTCACAGCATTGCTGAGATCAACCTGAAACTAGTTGCTGATTTTGGAAGACTACAGTCCTGGCTCACACAAAACAGCATCATCCTAAATGCCAGCAAAACTCAGGCCATGCTCTTTGAGTCACCGCTTAAGCTCAGATCCTGCAACACTGGCCATACCATCCAATGCTCTGATGGCTCTCTCCTCTCTCCTCTCTACCAACAACTCTTTCAAATACCTTGGTGTTACTCTGGACCCTGCCCTCAATTTAAATCTGCACATCACTAATGTCTGCATGTCTGTCAACACCAAACTCAGACTGACCTACAAAATCAAATATTCTCTGACTCCTGCTGCCAGGCTTGCAATAGCTAGGGGTGTCCTACTTCCCAGCCTCATGTATGGTCTTACATCCTACTACAAGACCAGTGCTTCCAACCTGGACAAGTGGAATGTGTCATAAAACAGCATATGCTGGTTTGCTCTCTCCACTCCCAGACTGACTCACCACTGCTCTCTATACACTAAGCTAGGTTTGCTGTCCCCTCCTTCTCACCATCTATTTGCACTTGGCTGCATGATGGACAACATTATAAGATCCTGCAAACCAGCCGGCCTTGCAGCCTTGATGACCCCCCCAGGAACAATCTTACCTCCTGTGCTCCTGCACCCAATCTCTCCTGGTGGTCCCAAGATGTCCCACTACAACTGGAGAACACACCTCTGCCACCTTCACTTCCAGAATCTGGAGTGCTCTCCCTTCCTACCTCAGGGCTGTGCAGTTCCATGTCTGTTTCAAGCAAGCACTTCACAAGTTCCTAAGTGACTCTGATGTCTGCACTTGCAACTGACCCCCTTTTTCTCTCTATTGACAGTCCATTGCTGTCTTTCTCATCCCCATGTTTTCAAACTCCTTCCTATCTAAGTGCCCCCCCCCATCTTCTACTGATTGTGTAATTTACACTCACTTTCTTCTGCACTGTAGGACTCTGATCTTATTCTCTGTGTCTAAGCTAAAAGTGTCAAGTTATGTACCTACTTGCTCAAAAGTAACGTTTGTGCATACTGCATTATTTACTACTGACCAGCTGTTCCACTGTTGTACCATTGTTCTGTAACCTCCAGGGTTGTGCTTAAAAATAGACAGTGTTTGTCTAGTGCACTTACCCGGTCATCAACAACTAAATAAATATATCTTTGAAGTTCAAATTCAGCCATACATGTTTAGAAGAAGAAAAGGTGATTCCAGTTTTTAAAGGGGGTAGTCCAGGCCAACCCAGTGGTGTGAAGGGCTGAGATGCTCAGCACCTTGCTTCCTGCTATGCCAGCAGCCCAGGTTTGGAAATAGAGCAGGGTTGCTTTTGGGTTGGCGAGGGAAGGAGGATTGAGCATTCACAGATGGCGCTGCTCCTTTGGGGAGGGGGACAATGCATGTCACTGCTTGTTTGCCCCACAGTGGAAGCTGGGTGGCACTGCAGGAAGCTGCCTCTGTAATGGACGGGTTTAGGCATCTGAGTATGTGCAGCATCTTCTTGTTGCACATCCATGCCACTGCACATGCACTGACCTGGGGGATGGGGAACAGAATTCAGCAAAAGTGGGGGCTGTGCAACAAGGAAGCCCCACTAACCTGCAATGACTCAAGCCATTGCCCCAGATACTGATGGCTGGATCTGGACTCTGGGGGTGAGAAGGATGGCCTTCCCTCCCCCAGCCTCACCATGGAGGGGGGACAAGCTGTGGGAGAATAAAGCAAATAAGACCTGGGGGGAGATGGTGGCTGGTCAAGGGGGAGGAGTAATGGCTCAGGAGCCATCCAGCATCCCAAAGCACAAAAAACTCTATAGGAAAAAAAATTAAAAAGGGGGTTAGTCCAAGTGAAATGGCCAAATACCAACCTATTTTACTATTGTCAATTACTTCCAAGCTTTTGGAGAATAACTACAATTTTATTTGGAATAAAGCCAAATAAACACCCCCTATCAGTCAGGCTTTTGTAAATATCGTAGTATTGCAACAGCTGTGCCAAGGGTCTTGAATGACATCAGCATTGCTATGGACCCCAGAAAGTATACTGGAGTCATCTTTGCTGAGCTCTCCAAGGCCTTTGACACTGTTGATCAGACCACTATATTACAGCATTGGTCCTCACTTAAAATTGATTCAAGGGCTATTTCATGGTTTACTAATTATTTAGCAAACCAAACACAAAGAACTTGTGCCCAATTCTCAAAGCTTCCTGACTGACACAGGGAGCTTGCATCAGAAGGAATGAGGCAGGGCGTGGCTTGCTCCAGGAACTGCACAGGGAGCAATTCTCAAATGCAGCCTGTGGCAACTGCAGGTTGCGTGCGCCGAGGTGGCCTTGTGCCATCTTTGAGGCACAAAAAGGGGTGTGGCATGGCACAAGAAGCCATGCGCCAGGGCAATGCTACAACATCCCCTTTTCTCATGTTCTTTTTTTTATTCAAATTTTTATTGAGAGTTCAATGAACATAACTATACAAGTAAGTACAACCAAACATGGTATTACAAACATATCAATGTATCAATACAACAAGCCAGTGAACAAATGTAATAGATAAGGAACTAAATATTACTACATAAAAAGATGAAATCATGTTCAGTATTAAACAGAACTATTGATTCAAATCTTTTTACAGAACATAGAATGTAGAAAAGGGTTCCAGATGTCTAAAAATGTCTCACTACAATCATTACAGACAAATGCTATCTTCCAAAGCTGACTCTAATAGCAATGTCCTCTATCCATTCCCTTAATATAGGGGGAGTATTTTGTTTCCAGTATCTAAGGATTAGGTTCTTAGCTGAAATCAAGGCAACTATCAACCACTGAACACTGGCTTGAGACCACCCTACACAGTCAGATGCAATGCCTAACATTACCAGATTTTCAGAAGCTATAATCTTTTTATTCAAAATGTTTTCACATACTCCAAAAGCCTCATCCCAGAAGTTACTTATTAATGGACATGACCAAATAATATGTGAGATAGTACCAGTATCCTTAAGGCACCTCCAGCATATATTATTATCTAGTAATCCCAATTTGAACAGTTTATCTGGCGAGTGGTGCCCCCATGAACTATTTTATAATGTGTTAGTCTACCCTTAGCTTCTTTACAATCCTTGAGGATATTTGTCCAACTGAGGTCCCATTCATCAGGAGTGATGTTAATACCTAATTCCAACTCCCACTTTGTAATTAAGGGATGGAGTGTATCTTCTCTAGAGTTTAAAATCATTTTATAAATATTTTTACAACCCTTATTAGTAGTGAATATCTTATCCAACAAGTGGGTAGTGGACAATGTGACAGAATCATTGACTGCGTCTTTTAAGATTTGCCTAAGCTGTAAATTTTTAAAAAATTCTGTCCTAGGCAACTTATATTTCCCAGACAAATCTACAAAGGACATCAAAGTAGCTGTACTTTGATCTAATAAATCGTTTAGGTATAAAATACCCTTTTCTTTCCAAATCTGCCAATTCAAGGTTTTCCCTTCTATTGGAATATTTTATTATTCCAAATGGGGCAGTGTGGAGATGTAGCTGGATTCCATTCTAGTTGTTTTATGGTCTTAAACCAGGCCTTTGAAGTTGCTCTTAAAATGGGGTGAAATTTAGCTTCTTTTGGGAGGTCTGTAAACAAAATAATCCTAGGATTAGCTCCCTTCAATAGATGCTTTTCAATATCCACCAAACCCGGGATCAAATTTGAATCTTGAAGGCATAAAGATTGAATGTTCTGAGAAACAATAAAAGTGTCATGTCTTGTTTTAGAATCTGGATAATTAAAACCACCTTCATATCTGGGCTGTTGTAGTTTGGATTTCGAAATTCTGGTAGGCTTGTCTTCCCAAAGAAATATTGAAAGAGCTGAATCCAACAATTTATAGTGTTTTTCTGGCAGGTGTAATGGAATGTGATGCAATAAATAAAAAACTCTGGGAGCCAGAATCATGTTTATTGTCTGAATTTCCCCCCAAAAAGATATAAGCATAGGTCTCCACCTCTGTAGATCCTATTTCATTGACTTCAACAAGTTGTTAAAATTATCATGACAGATTTTCTCAATGTCTCCACATATTTCAAGACCTAGCAATTTAATTGTAGATGTAGAGATTTTAAACTTATGTTGATTGAGGTTTGTGGCACAAAAATCTTTCAAAATTGGAAGAATTTCTGATTTTTCAAAGTTAACTTTAAAACCTGAGAATAAAGAAAAGGAATGAATGAGTTCCAAAAGTAGTCTTATTGTACTTCTTAGATTTGTAAAAGTAAAGAATAGATCATCTGCATAGGCCAAAAGTTTATTATGTTTACCATTTCCAATGCATGTAATCTCTTTTGAGGACCTAATTTTGAATAATAGAGGTTCTAAGGCTAATATAAACAATAGTGGTGTAAAGTGCCACCAGAACCAAACACCTCTTAGACCAGCCAGGGCTGATCTAACAGTCCATGTGCCACTCATGGGCACTTCTGTGCTACTTACTAGGAGTGGTACAGCACATATGCCACTCATTGCTGTGCATATATATATTGTAACAGAACACATATATTATTACTAATCATCAGAATGACTGACAGTAATTACAGATGATTCAGGCAATGCATGTTAGGTGCACTTCATCAATTTCTGTAGCATCTGTAACTACTTTCATGTCGTTGCCATGATGATAATGTATATTATAGTTGTGCTGTTACAACATAGCTTAACACTTCCACTGCCTGATTTTCTGCATGCACCTACACTATTGCTGACCATCGTGGAGTGCCTAGCGGTCGCCCTGCAGCTTACGGCAAACCCCTCAGGTGTGCTGTCTCTTTGCCGCACAGCCACCTTTCCCACAAGCCATGGGACTTAGACACTGAGACCCTACCCAATAGAGAATTGGGCATAGGGTCACTGGCACACCGAGCATTGCTGTAAGCTGCCTTTTGTTGCAGCTTGCATCAATCTAAGGCCCCTTTGAGAATCAAGCCCATAGTCTTCAAAAACCAAAGTGATGATTTTCGGCTCTTCTGTTAAGCTGAAGAAAGTTTTACAGCCCTCCATGGCTATACTTCCTGTCCAACTCTCACCCTCTCTCCTCTGTCTTAAACCACTTCTTAAGGTTCATTAGTCCCCCCTACTCCTTCCTGTAGCTAACTAATCACTCTCCCTCCCATGCTCATCTCCACCTTTCTGTTGTTTATTTGCACCTGCCCTCTTAGGTTCTTGATATTTTGCACCTTTTTTTTAATGCACTTTGTTTCACCATTATTAGCAGTTTAACAGTATTGCTACCTCTTGAGAAGTGCCCTTGTCCAGTTTCTGGACTTCTGCAAGTATTTGCTCTCTCTTTCAATGTTGTACAAAACTGCCTTTGTCTGTGCCTTCCTCTGTAATCCCTATCTCCTGGGTCACACCTGGGAATGATCTTCAGCCCAGTGTGCCTTACCTGGGTCCACATCTTATGTGGAAAAATTAATCTCCAACTGTGAAGAATGGGCTGATTTTTAACGCCAAAGGGGTTCTGTGACATCATGTGAGTTTGAGAGTTCCAGGGGCCAGATATTCAAAGCTTTGCACCTGGCGCAAATCTGTTGCACTGGAATAGCACCGAATTTCCACCAGGCTGCAATATTCAGAAGCTCTTTTGGCACTGGCGCTGAGTGATAGCGCTGATGCTAAAAGTTAATGTATTCAGGGGAGGGAGTGAGGGGAGTGGCCATGAATGCCGGCGCAGCAGCATATTCAAAATAATAGTGTTGTGCTACAGGTTTATGTGCCACAGGTTTATGTGCCACCTGTAGTGTGGCACTAAATACCGCTTGCAAAAAGTGTGTGGTAATGCGGCGCTCCAGTTCTGTAGTAAAGCAAAGCAATCTGAAGAAATTCAAATTCTACCCCTGGTAGTCTAGTGGCCCCCATCTCCCCAGCCAGATCCCTGACTCCCATAGGATGTAACAA
This sequence comes from Neoceratodus forsteri, assembly GCA_016271365.2. Taxonomy (NCBI): domain Eukaryota; kingdom Metazoa; phylum Chordata; order Ceratodontiformes; family Ceratodontidae; genus Neoceratodus; species Neoceratodus forsteri. The sequence goes on from JADMNL010000025.1 coordinate 285,967,422, forward strand.
CAGTTTCTATATCTGTAAATAAAGAAAAAACATCCCCAACATCTTTTTTCCTTTGATGCAGGATCCTGCATTGAACTTCTGTAGTCTGCCCCAAAAAATCCACTGACATCGGGGTGTCCAGTCCCTGTGTTGGCATCGTGTCCCCACCATCCCCAACTCATGTGGCACACTGGGAACCCACCCCAGTGTGCCCAAAAGGTATTTTATTTTTAATTTTTTGCCTTGCCGATGGGGGTGCCCAATCTCACTGACAGCAGCATGTATCCCCCCCCCAACTCATATGACACACTGAGAGCGCACCCCATTGTGCCCAAAAGTTATTTTATTTTTAAATTTTTGCCTTGCTTAATGGGGTGCTCCAATCCCTCGGCAGCATGTATCACCCCGACTCATATGGCACACGGGTGCCCACCCTAGTGTGCCCCAAATTATTTGTTTATTTATTGTACCTGTAAATAAAGAAACCATCCCCGACGTGTTATTTTATTTTTTAACCTGAAAAAAGTAAATGGTCGCCGTCAGCCTTCCCCTGTCCCCCCTCCCCAATCCCCAGCCTCTCACTGAGCACCCACCTCCCCTATCCCCCACCCCATACATACCTCCAGAGGTCGGTGCTGTCATCTTCGAAGACCAGGACACATCTGCACTCTTCAATGCCAAACCGCAAAATGAAGAATCAAAGGTAAGCACTGTATAATGGCTGTCAACAGGGTTTCAACTTATGATGATATCTCGCCATTTTAGAAATATTGACCCCAAATTTTCAACATGGGGTTCTTGGGACCCCACCTCATGAACACTGTCACTGTCAGTTCATTACTTAGTCCAGAAAGGTGATTTCACAGTCACTGTGCGGAATCACCTTTTGGGACCACGTATGAAACAACAGTGCCACTGTTCATGAGATGGGGTCCCAAAAAGCCCATGGTGCAAATTTGGTGAAAATATTCCAAAAAATGACTGTGTTATGAATGTGCATTGCACAGTTTCTATGCACACTCGTATCTTTACCAATTTTTTATGTTGTCACTCCAGATTTTCAACATTACCATTTTTTCACACCACCTCATGAATAGTATAGCTGTAACTTTTCAAATCCTGCCAGAAATATTTTTTCGCACGTGTGGTGCAAAACAGCATTCCAGTTGCGCGGAATTACATTTTGACAGGGATTTGAAAGTTTTCTGTACTGGGTATGTTCAGTGAGGTGATAAGAAGGTTATGTTGAACATCTGGGGTGAAAATTATGTAAGATGGCACAGTTATGACTATTTGTTACAATTTCGCTACGTCTGCTCATAACTTAATGTGTACAGGTGCAGAGACCCCTGTGTTTCCACAGCTCCCACTGTGACATATGGATACTGATGTACTATCTGGATGGAGGGACAGACCCTGCGCTCCCACAGTAAAATGAGGATACTATTATGCTACCTCAATAAGTAAGGAAATTAGTTGCAAAACCTTCATTAATGCATCAATTAGGGTGAATACCATGGTAAGAAAAGTAGGGAAAGGAGGCATTTGGGTTTACAACTCTAATGCCCCACCCACAGGGTTCCCACCCTACCATCCATCCCCCACCCTCCACACACCAACAGGCATCGGGGTGCCATGAAATCATCAGGCCTAACTCTCACCCCATTCCATGTATAAACAAGCTTACACACTACAGTATAGGACAACGGTAAGAGTTAGGCCTGACAATTCAGTGGCACACCCCAATGCCTATTGGTGTGTGAAAGGTGAGGGATGGGGTGGGTGTAGGGTGGAACCCTGTGGTGGGGCATTAGGGTTATAAACCCTAATGCCTCATTTTCCTGCTTTTGTTGCTATGGTATTCACCCTAACTGATGCATTAACAATGTTTTTGCAACTAAGATATATATACCTATATATACTTTCTGTGTGCAGATGTATGTCTTCATAGCTATGTATGTACACATCTATATAGTGATACACACAGTCATATATTCCCCACTGTATCCCTTATTATGGGGACATCCCTCAGTGTACCCCTTAATCTAGCCCTGACTTGCATATGCCCCCCATGTGAGCAGTGCTTTACACACATTGACTGTGATGTACAGCCAGACATGGCCGCAGAGGGTTCTAGGCTATGGGCCTATGTATAGCTCCCCTGTGTACATACAACGGTGTTGGTATTTGTGCTCTGTGTTTGTATCTCCATGTTTGAGAATGTGTCCCACCCTCTAGATAGCGGTGTCCCTCATTACCCCTCATTCAGCACGTCTGTGTCCTTCATTGCAGTGATGCATAGGCAAGTGGTATGCACTGACTGTGCCTGCCAACATCCATTTCCTGCAGCATCCATCCTGTACTTCAATTCCAACCAACAGGGGGTTGCTGTGTACACACCCTGGCCTGCAGCTTCCAGCCTGTACTTCCATTCTGACCAACAGGGGGTTGCTGTGTGAACACCCTGGCCTGCAGCTTCCAGCCCATACTTCCATTTCAACCAACAGGGGGTTGCTGTGTGCACACCCTGGCCTGCAACTTTCAGCCCGTACTTCCATTTCAACCAACAGGGGGTTGCTGTGTACACACCCTGGCCTGCAGCTTCTAGCCTGTACTTCCATTCCGACCAACAGGGGGTTGCTGTGAGCTCCTTGCAATAGCGCCAGGCAAAGTACATGGGAGTGCATGCAAAGCGGGCCATAATGAGATGCAAATGTGACTATTTGCCCACGGATTGCCTGAGTAGGCTCATTTGCATAAGATCTTTGAATATTGCAAACTTTTGCCCCAGGCTAACTTGTTTGCACCGGGCTAATGTGTTAGTTCTGTGCAATCAAGTTAGCACCGGGCAAACCTCTCAAAAGTATAGCATGGTTCTGCAGTGTGTGGCCTGCATTGTTGTTTGCAGTTGTTGTGCAACACTTCATTGCTATCACACACATTGCCCACCAACTTCAGCTCTGCCTTACTAGCCACTAGCTGTTGTTGCATTTTGCACATCCCTGTTGCTATATTCAGAGCTGTCTTATTTCCCGGGCTATTTTAGCACTGCATCCCAGCCCTGTTTGCACTGCTTCCTTTGCATGTTATGTTCGGCAGGTTTAGCTCCTGGGCTATTCCTTTAAATATAGCTTGCTACTGATTCAGGACTAATTTACCATGCCATGCAGTGCTAATTTAGCCCCGGGGCTGTTTTGAATATCTGGCCCCCGATGTCACAGAAGCCACGAAATGTCATAGGAATCATCCTTAACACCTCGCTGTTTTTTGTTTTTTTCCTAATTCTATTTTTCTCCTTCCCTTCTTTAACTCCACCGAACTGTCTCCGGTGACCACCCTTCCAGGACTCTACTGCCCCACATAACCCCGACTGAACTCCTTTCCCCCCGGTACCGGGCATCCCCCAGGTCTACCCTCCAGGAAGGGCTGCCCCCACTCAGGGCACTCTTTCTTATCCCAGATTGAGACTGGGCCATGAGGAGGAGATGGGAAGGAGAGGCGGGTACCGATCTACAGGGTATGGTCCTTGGGTGGGAGTGCCATGCCTATCGGTGGTAGGAGGAGGTATTTTCTTGTTTACACCTGTGGAGTCTAGCTGCCGATGTACGTGCATGGTTCCCACCCTGGGCATACGCCCACAACGCTCTTTCTCGGCTACCCCCAGCCTCCACCTGAGGTCGCTTATTGAGCGGTCATTTTCCTAGCCCTCCTCAGATGCTCAATCTCCCCCCACCGCAACCCCGACCACCCAGGTCCGTTCCCGAACCTGGGGTGGGTCGTGGTGTAGTGTGGCATCCAGCGCTCAACCTTCAGCGCCACCGGGCCATTTTTATTTCATAAAATATAGATACTTTCTTTTATAAGCATTACAATGTTTTTACATCTTTCTTTATCTGAACAGAGAGTGAATCACAGAATGAACATGGCCATTCTTGCGTAAAAGCAACAAACAAGTAAGAAATGGATTTGATTTACCAGTTTTGGTTGCATTTTCAGTTACCTCAGATGTGGGTGCTCACACTGAAATTACTTTTCTTGACATATACATTGATAAATGATATATTTTCGATCTAAGTTGTGTCCCTGACAATCCTCTGGGATTCCTTTTTTCCGGTAAATGATGCAGTTATTATTAATCAACTGGCAAAGTACTTTTATATTAAGAGACAAAGGAAAAGTAAACTTTTCTTGTATCAGGGAGATGCTGCTTAACTAACAATTCTTAATGTAATTTCCAATTTTCTATGATTACTTACATCTATTCTGAGAGTTAATTTTAACAGTCATGATTAATGGTCGGCTTTGAGTTTACTGGGACTCTTTCTTATGTTTGAGAATCCATCATTTGAATTACATGCAGTTTCTGCATTAACTAATGCCTTGTCTTGGTGGGTCACCAATCACAGTAAGATATACTGGTTTCCCACAAAGTTGTTCAAATTTTGTGTCCCAGTTGGCGCTACCTTTATAGGATAAATCATTATCATTACTGTACTGATTTATATGTATTTATGACAGACATATCCCTCTACTTGATCTGAAGGTGTTTTGGCAAACACAGATAGTCTATGGGCCCAATTCTCAAAGCTCTGAATTCGACACAAGGTGCCTGCATCACACAACAATGGCGCAAGAGACACCTTGCATAAAAACTTGCAGATTTCATGATTCTCGAAGCCCCCCTGTGCCAAACCAGGACCCAGTGTGCCAGACCAGCCCTGTGCCAGGTCTACGCCAAGCTGCTGGGTGTGCCTGGGTGCTAGAGGGCTTGCAGCACATGCAAGCTGCCATATCCCCAACATCATGATTCTGTTAACCCTCCCACAGGGCACACTTCCAAGTACCAGAAGACCAGCCAGGGCTTATCTAACCATCCTTGCGCCATCCCGCGGAGCCCTCCCTGGGCAGGAGGGAACATGTGCCGCCGCCCCACAACAGCATGGTATGTGCACTAGTATTGTATTTGCCAAGTGCAAGCCAGAAAACATAAAAGTAGAAAAGAAATACATCTACAGCCCTTTGTGGTGCAGTGCCTGCAGTAGCCCCACATGGTGCCCAGCATGCAGGTGCCCCCAAGACACTGCCACTGCAGTGTCCCTTCAGATGCACTATTGTGGTGCTGGTATCACCCCTTCCATCACCCATCTGTGTGCCAGTAGTCCTCCCTATGCACTGCCCCATCCCCCATGACCCCGGCAGCCCCCGGTGGGTCCTTTTTCCTGGGTGCAGATGCTGCCCGGCCTCCTGCAGTTTGTGGCAAACCTCTTGGATGTGCCATCTGTTTGATGCATGGCCACATTTGCTGCAATCTCAGGACTTTGGCATCGAGACCCAACCCAATAAAGAATCAGGTGCAGGATCCCTGACCCACAGGCAATTGGTGCGAGTTGCGCTTGGCACAGCCTGCACCGCCTTTGAGAATCAGGCCCTATGATGTCTTGTTATTCAGCTATTTTAGTATATTAATGTTATGGATTATGGAACATGCTGTATTGTAGGTTTATATGTTTTTCATATTTATTGGTATTTTTTTATTATCATGTACAATTTTTAAGCTGTAATGGCATATTTTGCTGAACAATAAATATATCTGACTGACTGACTAACATATACAGCTGTGAAAAGTTATACTAAACGTTTTAAGAATCTCTGGCAGGACCAGACTAGTTTGTCAGGGTGATTTGCATATATATCCTGTGATGTTTTGCATTATGCGTGTGTGTGTGTAATTTTGTATTTCTTGGAAACCTGGCTTTGTTGCCAATACCCTTTTTGGCAGCCCTTGCCTCAGTGCTCTTGTACTGAGATTCTTTGTCTTTTTTACTCGCGTTCTAAGGCTCTGGTATGTAGGAGTTTGCTGTTAAGTACGAGTTTTAGAAACCAACAAAAAAAATGAAGTAAACTTATATTATTAATAAATAATCAGCAAATTTAAGCAGCCTACTAAAGACCCCAGCTTCCAGATCATTGATGACAATTTTTTATTTATTTAAAAATTTGGTAACCAGGAAAGGCACACTGAGCCAAGGCTTGTTTCCAGGTGCGACCCATGGAAAGGGTGCAGCGAGGGAGTAAAAAAATTATAAACATAGCAAAAATAACATCGACTAGATAGCATATAGCAAGGTAATAAAATCATATAGGTAGGAAATATTGCATACCTAAATTACATACAGTCATAAAGCTTTGCAAAATAGTCTTGGTGTGAACATAGTTGCAAAATGGAGTGGTACATACAATGGGCAGGAAGATCAAGTCATAGTAGAAAATGAAATAAAATAATTCACCCTGGAGTAGAAGCACAAGAAAATGGGTGGGGGGAGTAGCAGGAGTTAGTGCTTTCTAATGTTTTTGAGAGGTGAGGGTGGAGAGCTGGTGAAGGGGAGTGTGCAAGAAGAGGAGAGATTCAGGAACAAGATGAGTGAGTGCAAGAGGTAGGGAGGGATTCAATTATTTTCTAACATTAGTGGCACTAGCACTGATCCCTGAGGGACCCCACTGAGTAACCCTTGGCACTGACCCCAGTACCAGTCACTAAGGGACCAAGCTGAGTACCCCTTCGAACTTGCCCCAGCACTGTTCCCTGGGGTACCCTGCTGAGCACCCTCAGCACTGGCCCTAGCACCAATCTCTGAGGGACACAGCTGAGTACCCCTTGGCACTAACCCCAGCAGCAATCCCCAAGGGACCCCACTGAGTACCCCTGTCAGCACTGGCCACAACACTGATCCCTGAGAGACATCACTGAGTACTCCTCAGCACTGGTCCCAGCACTGATCCCTGAGGAACCCCACTGAGTATCCCATGGCACTGAGACCAGATCCAATCCCTAAGGGACCATGCTGAGTACCCCAGGAACTAGCACCAGCACAGATCCCTGAGGGACCCTGCTGAGTACCACTCAGCACTGGCCAAAGCACCAATCTCCAAGGGACCCAGCTGAGTATCCGTTGGCACTGACCGCAGCATCAGTTCCTGAAGGATCACACTGAGTACCCCTGTCAGCACTAGCCACAGCACTGATCCCTGAGGGATCCTGCTGAGTACCCCTCAGCTCTGGTCCCAGCATTGATCCCTGAGGGGCCCTACTGAGTACCCCTCAGCACTGTCCGCCGCACTGATTCCTAAGGTACTCTACTAAGTACCCCTGTCAGCACGGGCCCTGGTACTGATCCCTGAAGGACCTTACTGAGTACCCCTCAGTACTGGCCCAGCATGAATCCCTGAGGGTTCCCACTGAGTACCCGTCAGCACTGGCCCCAGCACCAATCCCTGAGGGTTCCCACTGAGTACCCCTCAGCACTGGCCCCAGCATCAATTCCTGAGGGACCCCATGAGTACCTCTCAGCACTGGCCCCAGTACCGATCCTTGAGGGACCCCACTGAGTACCCCTCAGGATTGGCCCAAACACTGATCCCTGAGGGACCCCATTGTGTACCCCTTGGCACAGAACCCAGCACTAGTCCCAAGGGGACCAAGCTAAGTGCCCCTTGAAACAGGCCCCAGCACTGATCTCTGGGGTACCCTGCTGAGCATTCCTCAGCACTGGCCCCAGTACTGATCTCTGAGGAACCCAGCAGAGTACCCCTTGGCACTGGCCCCAGCACCAATCCCTGAGGGACCCACTGAGTACCACAGTCAGCACTGGCCACAGCACTGATCCTTGAGGGACACCACTGAACACTCCTCAGCTCTGGTCCCAGCACTAATCCCTGAGGAACCCCACTGAGTACTCCTTGGCATTGGCCCCAGCACCAATCCCTGAGGGTCCCCGCTGAGTATCCTTCAGTACTGGCTCCTGCTCCCATCCCTGAGGGTCTCTGCTGAGTACTCCTCAGTACTAGCCCCAGCACCAATCCCTGAGGGTCCTCACTGAGTACCCCCTCAGTACTGGCCCCAGCACCAGTCCCTGAGGGTCACCACTGAGTACCCCTCAGTACTGTTCCCAGCACCAATCCCTGTGGGATCCCACTGAGTACCCCTCAGTACTCACCTCAGCATCAATCCCTGAGGGACCCTACTGAGTACCCCTTAGTACTGGCCCCAGCACCAGTCCCTGAGGGTTCCTGCTGAGTATCCCTCAGTACTGGCCCCAGCACCAATCCTTGTGGGACCCCACTGAGTACCCTTCAGTACTGGCCCCAGCTCCAATCCCTGTGGAACCCCACTGAGTACCAATTGGCACTGACCCCAGCACCAATCCCTGGGGGTCCCCACTGAGTACCCTTCGGTACAGGCTCCTGCTCCAATCCCTGAGGGTCTCCGCTGAGTACTCCTCAGTACTAGCCCCAGCACCAATCCCTGAGGGTCTACGCTGAGTACCCCTCAGAACTGGCCCCAGTACCAGTCCCTGAGGGCCACTGCTGAGTACTCCTCAGTACTGTCCCCAGCACAAATCCCTGTGGGACCCCACTGAGTACCCCTCAGTACTGGCCCCAGCACCAATCCCTGCTGAGTACTCCTCAGTACTGATCCCAGTACCAATCCCTGAGGGTCCCCGCTGAGTACCCCTCAGTACTAGCCCCAGCACCAGTCCCTAAGGGACCCCTCTGAGTACCCCTCAGTACTCACCCCAGCACCAGTCCCTGAGGGTTCCTGCTGAGTACCCCTCAGTACTGACCCCAGCACCAATCCTTGTGGGACTCCACTGAGTACCCTTCAGTACTGGCCCCAGCTCCAATCCCTGAGGGTCCCTGCTGAGTACCCCTCAGTACTGGCCACAGCACCAATCCTTGTGACATCTCACTGTGTACCCCTCGGCACAGCTGGCTCATCAGTGTGCAGTAACACTACTGCTCGTGATGCCAGAGACCTGGGTTTGGAAGCGAGCCTGAGTTGTCACAGGCCGCTGGAGGAAGGAGGATCGAGCTTCCCAGAGAACGCTCTCCTCCTCTGGGGAGGGAAATCCATGTGTTCTGCTGTAGTACTACCACCTGGGTGACCACAGATGGCAGTGCAAGTGAAGCCACAATGGGTGGGTGGGTGTCTCCTGACTGGGGACATCAGCATGCTCACGTGCCAGTGTCCACTGCTCTCCTAGCCTACAAGACAACTGGTGGTGGGGGGAATAAGAAAAAATGCCCCAGACTGCAGAATGAAGTCACCTCTCCTTAAAGGCCCCTCATCCACTCACTGGGCTCCCAACCCACACCCAAACTAAAACTCCTCCCAGGCTTGGGGGAGCTGGGGAGGCTCTTCTACAGGGGATAAACAGTGAGGCACTGCAGGGTTGGTAGGTAAATCCCTAGGACAGCAGGGTGACAGGGTAGGGAGAAAAGAGGCTGACAGGGCAAGCTGAGTGTCAAAGGGGCATAAAGTACAGTAAATAAAAAAAAAAGAGTACTCCCTCATCACTGGTCCCAGCACCGATCCCTGAGGGACCCCACTAGGTTCCCCTCAGTACTGGTCCCAGCACTGATCCCTGAAGGACCCCATTGAGTACCCCTCATCACTGGTCCCAGCACCAATCCCTGAAGGACCCTGCCAAGCACCCCTCAGTACTGGCCCCAGCACTGATCCCTGAGGGACCCTGCCGAGTACCCCTCAGTACTGGTCCCAGCACAGATCCCTGTGGGACCCTGTGGAGTACCCCTCAGTACTGGTCCTAGCACCAGTTCCTGAGGGACCCTGCCAAGTACCCCTCAGTACTAGCCCCAGCACTGATCCCTGAGGGACCCTGCTGAGTACCCCTCAGTACTGGCTCCAATACTGATCCCTGAGAGACCCTGCCGAGTACCCCTCAGTACTGGACCCATCACTAATCCCTGAGGGACCCTGCCGAGTACCCCTCAGTACTGGCCCGGGCACTGATCCCTGAGAGACTCTGCTAAGTGCCCCTCAGTACTGGTCCAAGCACTAATCCCTGAGAGGCCCTGCTGAGTACCCCTCAGTACTGGCCCCAGCACTGATGCTTGAGGTACCCCCACTGAGTACTCCTCATCACTGGTCCCAGCACCGATCCCTGAGGGGACCCCACTGTGTACCCCTCATCACTGGTCCCAGCACCGGTCCCTCAGGTACCCCACTGAATACCCCTCATCACTGGCCCCAGCACTGATCCCTGAGGGACCCCACTGAGTACCCTCATCACTGGTCCCAGTACCGATCCCTGAGGGACCCTGTCAAGTACCTCTCATCACTGTTCCCAGCACCAATCCCTGAAGGACCCTGCCAAGTATCCCTCAGCACAGACCCCAGCACTGATCCCTGAGGGACCCCACTGAGTACCCCTCAGCACTGGCCGCTGCACTGATCCCTGAGGGACTCCACTGAGTACACCTCTACGGTGGCCCCAAGACCAGTCCCTAAGAGATCCCACTGAGTACCCCTCTGCAGTGGCCCCAGCACTGATTCCTGAGGGACCCACTGAGTACCACACACCACTGGTCCCGGCATCGAACCCTGAGGGACCATACTGAATACCCTTCCGCACTGGCCCCAGCACTGATCCCTGAGGGTTCTCACTGAGTACCCATCTGCACTGACACCAGCACTGATTCCTCAGGGACCCATTGGGTAAACCTCTGCAGTGGCCTGTTACCCCAGCACCAGTCCCTGAGGGACTTTACTTTGTATCCCTCAGTACTCTCCTTACTCAAACTAGTACCCATCCACCATCGCACTCTGGTTCCTTCACTCAAACTAGTTAGCAGTCCTCCTTGTGTATGCCTTGTGTATACCTTGTGTATGCCTAGTGCATGTCTTGTGTATACCATGTGTATACCTCAAATCCTAGTATCCTCAAATTTACAGCACTGGAACATGTAACTTTTTTGAGAAGAAGGTGAGACTGAGTTAATAAACTATTACAAAAAAAACCTGCTGAATAGTCGCCCCCTTAACACTGGAATCCCTCAGAGCCTCAATGAAAAAAATAAATAATAAACCATTCCTCAAAAAATGACATTTTTCCTTTTCCCAAGATGATCCCAGTTAATGTATTATGCTCAGTACATGTGTGGTACCTCTGTTACTGTCTTTAATGTATGTTTGTCTGCTTTGCTATGAAATATAAAATTAGGGCAGTATCCAATCAATCTATATTTGTTGGTGTATTTAAGTTCCTCTTACTTAGGAACAACTCATAAAGTGTTTAAATAGTTAAATATATAACTTGTACAATTATTTTGACAAATATTTGGTTCGATGTCAGCTAAGTACATCTCTCTGCTTTTACGTACATGCGTTCTACTCCCTTCCCATATTTATCTTTCTGTCTCCCCCCACCACCATTTTTTATTTCTTCACTTTCTTTCTATTTCCACACACTTAGATGGACTTGGTCTTTAGATGCACTTCATAGAAGTAATTTTGTGAATAATTGAGATAATGTGCTTCATATGTTTGGAAACCTTTCTCAAATGTGAAACTGGATCACTGTGTTTTAAACAGCCAGGAGTTAAATACCTAGCTGAAACAGGTATGGGTACGCCCCCTTAGGAAGACATGCAGAGGTGAAAGTGCTAGGAGCAAGTGTGTCCTCATTACTTAGAACACGCAAAATAAATCTTTGATATATACAGTTACAGTTCCTGTGTTTATTGAGAAGCACCTGTGTGAAGATTATTTTTTTGTGTCAAAGTGACAGGATTATCCACCCTTATTTGCATCCCTGCTGACATTCTGTTGGTATCCTGTATACCTTGTGTATGCCTTCTGTGTGCCTTTTGTATAGAAACATAGAATTTGACAGCAGAAAAAAACACTTGGCCTCCTAATCTGCCCATTTTCCCCTTCCTACTGTTATACTGCAGACCCTACCTGATCTCCAGTTCTACCCCCTTGCCTTACCAGTAAGGTTCCCTTATGCCTATCCCATGCATTCTTGAACCCCACTACAGTTTTTGCCCCCACCACCTCTGCTGGGAGGCTGTTCCAGGCACCCACCACTCTTTCTGTGAAGAAGTGCTTCCTCACATCTCCTCTGAGACTACCCCCTCCAGCTTTATAGCATGACCCCTTGTTCTTGAGCACCTTTTCTTCTGAAAAATGCTTCCCTCTTGTACTTTATTTTATACCCATGAGCATACCTCTCAACCTTTTGTCCCCCAAATGTGGAACATTGCCTGTCAAAATGTGGAACAAATGGACAAAATGTGGAACACTTATTCAAATCTTTACCCAAGAAGCTCAAGACACTGTTAAAATGTTGCATTTATGTTCAGAAAGTCTGTTATTAATTGAATAATATATTTTTTGCATCATGTACTATGGATTTTTGCTTTGAAATGTTGACTTTGAATGTGGAACAAGTCCTCACAATGTGGAACAGGGAGCTTTTGGGAAGTAAAATGAGGAACGTTCCTCGTAATGTGGTACAGTTGAGAGATATGCCCATGAGGTATTTGAAAGTCTTTATCATATCCCCCTCCCCCTTCTTTCCTCCAGGGTGTATATTTATTTATTTATTTGTACATCAGTTTACAACCTTTGAGCCAGAGGCTCATTTCCAAAGGTGCCTTGTCACATTGAGGACAAATACATAACAGACTTTTAGTTACAGCATATGAGTTACATAGTTAGCAAACACATGTGATTACAACATTTAAACAGATAAGCCAGTTTAGTTACAATGGCACAATTCTTGCACCAAGGTAAAAGCAAAACAGCAGGATAATGGCAGTTCAATCTGCAATGGGTGAGGATTAAAAGAAGTGAGGTGTGGATGCCGCCCAGTGAGCATTGTCAGGGCACAGTGAGCTATGCCTCATTTATAGACAGGTGCAGCTACGCATATTAAATAGTTGGCCTCGAAGTGCGGTTTTGAAGTTGGAGATCGTGGGGGCATCAGAGATGGGGGCAGGGAGCGAGTTATACCAGGATGGAGCTCTATAGCAGAAGGACCTCTGTCCATGGGAGGTCCTGGATCTTGCGACCAGAAGAGTGGCCTTGCAGGAGGTTCATGTACAGATCAAGGGTTGGGCTTGGCGGAGGGAGGCTGTCAGCCCGGGTGGGGATAGCCCGAGAAGAGTTTTTTTTCGTTATTAGGCAGGTTTGGTATCGTAGACATTCGTCTAGATTCAGCAGTATTACCATGTCATAGAGCTGGCACGAATGCATGAGCCTGGGGACCCCAGTGATTATCCTGCATGCCTTATTTAGGATGAGGTGAATTTTATTGAGGGAGTCATGTCAGCAGCACCGTATACAGGTAGGCCATAGTCAACAAGGGATAGTATAGAGGATGTAATTGCTAGACGGAGGGCAGCGGCGTGGAGACAGTTTTTATAGCGGTATAAGATACCTAGCCGCACATTAGTGGCTGAGGCAAGTGCATCGATGTGGGCGTGGTAGGTGAGGGCTGAGTCAAAGGAGACCCCAAGATACTTGTAGGAGTGGACTTGCTCTAGTGGTTGTTTGGAGCAGGGGAGGATATGGAGTGGGAAGTTGCTGGGTTTGTTTTGGGGGTGGGCAAAGAGCATTGTTTTTGTTTTTTTGAGATTAATGACCAGTCTGTGCTCTTTAAACCAGGTTTCGGCATCATTACAGGATAGTTGTAGGGAGTCCTGGAGGAAGATGGAGTTACGATGGGTGGCAAAGATGACAGCATCATCTGCATACAGCAGAATTTTACCAGTGCATGCACTGGGCAGAGTGTTAAGGTAGAGTGAGAAGAGTAGGGGTCCCAGAATGGAGCCCTGAGGAACCCCTGAGTGAATGGGACAAGTTTTGGAAAGTGTCCCATTAATTCTGACACATTGGGAGTGGGCAGATAGGTAGCTAGAGCACCAGGTGAGAGGCCCAGTAGAGAAGCCAGTGTGGCAGAGGGCATCCAGCAGAAGGGGGTGGGAGACAGTGTTGAAAGCCTTTGAGAGGTCAACGAACACTGCCCTGGCTAGGGAGCCAGAGTCCAGAGAGGAATGTAGGAAATTTGAAAACTCAACTAGTGCGGTGCCGGTACTGTGTCCTCCGTGGAAACCATGCTGTTCAGGGCAAGGGATGTTGTGTTTGATCAGGTATTCAGTGATTTGCGTGGCAACCAGTTTTTCTAGGGTTTTGGAGAGAGGTGGGGGGATGGAGATAGGTCAGTAATTCCCGGCAGAGAACCTGTCACCACCTTTGTGTATGGGAGTAACAATGGCAGTTTTCCATGCAGATGGGAATTGCCCCAGGCAGAGGGATTTGTTGAGAAGGCTGGTGAGTGGGGCAAGGACCTGATCGAGTACCAGACGGAGAATGCTGGGGTCCAGGGAGTCGTCGCCGGGCCTATTGCTCTTTAACACTTTGACCAGGTGAGGTCTGGCTTCCTGGGCAGTTACCCTACGTAGGTAGAAGCTAGGGCATTGGAGGACTGGGGCAAGTAGGGGGGTGGCGGGTCAAAGAAATTACTGGGGAGGACAGAGCTAAGGTCCATAAAGGATGTGTTAAGGTAGTTTGCAATGTTTGCTGGGTCAGTAACGGTTTTGCTGTCAATGGTGATCTGGGATGGGGAGCGTACACCCCCATTTAATTGTTTGACATTGTCCCAGAAAGTTCGGGCACAGCCCCAGGAGGAGGTGAGAGTGGCCTGGTAGTGGTCGGCCTTGGCTTTTCGGATGGCCCAAGTGCACTTATTCTGCACAGCATTGTAGGTCTGTCTGTCAGCCATCTGGCCTGTTTCTATGGCAAGGTGCCATAGGTTATCCCTAAGCCTGAGCAATTGTAATAGGGCAGGAGTAACCCAGGGCGCATTATGTTTTTTGGTTCGGACAGCCGTGAAGGGTGCGAAGAGGTCGCAGGCTTTGTTAAAGGTTTGGGAAAAGAAGGCAAGGGCAGTATCTATGTCAGGAGCATGGTGAATGGGGGACCAGTTTATCTGGGCAAGAAATTGTTAGAGGTTTTTCCACCCACCTGGTCTGAAGCACCAGTGGAGTGTGGGCTGGGCTGTGAGTCGGGGCGAGGGGGTCACCCAGCAGAATAGGATAGGGGAATGGTCACTGAGTGGCAGGGAGGATCTGGATATCCAGGATTTTTTGGGGGCGGTTGGTGATGATAACATCTAGGAGGGTGCTGGTACCTCTCTTTGGGTTTACTCTTGTGGGTTGGGAAATGAGTTGTGTCAGATCAATGGCTGCGAAGGAGTCCTGGGTGGTAGAGGAGGCGGCGCAGAGCCAGTTCACGTTCAGGTCCCCCACAAGGACTTGTTCTGCCTTGTGAGGAAGGGTGGCAAGATAATCAGTTAAGGATAACAGTGCCAGGTTTTGGTTCTTTGGGGGAATGTAGGCAGAGGTGAAATATAGGGGGCCCCTGGAGGGGTCCGGAGTAAGTTTAAGGGTAAGAGCCTGTGCCTCGTTTGCAAGAGCCGGGGCAGGGAGTGCTTGACCAGTGAGTGTATCCCTGGTATAGATTGCACAGCCACCCCCACGTTTGCCTACATGATCCTCCCGGTATAGGGTGTAGCCTGGGAGGGAGACAAAGGAGTCAGGGGTGGACTTTGATAGCCAGGTTTCCACCAGCTCCTTCAGTCTTTCCTCATAGAATTTTTTTTTATGCAGACCTGCATCATTTTTGTTTCCCTCCTCTGGACCACCTCCACTCTGTCTATGTCCTTCTGGAGATGAGATTTCAAGAACTGGACACAGTACTCTAGGTGAGGTCTCACCAGTGCTCTAAACAGAAGTAACAACACCTCTCTCTTTCTGCTGGTGATAGCTCTTCCTATGCATCCCAGCATCCCACTAGCTCTCCCAACTGCCTTGTCACACTGCCTGGTCATCTTTAGGTCATCAGATATGATTACCCCCAGGTCTCTTTCCTGCTTGGTGGTCGTCAATACTGCTTCCCCCATTTTGTACTCCACCCCTGGGTTTCTGTGCCCTAAGTGCATGATTTTGCACTTTTTTGCATTGAAAGTTAGCTGCAATACCCTTGCTCACTACTCTAACTTTCCTAGATTACTACTCACTTTTTCCACCCCTCCTGGAGTGCCTAGCCTATTGCAGATTTTAGTATCATCCACAAAAAGGCATACCTTCCCATCCAGTCCTTCTGCAATGTCACTAATAAAACCATTAAAGAGGACCAGCCCCAGTACTGATCCCTGTGGCAACCTGCTGGTCACTGTTCCCTCCTCAGAGCAGACTCCGTTTACCATCACCCTCTGATGCCTATCCCTTAACCAATTACTTACCCAGTTTACCACCTTTGGACCCACTCCTAGGCTGCCCAGCTTGCTTACAAGTTTCCTATGTAGAACAGTGTCAAAGGCGTTACTGAGATCTAGGTAGGCCACTTCCACCACACTTCCACCACTCCACCTGATCCAATTCCCTGGTCACCCAGTCAAAGAAATCTATCAGATTTGTTTGACATGAGCTCCCTCTTGTGAAGTCTAGCTGCCTCAGATCTTGTAAGCCACTGGATTCAATATATTCCACAATCCTTTCCTTGAGTAGTGATTCCATTAATTTCCCCACCACTGAAGTCAGGCTGACTGGCCTGTAGTTGCCAGCCTTCTCCCTGCTACCACTCTTGTGAAGTGGGACTACATCTGCCCTCCTCCAGTCCTCCAGAACCCCTCCCATCTCCAGTTAGTGGTTGAATAGGACTTTTAGAGGTGTTTCCAGTACCTCCCGGAGCTCCCTCAGCATCCTTGGATGCACCCCATCTGGCCCCATTGTCTTGTCCACTTTCAATTTGCAAGTTTCTTCAGGACTGTCTCCACTGAATATGGACTGGTGTCCACCTCCCTCCCTTCGATGCTCCTGTTGCTTTTCCATGGCCCCTCACCTTCCCCTTCCTCTGTGAATACCGAAAAAAAGTATTTGTTCAGGATGTCTACTTTTTCCTGGTCCCCCTCCACCCAATACCCCCTTCCCTTCTTAGCCATACAATCCCTCCCCCAGACTTCCTTTTTTCACTAATATACCTGAAAAATGTCTTGTCCCCTTTCATTACTGCCTGAGCTATTCTCTCCTCCATTTGCACCTTTGCACTCCTTAGTCCTTACTGCTTTCCATGCCACCGTCTGTTTCTCCTGATACACCTCCCTATCCTTCTCCCTGTGTGTCTTCTTATACCTCCTGAATGCTAACTTTTTGCCCTTACCTTCCCAGCCACCTCTTTTGAGAACCATAGTGGTCTCTTTTTCTCTTGCTTTTGCTCACTTGCCTGATGCAGAGGTTTGTTACCATCACTATAGCCCCTTTAGCTTCGCCCACTGTTCCTCCACACACCCCAATTCCTGCCCCCCAGCAGGGCATCCATGAGGCATTCACCCATCTTTTAAAATCAGCCTCCTGAAGTCCAGGAACCTCATCCTTGTGTGGCTCAGTTCTTCCACAGTTCTTATATTGAACCACACTGCACAGTGATTACTGGTCCTCAGGTGGCCTCCCACCATGATGTCTACAACCCTATCCCCATTAGAGAGTACTAGATCCAGTATTACCCCATCATGAGTGGATTCCCTTACTAGTTGACTGAGGAATGCCCCCCTGCAGGGAGTTCAGGATGTCCCTGCACATAGCTGAGGTTGTGGCTGAGAGGCTCCAGTCTACATCCAGCAGATTGAAGTCCCCACCGACAGCATCTCCCCCTTATTTGCTGTCTTTTGGATGGCTTCCACCAGAACTTTATCCAGCTCCCTCTCCGCCATGATGGAGGTCTGTAGATCACACCATACCATCTGTATACCATGGCCCAGATATTCAAAAGGGTTGTGCATGGTGCAACAGTGATGCACCATGCGCAACCCACTGATGCACCCCGGCACGATATTCAAAAGGGAAAATTGCGTGGCACAAATCCTGATGCACCGGAGCACATCAGTAATGTATGCAGGTGCAGGTAGGGGAAGGGGCGTGCCCATGCATACCCTGCACAGCCCGATATTCAGCCTGGGATGTGCAGAGCCATGTATGCGCAACCCCTACCTTCTCCAGCACAAAGTTGATCCAAAAAAAAAAAAGGAACAACGGATGACCACCCACAGGTGAGCTGCTGCATTGCAGGGTGCAACACGGCAGCTGCCACCTGTGGGTGGCCACCCGAGCTCCAGCTGCACCTGTCGACGCCCCCCCCATGCCCGATCGCGGGCATCTGTAAAATAAAAAGAAGAATTCCGTCCAATATCCCTGGTGGTCCAGTGGACCGCTGTCTGCCCGATCACGGGCATTTGTAATAAAAGAAAGAAATAATACCAATATCCCTGGTGGTCTAGCGGTACCCCCACCCGCCCACTGAGCCCCACTGCCCCTACCCCCAGTCAGCCAGCGAGCGGCAGCACCCACCCACCTGCCACCCCGCCTGCTGACTGACACTGTTGGAAGGGCTGTACGCCCATTGGTCTACATGGTGAGCCAATGGACGTGCAGCCCGTACCATACTACACATTCCAGATATGTGAATGAATCATTGGGGATGGGCACACCTGTATGCAAATGGGGCCATAATGACATGCAAATGGCCCCATTTGCGCCTTGCATACATTATGGCTCTATTTGCATGTCAAGTTTTGAATATCGCGTTACTGTGCATAGTGCAATGGAACTTGCACTAAGCGCATCCCATGCTCCTCTGGCCACTTGCGGCTGGTGCAGTGCCACTGCTGTCACACACTACAGGTAGCCAGGGGTGTGATATTCAATGATTCTGTGCCATGGCACGGCTTCATTGAATATCGCCCAGTCCACACCCCTGCGCAGCCAAGTTACGCTGCGCCCAAGCTTGCGCCACAGCCTGGCGCAGTTTGAATATCTGGGCCCATGTGTATATCTCGTTTAAACCTTGTGTGTACCTTGTGTATCCCCCTGTGTATGCCATAAGTACACCTTGTATGCCTTGTGTATGTCTTGCATATACCTTGTGTATACCTTGTTTGTACCTTGCGTGTACTTTGTGTATGCCTTGGGTATACCTTGTGTATGCCTTGTGTATACCTTGTGTATATCCTGTGTATGCCTTGTGTATACCTTGTGTATACCCTGCATATGCCATGCATATGCCTTGTGTATACCCTGTGTAGCCCAGGTGTATGCCTTGCATATGTCTTGCATATATCTTGCTTATTTTTTTTATTTATTTATTTAGGTCTTGGATTAACACCTTTGGGAGGATGCTCATTAAATAGGTTCCACATCTGTTGACAAGCAACAGTAGAGTAAAAACAGATGAGACATTATACATAGTTGGTACAGATAATTACAAATACAGTAATGCAATAGGCTAGAGGCAGCTGAGGCATTGTACAATGTATGCCATCATCAGTAATTGGAATCACAATGCTAAATTGAACACATAGGGAGTGGCAGTTGAAAATGACAGCGAGGAGACGTGAAGGGGAGGGAGAGGGGAGTGGGAGAGGGGAGGCACAGCATGGGGGGTGATATAGTAGAGGTGCCCAAGAGCATAGGCAGGGTGAGGATCAGGAAAGTGCTGAGGTTGGGCTGCACCAACTGAGGACAGTTGGCAGAGAAGGTTAAGTGCTGGCAGGTGATTACTGATATGGGAGGGGACCTAGTGGAAGCAAACACAGTTGCCAGTTGTAACAAGGTGTTGATGAAGTTTGCATTTGAAAGAACCAATTGTTGCAGCAACGGTAATGTCTGATGTCAGAGAGTTGGTCCAGAGGAGGATGTGGTGAAAAAACGAATGTTGGGGCATGGCAGTATGGCATCTAGGAACATCGAAGACTTGACTGGTAGAGCTTCTGGTCTGATGAGCATTCAAATGCAGGGTTAGTAGGTTCTGGACCCCCAGTGATAGCAAATTTAGAGAGACATTTTTGGAGAGGAGGCAGGTTTGGTACCTGATTCTACCATTCAGTTGGAGCCAGCCTGCCTGGGTACAAAGATTGCAAGTGTGCGTGAGTCTTGCAGAGCCTGTAAGAAGATGGCAAGCCTTGTTTAAAGCAAGAGAGATGCGGTGGAGGGCCTTGTCAGTTGCTGACCCATATATAACCAGATCGTAGTCAATAAGAGAGACAACTGAACTGTTGATGACCAGGTTCAGTGCTTTGTGTGTGAGATTGTGTTTTTGACATTAGAGTATCCCGATTCTTGTATTAATCACCCTTGCAATATTATCTATATGTTGGGCATAGGACAGGGGGGAGTCAGTTGTGATGCCCAGGTACTTGAAGTGCTGAACGAGTTCAAGTGAGGCCCCGCTGTCATTCTTGATTGCTAGGGGAAGGCCTCGTGTTTGCTTAGGGAGCTGGAGTACAACATGGTCTTAGTTTTTTTCTAGTTCATAACGAGTCTGTGCTCCTTGAACCATTTTTCTGTGGATTCAAACTCTCTTTAAAGATCCTACTCTAGGAGCTCAGGGTGAGGGTTGCTAGTGAATATAACCACGTCACCCAACCAGGACAGGAGACCGTGAGTTTATTTAGGAATAAACTGAACAGCTTATGCCTTGTGTTTACCTTATGTATAGCTTGCGTATATGTTGTATGTGCCTTGTGTACACCTTGCATATACTTTGTGTATGCCTTGTGTATACCTTATGTATACCTTGTATATGCCTTCCATTTCTATATACCTTGTGTGTGTGCCTTGTGTATACCTTGGGTGTACCTAATGTATGCCTTGTGTATGCCATGTGTATACCATGCATATGCCTTGTGTATACCTTGAGTATGTCTTGTGTGTGCCTTGTGTATACCTTGTGTATGCCCTGAGTACACCTTATGTATGCCATGTGTATACCTTGGCCCGGATATTCAAACTGCGCCACAAAGTAGTGCAATAGCAGGAGCAAGCGCAAGTTCAGTGTGCCTATGCTCAACAAGTGCGATATTCAAACACTGCGCAGGCCAAGATGCACTTGCGTCACACTACTGAATATCACACCAACTGCACTATGGCACAATCAGGGATGTGCAGTGGTGCAGGTCTGATGCGCAGTAGCACAAACAAGGATGCGCAGTGGAGCAGGGTACCAGCGCATGAGCACAACCAGGGATGCGCAGGGACAGGATGTAGTGGTCCACCACCCATGGAAGATATGGGCAGAGGAGCACGCAGCAGAACAGACATCACCCCCCCACACCCCATGAACCACGCAACCTGAGGAGAGCTGGAGGAACCACCGGCCCATGGATATCAGCAACAATCCCACAGCCATGGTGCCCCAGCAAACCCCCTGGCAAGCTGTGACCAGCACACAAGGAGGTCCAGCCACCCTGTGCTACACCATCCCACCAATGCAGAGCACACCCTGCACAGTGATCTCCAGACACCCTGCCCAGGAGCAGCGCCAAACAGTGCATGACACCCCATGCATGCCAGCACCCCCACTGTGACAATGCAACCCTGTGCACCATGGAGCCATGCAAGGCAGCCCCACTGTGAGCATCCTGCAGTGGGCAGCAGCAGCCACCGATGCAACAACTGCAGACACAGTGCCACCCTGTATGGCCCCCGAGGTACAGCTGAGAGACTGACCCTGCTTCGGCACACGAGATACCCCACATGCGACAGGACCTGCCCTGGACCCCACCACCAGCAGTACAGCACCCTGCACACCCTCCCAAGGACACACCCTGTCCCATCACTGGCCCCAACAGCCAACACAGATGCCCACAGTGGTGCATGGAAGCATGCACCACATAGGATGCAACACAGTGCACGGACAAACACCCACCCATGCCCAAGGGGACATCAACACAGGGACACAGTAGTGGGGTAACAAACCCACTGGCATGCAGCCACAGCAGCCATGTACCCATGGCTAGCACCCCTCCACGGCACAGGTGTACCAGCCACCCTGCGCATGCACCATGAATCCATACGCCACCAGCATGTGACCAGAGCACAAGTGACAGACAGTGGAGCACATCCCCTGCAACAGACACAAGTGACAGCATGGAGGGAGGACAACAACAGCAGAGGCCATAGTGCCACCCGAGGCAGACGTGCACCATACCGGTGATAGGAGGCAACCAGGCATTGTGCCAGGTACAGGGGTTGTCCAGCATGGACAGCCACCACTGACATGCCAGCAGACCATGCATAGCACAGACATGCAAGGGTGTCAGCTGCACAGGCCATGGACAGTCTGACAGGGGTGCCATGGAAACAGTGTATGCACTGTGGACCACTGCACACAGGCGTCCAGTGCACAGAGCACAACACACAAACCACAGACAGTGACCAATTCCCCCACCCACACCATAGGCGGTTCCCTGCCAGACACACACACACGGCCTTGCCTGCACCACCCCTGACGCCATGTACACCACTGCAGCCGAGCACCTGTAGCCCTC
This sequence comes from Neoceratodus forsteri, assembly GCA_016271365.2. Taxonomy (NCBI): domain Eukaryota; kingdom Metazoa; phylum Chordata; order Ceratodontiformes; family Ceratodontidae; genus Neoceratodus; species Neoceratodus forsteri. The sequence continues at coordinate 285,989,588 of JADMNL010000025.1, forward strand.
TGCAAATCAGAGACCACCACAGTTGTCATAACAAAACGCATGTATTCAAAAGAGGTAACAAACAACTATGTATAAGTATTTACAAGAGGGAGGAAGGGCCACATACCAGGTGGGGACGGGCATTGGGCAGGGGTGAACAAATGGGAGAGGGAAGAAGGGGTGTGAGGGTGGGTCCGGGGTGTAAGTTGGGTCCGGGGGCATGGAGGGCCTATTGGCTGCCCTGCTCTCCACTCCTTTGGCACCTATGTGTCCTTCTCCTTCTGACCCCGTGCCTTTCCAGTCTCTCAAGGATTGCAAGGGACACCCTTGCCAGCTGCAGCAGCTCCTGCATGCCTCTCTCCAAGGCCATCCAGTGATGTCCACCTAGGACAAGGGAGTAGAGTCAATACATGTGATTGTCCATCCCCCTGCAGCCCGCCTATTGTGCATGGCATACAGCCATGGGCCACGCCCCTGTGACGGTGTGCGACCACCCACAGTGACCATGTCCACAAGACCTGCCTACCCAGGCGCACACAGCCATGCAGACCACTGCACACACCCACTGCCCAAGTCCCACACAGCACCACCATGGCCATACAGTGACAAGGCTATGCGGTGCGAAGGCAGTGGCACGGCCATGTACCCAGTGCACGTCTGGACCACAAGCGACGCACACCCACACATGCGGTGCCACAGAACAGTGCTGAGTGTACCATGTGGCATGAACATCGGTGGTGTCAAGGGCTGGTGGCCATGCCCCGCTGCCTACCCCTCAACACAGCATGCACAGAAGTTCCTGGAAGAAAGGCACTCACCTGCATCTGCAGCAGCTGGGTGCTGCTGCACTATGGGCCCTCCACCTCGTCCCTGTTGCCAGGCAGTATCATGTTCCTGCTGTGCATGCATCTCACGGGCACGGCGTCTCTCCCAGGGCCTAGGGTGCAAACACGGAGAGGGGAACATCAGTACAAACCAGTAGCAAAGACCCCCCCAGTGTTTGTGATCCAGCACAGCCCAGCCACGCCGCAACCCCACCACCACCCACACTGGATGGCGCCCACCCCCCTGTGTGGTGGACACATGCACACCATGATACCTGGACGGACAGACGCTACCAGTGTATGGATGGAGCACCTACCTGGACGTGGCACTGCACCTCGCCTGGCATGTGCCCATAGACGGGCAAGCCTGTCTGGGTCCCTCCGCTGGAGGTCCCCATAATGGTGGCGACACTGCTCCATGCTGCGGGTGATCCCAGTGGCCTCCTCCAGTGCCTCTGCCACCTCCTCCCACACAGCACTTCTGGGCCTCTCTAAAGGGTCTTCTCAAACAGGGCCCCAGCATGGGGCTCAACAATGGCCATGAGATTGGCCAGTTCAAGCTGGTTCCACATTGCTGCTCTCCTGCGTGCCATCTTTCGTGCAGCCAGGATCACAAAATGACACTCTGTATTGCACATCCCCCACGTGCAGATGCTGCATGGTACAGCCCTGCCATTCCTCATTGCGCTGTCACTGAACAGCGCAACTGGGGTGCTCCCATGCAGATGCATGGCACCTAGGGGGCAAAGGTCGACCACAGGGTCAAGGGTCTGTTGTGCATGGACCATCACAGAACTATTGGGACTCTCTGCGTGTAGTGTGGTAGGGTGCCTGTGTGTGATGCCCTGCAGTGGCCTACTGCGCTGTGGCACCATGGCGCCTATGGCGCTGCAGGACACGAGCGCCACATGCGTGAACAGTGCACTAGCACCACTGGCACAGTGGTGGACATGTCCTGCACTGCCTCCCATGCTCAGCACATCATCAGCATGGCAGGCATCGGCGTCAGCACCCCGGGCATGCATCGTGTGGTTCCTACTGCGCACGTCACAGAGCTGCGCCTTTGCCTGAGCACGCTCAACACAATTGCGCAAGCTGCAACAGTGCGATTTTCAGCAAGCATATGCAAATCAGCTCATCAGCAATTCCATGGCACAGCCACTGCATTAGCATCCTCTTAAAGTTGCACCTCGCCTCATTTGCATGCCTTGCGCTATATAAATGTGACATGGGGCTGCAGAGGACATTGTTTGGTATAGCAGTCTATTGTGGTGGATTGCATGCTGTTTGGAAGTGTGGATTGTGGTGTGTGAGAGATGCATGGGACTGCACATTCAAAGGTAACACCTGTCATTCCCACAGGCTCTATGATGACCGAACGTGAGGAGGAGGAGGAGCAGAGATGTGGGAGACAGAGGAGGCCCAATTTCACCCAGCAGAATCAGATGCCCTGTTCAAGGCCTACCTCGACAGGGAACTGCTGCTCAGTGGACAGCAGGGAACACCGCAGGCCCATGCTGCAGCATGGGATGAGGTAGCACGTGCCGTCAACCAGCATGGCAGCCACCAGCGGTCCGTGCAGGAGTGCAAAAAGAAGGTCAGCACGGACAAGAGGAGGATCAAGGATAAGGTGGCTGCCATCAGGGCAGCATGTGCTGCAACCGGTGATGGACAGCCGGATGTGCCACACCTGATGCCAGAGGAGGAGCGGGTGGCTGGCAGCATGCGGCATTGTGCCCTAGGGAGCATTCCAGATGGTGGCTTCCAGGCGGGTGGCAGTCCGTCACTGCATGGTAGGTCTTGTGCTGTCACTGTGTGGGGGGTGCGGGGAATTCCACAGGGTAGGTCAGAGACATTAACGCTACTGTGTTCCCTTACAGCTCCTGAGCATCTACATGGGTCAGCGGTGGTGAGTGTGTCCACTGAGGGCAATACCCTGGACATGGAGGAGTGCCTATTCACCTCCATAGGTGTCCGAGGGTCAGGACCACAGCATACCCAACTGTCTGTCTGGACTGAAGATGGTGGTGCTGGTGCAGAGGAGGCCCTGCCTGTGTCCCAGTGTGACAGCGGCCATGGATGCCAGCATGCTGTGACATGGACTGGTGCCGGATCCGGCACCGATGATGATGGATCAAACATCCTGGACAGTAATACGTGTGGGCCGCAGGATGGTCCCACAGCAGGAAACAGCATGGGTGTAGCCGTGGATGGTGCCACCGTGGAGGTCTGCGTGACATCACAGTCCCAGCCTGTGACTGTATGCACCACTGGGGCAGCACTGGTGTGCGTCCAGGCCAGTGGGGCTGTTGCGGCCGCTGTGGAGGCACCGTAGAGCCCTGGTGATCAGCAGCTGGAGGGGCAGTGTCAGCAGTCAGCCAATGGCTACGGGGGGGACAGTGTCAGGGGCAGCGTCAGTGCACCGTGTATGGACGTGCCCCAGCATGGCTCTGGTGTGCAGCGCCCATTATCAGGGGTGATGCCCAGCATGGCTGGGAACACCATGAGGGACAGCATGCCGATCCAGCAGATGACCTCTTTGATGAGCACAGCCGCCTACTCCAGGCTTCCATGAATCAGCAGTTGTGGCTTGTGAGTGCAGTGGATGTACTCAGTGTGGTTCTGCACCAGGCAGAGGAGCGGTGCAGCAGAGACCACGGTCTGCTCCTGGCAGAGATGGCCCGGTAGCGGGAGGATGTGACCGCTGCCATTGACAGGCAGACACATGCATTCACAGCTATCATGGCCACATTGGGCACCCAGTTTGTTGCCCATGTGCCGCAGACACTGCGCACTGTCATATCCACCCCCCATTCCCGGCGTTGTGTGACACCTTCCATGTTGACACTGGGTTTGGCTGTGGACATGTTCGGTGAGCTGCAGACCCCTGCTCGAACACGGTCACATTCCCACAGTGGCACCCCTGGGGCACCGTCGGTGCCACCTCATGAGGCCAATGGTCAGCCTGGCATGGCTGGCAGGTCTCGGCGGAGCCGCCGATGCATCCATTGCGCTCGTGGCACTGTGCTGCATGACTGACCTGTCTCCCACCACGGCTATCGTCTGCTGCTGCCCTGTGTGCAGTGTGTTAATATAATAATAACATTTATTTAGTTAAGCGCCTTTCAAATTTTCAAGGCGCTGTACATAAAGCATAAGAACACCAGCATATCAATGCATACAATAAAACAATACAACAAATATAACGGATTAAAATAACCAATTACGGTATAACAGGGAATGCCTTATCCCATAGAAAGGACTTTAAGGTCCTTTTAAAAACTTTCCACCATTGTACTCTCTCGGAGCTGATGGGGCAGAGAATTCCAGAGGGAAGGAGCTGCGAAACCAAAGGCACGGGCTCCAGAGGACTTCAAATTTACCCTCAGAATCTCCAGCAACCCCTCGTCAGCCGAGCAAAGTTGTCTCAGAGGGGTGTAGGGCACCAGAAGCTCTTTCAAGTAGTCAGGACCAAGCCCGTGTAGGACTTTGTAGGTCAAAAGACCCACTTTAAAGGTGATCCGCCACTGTATTGGCAGCCAGTGCAGAGTGCGCAGCACTGGGGTAATATGAGACCTTCTTGAAGCCCCAGTCAACAAACGTGCTGCTGCATTCTGCACTAGCTGCAAGCGGTGGATATCAACCCCAGCAAGCCCTAGGTACTGGGAGTTACAGTAATCAAGACGAGATGTCACAAAGGCGTGGACCAAAACCGGCAAGTCATCAGGTGGAACCAGGTGCCTAATCCTGGTGATGTTTCTAAGATGAAAAAATGCAGTCCTAACAACTGCAGACACCTGATAACGAAGGGTCAGACCAGTGTCAAGCTCCACACCCAGGTTACGCACCCATTCAAAGGTAGGGATCTGGTCCACCCCTAGAATTAATCCAGAGGGGGACCCCACCCCTAAACCCTCAACCCTGCGACCGGGGTCCACCACCATAACCTCAGTCTTTCCCGGATTTAACTTCAAACCACTGGTATTCATCCAGTCTTGGATATCTGTGAGGCAGTTATTCAGCACCGAGATAACACTAGCCTGGTCAGGTGCAAAAGACAGGTAGAGCTGGGTATCATCAGCATAGCAGTGAAACCTCAGCTCATACCGTCTTACAATGTCTCCGAGGGGTAGCATATATACTGTGAATAACATGGGGGAAAGCACCGAACCCTGAGGTACCCCACAAGGCAGAGAGAAGGCCCCGGATGAATGTAATCCCGAGACCACTCTCTGCGTTCTCCCCTCGAGGTAAGATGAAAACCATCTGAGGACCACACCTGAAAGTCTGCAAATGGACCCCAGACGTTCGAGCAAAACCTCATGATCCACAGTATCAAAAGCGATGACAGATCAAGGAGAACCAAAATAGAGCGGTGTCTCTGATCTCTCGCCATCAGGAGATCATTGAGCACCCGAACCAGAGCAGTCTCAGTGCTATGCCTCTTACGAAAACCAGACTAGAGAGGTTCATATAAACTATGGATGGTCAAATGGTTATCCAATTGAGCCACCACAACTTTTTCAATAACCTTCCCCACAAAAGGGAGGTTAGAGATCGGGTGGTAGTTTGCTAGGTCATCCGGGTCTAAGGAAGCTTTCTTCAGAAGGGGAGTCACCACCCCTTCCTTCAGAGAGCTAGGGAAAACTCCCGTCTCTAAAGAGCACCGGATAATCCGAGCAAGGACCGGGCCGATAGACTCACTACAACCCATAATCATGGAAGTAGGACCCGGATCCAAACTACAGAATGTTGGGCGCATCTCACGGACAATCCTCATAGTGCCTACGAAATCCGGTAGATTAAAGGAACTCCAGGAAACTCCAGGCTCTACGACAAAACATTGATCAACTGCAACAACCTTAGAGTGGGGTCGGGGACACTGCCTCCAAATGTCTTCCACCTTCTTCGCAAAGAATCGAGCGATCTCCTAGCAATCATTCTGCGTGAAAACTCAATGGATCTGCTGACAGATGGGGTTGCACAGTCTGTCGACAGTTCTGAAGAGCTGAGCCGGTTAATTCCGGGTGGCAGAAATTTCCCTGGACAGGAATTCTGCCTTCTTATGGGAAATTTCTGTTTGGTAGAGCTTATAATGCTCTAGCAAAATAAGATGGTCGGCCTCAGAGGCAGTCTTCCTCAATGACGCTCCAACCTATGCCCCAACCTCCACAACCCTCTCAGCGCCCCATCAAACCAAGGGGCAACGGGACGGCGTGGGAGGGGGCGAATACGGGTTGGTGCAATCTGATCAAGAGCAGCCGAGATGGCCCCATTATAGGCCACCACCAGCTGCTCAGGATCGGAGCACAATTCATCAAATAACGAGAGGTCAATAACCGCCATCAGGTCTTCAGGGACGACGTCCCACAATGGGCAGTACTTGACCAACTCCACAGGGGCCGACCTACCCAGGGGGTCCTCAAAATTGAACCCAAATGAGTAATGATCAGACCAACCGACTGGTTCCACCACCAGATTGGACGCCTCAATCCCCAGGAGGAAAACCAGATCAAGAGAGTGACCTCCTTTGTGAGTAGCTGTGGAAACAACCTGTGTGAAGCCCAGTGATGTCATCACCTGGAGGAAATGTTGACCAAAAAGCGAAGATTCGTCATCAACCCATGCATTGAAATCGCCCAGCACCATCAATCTGGGCAATTCCAACTCCATTTTGGTGGCAAAATCTGCTATTTCCTGCAGGAAAAGCTTCTCATCCCCTGGTGGACGGTAAATGAGAGCAATCCTGCACCCCACACCAGCTACCACAGTACACTGAATGATCTGGACTCAACTGGAACACCAGTTAGGCCCAATTGGTCTTTAAACAGACCGCTACCCCAGCGATCCAATCTCGGGTGGTGTATAACCAGTACCGTGGAACAGCAGCTCTAAAAAGCGGGCCGCATTCCCATCCAAGCAGGTCTCGTAATGCAAGCCAGATCTTCCCTTGGACAAAGTCCGCAATAAGACCAGTCTTATTGCAGACAGATCTGGCGATGCACAACAGTGCCCAGGTTGGACGAGGTTGACGAGTTGTCCCAACCACTTGCCTTCCAGAACAGGAGGTGCCCTTGGGTATGGGAACCAGAACGGGACTACCACGCTCCAGAGGCCATTTCGCCCCAGGGCGTCTTTGAGGCCTAACCACCCCTATGGGAGAGGACCGCTCACTCCGCTGTCCACAACCCCCACACCCCCCACCTCCTCCCCTTCGCACAATCCCTAGTGCCCGACAACGATGATAAACATGGGCTGGCAAGGGGACAAGAAAAGGGCAGAGGGCATGGAGGCGGAGGCCGAATAATGAACAACAGGTGGAGCTGGCAAGCACATCAGGCTGCTCAAAAGTTAAAACAACAAATAAAATAAATAAAACAACACCACCATCCACCACAAAAACAAAACAAAACAAAAAAAAACAATATTCTAATACAACAACTATTAAATTCAATAAAATTATTTTATAACCACAAGCCCTCTCACGGCCAGGGGACAATAAAATAATAAAACAAAACCAATAACTAAATAATAAAAATAAATAAAGGGAATAATTTAAAGACCACCCTCCGGGACTCTCTCACGGAACCGGAGAAGGTGGAATATAAGATGGAAACAAGCACTCTCACTGCTTAAATTATCCCTCAAAAATAACTAAACAACACATATCCTATAAAATACAAAATAAAATAACATCAGCAAATAGAATTCAAAATACAATGGACCAACATTAATCATCCACCTAGGCTGAACAGAAAATAAAAACCATCAGCGGGCCTCAGGAACCGGCCAGTCCAAAAGGATCGGTGGCCCACTACTTCTACTCTGGGGGAGGACAACCCTCCGGCCAGCCGCCCTGGAGTATAGAGGAGGGAAAATTAAGGACCGGGCTTCCAGCCAACCCCGCTCCCCTCCACTGTGTGAGACACCAACCCAGGACCACCAGAACAATGCAAGCCAACTAATAGGTAAAGTCAGTTTCTCAAAAAATGTTTATATAGAGAGTAGATATTTCCACAGTCACTTATCTTGCAGGATCTCTTCAGGCCACTTCTTAGCACACTGGAAGATCCAACAATACTGGCCCCAGGTCCTTAATACATCCAGTCAGCCAAAAGATTCCAAACAGGATTCAAGGTTTAAAAGTTCTAATCGATTTCCAAGGAGAGCCACACACCAAGCCACAGGATCCAGCCAGTTATTTAGGAGGCACTACCAGGCTATAAAGGTGACCCACCACCACGACTCCAGGCTGAATCAGCCCCCCAACCGACTCCACCGGGAGTCTAGGAAAATAGGATCAGAGGGCCAGCCCTCCAGCAGGCCCTGATCCCAGCCCCTGTGTAAGTCACCAACCCTTCTAGTGCATCAAAAAAGCCAGCAGGACAGGCTAAACAGATCAAAGCCACAATTAGACAGGTCACTAAAGTATCGACTTATAGCACAGCACTCCAAACGTATAGACTATAAGATCCTCTATGGTCTCTGTAGACTTGACAGTTCAAAAAAGAGTGCTCAAAATCCTTAATAAGCTTGTTCCCGGTGACTCCCGTCTCTTCCAGGTCCCATATAAAGTGAACTACTCCTCAAAAAATGCCAGGAAAAGGTCGTGCTAAAGAAGCGAGCACCGCGTGAAGCTCGACGCTGAAAAGCAGTCGCCAAGCCGCCAAACTGCCAAAAAAGCAGCCAAGTTCCCAAAACAGACTAGGACATCAAGCCACACAATGTCCCAAAGTCCCGAAGTCCGGACCAGAAACATCCAACCGTGAATACTCAAGACGTGGTTAAAATACAACAGCAGACAGATAAATGCCGAAAGGCGAGAAGCGGACAAAGTTTTAAGCCCCCGGCACTCGGCAGCTTCTCCGTGATCCGGGTTTAGGTCCAAAACATAAAAGTGCTCTGCAAACGAAATGAGGCCAAAACTTCAAATCCTATATATAAAACAGAAAAAATGCTTTAAAATAAAACTACAAAAGTAAAACATAAACGCAGCAAACAGCAGTCCGACGGCTAACCCAGCGTGGCCGCCATCTTTGAAGGGTCAACATGCGACACACGGGTCGGGGACCCGGTCCTGCACACACACAGTCCATGTGCACACCCTCCCGGCTGCTGGCCACTGTGGCGTGTGCATGATGATGCCTGCGTTGCGCTGTCCGCCAGTGTGCAATGGTGCCCAGCATCTGAGACATGCACAGTAACAGCCACTGGGCGTGGTCATGTGTGGACCTGTGTGTGACTAGGGGTTGCAGTCGAGGTTGGCGTGCCTTCTACCACTTGTGCATGTCTTGTGGTGGGTGTGTGAGTGTGTGTGTGTGTGTGTGTGTTTGCGTGACCGTGTGTCGTGTTTGGCCCTGCCCATCCCTGATGGCATGTGCGGTTCCACGCTCAGACCCATCCCCTTGCCGTCATCCGCCCCTGGGGTTCGTCCATGTCTGTCTGTGGGTTGTTCCCTTGCCATTGGTGGTTGCACAAGGCCCCATGACATACCTGTGTTGGCTGAAGTGCTCCTCTGTGATGGTGTCCCGCTGTAGCTGTGACATCCAGATCAAGCGGGGGTCCCTTCGCCCAAGGGTGGCTGCCCATCCCCATCTGGACCGGTGTCCTCATCGTCCCCATCGCTATCCCCCTCTTTGACCCCTATGGCTATCCCACAGTCATTGGCCATGTTGTGCAGGATGCAGCAGGCCAGGAATAGCCCACAGGCCTTTGAGGGGCTGTGCTGTAGGGCACAGCCAGATGTGTCCAGGCACCAGAAACATGCCTTCAGCATCCCGAACACTCGCTCGATGACATTATGTGTGGTGGTATGTGCCTCATTGTACCATAGCTGGGATGGGATTGTGGGGTGCCAGTATGGTGTGAGCAGCCAGGGAAGGAGTGGGTAGCCACTGTCACCTGTGTGTAGAGGGTGGACATTAGTATGGAAGTCTGCGTTGCTCTGCCATGGGCCGTCAAGGCCGGTACCCATGGCACCTCTGCCTATGCACCCCCCCACAGCTGCTCATGACATCCTGCGTGATGTGCATACTCACCCACTAGGTGGCCAGTGGGGATGTCCCCACTCTCGAACCTGTGACACAGTGCAGACTGGTGCCAGATGAAGGCATCATGTGCTCCCAGGGTGTGCTTTGAACATTGGTTATGCACACCCTGGCATCACACACCACCTGGCAGTTGATGCTGGCAAACCCTTCTGGTTAATGTAAGATACAGCATCCAGGCCAGGTGGTGTGCGGATGGCCACGTGGGTGCAGTCAATGGCCCAGAGCATGCCAGGCATACGTGCTACCCTGTGGAACTCTTGTATGTGTGCCGTGCGCTCCGCCTGTGTGCTGCGGAAATGGGTGTACTCCACAGCATGTGGCAGTAGTGCGCTGAGGAATTGTGTGAGTAGGGGTGACGCGGCCGACTGGGTTATGCCTGTTGTGTCCCCTGTTGGTCTCTGGAAGGTGCCCGTGGTGAGCAGGTACATGACAGCTGTCATCTTTGTCTCCACTGACACAGCATGGCTCCATCATGTGGGAGCTTGCATCTCATCACTGCACAGCTCACAGAGCCACCTCAGGATCGCCCAGTTCAGGTGGTACTGGCCCACAATCTCTGTGTCAGAGTAGTGTTCGAAGATCGTGTTGGCTCTGTACCGCCTGTTGGGGGTGTACCGCTGACGTGCCCTTCCAGGGCCGTGTCCCCCTGCTGCTTGCCTTCTCACTCCCCTCATTACCGCCTCCATCTGGAAGGTGGCACTGACCATGTTCCTGGCTGGTGCCCCCCCCCGGCAGCTGTTATCCCATTTCCCCCTGCTGTCCTTTGTGATGCTCCCCGTGCACCAGGTACACCTCCGCCTTTGGCTGTCCTGCCTACTGCCATTGCCCTCAGTCCACTGTGGCACTTCCCTGTCACTCCTGCACAGTAGCACAGGCTCTCCACTCCTGTCCTGTTCCTGGTTGTTTCCAGGTGTGCCCTGTCCTGCTCCTGCCCAGTCCCACTCACTGCTACCCTCTTTCTTGTTGCTGTCACCTCGCTCCCACCTCTGGCTTCCCTGTAGCATTCTTGTGCCTCTCTCTTGTTCCTTTTTATTTTGGATCATTTCCACTATCGTGCAACTTCCGCTTGCTCCCTTATTGCTCATGGTGCATGCTGTTGAATATCGCACTGCACCATTTATTCATGGTTCCTCCCCCTACGGTTGTGCATGCATTCATTACCATTGCGCTCTTGCGCATTGCAGCTTGTGCGTCGCAGCTGCCTCCCGCTGAATATCACACAATGGCGCATTTTCATACTTGCGCTGGTGCATCTCTGTTGCACATGGCGCATCCCTTTTGAATATCTGGGCCCATGTGTACACCTTGCATATGCCTTGTGTATACATTGTGTATGCCTATACCTTGAGTATGCCTTGTTTTTTTGGTTTTTTTGTATCTTCTATTTTTGCACTGTACCACAAGGAACTCTCTCAGGCATCCCATGTTGTCCCCAGCTCTACCTCCTTGCCTGAAACACCTCTCGCTCCTGGCACCAGCCCGGTGATCCCTCTGGCTCTGAGGTCCCTGAGGTAGGGCCACCCTCTCTGCCCAGGGCACTCTATCTAGAATTTGGCAAGCCAGGCTGGGCTCGGCCCAGGAGAGTAGGATGTCCGGTAGTTGTACTGTGACTGTGGGTGGTGGTGCCATCACTTATCCCCATGGATGCGGATTTTCTGTGTAACTGTTTCCCCCTAGGGGTGTGGCATGCAATGATGTCCACGCACAGCTTTCCTGCTGACTTCTGCCGCACTCCCTGTCCCTATGATCTGGCTGGTGATCGTGTAGTGCCTCCAATCTCCATTGGGGGTCACTAGAACACTGAGCAGCTCCAGGATCCCTCCCAGGGAGAGGAGAGCAGTCCTCTGGACACTCAATCCTCTCTCTCCCACGCTGATCCCCGGCTCCCCGAGTCCATCACCGAACCCGGGTCGCCAGCGTGGCGCAAGGTGTGGCGTCCAATACCTCAACCCTCTGATCCACTGGGCCAGCTGTGTATATCTTGTATATGCTTTGTGTATACCTAGTGTGTGCCTTATGTATACATTTTGTATACCTTGTGTATACCTTGTGCATAGCTTGTGTGTACCTTAAGTGTACCTTGCGTATACCTTGTGTATGCTTTATGCGTACCTTGCATATGCCTTGTGTATACCATCTGTATACCTTGTGTATGCCTTACATATACCTTGCGTATGCCTTGTGTATCCCTTGTGCATACCTGTGTTTGCTTTGTGTATACCCTGTGTAATGCTTGCATATACATTGTGAATGCCTTGAGTATACCTTGTGTATGCCGTGTGTATGCCTTGTGTATACCTTGTGTATGCCTTTTTTATGCCTTGCATTATTTTGTGTAGATCTTTTGTATACCTTGTGTATACCTTGCATATGCCATGTTTATATCTTCTGTATACCTTGTGTATGCCATGTGTATATCTTGTGTATGCCTTGCATACATTTTGTGTATACCTTTTTTTTTTTTACCTTGGCCCAGATATTCAAAGGGGTTGAGCATGGTGCAGCAGAGTTGCGCCAGTGCAATCCCGCAGTGCGCCCCAGTGGGATATTGAATTGGTTGCCTGGTGCAGCTCAAATCCCGATGCGCTGGGGCAAAATGTTAATGTATGCGGTGCAGATGCAGGGGGTATGCCCATGCATATGCAGCACATCCCAATATTCAGCTCAGGATGTGCAGCGCATATGCTGGCACAACCCTGCATTGCGCCACATAGGGGGCTCAAAGTTGAGCCCATGAATTGGTGGAACAACTCCTGACCACCCACAGGCAGGTTGCTGTATTACAGGGTGCAACACAGCAGCTGCCAGTTGTGGGTGGCCACCTGCCCAAGCAGAACACAGTCCACAAGCACCAACTTCTCCCTGGTAGTCTAGCGGGACCCCCTCCCTCTTGTTTCCCCGATCGCCGGTAAATGTACATTAATTCATTCCTTGGTAGTCTAGTGGTACCCCCCCTCCTGATTCCCTGATCGCCAGTAAATGTACATTAATTAATTCCCTAGTCTAGTGGTACCCCCCAGCCCGATCGCAGTACATTGCCATAAAAACCTCCTGGTGATCCAGTGGCACCCCCACCCCTCCCACCCACATAGACCCCTTGCCCACCCCACTACCCCCATCTTCGGTAGTAGGAGGCTGCAACCCACCCAAGATATCATTCAGCAATGATTGTAGATAGTAGGAGCCTAGTAGGTCATACTGTACTAGATCACCTCAATATGTGAATGACTTCATTCACATATTTGTGATTGTCTAGTACAGTATGCCCTGCAAAACCATACTGTACCTGTCATTTGGCGGGTGGTCGGGCGTATACGGGTGGTTGCAGCTACCTATGATGGGGGGGGGAGGGGTAAGGGGTTCTGTGTGGGTGGGAGGTGGGGGGTGCCACTGATCACTAGGGAGTTTTTTTACGGCAATGTACTGCAATCGGAGCTAGGAGTGGGTGGTACCACTAGACTACCAGGGAAGGAATTAATGTACATTTACCAGCGATTGGGGAATCGGGAGGGAGGAGGGTACCACTAGACTACCAGGGAATGAATTAATGTACATTTATCGTCAATCAGGGAATTGGGAGGGAAGGGGGTACTACTGGACTACCAGGGATTTGTTCTATGGCAAATTACACGATTATGACTATGGGGCGGGGGATGCCCCAGGACCCCCACTGTGCATATGTCATTCTGTGCAGGGCGCTAGGTGCAATTCACTGGGCTGCCTTGCACAAGGCAGGCAAATGGGGCCATAATGACATGCAAATGGCCCCATTTGCACCTTGTATATATTATGGCCTCATTTGCATGCCCTCTGCTGAATAGCATGGGTAATGCGCCCAGCACAACTGAGTTTGCACTGGCACATCCCCGTGCTCTCTATCTGTGGCTTACGCAGGTGCAGTGCAACTGCACCAGGGCTGTCCATGCCATATTCAATGGGGCTGCACCATGGCGCATCACCGTTGAATATCACCTGGTCCTGGCCCAGGCGCATCCCAGTTGCACTGCGCCCATGATTGTGCCACTGCCAGGCGCAGTCTGAATATCCAGGCCAATGTGTGTACCTTGTGTATGCCATGTTTATATCTTATGTACATATTGTATATGCTGTGTGTATGCCTTGTGTACACCTTGTGTATGCCTTTTGTATGCCTTGCATATATTTTGTGTATGCCTTGCATATGCAATGTTTATATCTTGTGTATACCTTACGTATGCTGTGTGTATGTCTTGTGTTTACCTCATTAGTATAGTTTGCCCAGAAGCCTTTCATGTGCACACAGTAAGCAGAGTCCTTAATCAGAAAGGCTGGTGCTTGGGTACTTTAACACCACAGAGATGCCCAGAACTGAAATCTTAACTCCACTGAAATAGAAATGCCGTGAGAAGACAGGAGCACCAAAAATATTTAACTGCAAATAACGATTAATTTTGGTACAGGGAACAGGAAAGGTTAGTCCTTCTGAGTGGTCAAGGTTTATTTGTTTAGCAACCAATGGTGGGGTAATGGCAGACAGGGCTGTGGGGGTGAAAATTAAAATATTTTCATAAAGCAGTAGATTGCATTGTTTCATAGTGGATGCCATAGAGCTGGTGTAGTTTGACACACCAGGTCCACAAATTCAGAATTTGAGTGGTCTATACAGCTATGCCATATAGAAACAGTAACAGATCTATGGATCAGAGTTGATTCAACCTCTGTAGAACATGTTTTTTTCCCAGATTCCTTTTAGTCTTCACTCCTCCCTAATTCTCCCAGGGCCCTACAAGATGTAGGCGTCTATTCAGCTTCTATCCTATTACGTTTTTTTAAACTTTTGGGTCCAAGTCTCATATGACTTTAATTGCAATTACTGGCCAGGCTATAAAAATTATGTACAGCCCATGCCAGATACAAAACTATAATTGTTCACAGCTTTGCTGCTGACACTACATACACCAGCTTGCGATGTGCTGCACTGCATATTTGTAACCTTTTCATATCCTGTATGTATGAATAGTGTGCTATTGTCTGAACAAGTTATTACCCCTCCCCCCCCAAACACAACTGAAGATGAATTGATTGTGGCTTAGTGAGTCTTTCTGGTTAAACATTTTAATAATTATATAAAATATCCAATATCTAAAATATATATTTTAACTGAATTTTTCTTACATAGTGGCTTAGTAAACTAAAATTAGAAAGGACTCTAGGCCCATCATGCCCTCCCCCACCCCACATGCTTTATAAACGGGTATGAATAAGTATCCTACAGAAACTTATACTAATTTAGGTTCCATGTGATATTAGTGAAGGAATAAAGGTGATGTTAATAATAGTGATCAGCATAATAGCACCAGCAACAAACACCAACCGGTGCTCACTGTCTCTGTGGGGGCTAGTGTAATGACTATTTATGGGAGAACTATGCCTCGACGCCACCGACAATTCTACAATTATTAATCAGCTCTGGGGTTGATAATGGGGAGAGGGAAAACTCGGGAGGGGCTACCTCACGGGGACAGAATTCAGCAGGGGAGAACATGGGGGCAACCTGTGGGAAGGGAGGAACACAGTCAGGAGGGCAGGTGATCAGGAATTGGCATACACAAAAAAAAGAAAAGAAAATCCCACAAAAAACTAAAATCCCACAGCCCATCCCAAACCCAGGGTTGCCAAACACAGCTGCACAAATAGGCAGTGCTCCTATTCTCTATAAGCCACACTGCCATTTCGATTCTGGCCTCACAATTTACTGCTTACATATATCAATACCTCACTGCCTGCCTTGCTCATCCCTTTTACAACATCATTAATATTCGCTATCGCTATTTAATTCATGTCACTCAATTTACACTCACTATTTACTACTCAGTCATATTAACTCATTTATATGAACTCACTGTTGTCACTGAATACCACTAATTTAGAGCGATTCTCTGTTTATCTGCATGTGACTTACTGAGAATTGTAACATGTCAAAAAATTTTACTGTAAAACCAAGTATTGAAATTGATCAAACTACAACACATGACCCAATAGAAAGTGCGTATTAATTCCCTAGTAATGCCCGTTTGCCATTGTGAGCACGCTTTGAAGATCACTGTGTCCTCCATTGCTCCCTATAGGTGGAACTTCAAATTCCAGCACTGTGTGCAAGGTTGTCCCCCTACCACCCTCCCCATGGAATTCTGGTACTGGAGCGATGATTGCGTGCATTAGATAGGACACACCTATGGACCGCAAGATTTCTTGCTATGTTATAAAACATATTGGAAGTTCATGGAGTAATGCTTATGTCATGTGGTATTGAGTGCATGCAGTCAGGCCGCAGAAGTCCAGTACTGCACAAATCACTGTGGCCACCCAGATGAAGAAGCAAAGAAATCGGCAGTAATCTCTCTCTCTCTGTCTCTTTCTCAGTCTCACTCTCCATTTCTGTACCACAGTGCACCGAGTGTGAGCCTTGTTACTTCTTTCCACCCAATAATGTATTCTGGGCACAGTAGAAATATTTGCATACACTGGCATATACAAGCAAGTGAGAAGCCAGATATGCAAATATTCCTACTTTCCCCATAATGCATTACTGAAGCAGAAATAAAAAACGAAGAAAACAAGTGAAGAGAACAGTACAATATAGTAAAACACAGAGGAAACTGTTTCTGTAATTTTTTTCTGTAATTTTATTGAAAACATCACGTTCGGATGTATAGAGAAACAACAGTCACAATGTAAAAAGATACTGCGCACTCAACGTGCACGTGCACCATCGGACATGTAGTTAGCCTATGTAGTCATGCAAAAGTGCAGACTTCAACCACACATAATATTGTATTCAGCAATATTGTGACTTTGCTGTTACTTTCTATCCCACATGTAACTGATTTGTACCATTATTGGCCTTGCACTTGCCATGTTACAAGAGCATTAATCCACTCCAAAGTCGGGCTCTGCTTGGGAATTAATGCCTGGTTGGTGGTTGGAGAACTCAGCCTGTGGCCTAGTGCCCCAACCCCCCCAAACCAGGCATTAATTCCTAGTAGAGCCCTCCTTGTCATGAATTAATGCTTACATAATGAAACTGGTCTCCAGCTAACAATACTGTCTGCCAAAAAGAAATAGTACTTGTGACACTTTTACATATACTGTATCACCTTTTAGCAGTTCATCAGATAGTTCGACTCTCTACATGGAACATGGTAATACAGATAAAATGGGTGAACCAGAGGGCTGACCCAGGATGAGATTTGAAGATGAGCTTAAAGTTCTTCTTTCTTAACACGTAAAAAATAGGGATTACAGCTGTGAAAATAAAAAGCTTACAGCAACCAGAGTTGAAAGATAAATGATAGGGTGATTTAGGAGCTAAGTACCCACAAAATTGCTAGCTGTCTTTGAAGAAGTACTGTGTCAGTGAAATCTGTGGTAGCAAGTTAAGTGTTTTGTCTCTGCTTGCAAGAAAAAAGGGTACATGCCTGACACATTTGGCATAGTAAAAAGGGAAAGTATTTATGAGACTGGTCTGCTAGGGTGGACAGTGGACACAGAGGAATACAGCATTTTGTATGCTGTTAACATGACAGTGTAATATTCAGTACTAACATGCGCTAATTTTGGGGTTTAATTTTTTGTGACAAGTTTTACCTAGTGCTTATGAAACCTGCTACATTGACAGCAGTTGAAATGTTTTGTTGGTCCACATAAAGGGCTCAGCATGGTCATCTACCCAGCAAGTTCACCACACAGCCCTGCCAGTGCACATTAAATATTACAGGCAGTCATATCCAATGCACTTTTTAGGCCTGCTATGTTGGCTGTTGCTGCTCTGCTGCCATCTATTGGTCAAACAGTGTTAAACACTTGGGGTCCAATTCAGGAGTGGAGAAAAATAAGTTCTGCCCTCTGACATCAACATTCTCAAAGAGGCCTCCTCCCCCACCTCAAATTTCTACTCCATGAGTATACAGCTCTGATCCCCATTATGGAAGAAAGATATCGACAGGATGGAGATGGTGTAGAAGAGCATGAGCAAAGTGGTTTAAGGCTGGGAAACCATGGGTTAGGTGGGCTAACTAGCAGAACTGGGACTGTTCTCCACGGAAAAGGACAAAACATCCCAGGGGAGACATGATTACAGTTTCGCGTGACTGGGTTTTCTTTTCTTATGTGTGTTCGTAGACATTAGCCTGCACTATTGGGAATAACACCAGCTAACATTTGTGTGTGATCGCAGCTGCACTACTAAGTAGCACTTTGACATGCCTCTGGCACATGTCACAATGCTACATTTGTATCACTGCATCTGAGGTACTGGTCCCCCTCCCACCTCATCCCAGTCATAAGCACTCCCTGGTGCCCACCACCCCAATCTAGCCAACCACGATCCCCCTCAGACTTCACAGTGCCTGCTACTGATGCACAGAGGTCCCCGATTCATTTAATATTTCCTCTCCCCCTCTCTTGCCTGTCCAATCATCTCTATTCCTAATTTTTAGAGGTCCCACCAAACCAAAATCCATTTATCATTGCCTCCCATTAACAATGCCCACCACTGTCCCCCACCTTACTGTTTCTAATGTCTTGTTGCCCCCTGACAGTGGATGCAGACCCTTTCCCCAACATCCTGATGCTGAAACTATGGCTCTCCCCAACCCACACAACACCCTCTAATGTCCAGTGTTCTCTAAATCCTCTCCCCAGCCCATTTTCAGTACTTCAGATGTTCCCCCAACACACACACATACACACACACACAACCACCACCAGCTGCAGGAAGAGATTGCAGTGAGTTACCAACTGCAGGGAGTGAGGTTGCTGTGAGTTAGTGACTGCAGGCAGTGAGGTTGCAGTGAGTTACCAATGGCAGGTGATGAGGTTGCTGTGACTTACCGACTGCAGGCAGTTAGGTTGCTGTGAGTTAGTGACAGCAGGAAGTGAGGTTGCTGTGAGTTACTGACTGCAGGTGATGAGTTTGCAGTGAGTTAACAACTGCAGGCAGTGAGATGCAGTGAGTTATCAACTGCAGGTAGTGAGGCTGTAGTGAGTTACTGATTGCAAGCAGTGAGGTTGTGGTGAGTTACTGACTGCAGGCAGTGAGGGTGCCATGAATTACTGACTGCAGGCAGTGAGGTTGCCATGAGTTACCAACTGCAGACAATGAGGCTGCAATGAGTTACTGACTGCAGATGTTGAGGTTGTTGTGTGTTACCACTGCAGGCAGTGAGGTTACTATGAGTTATTGAGTACAAGCAGTGAGAGTGCCATGAGTTACCGACTGCAGGCAGTGAGGTTGCCATCAGTTACTGACTGCAGACAGTAAGGTTGCCATGAGTTACCAACTGTAGGCAATGAAGTTACCATGAGTTACTGACTGCAGGTGGTGAGGTTGCTGTGAGCTATCAATTGCAGTCACTGAGGTTGTTGTGCATTACTGTTGCAGGTGGTGAGGTTGCAGTGAGTAACTGAATGCAGGCAGTGAGGTTGCAGTGTTACCAACTGCAGGTGTGAGGTTACAATGAGTTACGGACTGCAGGTGGTGAGCTTGCAGTGAGTTACTAACTGCAGGCAGTGAGGTTGCTGTGAGTTACCAACTGCAAGTGGTGAGGTTGCAATGAGTTCCCAACTGCAGGCAGTGATGTTGCCATGAGTTACTGACTGCAGATGGCAAAGTTGCCATGTGTTACCAAAGGCAGACAATGAGGCTGCAGTGAGTCACCGCCTGCAGACGTTGAGGTTGCTATGAGTTACTGTCTGCAAGCAGTGAGGTTGCAGTGAGTTACCAAATGCAGGCAGTGAGGTTGCCATGAGTTACCAACTGCACATGGTGAGGCTGTCTTGAGTTACCAACTGGAGGCAGTGAGTTTGCAATGTGTTACCAAATACTGGCTGTGAGGTTGCCGTGAGTTACCAACTACTCATGGTGAGGTTGCAATGAGTTACTAACTGTAGATAGTGCAGTTGCAGTGAGTTACCAAATATAGACAGTGAGGTTGCAGTGCATTATCGACTGCAGCAGTGAGGTTGCCATGAGTTACCAACTACAGGCAGTGAGATTGCCATGAGTTACCGACTACAGGCAGTGAGGTTGCTGTGAGTTTCCAAATGCAGGCAATCAGGTTGCCATGAGTTACCAACTGCAGGCAGTGAGGTTGCAGTGAGATACCAACTGCAGGCAGTGAGTATGCAGTGTGCTACCAAATGCTGGCTTTGAGGCTGTCGTGAGTTACCAAATGCAGATGTAAGGTTGCCATGAGTTACTAAATGCAGACAGTGAGGTTGCAGTGTGCTACCAAATGCTGGCTGAGAGGCTGCCGTGAATTACCAAATGCAGATGGTAAGGTTGTCATGAGTTACTAAATGCAGACAGTGAGGTTGCAGTGAGTTACTGACTACAGGTGGTGAGGTTGCAGAGAGTTACCTACTGCAGACAATAAGGTTGCCATGAGTTACCAAATGCAGACACTGAGGTTGCAGTAAGTTAATGACTGCAGACAGTGAGGTTGCCATGAGTTACTGAATGCAGACATTGAGGCTGCTGTGAGTTACTAACTGCAAGTGATGTGGTTGCAATGAGTTACTGATTGCAGGTGGTGAGGCTGCCATGAGTTAATGACTGCAGATGATGAGGTTGCTGTGAGTTACCAACTGCAGACAATGAGGTTGCCATGAGTTACCAACTGCAGGCAGTGAGGTTGCCATGAGTTACTGACTGCAAGTGGTGTGGCTGCCGTGAGTTACTGACTACAGTTGGTGAGTTTGTTGTAAGTAACCCACTGCAGGCAATGAGGTTGCCATGAGTTACTAACTGCAAGTGGTGTGGTTGCAGTGAGTTACTGATTGCAGCTGGTGAGGTTGCTATGAGTTAATGACTGCAGATGATGAGGTTGCTGTGAGTTATCGACTGCAGACAATGAGGTTGCCATGAGTTACCAACTGCACATGGTGAGGCTGCTGTGAGTTACCAACTGCAGGCAATGAGTTTGCAGTGTGTTACCAAATGCTGGCTGTGAGGTTGCCGTGAGTTACCAAATGCAGATGGTAAGGTTGCCATGAGTTACTAAATACAGACAGTGAGGTTGCAGTGAGTTACCAACTGCAGGTGGTGAGGCCACAGAGAGTTACTGACTGCAGACAACAAGGTTGCGGTAAGTTACCAAATGCAGACACTGAGGTTGCAGTGAGTTAATAACTGCAGACAGTGAGGTTGCCATGAGTTACTGACTGCAGGCGGTGAGGTTGCAGTGAGTTACTGACTGCAGAGTGTGAGATTGCCATGAGTTACTGACTGCAGGTGGTGTGGTTGCAGTGAGTTACTGACTGCAGGCACTGAGGTTGCAGTGATTTCCCAAATGCAGGCAATGAGGTTGCTGTGAGTTACTGACTGCAGGCAGTGAGGTTGCAATGAGTTACCAACTGCAGACAGTGAGGTTGCAGTGAGTTATCAACTGCAGGCAGTGAGTTTCCAGTGTGTTACCAAATGCTGGTGGTGAGATTGCC
Source organism: Neoceratodus forsteri (assembly GCA_016271365.2). Classification (NCBI taxonomy): domain Eukaryota; kingdom Metazoa; phylum Chordata; order Ceratodontiformes; family Ceratodontidae; genus Neoceratodus; species Neoceratodus forsteri. Next base: position 286,010,919 of record JADMNL010000025.1, read on the forward strand.
ATGAGTTACCAACTGCAGATGGTAAGGTTGCCATGAGTTAACAAATGTAGACAGTGAGGTTGCAGTGAGTTACTGACTGCAGATGGTGAGGTTGCAATGAATTACCAACTACAGATAGTAAATTTGCCATGAGTTACCAAATGCAGACAGTGTGGCTGCAGTGAGTTAATGACTGCAGACAGTGAGGTTGCAGTGAGTTACCAAATGCAGGTGGTCAGGTTGCCATGAGTTACCAACTGCAGGCAGCGAAGTTGCCGTGAGTTACCAACTACAGGCAATGAGGTTGCTGTGAGTTACTGACTGCAGATGGTAAAGTTGCCATAATTTACTAAATGCAGTCAGTGAGGTTGCAGTGTGCTACCAAATGCTGGTTGTGAGGCTGCCGTGAGTTACCAAATGCAGATGGTAAGGTTGCCATGAGTTACTAAATGCAGACAGTGAGGTTGCAGTGAGTTACTGACTACAGGTGGTGAGGTTACAGAGAGTTACCGACTGCAGACAGTAAGGTTGTCATAAGTTACCAAATGCAGACACTGAGGTTGCAGTAAGTTAATGACTGCAGACATTGAGGTTGCCATGAGTTACTAACTGCAAGTGGTGTGGTTGCAGTTATTACTGATTGCAGGTGGTGAGGTTGCCATGAGTTAATGACTGCAGATGATGAGGTTGCTGTGAGTTACCGACTACAGATAATGAGGTTGCCATGAGTTACCGACTGCAGGCAGTGAGGTTGTCATGAGTTACTGACTGCAGGTGGTGTGGCTGCCATGAGTTACCGACTACAGTTGGTGAGTTTGTTGTCAGTTACCCACTGCAGGCAATGAGGTTGCCATGAGTTACCGACTGCAGGTAGTGAGGTTGCCATAAGTTACATTGTAACTTCTCTAGCCAATCACCAGTCTGCTATAGCTCAAATACACTTTTTTCCCAGACATCTGCAAATGATTTGAAAGCATCTGAGAAACCCTTATAACACTGGCACAGTGAGCAGAGCTCGACAGGATTGTGAATTTAGCACAGAAGTTAAGCGGCCTTAGTAACCACTTTATGGGTATGCTTGCATTTGAGAACCTTAGCTTTATCATGTAATTCTAAACTAAACTACCATTTCATACAATTTATGCCTGGGGTCTCAGGACTAAGAGTACAGAACTCTATCAGTGACCTAGTGGGGCAGCTCCACTAATTTACGTAGTAGGAGACCACGTTACACTTTACCTGGCTCACTACAAGTAATTACGCTAGTAGGAGACCGTGTTATACTTTACTTGAGCCACTACAAAAACGTAACTTAACTTTAAGCGCATTCAGTCTTAGGTCCTTATCTGCTACAAATGCTATATGTGAGGGTATTTTTTGTCATATGGACACGTGTCCTCTAGGGACTTGTCTAAGACTACCAATCATTTTGCACTGGCAACTGAACAGTCATCAGACATCAGCTTTAGACTCCAACCTCAGCTGCACTCCAGTGAGTGAACTAGAAATCAAAGGTTCATTACCCAGTGTCAAACAACTAATATGTTCAGCTCTCAGAAATCCAAGAACCAAGAACAGTATAGAGTAAATGAGGTGGCAGTGGGGAATACATCAGAGGAAAGAGACCTGGGGGTGTTCAGAATGGAGAACATGAAAGTATCAACAGAAGCAGCAGTACTGTGAACAAGGAAAATCAGATACTAGGGCACATAGAGAGAAGGACCACTAGCAGAAGGACAGAGAGGTTCTACAATCCCTGGTTTGCCCTCACTTGGAGTATCGTGTGTAGTTTTGGAGCCCACACTTGAGGAAGGACAGGGACAGGTTAGAGGCAGTGTGGAGATAAGCCATCAAAATTATACAGGGGCAACAGGGTAGGTCCTACGGGGAGTGCTTGGAGGATATAAACATGTACACGCTGGAGGGCAGAAGAAAGAGGGGTGACATGACTGAGACATTTAGGTACCTCTGTGGAATAAAAAAGGTGGGCAGCAGAGAACTAGTCACAATGACTGTTAACTCGAGTATTCGGGGTAACTCACTGAAACTGGTAGGGGGGGTTGAGAAAGGATGGCTGGAAGTGTTTTTTTACAGACAGAGTGGTGACAGATTGGAACAAGCTAATGGAATAGGTAATTGAGGCCAAAAAGGTGTGGTTCTGGAGAACTGGAGGAAGGCTGACATGGTCCCTTTACATAAGAGTAGCAGCAGGAAGGAGGCCAGCAACTGTAGGCTAGTCAGTCTTACTTCAGTGGTGGGAAAATTAATGCAAACCCTACTAAAGGAAAGAGCAGTAGAGTATTTTGAAATCAGTGGATTGCATGACTACAGACAGCATGGATTCATGGAGGGGAGAAGGTCATGCCAAATGAATCTGATAGATATCTTCAGAGAAAAAGATCTGGAAAGAGCAGTGGATGTGACTTATCTGTACTTTAGCAAGGCATTTGATACTGTACCACACAGAAGGCTGATAAAAAAATAAGCAGCCTAGGGGTGGAATCAAAGTGATGAATTTGGTTAGAAACTGGTTAACAGATAGGAGACAGAGGGTGCTGGTAAACAGCACTCATTCTAATGATTGGAGAGTGACCAAAAGGGTGCCACAGGGCTCAGAACTAAGATTGTTCCTCTTCAATGTCTTTATAAGTGTCATTACAGAAGAACTGTTAGGGAAGGTATGCCTTTTTGCAGATGATACCAAAATCAGCATAGAGTGGACAATCAGTAGGGGGTGGAGAGAATGTGCCAGGACCTTGGGAAACTCAAGGAGTGACCAAGAGTGTGACACTTGGAGTCTGATGCCAAAAAGCGCAAAATCATGCACATAGGGCATGGGCATTAGAACCCCGGAGATAAGTATAGGATGGGGGGGGTATACTGACAGTCACTAACAGGAAAGGGACCTTGGGGCTTTCATATCTGATTACCTCAAAGTGGCAGGTCAGTGAGACAAAGCAGTGCATAGGGCTAGTGGGATGCTAGGGCGCATAGGGAGATGTATCTCTAGAGGGAGGAGGGAAGTGGTGCTACCACTGTATCGCTCCTGGTGAGACCCTGCCGGGAGTACTGTGTCCAGTTTTGGAGGCCGCTCCTTAGAAAGAAGATAGATAGAGTGAAGGAAGTCCAGAAGAGGGCAACTAAAATAGTACAGGGGTTGCACATGAATCCCTATGAGAAGCGACTGAGGGATAACAATATTCACACCCTGGAAGAGAGGACAGGGAAAGGTGATATGATAGAGACCTACAAGCACCTCAGGGGTAAACAGGGTGCAGTAGGAGAGTCTCTTTCAAAGGAAAAAACACTAGGACAAGGGACTTGGGAAGAAGCTGGGGGGGGAGTTTTAGAGAGATGAGAGGAAATATTTATTCGCTGAAAGGGCAGTAGACACCTGGAACAGACTACCAGTAGATGAGGTGGGGGTGAAAACAGTGGGGGTCTTCAAGCATGCACGGACAGCCATAAGGGTATATTAGAAAATAGACAGGGAGAAGGGAGGGTTGACAGAGACCACTTAGGGTCTGTGGACCCAGATTAGGTAAGGAATATCTGAGCAAACTGGCTGGACCAAGGGGTCCTTTTCTGCCAATAAATTCTATGTTTCTAAGTAGTGGGAAGGTTCAAAGGAGAAAGGCCAGCGACAATAGAATAGTGTGTAAGGGGGCGGATGCAGGGAAGGGGGAGGTAGGAAGGACTGGCAAGGGCACAGTCCCAAAATGAGACAGGCTCAGGCAGAATGGATGTGCCACTAGGCTTTTATCAGCCCTCATTCTCTGTTTCTGTTCTCCCCCTTCCCACCCCAGCACTCCCCCTCCCACCCCAGCACTCCTCCCTCCCACCCCAGCACTCCTCCTCCCACCCCAGCACTTCCCTCCCACCCCAGCACGTCTGTTACCAATTTAATCAATGCTACATGAAACTGTAAGCACAGATTTCTGCATTTGTTCACACACAGGACACCTGGCTAAAATGCAAGATTGAAGAGGTTTGTTCTTTGATGTTTAAGGAAGCACTTCAATTGCAGTGAGTAGGGGGGTTAGTATGTCAGGTATGTGACTATAGACTGATGATTTTCTCATTATGCCCTTAAAACCCATCCTCAGTTCGCCACAGGTCTAAGGACTTTAATTTAGATCTAAAGCTGTGCAATGTTTTAAATAAAGATGGGTTCATTTCATTTTTCACTTTTATTGTACCAGGACAAATATATTAAAGGAAATGGGGAGCTATTTCCAGTGCAGCCCTGGAGCACACTAATATTATTTACAAAACAGCAAAAATGTTAAACACCTATATTAATATATTAACAGGTGCAAAAAAAATCACAATAACATGTAATGACCAAGGTTGAGCCGTCTTCATCCAAAATCCTTATGTATTCACTTGCAAGGTAAAAAACACTGGAGTTCACAAACCTGAAAGCTTGGCAAAATGGAATACAATAGACTATTATAGTAGCAGGTAAATGCTGCAATAAAAGAAATTGGTAAATGAACAGCAAAACCACAAAATAAACATTGAGTACCTAATTTACTTAGGGCTCAGTTCAGCAAGAACTTACATACCGTTTAAGAAAAGGATGCTGTCGATCCCTCTGCCTCACACTTCGCCCAGATAAAAAACACACATTTTATAATTGTTCACCTTTGGCAGAATTTAGGATGGAGCTGTCTGTATTTTATCTGCTTCATTCTTCTTGGTAAAAGTGAAAAAAGCTATTAGTGTAATCAGTCTTACTACAATTTTCTTTTCAGAGGATGGATGAAGGGGTGGATGAATGGATCTTTTATTAATAAAGACACCATTTTGACATGAGATTCTGAGAACCCTAGAACACGATACAAATCACAGTTGGATACAATTTTTAGGATATCTAAACAAATAATTACTACCAGATAATACTAAAACTTAATTTCTTTAGTAGGCACTAGGTCAGAAGAACGCTGTCAATAACAGCGCCGACCAGAACAGTGCTGTATTGACAGCACTCTCCAGAACAGTGGCACAACAGAAGGCCACTGCACAACACAGTGCCAGCAAACAACATTCAGTTATGTGGGGAGCTCCTCCCCAACCCCCGATCTTTAGGATTCACACTCCTGGGGGAGTGGCTCTCAAGGAAAGAAGAAATACGTGGGGCCATGGAATACTCTTTCCATGGCCCCTTGTAAAAAAAAAAAAGACCCCACAAGGAAAACCAGAATTAGAACCCTAGTCTTGACCACCATTCTGCCTAGCTGCTTCCTGCCTTAGCCCTCCATGCCACAGGAACAGCTTGGTAACCTCCTGATTTTCTCTGTCCTTGTGGTCTTCTATAGTACCATGGACAGTGACCCAGGGAGCACTTACCACATAGCACTGTTAATCCCCTATCGCTGTCTGGGATAAAGATGTACAGACCGCGCTGTCCTTCCTAGCATTGTTATTGTAGTGCTATTCTAACTGGGTAGGCGTTTATAACAGAGCACCCTAGTTTTGTGATAAATAGAAGGACTTGGAGATCATCCTGTCCACCCCTCTAGCCACATGGCAGTAACTATACCCCAATTTGAGTATGGACACATTGCCACGTTTAACAGTCAGAATGCTGTCACTACTAAAGCTATGTAACACTCAGTGCCATTCTCCATCAGGAATCTTTCTAACCTGACTTGAAATATGAACAGTGCTAGCTTCCACAACTGCACTGGGTAGACTATTCCACATGGTAACCAAAAATAACAAACCGGGCTGAACAGCCTCACCAAACAAGCAAAGTTGTACACTGACTCTTGTTGTAGTGCTATAAAAGTTCAGTTGACTGGTAATACATACCAAACATCAGGGATCTATCAGCCCAATGGTTTGCACCGAAATGAGCGCTTAATCATGGGTGACCTATGATTGAGCACTTGTTTTGGCACAAAACATTAGGCTGCTAAACCCTTGATGTTTGGTATGTCTTACCAAATGAACTTTTACAGCACTACGACAAGTGTCAGCATAATCAGCAGCATAAGAAAAGAGGTGGTGATGCCACTGTACAAATTATTGGTAAGACCTCATCTGGAGTGCTGCATCTAGTCCAGGAGGCTGCATCTCCATAAGGACATAGATAGGGTGGGGGCAGTTCAGAGAAGGGCAACAAAAATGGTGCAGGGCCTGCACCTAAAGTCATATGAGGAGAGACTGGAGGACCTCAATATGTATACCCTGGAAGAGAGGAGAGAGGGAGCTATAATAGAGACCTTCATATATCTCAAGGGCATAAATAAGGTACAGGAAGGTAGTATCTTTCAGAAAAGGACATGTTCCTCAACCGTAGTTCTACTACTTCCAACACCGGCGACCCCAGTTTGGGAACAAATTCGGTTTGTCGGGGGCTGGCCAGGGGGAAGGTGGGCAGAGTGTTCAGTGGGATGCTCACCACCTCTGGGGGGAGGGTTTACCAGGGCAGCATAGGCATGACCTGCTTGCCTCACCACCGGTAGAAGCACGGGCGGAGAGGCATCTGTTCCAGAAGTGAGCACCGGGAGAGGAGTGTGCTGTTAGGTGCTTGATGGCAGTGAGCTTCCACTTGTTGACCCTCTGGACTTCCATCCTCATGCCAGCGCCCTCAGAGGGCAGGAGTTATGGGGTGGCATGGGATCTCAGCAGCTGCATGAAGTTGGATCCCAGTACACCAAGACCATGGCATGCCCAGACTAGCTGGTGACCCATGGTATGCCAAGGTACAGCAGATGACCTCTGGGGGTAAATACTAGGCAATCCCCCTAAGGGTGCCGTCCAAGATCCAGAGGATAAAAAGTAAGTTAAAAAAAAGAAAAGGAGATATTCAAGAACAAGGGGTCATGACATGAGGCTGGAAGGGGGTAGACTAAGGGGTAATTTGAGGAAGTATTTCTTCATAGAAAGGGTGAAGGATGATTGGAACAGCCTCCCAGTGGAGGTGGTGGGAGCAAATTCGTAGGAGAATTCAAAAAGGCATGAGATAGCCATAGGGGAACCCTAGGGATAGGAAGGAGAGAGTAAAGCCAGAGATCATGTAGGGTCTGCATTCTTTGAAGTAGGTAGGGATACAGGGCAGACTGGGTGGACCAAGCGGTCCTTCATTTTCCTGTCATCAGTTTCTATGTTTCTACTTATGACTTTGTTCACTTGGTGGGGCTGTTTGAGTCCAGTTTCTTGTTTTTTGATTCACAGGTATTACTGCATGCTCTAATTGTTCCAAGATCGGTCCCGTTCTTCTATGTGCCAATTCCACACATTATCCACTCTCTGTAGGAAGTAATGTATATATTAATGTCTATAATAGGGTCAGTGAGGCAATCATATGCTTGCTACAAGACTCCCACATGTTAACCCTTCCACTGCTGTCCCTGACTGATTCCCACCACTCAGACATCCCTAGGTAATGCTTCTAGAGTGGGGAGCAGGTGACCTCCCTCCCAATGGAGGAGAGTATCCACTGGGACACTCAGTCCTCCCCCCCCCCGCTGGCTACCAATGTCCCAGGCTCAATTCCCATCCCAGGTCACCAGCATCAGGTCTGTCATAGGTGCCGGAACAGTGGGGGCCACTATAGTCAGACCCTATCAGTTTTTGCAATCCTTTTTTTGTTGCTAAATTTGCTGTACTTTTTCTTTCCTCCAAGGACTGGCCTCCATCAGCCCAGCCTCATGCCCAGACCTGTCACCCACCTCCCATGGATTTACGCAAGCTGGAGATATGTCCTGGCTTGCCCCTCAGAGTGGGGCCCATAGGAGAGAGCCTGACCCCTGTTTGATGCTGGTATGTGGCCCAGGATACATTCATCAGGGTTAAGCCACAACACCCCCCAGTGTGGATCGCTTTTTGGAAAGGGCTCACCACTGTTGAACACTAGGATTCGTCCCCAGTAGTTGCCATGGGCAGTGATGTGGGACCTGCAGTGCAAGGCAGGATGTGCAATGACACCAAGGGTGCATGCACCAATGTCTGTCCTGCCTCCAGCAAAAATGCAGGTGTTGGCAGCTGCTCCGCTGCTTCCCCACCACCCCTGGCCTCCACCAGAGATCAGTCATGCACCAGGCACTCAACCACACTCCCCCCGGAGAAGACGAGTAGTCCCTAGGATGCTCAGTCTTTCTTTCTCGGGCCGGCCCTCTGACTCTTGGGTCCATTCCTGAACCTGGGATGTCAGCATCACAAGCAGAAGCCCTTATCACTGCCTCAATGGGCTGGCCTCAATTTTTACAATCCTATTAATTTATTACTAGAGAGGACTGTGCCTTTAAAATGCAACATGTGCAGTAAACAGTGTTACTTTCTAATCACTCTTTATGTGGCTTTCAGAGTGTCACAGAATTCTGAAAGAGAAGGCCTGAGTAGTGTTGATTGGGGGGGGCTGGGTTCATGGCCTGCTGAGTTAAGGCACAGTGGCCAAACTTTAAAAATGAAAAGGAAAGTCCAGGCCTTCATGTGGGCATCCAGCTATAAGGCGTGGGAAACTGCTGTCAGTCACTGAGGGTGCGGGTGGGAAGTTACTCCAAAGATTACAAATTTGGATGAGAAAAAAATAAGGCTGTAGGTGAACCCAATCCACATGGTGATGGTGGGAATTTACCCCCTACATCCCTGGCACTACCACTTTTTAGATCACTTCATCACCTGCGCGAGTGGTTGTGTTGCCCCTGCACCAACTAGCCAGTGAAAACAGGGCTGTACTTCTTATATCACTGGAGTAGAGAGAGACAGCTAGACCAGTGACTAACACTGACAATTACTGATTGTTGGTTTTGTTTCTTTAACAAGTAGATAGAGCAGGCTGGTTTACAAAGAAGAAAAATGAAAAAAATCCAATTGAAACATCCCGCAGATTGAAAAGATAATTTGGGAGGGAAAAAAAACAATAAAACAATGTGAGGGTTAGCTATTCCTGGAAGTAAAATGAGAAAGGAAAGCTGCATGTAACCTCAAGGAGTATCTGAGGAAATATTGAAGAACTAGAGGCATACGTGCTGACAGAGAGTTGTGATTGAACCAAAACAAACTCTGGCCAAAGCTGATATGGCTGCAGCTGAGCTTGCTGAACTCATGGTGGAACATGGCACAGTCCGCTGTGTCCAAGATAGCCACCGGAGCTCAATGCGTGCAGGCCGTTGCACATGTGTAACTTGACTTCCGCAGTTGCGGTGAAGTCGCATGCTCACTGAGCTCCGGCCGCCATCTTGGGCATGGCAGAATGCTCTATTGTGAGCTTAGTGCACATGCGTGACTTTACTGCAACTGCGGAAGTGAAGTCGCAATAACTCGCGTATGCGCACTGAGCTCTGGTGGCCATCTTGGACACAGCGGACTGTGTCACATTCTGCTGTGAGTTCAGTGAGCTCGGTGGGAGATGACCAAATAAGTAGTGCACTCATGGCAGGGGGATGAGTGCACTGATTTGGAGTTGCAAAAGGAAGTAATGTAACCCCAGATTTGTGCTTCAGTATCCCCTTTTTCCAGCTACAGCAAGACGGCTGCAGGCTCTGCCCACTGCAGCCATAAAAACTAGGAGTTTGCTAAGTCCTGAAATTAATGTAGACATTAAATATCTGCATGCAGAGCTTATAGAGGGGATAGCTAAAACAGAACAAACAAGGACAGAAACTGGGAAAACTAGTAGCAATTTGGGCAGCAGGAAATACAGCAGAGAGTGTAGAATCAAACACAGAACGAGTTTTCACCATCCATTTTCTGGCTACTAATGTCAAGGGGAAGAATCACTTTTTAAACAGCTAGTGGCAGAGAATGCCACAGGGAAGAAATATACCCAACAAGCATATTTTTTAGACAGTCTGAGGCCATGATATGAGAGAGGGTAGTGGGGAAAACTTGCACACATCATCAGATTACTCAAGTAACTGGATAATGTTGCTACATGCCTTAAGTATTTTAGTAAGATGAATGAGCCATGTACTGTGTACTACAAAACAATCTGGGGGCTGGATTTTCATAGGGTGGCACAGGGATTGCACCAAGTTCTGCATCAAACTCTTTCCATGTGCCATACCCATTTGTCACGACTGCACCCGATTTTACAATCACGGGTGCAGTTATGACAGTTTACCCATTTTAAGGCAGCTTCTGCCAAATGTCGGACACCAGCTCCGTGTAAACAGTCCTAGTATTGACACAAGCTACAAAAAGATGATCTACCATGCATCAGCCGCCACAAGGAATAGAAAATGTATTTATTTATTTATTTTATTTTCACAATTTTTGACCAGGAAAGGCACACTAAGCTGACACTTGTTTCCAGGTGTGTCCTGTGAGCAGAGAGAAGTTAAGTGATTTGTTCAGGGTCACAAGGTATGCAAGCTGTGGTTGTGGGATACAAACCCAGTTTTCCAGGTTTGCAGCTGACTGCTGTTAACCACTACACTATACTGCCTCCCTAAAAGAAAATCCCTTTAGACTGTTGTAAGTCCTGGTTCACCATATATTTGGTGCACTCGGGGCTTGTGGCAATCACATGCTTTCAAAAATCCAGTCCAGTGTGTCATCACAGGATTCTTGTAATAGCTAAGGAACGCTCCCACTCCATGGATGTCATTACACAGGACATTCTACCCCATCTAAGGTCTGCATTCTGGCATGAGTTTTCAGCTGAGCTCTGCTTTGTTTAAATTTCTAAATGAAACAAAAATGTGTTAAATCACATAGTTCAAGATAATTAGGTACATTCTTAGTAAGGGCTGTTTCTAAAAAACATTGCCCAAAGATGTCACTTTCTCCTAATTTAAGAATCTAATATAATGTGGTATCATTCTTCTTGCTCCTTGAACCTTCATTTAATAATGTTTGTAATTGTTATAATTAAAGTGCTTGGAATTAATAGTAATTTTCAGATGCAGGCAGCTATCACTTCCAATCTCTGAAGTTTTTTTTTCTTTTCTGTTTGCTAATTAGACGATTTTCCACCTGGCAGTACTAGGGTGATGTGTGGAACAGCACTCTTTCTGGAGGGGAAAAAATGTCAGTTGGGTTCCTCCCACTACATTGTCAGAAATTAGACCAAATGCCTTGAGGGACCACAATCCTTGTAGCCTGAGTAGTGACTCTCACAAGCTACCAATCAAAATGCAGGAAATTGTGATATCACTAGTAACCAGGGAGAGTCAGTCCCTGATGCTTCATGTGAAAGTGAAACCTGGCAGTGAGAAATGGTTTTCATTGGTTACTGGTGATGTCATAGTCAGTGTGGTGTCAGTGTTTATGTTGTGGGAGGGACAGAAATTATTTTTTTTCCTCTCCAGACAGAGTGCTGCTCCACACATCACCCCAATACTGCCAGGTGAAAAATCTTCTAATTAGAAAACAGAAAAGAATAAACACTTGAGGTATAAGAAGTGATAGCTGACTACATCTGAAAGTTACAATTAATTGCAGGCATATTCCAGGCAGTACACTAGCTCTTTAAGTTTGCATATTTTATTTTGTGTAATTTTGTGTGTTTCTCACAGTTGCAAACAAGGCTTCGGTCTTAATGGACTTTCCTGCTCTATGGAACTTTTAATAAATAGCAAATAATATATTTTGCTGGTTGTTTCAGTGCATGCAATGGATTCAGGTATCCTTTAAAGTTCAACTGTAGATAATTACCACTTTTGATGTATGGTTTTGTTAACCATATGTTGTTTAAACTACAGCAGGCTGGTTCTCTAAAATTTTTAAGCAGTCAGTTACTCGAGGTCCATTCCTTAAAGGAAAATTGTGCTGAATTTACAAGTAATTTTCCCCAGTAGAAGCTGTTTTTTAAATACTGGTTCAAATTCTGTTATTGCGCTTGCTAGCCAGGCTTTTTAGTTATCCGTGTGGGTGTTTCTGATTTACATGCTGCTGATAAGAACAATTTTGGAACTGTATGATGTAGTTTATGTCCTTCTTCTACTCTTCTATTGATGGCACACTACGTACATGTTCTACTATAGAACTCTGTGGCTGAGAGGGGAACAAACTACATCACACAGTTCTAAAATGGTACTTACCATCAGACTGTAAAGCATAAAACCTACCGGGGTTACTAAAAAGCATGAATAGCTGGAACAATAACAAAATTTTAATCCGTAATCAAGAAACAGCTTCTACTGGGAAAAATGACTTACAGACTCAGTGCAGTTCTCCTTTAAAGAGGACCCTGCTGGATAAGATGGAGCATTGAGATGTGTTTTCAGTCCATGGGACCTGATCAAGAAGCTGAGAAGTGTAGCAACACCTAGCTTCCTGCCACCAAGAGAAAGGCCAGAAGTTTTTTTTTAATTTAAACTGATATTCTGACTCCAAAGACAGTATCTGCCCCATCATGTGTCTTTCACATTAGTGCTTGTAGAGTAATAGGGATGTCTTATATTGTGTGCATTCATTTTATGATGCATTGAACATGGATAGAGAAGTAAACAAAGAAGAAGAAGAGCTGCTCACATACATTATATTCCAAAGCACTTTACAGCATCCCCTAGTACAGCACTCGGATGCCAGCATTTATTATAGTATGAGGCCAATCTCAGTGTGGGACTAGAACCTACAACCTTCTGGCTTAAAGGTAATTGTGCTGCCAGCTGAGCCACACCAACATCTAACACAAAGGAACTCCATTGAGATCCACAAACTCATCAATCCAATCTAACTTTATTTAAATAACCCCCATCCAAAAAGCTCTGAACATTGTACAACACTGAATCATAATTCATATGCAATAAATGACAGTCCCTGCATAATACACATTCAATAAATGACAGTCCCTGCATAATTCACATGCAATAAATGACAGTCCCTGCATAATACACATGTAATAAATAACAGTCACTGCATAGCACACATGCAATAAATGACAGTCACTGCACAGCAGGCACACAATAAATAATAGCCCTGCTCAACACACATGCAAAAAATGGCAGTCACTGTATAACACACGTGCAGTAAATGACAATTACTGCATAACACACGTGCAATAAATGACAGTCACTATATAACACACATGCAATAAATGACAGTCTCTGCATAACATGCATGCAATAAATGACAGTACCTGCACAACATGCATGCAATAAACAGTGGCAGCTAAAGCTAATAAAATGCTGGGGTGTATTGCCAGAAGAATCACCTCCAGGAGAGGGGAGGTCATCCTACCACTGTACAGATCATTAGTGAGGCTGCACCTTGAGTACTGCATGCAGTTCTGGCATGCCTATTTAAAGAAAAATGTACAATTCCTGGAGAGGGTCCCGTACATAGCAACTAGGATAATCCTCAGATTGGAGGACAAACCCTACAGGGAGAGGATGAGGGAGCTTAACACGTACTCCCTGGAGGAACAAAGGGATAGAGGGGCATGACAGAAACCTTTAAATATATGAAAGGTTTAAATAAGGCTGGTTCAAGGGGTATGTATAGACTAAAGGGAGGGAGAGACACTAGGGGGCACAGTCTGAAATTGGAAGGTGGTAAATTCAAGCAGAAAATGAGAAGGCGTTAATTTATAGAAAAGGTGGTGACAGGGTGGAATGCCCTGCCAGAAGAAAAGGTATCTGTAAAGTCAGTGGGCAGTTTTAAGAGGGGATGGGACAAGCTCCGGGAAGGTCACCAGGAGAACACTGGGGGAGGGTGTCGGCAAGCAGGGGCATGAATTCGGATATGCAGGTAGGGGTGGGAGTAGCAGCTGCAGTGTAATGGGGCTGCTAGCTGCATACTTGAGCAGACTTGATGGACTGTATGGCTTGTATCTGCTGGCAGTTTTCATATGTTCGTATGAGTCACTGCATAACATACATACAATAAATGACAGTCCCTGCATAACACATATGCAATAAATGACTGTTACTGAGCTGACCCGGTGGCTCCGAGAGCTGAGGCGCTGGACACCACCCCTCGCTACACGCTGGTGTCCCGGGTTCGAGAATGGACTCGGGCAGCCAGGGGCTGGCCGGGAGAAAAGGATCGAGTGCTCAACGGCCTACTCTCCTTCTCTGGGGAGGGATGGGGAGTTAGCCCCGCTGCTCTACTGCCACCACCTGAGGATCTCAGGTGGTGCCGACGTGGTCGGGGACAACAAAGGGGTTGACGCTAGCAGAGGACAGGAGCAGACACATGTCTCAATGTGCGTCAGCTCATTGGTCCTCATTGCACACCAGCGTCAAGGGAACCAGGAAGAAGGAAGGAAAAATTCCCTCAGATGGTCCTGGCGACGATCCTCCACTCTGCTCCCACGATGCTAGAGGGGCATTCTCCACTGTGTGCGCATGGTTCCTTGATGTCAGAGGAAGGTAGGGAGGCCTTCCTTGCCCCACTGGGGTAAAACTTGGGGGCTTGAAAGTAGAATTGAGGTAGCGTACACTCTAGGGGCAGACTCCTCGGCGGATTGGAAAGTGGATGCCAGAGGATCTGAGAGATAGGATGGTCTGGGGGCTGTAGGAGGATAAACACAGAGTTAAAAAAATTACAGTCACTGCATAACTTGCATGCAATAAATAACACACACACATAGTAAATACATCTAATCTGAAAACGCAAATATACTTGTTGATACAGTTGATACCTTTAAATACCTAGGGTTCTGGATGGATAACAAGCTCAAATTTCTGTGCCACTTAAATGAAACCTCGAAGAAACTAAGACAGTGATAAGGTTTATTCTATCGCATTAAACACTTACTTATGTTAGAAGCCAGAATGAGACTAGTACAAACTACATTCCTACCTAAACTGGACTACGCTGACTTGCTTTACAGTCATTGCCCATCAACGATGCTAAACAAACTGGACACCCTTTATCACCAGGCTTTAAGATTTATCCTAAATCTACCCCATGGTACACATCACTGTCATCTATACCAGGTTTTGGAATGGACCTCACTCTCAACTAGGAGAAAAAGGAATGCTTTCCTCTGGTTTTAGAGCATTATCTGATAATCTCCCTGCATACATCTCGAAACTCTTCAAATGGGCTAAAGGATCCTATGGCCTGAGATGCTTCTCCATAATCTGCTTCCAGATTCCTAGAGTGCAAACTACCCTTGGCTCGGCAGCAATCAACTTCTCACTTCCATCACTTTGGAACACTATGCAAAACTCATTAAAATTATCCTCACTTCCAAGCATTTTCACATTCAAAGCTCTATTAACAGATTATCTGAAGGAATCATGCAACTGTTTCAGACACCTATGACCCCTAAGCCCCAGGTGCCACTCTCAAATCCTACGCCTAAGTATCTCATCCACCCCACATTCCTAACAACAGAAACCTGGGACCTACAAGCCTAGTTCCCTTAATCTGAAATGGCCCTGCCTATTCTCTACCTTTTACCTATTCTGGCCTCCATCTTGGCTGCCTACTCTTTCACCCCAGTTTCCACCCTATTCCTTAATACCTACTTATTTTTTATCATTTAGGTATGAGGTCTTACTTAGTGGAGACTATATGGGATTGTTGTCTCTTCTCATTCCAGTAAAGCTTATCATTATGTACCTTTGCATGTTAATTATGTTGACCGGTATGTATAGGCCCATATTGACCGGCACCATCACAATGTTTTTTTTTTTTGCACTGCTGTCCACCGTAATTGTAATCTTATGAAGTGTACTGTATTGTATTAATGCCCAGGACCACCTTGAAAATGAACTTGCTCAATGGTGTTTATGCCTGGTTAAATAAAGTGATTGATTGATTGATACTTGAACATTAACATATAAAGAAACAGTTAAATTAGAATGCAATAGACTCAGGAAATCTTGAAAGCTTATGTAAACTTCAATGTCTTCAAAGCAGACTTAAAATCATCTACTGAGTCAAGTTGCCTAAGGACAAGGGAATAGGCATTCCCAAGTAATAGAGCCATAACTGCAAATGCCAAGCCGCCTACAGTTCTTAGATGAAACTTAGAGATAGCTAAGAGCTGCAAATTAGTAGACTTTAAAGGTCTTGCTAGACAATATTCAATGAACAAGTCTGAGAGATATTTGGGACCTTAGTCATGGTGACCTTCTTGTGACAACAAAAGCCACTTAAATTCGGTTTGAGACAAAGCACAAGTTTAACAAGCAGCCTCACAATCAGTGTGAGAAATCAAAGGACAGTACTGTAATCCCTGTTGCCAGGAAATCCCCATCTAGCACATTACCCAAATAGCTACTGTGCCTCTCTGCTGAGCTTGCAGCTTTCACCATCGAGATCCAGAGGTACAACCCCTGTTTAACTAACCCAGGAATTTCTCTATTTGTCTCTTGAAATTTATCATAAAATCACAACTTTAAAGTTATTTAAATTCTTCTAAAGCAAGCCAACATTGTTAGAAACTAAACTTGTGTGGAGAACCAGAAAGCTTCACTACATAAAATGTGCAAAGTACGAATAAATAATTTCAACACTGCTCTTTAAGTAGCTTGGAATAAATTTTGGGACTGCAGCATTTTAAAAATAATTTTAAAATGAATTATGAATTGCCTTGTCAGTTTCCATGGAAACAGTCATATGCCTCATGTTCTGCATCTTTTATATACAGATTTTATTTACCTAGGATTGTCAAGCCAGAATGTAACCTCTTATGTGCTGTACAGTTAGGTTCTGCAGGACCCAGTTTTACAGGAGAAAGGACTAAGTACATGAGGGTCAAGTGACTTCCCCAAGGTCGCAAATCAACCAATGGTAAGGCTGGGTTTGGAGCTAGCATCTCCTGGCACACAGTTCACTAAAGGGCACTACCAAATCATGGAGCTTCATGCATCATTCCCACTCATACAGGCCATGTTACCACTGAAACCAAAAATCACATACCTGACAAGTAAATTTACATCTTGTATGCCTGGTAGCAGGGAACTGTATGCAATGGATTTATAAGGGATACATTCATGTCTACAATTACATCATCACAGCCTCAGCCAGAAAAAACACCTGAGATATTACTTAGAGAATTGTATCTGGTAGGAAGGCACTATACCCGGGCTGTGTGTGCCTCAGGTGATGGACCACGTATCTGTATTGCACCACCGAAGATTGGAGCGCAAGGAGGGAATGACAGTTGGCTTTAGATCCAAGCTGGGCTCTGTGATGCCTCCTGTTGAGAAAGCAGGGTCATTTAGGTGGTTGGCCATTGAATGTCCAACTGACCAGAGGTGCAGAATTGCTCTCCTCTACAGCTTCTTCCCACATGCAGTGGCACAGACTCTCTGCAAGGATGGTGGTTCGGGTATTAGATTCTCCAAGATTATTACTGTACTTCTTGGGGACTTCAATGCATGGGGAGATGCCCCTGTGGACCAATTTGCTAACAGACTTCTCTAGCTAACGTATGAGCTGGGCCTTAGACAAGAAATGTGTGCAGCCACACACTCAAGGGGTCACACGCTTGATCTCTCTTCTCGGCAGGGTTTTGATTAGGAACCTCTGAGAGGATCCTGTAATTTTGTCAAACCACTGCACCTTATTGTTCAGTACTGCTGCTTTTGAAAGAGGAGGTGGTAAGGCCTCTACTCAAGAACTTGTTATTAGACCTTACGGCCTTCTAAATTACCAACCTGTCTCCAACCTTCCATTTATTGTACAGGTTGATGAAAGAATGGTTGCAGAACAGGTGGATCATCTAGCAGAGAACACTTCTGAGCCATTTCAGCCTCAGATCCAAAGATGGTAAGGGGTAGTGCAGGGCAGCATGTAGCAATACAGTACAGTATGGGGTAATGCAGGGCAGCATGTAGAAATACAGTACAGTATGTGGTAATGCTGGGCAACATGTAGGAATACAGTACAGTATGGTTTAATCCAGGGCAGCATGTAGGAATACAGTACAGTATGGGGTAATGCAGGGCAGAATGTAGGAATACAGTACAGTGTGGGGTAATGCAGGACAGCATGTGGGACTACATTACAGTGTGAGGAAATGCTGTACGGTATGTAGGAATACGGTATAGTATGGGGTAATGCCGTACAGCACATAGGAATACACTACAGTATGGGTAATGCAGTATAGTATGTAGAAAAGAAGTCAAGCAGTATAGAGGAATACAGCACAGAATGTAGAAGTACAGTACACTATGGAGGAATACAGTACAGCATGTAGGAATACAGTACAGCATGAAGTGATGCAGTACAGTAGGTAGAAATGTAGTAAGGTATAATGGAATACAGTGCAGCATGTAGGGATAAATTACAGTATGTAGGAATACAGTACAGTATGGAGGAATACAGTACTTAGAAATGCAATAAAGTATGGAGGGATTCAGTACAGCATGTAGGAATGCAATACAATGTGTAAGAATAAAGTACAATATGTAGGAATACAGTACAATATGTAGGAATACAGTACAGTATGGAGGAATGCAATAAAAGATGGAGGAATACAGTACAGTATGCAGAAATATAGTGCAGTATAGATAAATATTGTAGATTATGTAGGAATCTTGTGCAGTATGAATGAGTGCACTACAGTATGCAGGAATTCACTACAATACGGAGGAATACAGTAAAACATGTAGGAATTCAGTGCAATATGGAGGAATACAGATGAGTATGCAAGAACACACTACAGTATGGAGGAATACAATACAGCATGTAGCAATACAGTACAGTATGGAAGAATGCAGTACAGTACATAGGAATACAGTACAGTATAAACAAATACAGTACAGCATGTAGGAGTACAGTATGGGGTAATGCAGTAAAGTATGTAGGGCTGCAGTACAGTATAGTGGAATGCAGTACAGTGCATAGCATTACAGTACAATATGGAGGAATACAGTACAGCATGTAGCAACACAGTACAATGTGTAGGAATACAGTACAGTATGGGGTGATGCAGTGTATCATGTAGGAATACAGTACAGTATTGGGTATTGCAGTACAGCATGTAGGGAATACAGTACATAATGTAAAAGTACAGTACAGTATGGCGGAATACAGTACAGCATGTAGGAATACAGTACAGCATGGAGTAATACAGTACAGTATGTAGAAATGCAGTAATGTATAATGGAATACAGTGCAGCATGTAGGGATACATTACAGTATGTAGGAAGACAGTACAGTATGGAGGAATACAGTACATGGAAATGCAGTAAAGTATGGAGGGATACAGTACTGCATGTAGGAATGCAGTACCATGTGTAAGAATAAAGTACAATATGGAGGAATACAGTACAGTATGGAGGAATGCAATAAAAGATGGAGGAACACAGTACAGTATGCAGAAATATAGTGCAGTATGGAGAAATATAGTAGATTATGTAGGAATCTTGTGCAGTATGAATGAGTGCACTACAGTATGCACGAATTCACTACAATACGGAGGAACACAGTAAAACATGTAGGAATTCAGTGCAATATGGAGGAATACAGATGAGCATGCAGGAACACACTACAGTATTAAGGAATACAGTACAGCATGTAGCAATACAGTACAGTATGGAAGAATGCAGTACAGTACATAGGAATACAGTACAGTATAAACAAATACTGTACAGCATGTAGGAGTACAGTATGGGGTAATGCAGTACAATATGTAGGGATGCAGTACAGTATAGTGGAATACAGTACAGCATGTAGGAATGCAGTACAGTGCATAGAATTACAGTACAATATGGAGGAATATAGTACAGCATGTAGCAACACAGTACAATGTGTAGAAATACAGTACAGTATTGGGTAATGCAGTGCAGCATGTAGGAATACAGTACAGTATGGGGTAATGCAATGCATCATGTAGGAAAACAGTACAGTATGGGGTAATGCAGGGCAGCATGTAGGAATACAGTACAGTATGGGGTAATGCAAGGCAGCATGTAGGAATACAGTACAGTATGGGATAATGCAGGACAGCATGTAGCAATACAGTACAGTATGGGATAATGCAAGGCAGCATGTGGGAATACAGTACAGTATGGGGTAATGCAGGGCTGCATGTAGGAATACAGTACAGTATGGGGTAATGCAATGCATCATGTAACAATACAGTACAGTATGGGGTAATGCAGGGCAGCATGTAGGAATACAGTACAGTATGGGGTAATGCAGGGCAGCATGTAGCAATACAGTACAGTATGGGGTAATGCAGGGCAGCATGTAGCAATACAGTACAGTATGGGGTAATGCAGGGCAACATGTAGGAATACAGTACAGTATGGTTTAATCCAGGGCAGCATGTAGGAATACAGTACAGTATGGGGTAATGCAGGGCAGCATTTAGGAATATGGTACTGTGGGGTAATGCAGGGCAGCATGTAGGAATACAGTACAGATTGGGGTAATGCAGGACAGCATGTGGCACTACAGCACAGTATGGGGTAATGCCATATGGCATGTAGGAATACAGGACAGTATGGGATAATGCCGTACAGCATGTAGAAATACAGTACAGTATGGGATAATGCAGGGCAGCATGTAGGAATACAGTTCAGTATGAGGTAATGCAGGGCAGCATGTAAGAATACAGTACAATATGGGGTAATGCAGGGCAGCATGTAGGAATACAGTACAGTATGGGGTAATGCAATGCATCATGTAACAATACAGTACAGTATGGGGTAATGCAGGGCAGCATGTAGGAATACAGTACAGTATGGGGTAATGCAGGGCAGCATGTAGCAATACAGTACAGTATGGGGTAATGCAGGGCAGCATGTAGCAATACAGTACAGTATGTGGTAATGCAGGGCAACATGTAGGAATACAGTACAGTATGGTTTAATCCAGGGCAGCATGTAGGAATACAGTGCAGTATGGGGTAATGCAGGGCAGCATGTAGGAATATGGTACTGTATGGGGTAATGCAGGGCAGCATGTAGGAATACTGTACAGATTGGGGTAATGCAGGACAGCATGTGGCACTACAGCACAGTATGGGGTAATGCCATACGGCATGTAGGAATACAGGACAGTATGGGATAATGCCGTACAGCATGTAGAAATACAGTACAGTATGGGATAATGCAGGGCAGCATGTAGGAATACAGTTCAGTATGAGGTAATGCAGGGTAGCATGTAAGAATACAGTACAATATGGGGTAATGCAGGGCAGCATGTAGGAATACAGTACAGTATGGGGTGATGCCGGGCAGCATGTAGGAATACAGTACAGTATGGGGTAATGCAGGGCAGCATGTAGGAATACAGTACAGTATGGGGTAATGCAGGACAGCATGTAGGACTACATTACAGTGTGAGGAAATGCTGTACGGCATGTAGGAATACGGTATAGTATGGGGTAATGCCATACAGCATGTAGGAATACACTACAGTATGGGTAATGCAGTATAGTATGTAGAAAAGAAGTCAAGCAGTATAGAGGAATACAGTACAGAATGTAGAAGTACAGTACACTATGGAGGAATACAGTGCAGCATGAAGTGGTGCAGTACAGTAGGTAGAAATGCAGTAAAGTATAATGGAATACAGTGCAACATGTAGGGATAAATTACACTATGTAGGAATACAGTACAGTATGGAGGAATGCAATAAGAGATGGAGAAATACAGTACAGTATGCAGAAATATAGTGCAGTATCGAGGAATATAGTAGATTATGTAGGAATCTTGTGCAGTATGAATGAGTGCACTACAGTATGCACAAATTCACTACAATATGGAGGAATACAGTAGAACATGTAGGAATTCAGTGCAATATGGAGGAATACAGATGAGTATGCAGGAACACACTACAGTATGGATGAATACAGTACAGCATGTAGCAAAACAGTACAGTATGGAAGAATGCAGTACAGTACATAGGAATACAGTACAGTATAAACAAATACAGTACAGCATGTAGGAGTACAGTATGAGGTAATGCAGTAAAGTATGTAGGGCTGCAGTACAGTATAGTGGAATGCAGTACAGTGCATAGCATTACAGTACAATATGGAGGAATACAGTACAGCATGTAGGAACACAGTACAATGTGTAGGAATACAGTACAGTATGGGGTAATGCAGGGCAGCATGTAGGAATACACTACAGTATGGGGTAATGCAGTGTATCATGTAGGAATACAGTACAGTATGGGGTAATGCAATACAGCATGTAGGAATACAGTACAGAATGTAGAAGTACAGTACACTATGGAGGAATACAGTACAGCATGTAGGAATACAGTACAGCATGGAGTAATTCAGTACAGTATGTAGAAGTGCAGTAATGTATAATGGAATACAGTGCAGCATGTAGGGATACATTACAGTATGTAGGAAGACAGTACAGTATGGAGGAATACAGTACATGGAAATGCAGTAAAGTATGGAGGGATACAGTACTGCATGTGGGAATGCAGTACCATGTGTAAGAATAAAGTACAATATGGAGGAATACAGTACAGTATGGAGGAATGCAATAAAAGATGGAGGAATTCAGTACAGCATGCAGAAATATAGTGCAGTATGGAGAAATATAGTGGATTATGTAGGAATCTTGTGCAGTATGAATGAGTGCACTACAGTATGCACAAATTCACTACAATATGGAGGAATACAATAAAACATGTATGGGGTAATGCAGTGCAGTATGTAGGAATACAGTACAGTATGGCGTAATGCAGTGCAGCATGTAGGAATACAGTACAGTATGGGGTAACGCAGTGCAGCATGTAGGAATACAGTACAGTATAAGGTAATGCAGTGCATCATGTAGGAATACAGTACAGTATGGGGTATGCAGTGCAGCATGTAGGAATACAGTACAGTATGAGGTAATGCAGTGCATCATGTAGGAATACAGTACAGTATGGGGTAATGCAGTGCAGTATGTAGGAATACAGTACAGTATGGGGTAATGCAGTGCAGCATGTAGGAATACAGTACAGTCTGGGGTAATGCAGTGCATCATGTAGGAATACAGTACATTATGGGGTAACGCAGTACAGTATGTAGGAATACAGTAGATTATGGGGCAATGCAGCACATAATGTAGAAACGAAGTCAAGCAGTACAGAGGAATACAGTAAAGAATGTAGAAGTACAGCATGTGGGAATACAGTACAGCATGGAGTGATGCAGTACAGTTGGTAGAAATGCAGGAAAGTATAATGGAATACAGTGCTGCATGTAGGGATACATTACAGTATGTAGGAATACAGTACAGTATGGAGGAATACAGTACATAGAAATGCCATAAAGTATGGAGGGATACAGTACAACATGTAGGAATGCAGTACAATGTGTAGGAATAACGTACAATATGTAGGAATACAGTACAGTATGGAGGAATGCAATAAAAGATGGAGGAATACAGTACAGTATGCAGAAATATAGTGCAGTATGGAGAAATATAGTAGATTATGAAGGAATCTTGTGCAGTATGAATGAGTGCACTACAGTATGCACAAATTCACTACAATATGGAGGAATACAGTAGAACATGTAGGAATTCAGTGCAATATGGAGGAATACAGATGAGTATGCAGGAACACACTTCAGTATGGAGGAATACAGTGCTGCGTGTAGCAATACAGTACAGTATGGAAGAATGCAGTACAGTACATAGGAGTACAGTACAGTATAAACAAATACAGTACAGCATGTAGGAATACAGTATGAGGTAGTGCAGTACAGTATGTAGGGCTGCAGTACAGCATAGTGGAATACAGTACAGCATATAGGAATGCAGTACAGTGCGTAGCATTACAGTACAATATGGAGGAATACAGTACGGCATGTGGTAATACAGTACAATGCGTAGGACTACAGTATAGTATGGAGGAATGCAGCACAGTATGGAGGAATGCAGTAAAAGATGAAGGAATACAGTACAGTTTGCAGGAACACAGAGTAGTATGGAGAAATACAGAGAGTTTTGCTGTCTGAACAAGTTTCCAGACCTGCTACAAGTTTTGCAGGGTATCTGCACCTTTTCTGATGCACCCTGCATTTTTAGCTGCTGTAATACTCTGTCCTTGGGTGGATCCCTGTTGCAGGAAGAGCAGACTGGTAGTTTTACTGGTTCCTGACAAAACTACACGTCTGAATATAGATAATTGTTTCACATTTCAGCACCATTGTCAGACTTTGCTTCTGCCAGAACCTCGCATGAGAGGTTTTTGCCTGATATTGGGGTTATAAATCTATTTTTAGCTAAGAAGAACTGGTGACCCCAGGTAACACTTTCAGGTCACCACTAGCTTAAATTTTGGCCCCGAGGCGAGCAGGGCACATGCAGCACCGCGCGCAGAGAGATTACGGGGGTTTGGAAACAAGGTAAACTGCTTTACATTATGGTCTTGGACATTATCTAGTCTCCTCTTTAGGAGAGTTTTGGTCACCTAAAGCCCTCATTTATTAGTACAGTACCTCTCCTTGCATTGTACTTATCCTCTGTCTATTGTTGAGTAGTACTGTCACACGTAAACCAGTCCTTAATAAGTACACATAGGTACACTAACCTAATCCCCAGTCATTTCCATACTTACAACCATGGGGGAATCTATTATTACCCTTGATGGTGAAATAGGCATTCACTAAAAGTACCACCAACAGCTTAATCTGGCTCAATGTCAGTTGGCATTCATCTGTATCCTCCTCCCCCTAGTCATGCCTGAAAATAGGCAGAATTTGTCTAGTGCACTTACCCAGTCAACAAAAACGAAATAAATAAATACATGTAGTATTTGCCAAATGTTTCAGCTTGCTTCTGCTAATTTATCTAGTGTGAAGGAGTTCACATGTGATAAATGCATTTCTAATGCAGAATTAAGGCAAGAGATACAGTAGCTGCATTTTGTTCTAGATTAGCGATTTCAGAATCTAGTCAAATCACGATGGCCCAGCGCTTTTCATCTTTACAGCCCACAGGACAAATGGAGCCTGCAGCTGGGCCTAATGACCAGCCTATTAACATCTTGCAGGACCTGACCAAACAAGACGAAGGTGACCCACCTCAGTTCACTCATTACTGTTTCACCCTTACAACCAGTTATTACTAGCACAGCTAGTTCAGAAGACACTAATGCGGTTACTTCCAAAAAAAGGGTAAGGGATGAAGATGAAGTAGTAGTAGTAGTAGTAGTAGTGGTAGTAAATCTTTTTTTATTCAGCAGAATAAATAAAAAACATTTAGTTGAGCATAGCTCATTTTCAATGAAGTCCTATGAAAAGACATGTTTCGATTTAGACTGGACAGTAGTGCCTACCAATAGAGTAAGAAAAAAGGGGTGAAAGGCTGAACAATTTATAATTCTGACATCTAATAGTTTTGGTCCTTTACTAGTAGATTTGAACAATGATTGCACTCCAGCTAGTACCACCACACAAGATACAAACCATGTCCCTAATGGAGACCTATTGATTACCCCAGGCCCGAGTACTATGCAAGGTGCCACTAAATGTGTGTGCATTAATACAAACAGCACATGCTCCAGTGTCATTCAGGTAAATATTGAAATCATAAATGACAACATTTCTAGGGAACATGATCCACCAATGGATCCTTGCAGCAGCAGGGATCATGCACTTGTAAGCAATATTTGTCATCAAGATACAGGTAAGGAAGCATAGGAAAAACCAGGAGCAGTTGTAGAATTTGCAAAACTTTTTATTAGTACTAGCAATAACATAAAAAATAAACTTGTTCAGTATAACTATTTACAATGGCAGAATAAACAGAGAAGCTCCATCTGAGTTTTCCTTTAATCTCTGTGTGTCTCTGTATCTGTGTCTCTCTTATAAGGCTTTGCAACCCCCCTTAACAAGCATCCTGTTTTTTTTCTAAAATGTTCTTGTTTGTTTCAGGCAGGTGCAGCAAGAACACAATGTCCCAGAACTGAGGCCCCTTCTTCACAGCTTCTGAAAAAAAGGGCTTAAAAACCTGCTCTTGGGTTAACCCCTTGAGTTCCCAATAGCTTTTTGCAATCATCTCAAATTATAATTATATACATTTCAGCAGTAACACTATATAATTTCTAAACAAAAGGATCCCAATATCAATTACATTTCCACATAATGATTTGCATATATTTTATACCAGTAGATATGCAAGGGAGGAAAAGACATAAACAGCAATGGAAGACTGACAGACAGTGAGAGGCAAAGAATTGCAAGACTGTCAGGGTGATCAAATCCTAGGTCTCACAGGAAAATTTGGTTGTGCAACCAGACAGACAACAGACAGGAAAGGAAAGAATAGAACAGATCCATGCATTCAGACTCTCCATAACAACTGGGACAGGGTCCTATTCAACCCTGTCACATACACCCCCTCCTTCCAAAACTTTCTATTAATTCTCTAATAGCATTAGATTCTAACTTTCAGAAATTAAGCACATGTGCAGTATCCTTTTTTTCTATAACAGTACAGCAAACAGTAAAGTTTAAAGACTGTTGTAGGGTAGCTGGTTCATTCCACTGGGGTGTCAAACAGACGAGGCACACTAATGAGTCCTGGTAGGACGAAACACATGTCTATGTCATCTGTTAGCACCCTTTGCAAACTGTGTGAGAGGCCTTTCGGCACCATGCAATTCTGCTTAAAGTTGAACCAGCATAACATTCTGTGGTGATTTGCATATGCAGCCCATGATGCTTTGCATTGTGTGGGCATGTGTGATTTTGTATTTTCTTGAAACTTGGCTTCCCAGCCAAATGCCCTTTGGGGTAACCCTTGCCTCAGTGTTTGCGCACAGAGGTTCTTTGTCTTTTAAATAGTTTTTTATTTTAATGGGTTCACCACAACATAACCCAAACAGACCGTCTTTGTCTTGCCTAAGCTGAATAGCATGTGGTGCAGTTTCAATTCACAAGACACACTTGAACAGGAAACAGGAAACTGAATCCTGGTTGTTCTAAAGCCAACAATGAAAGAATTGATTTAGGAACACAAGATCCTAAGCTCCTGAGGAAGCCCAGTGTTGGGTGAAACATTGGGTGTACCTAGGGGATCATGGTGTTCTAAGAAAATATCAAAATAAAACTACATTTCTTATGATGAACTGAGTGGATGGTCTCCAGATACTTTTTTTCTCTACATTGAAGTCAACCATTCAACCAGCCCCCAGTAGGAACATTTGCACTACTTTATACAAAGGGCACCCACCCACATTCTCTTCCTTGGCACCATTTTGCTGCTAGACATTCCTTTTCAATGGTGGAGTACCTTTTCTCTCTATTATGCAATTTCCTACTTATGTATAGAATAGGATGTTCTTTCCCATCTATATGCTGACTCAAGGCTGCACCCAGGCCCACCTCTGATGCATCTGTCTGCAACAAAAATGGTTTCTCTAAATCTGGGCTTCTCCAAACATGGGCTGAACATAATGCAGCCTTAATGCCCTGAAAAGGTTCGTCACACTCTGGGGTCCATTTCACATTATTCATGTACCATCTTTTTATGAGTTCTGTGAGGGGAGTAGCTAACTCTGCAAAGTTGGGAACAAATCTCTGATAATAACCAGCCAGCCTTAAACATGACATGACATGTTTCTTTGTTTAGGGGCAGGGCTGTTAGATACAGCTTCTATCTTAGAAACCTCTGGCTTGATGTCTCCATTTCCCAAGACATACCCCAAATATCTGGTTTCCTGCATGCCCAATGCACACTTGGTAGGATTAATTGTCAGACCTGCCTTTTTGATCTATTGGATAACTGCTTGTAGGTGTTCCAGGTGGCTTTTCCAGTCTGGACTATACACCATGACATTGTCCAGATATACAGCACAATAACCAGTATGTGGGGGATAATATTACATCCATGTAACACTGGAATGTAGTGGGAGCACCATGTAAACCAAAGGACATGGTGGTGAACTGGTATAATCCTATAGGGGTGGAAAATACAGTTTTCTCTCTGAATTCTTTGGCTAAAGGGATTTGCCAGTAACCCTTGGTGAGATCAAGAGTGCTGATATACTTTGCACTCCCCAGTCTGTCCACCAAATCATCTATTCTGGGCATAGGATCACTGCCAAATTCTGACACTTGATTAAGTTTCCTAAAATCAAGGCAGATTTTTACACCCCCTTCTTTTTTGTTTACAATTACCATTGGAGATGACCAAGCATTCCTTGACTCTTCTATGATACCCAATTCTTTCATGTTTTGTATTTCCTTAACCACGTCAGCTCTTAACCACTCTGGTAACTTGTATGTCTTTTGTCTAATAGAGCGAGCATTCCTTGGCACTATTATGTGCTCGACCCCTTTTGCTCGGTCTGGTTCTGTGGTAAAAGTACTGTTAAATGTCTTTGGCAAGTTATGAATTTCTGCAGTTTGTTTGGAGGTTAAGGAAACATTCACCTTTACAGCATTAGCAGTTACAGTTTGTTCCAGTCTATCATAAGCTACATCAATATCTTCTCTATCAGTTTCTGGTAAAACTAACAAAGCAACTTTTGTCATTTTTTCAACCCATTTCTTGAGGAGGTTAACATAGTATATCTTTTAGTAGGATTTTTTCTGTCAGGGTCCTCAATCCCATTGTTAACGGTGCCAGTACATCTAAGTGCTCTATAAGGCCCTTGCCACTTCATTAACAGTTTATTTTCTGTTGTGGGTAACAGTAGCAAAACCCTTTCACCTGGCTCAAAAACGTCTTCTTTTACCCCATGGTCATAATATACCTTCTGCTGGTTTGGGGCCTCTTCCTGATTACTATGGGTAATTTCAACATATTTTGACAGCTTCTTTCTTAGGCCACGCATATAAGATGTTATAGATTGTTTCTCTTAGGGGTTATCTTCCCATGTTTCTTTTATTACATCTAGTGGCCCTCTTGGCTGCCTACCATACAACATTTCAAATGGTGAAAACCCTGTTGATGCCTGTGGCACTTCTCTGTAAGCAAAAAGTAGGTAAGGCAAGTAGTGGTCCCAATCTTTCCCTTCCCCTTTTACAAACATTTTTAACATCTGTTTTAGGGTTTGGTTAAAATGCTCAACAAGACCGTCTGTCTGAGGGTGATAGGGGGAGGTTCTTATGGAAGTGATATCTAGTAGTCTGTATAGCTCCTTAAGTAATGCAGCAACACAAATGACTACCTTGATCAGTAATAATTTCTTTAGATATGCCCACTCTGATGAACATGTTTGCAAGATCTGCTGCCACTTTTGAAGCTGTGACAGTACGCATTGGAACTGCTTCTGGATATCGAGTACCATAGTTGCATATAGCAGGATAAATCTATTACCCTTTTTACTTTTGTCTAAAAGACCAACCACATCCATTGCAATTCTCTCAAATGGCACATCTATCAAAGGGGAACCTGGTCTTTTCTAGTGACTGTGGCTACTTTCTGACACTCAGCACAGGAATTACAATAGGTAGCAACAGTTTCATGAATTCCTGGCCAGTAAAATCTATACAGCAATCTGGCAACGGTGTGATCCCTCCTTGAATGATCAGCCATGGGACTATCATGCGCTCTCTATAACAACACTGTTCTATACTTCTTGGGTATAACCAATTGTTCTATCTGTTCCTGTGTCTGAGGTTTAACCCAAACTCTGTACAGTAACCCACTACATTTTTAAAACATTGGTCCACCCTGTTTTGGTTAAACTCCCAGCTGCTTAAAATAACCCCAGAGAGAAACATCATTAGCTTGCTCTGAAAGAAAATCATAATCAGTTATCAGTTTAGTTTCAGCATTTTCATATGTTAACCACTTATATCCATCAATGATTTGTTGCCACAGTGTCTTCAGGCATCTTCTTTCTTTTCTGGACTTCTGGATCTTGGAGCTGTACTGAAACAAGTCTGAATCAAAATCAGCAAAAGGAAAAGAGTCCCCACCATCTGAGATTTTCTTTGCCTGAGCTCTTGTTACCACTACTGCTGAAACTGCAGGGTTCAGTTCCTCTGAGATTAATTCAGTAAATCCTGGAAGTCATTCCCAATAATCACAGGTACAGGCAACTTAGGTACTAACCCCACTTTTATTTCATGTGACACACCCTTAAAGGTCAGAGTCACTTGGGTGGTGGGATAGTATTGAGTGTCTCCATGGATGCAGATGACACCAGTACCTGGTCCTTTTGCACAGTGTTTTCCCAGCATCTCAGCATGCACTAGGGTCTGTCTGCTTCCCGAATCAATGAGTCCCTTTACAGTCTTATCTCCCACCTTCACATCTGTTAAGTACTTGCCCCAATTTGCCAAGGACAAATCTGCTCCAGTGTCACTCTTCTTATGGCAATTTCTTGCAATATGACCTGGCTTATTACAGTTATAGCAAATAATGTCTTTGGGCACAGATTTGTTACCCCCACTAGAGTTCTTATCAGACTTGGAGTTTAAATGGGAAAAAGAATGTCTTACTGGTGCTTGGCTGTTACCTCACTGCTGTGGCATCTGTCTGGGCATTTGGTAGTCTTTGGCCAAAGAAACAGCATTTTCCCCACTTTCTGGTAGGTGTTCCTTTACCCAAAGCTGCACATCTGTAGTCAGGATGTTGATGAATTGCTCCATTGCAAATGTGTCAGTCTGTGGGACTGTTTTGCCCTCTGGTTGGAGACATTTTATCAGGAGTTCTCTGAGCCAAGTGGAGGCTTCTTGAGGATTGTCGACTGAGATGTACTTCAGAGATCGAAATCTCTGCCTGTAGGTCTCTCCTGAGATGTCATATCTTTTCAGGATTTTGCTTTTCACCAGGTCATAGTTTTCTGACTGTGCAGTGTCCCTATTGCTATAGGCAAGTTGGGCTTTCCCTGTCAGGTAGGGTACCAGTCTGATTGTCCATTGCTGTTTTGGCCATTGGCAGGCTGAGGCAACTCTTTCAAAAGTTGTCAGGTATGACTCAGTATCATACGAGGGACACAACTTTGTAAGTTTAATAGCTTTTAAGTTGCTTGTGTTTTGTTTCTCATCTGGATCTGTGCCAGATCCTCTGCCTTTGATAGCTTGCAAGGCATCCAGCCATTGCTGCCCCTGTCGCTGCATCTCTTCTCTCCTCTGTGCTTCTAAACATTACATTTCTTGTTCTCTCTCTCTGCTTTTCTGTCTCTTTTTGTTCTATAGCCCACCATTTGAAAAAGTCCATCAGGCTTTCAGGTTCTGTCACTGCCTGTTCTTTTTCCATAACTTGTGCTGGCTGTACAATCTCAGCTTGGACTTCTGTCTCTGCTAGTTTGGCTGCCATTCTCCTGGTAACCACTCCTTGACTTCCTGCTGCAGAATCCATACCTTTCTCTATGCTTCCCTGGTATTAGGTCAAGTACCCACACACAAACCTCCTGGCTTAGAGTATGCATGGCATAATTCCACTTAGGCTGACACCATCTGTTGTCGAGGCACAGGTCAGGAAGCATAGGAAAAAACAGGAGCAGCTGTAGAATTCACAAAAGTGTTTATTAGTACTAGCAATAACATAAACAATAAACTTGTTCAGTATTACTATTTACAAAGGCAGAATAAACAGAGAAGATCCATCTGAGTTTTCCTTCAATCTCTGTGTGTCTCTGTATCTGTGTCTCTCTTACAAGTCTTTGCAACCCCCCTCCTTAACAAACATCCTGTTTTTGTCTAAAATGTTCTTGTATGTTTCAGGCAGGTGCAGCAAGAATACAATGTCCCAGGACTGAGTCCCCTTCTCCACAGCTTCTGAAAAAAAGGGCTTAAAAACTGCTCTCAGGTTAACCCCTTGAGTTCCCAATAGCTTTTTGCAATCATCTCAAACTATAATTACATACATTTCAACAGTAAAAATATATATTTTCTAAACAAAGGGATCCCAATATCGGTTACATTTCCACATAATGATTTGCATAATTATTATACCAGCAGATATGCAAGGGAGGAAAAGACACAAAACAGCAAGGGAAGACTGAGAGACAGTGAGAGGTAAAGAACTGCAAGACTGTCAGGGTGATCAAATCCTAGGTCTCACACAGGAAAATTTGGTTGTGCAATCAGACAGACAAGAGACAGAAATGGAAAGAACAGAACATATCCCTGCATTCAAACTCTCCATAATAACTGGGACAGGGTCCTATTCAACCCTGTCACAATACTGAGGGAAATAACATTGAAAATATTACACCCACCAATCCCACAAGGAATACACCAGTCCTACCCACTCACTTGCCAGACCAGCCAATGGAAACAGATGAAGTACCCAACCATAATCAATGCCCTAGTCAGCTCTATGTCCTAGGTGACTCTATCATTAAACATTTGGGACAGGATTATATACAATCCCAATAAATCATCAAGGACATGTTTTAGTTTCAGAGGGGCTAAAATTGCTGAAATTACATCTATGGTTAAGAACATCTTAAAGACGCTGGCCCAAACCCATTGGTTGTTACACATGCAGGCACAAATGATATTAATCAAACAAGCCTGGAAGACCTTAAACAGGATTTTGTAGCCTTAAAAAATATTTTAGCAGACTTGGGATGTATCATCTGCTTTTCAGAAATTCTACCAGTGCATAAGGTTTACCTTATCAAAACTCAGAACATAAAAGCAATAAATGAATCATTAAGGAAGTGGTGTTTTAAACAGGACATTACATGTATAACCCATTGGGAAAACTTTATCGATCGTAACTCCCTGTTCTGCTGGGACAGTCTGCACCTCAGCAGAAGACTGGGCAAATCCTATAAGGATATTCTAAACAAGCATTAAAACTGAATTACCAGGGAGAGAATGGGAATGTTCCCTATTCTCTAATTATGGATTCTCCTAAGAGCACTTCTAGATCTTGTAATGTCCTTATGCTTAACGCCAGGAGCCTTAACAGAATTAAAATGGCAAAGCTAGAAGCCAGCACTTTAATTCATGATGTTGGGATTATTGCTGTGTCAGAAAGCTGGTGGGACACTTCCTCAGACTGAATTAAGGAAATCCCAAATTATAAACTATACCATAAAGACAGAGATGCTAGGATAGGTGGTAGTGTCTGTTTATACATCAGAGAGGACATTACATCATATGGGTTAACTTATCCATCTATGACCGAAAGTGTCTGGGTAAACATTGTACTTAGAGGGCATCCCAAGCTAATAATTGATAATTGTTTTAAGCCACCTTCGGCTGATGTTGCTTATTCAAATCGATTATCACAAGAAATAGCGGAAATATCTGACAAGGGAAATGTCATTATCCTTGGGGATTTTAATCTCCCATATATTAAATGGGATACATGAAAGGGTACTTCTGATCTGGACAGGCAGTTTGTTCCCACTTTGATAAATCAAGGCCTTGAACAGCTAGTGAGTGCTCCTACCCATGGTAATAACATATTGGACCGTATTATTACTAGCATAGAACATCTAATTTCAGATTTCAAAATCAGAGATCCTCTGGGCAATAGAGACCATAATTCTGTTCTCTTTCATCTAACATCCAAACACACTACGACTTCAAATAAGGCTACTATCAAAAATTATGATAAGGCCAATTTTGTGGAAATGATCAGATCTCTAACAAACTTTGATTGGTATGAGACCCTCTCTAATCTCTTAATGGAAAAAGCTTGGGAAAAATTCAAAACTATTTTACAACACTTAGAAACTATCTTTGTGCGGAATAAAAAAAATATGTATGATAAAAAAGGGAAAATTCCTATCTGGTTTAATAAATCAATTATAAGGCAAATTAAAATCAAGGAAAAGCTATTCAAAAAAACTAAAACTAGTCCAGGAGAGGAAATAGTTAGTTTGTACAATAAATCCATATCCAAGCTAAAGAACATGATTAAAAAAGACAAACTAAACCTGGAGTTTAAACTTACTCACTCAAGAGACCACAAGAAATAACTTCTCCTACCTTAATGGAAAAAAAAACAAGCTTCAAGGAAGGTGGGCCCAATTAATCATGATGGTATAGTTCTGGAAGCAGATACTGAGGAAGCCCAGTAGTTGACTGGGTGAAACGTAAGGTCATTCCGTAATTTCTGCAGCTTTCTCTGCCACTGGTTGCTGTGCCACATAATGATGAGAATAAAAACATTTGGCACTTTATACTTCAGTATTGTGCTTCTTATTAGGCCGGTTGATGTGTGCTTTTTTTTCTTTTACTTGTTGTTACATTTTGGATACAGCACCATCACATTCCTGGTGCTCCAGTTCTTTTTTTTCTGAAGCAGATACTGACACTGCAAATCATTTTAATGATTTTTTGTTCTATTAAAAAAAAAATCCATAACTGGCAACTCTATTGATCATTTAAATAATAACTGCATCCCCCTTATGTCATCCAAGAGGTAGATATAATTCAGGCTTTACAAGCTCTAAAAAATACAAGTGCAGGTCCAGATGACCTCCACCCAAGATTTCTTATTGAAACCTCTATTGCCATTGCCCTTCCCTTACCTATCATATTTAATCAATCATTAATTCAAAATGAGATCCCATTAGATTGGCGCAAAGTGATTGCTGTTCCCATTTTTAAGAAAGGTAGCAAAGCATCCATTCAAAACTACCACCCAATAAGCCTTACATCCGTAACAAGTAAACTTATGGAGAGAATAATAAAATCCTTTTTTGAACAGGAAATTCTTGCTCTGGGTCTGACTGATAAAACCCAACATGGATTCAAACACGGCCATTCATGAACCTTGAACTTAATTTCCTTTTATAAACATATCAGCAAAGAATCTGATGCTGGTATCCCCATGGACATAATTCTTCTTGATTACAGCTGAGTGTTTGATACAGACTCACACCAGAAACTCATTAACATATTAAACAGGCTGGGCTTTTCTCATTGTCTTGTTAGCTGGGTCAATAAATGGTCATGAAATAGGCCTCAAAGAGTGAGAATAAATGGAGTACTATCTGATGTGGGTGAAGTCACCAGTGAGGTGCCCCAGGGCTCTGTCCTGGGACCCCTACTGTTTAACATTTATATTAGTGACATGTTGACCAGCACACATAATGTTCTGTCAAAATTTGCAGATGATATAAAACTGGGTGGTAGAATGGATAGTGAGGAATATGCCCAAATCCTTATTCAGAATTTACAAAAAAATCAAAAACTGAGCCTTAGATAATAATATGAAATTCAATGTGAATAAATGTGCTGTTATGCATTTTGGTAGGTAAAAATCCCAACATTGAATATTATTTAAACAGCACCTTAATTCTAACCACCACCTGTGAAAGGGACCCTGGTGATATAATCAACAATAGACTTACGCCACTGGATCACTGCATTATAATTACTAGATTGACCAATGGCCTAATAAATAGGATAAAATGTACATTTATTAACAAAATCAAACAATGTTTGATGCCCCTTTATAGATCCTATAGAAGACCTTATTTGGATTACAGTTCCCTTTTTGGAACCCCCACCTCAAGGGGGACATAGCTATGCTAGAAGGAGTCCAAAGGTGGGTTACGAAAATGGTACCCAGGCTCTCCAGTTTCAACTATCCTACCAGATTAAAAGAAACTGGTTTGTTTTCACTACAGACCAGAAGACATAGAGGAGATTTGCTTTTCACATATAAAATGTTAAATACACCTGAAATGATGTTACAATGTGGTCTAAAATACTCAGATACTGTAGATGTATAGAAGCCAGAGTTCACAATAAGCAACAAGAGGTGAACTGGGCAAATACTGCCAAAAGAGATAATGTCTATACTATCAGAGTTACAAAAGCCTAGAACACACTCCCTCAATAATTTGTTGACCTAAATAGTTTTATTTCTTTTAAAAATGGTCTGGACTGATGGTTCACCTCTGTGCATCCATAGGTCAATTGCCCACACTGAGTGGGGGACATTATCAATAGGCCTTTGGCCTTCTTTTGTCCTACATAACCAAGTAAGCAAACCAAGTAAGTATGTAAGAATCTCATACGGTATGGAGGTGTGCACTACAGTATGTAGGAATGCACTACAATATGGAGGAGTGCACTACAGCATGCAGGAATGCACTACAGTATGGAGGACTTCACTACAGTATGGAGGAGAACACTACAGTATGCAGGAATGCACTACAGTATAGAGGAGTGCACTACAGTATTCCGGAATGCACTACAGTATGGATGAGTGCACTACAGTATGCAGGAATGCACTACAGTATGGAGGAGTGCACTACAGTATGGAGGAGAACACTACAGTATGCAGGAATGCACTACAGTATGGAGGAGTGCACTACAGTTTGGAGGAGTGCACTACAGTATGCAGGAATGCACTACAGTATAGAGGAGTGCACTACAATATGGAGGAAAACAGTACAGCATGTAAGAATACAGTACAATATATGTGAATACAGTACATACGTAACAATACAAGTCAAGTATGTAGGAATACAGTACAGTATGGAGGAACAGAGTATAGTATGTAGAAATACACAGCACGGAGAAATACAGTATGGTATGTAGGAATACTGTACAGTAAGGAGGAATACAATACAACATGTAGGGATGCAGTGTAGTATGCAAGGATACAGTGTGATATGTAGGAATACAGTACAGTACATATATAACAATACAAGTCAAGTGTGTAGGAATACAGTACAGTATGGAGGACTGGAGTATAGTATGTAGAAATACACTACAGCATGGAGAAATACAGTACAGTACGTAGGAATACTGTACGGTGTGTAGGAATACAGTATAGTATGGAGGAATGGAGTATAGTATGAGGAACTACACTACAGCATGGAGAAATACAGTACGGTATGTAGGAATACTGTACAGTATGTAGTAATGCAGTACAGTATGGAGGAATACAATACAACATGTAGGAATGCAGTGCAGTATGCAAGGATACAGTGTAGTATGTAGGAATACAGTACAGTACAAAGGAATACAATACAGCATGTAGGAATTCAGTGCAACATGGAGGAATACAGTACAGCATGTAGGAATGAAGTACAGTATGGAGAAATACAGTACAAAATGTAGGAATACAGTACAGTATGGAGCAATGCAGCACAGACTGGGAGAATACAGAACAGTATAGCGAGATACAGTACATCATGGAAGAATACCATACAGTATGGAGGAATGGGGGGAATACAGTACAGCATGGAGAAATACAGTGCAGAATGTAGGAATGCAGTACAGTATGGAGGAATGCAGAACAATATGAAGGAATATAGTACAGTATGTAGGAGTACAGTATATAGCAAAAGAGGAATGCAGCACAGTATGGTGGAATTCAGTGGGAATTCTGTACAATATGGAATAATGCAGTACAGTACGTAGGAATACAGTGCAGCATGAAGGAATACAGTACAGTATGTAGGAATACAGTACAGTATGGAGGAAAGGAGGAATGAAGCACAGTATGGTGGAATTTAGTACAATATGGAGGAATGCAGAGCAGTATGGAGCACTACAGTACAGTATATATGATTGCAGTACAGTATGGAGGAAGGTAATACATTATGGAGGAATACAGTACATTATGGTGGAATGCAGTACAGTGTGGAGGAATACAGTGCAGTATGGAGGAAAACATTACAGCATGTAGGAATCCAGCGCAATATGGAGGAATACCGTACAGCATGTAGGAATACACTGAAGTATGGATGAATACAGTATAGTATGGAGGAATGGAGTACAGTGTGTAGGAATTCAGTACAGTATGGAGGGATGGAGTACAGTATTCAGCAACTCAATACAGTACATAGGAATACAGTGCAGCAATGGAGGAATACAGAACAGTATGTATTTAGTTAGTTATTAATTTATTTAGTTACATTTGTTATCTGGGTAGCGACACTGGACCAGAGGTCCTATTTCAGGTCTGACCTGGAAATATAATACAGGATATAATCAGGATACAATACAAAACAACATAAAATTCATTAATAGCACAGTTACAAACAACCTTATTCAATAAAAACGGTTTAAAAGTATATTAAAACTCTGAAGAGAAACTGTAGATCGATGTGCTACAGGTAGGCCATTCCAATATAAAGGCGCAGCAATGGAAAAAGCATGAGAGCTGTCCTTAGTCCTATAGGAAATGGTCTTTAATAATGTGCCCTTGGCTGGTCTTAATTTAGACAGGACCGATCTAATAGAGACCAAGTCAGATAGGGGAATGAGAGTACTCGAAAAAATTTAAAATCAATCATCCAAAAAAATACTCTATTCTAGATCTAGGGGACAACCAACCTAATTGGGAATTAAGGTCACAATGGTGAGTTTGGATGGAGGTGGACAGGACAAAGCGACAATTATTATTGTAGGTGATAGAAATGATGCTGAGCGCTGAACAACCCAAATTAAAATAAGGATTTGGCACATACTCCAAATGGGGAAGAAGTGAGCCCAGAGCAATGGATTTTCGAGTTTCCATAGTAAAAAAGCTTCTAAATTTATAAAGAATGCTCAATTTCTGATTATTTGTCTAACAGATTTAGAGCCCCATTTTCAAAAGGTTAGCACAGCACAAACCGGGTCTGTGCAGTGCTAACTTGATACAGTGCCAGCAGTCGGGGGTGTGCCCATATTCAAAGGACACAGATGTACGACGCACCCCTGACAGCACCATCGAACACAATATAGTGCTGCGTCTATGCAAATCAGGGTTTCCTCATGCATATGTGACACAGCACAATATTGAAAGTGTTCAAAAGCGCTACATGGCCACCAGCAGTGGTGTAGTGTAATGCTTCTGAAACCGATCCCTTAACAGTGCACAGAGTGGGTGGGTGCCCTACACCCTGTCTGTCTGCTGTCAAGGGCTGGGTACCCTGGTGGCTCAGCATCCCTCCCCTGCCCCAATCCCCATCCCCATATATAAAACAAAAACATTGGTGGTTCAGCGCCCTCCCTGCCCCGATCCCAGCCCATAGATAGAACCATTATCAGTGATGGTCAGCTGATGAGTGTGTACTGTCTACTGTACATGCTCAGTGATAGTTAAGTCAGTGGCTGGCCGTGGCAGTGTAAGGAGGCTGTTGCCAGTCATTAGCATGTGTTGGGTTGGGGGGGAGCGTGGTGGTGGGTCACTACCTGATGGGTGGGGGGGGCCACTAGACTACCAGGGCTTTTATATTTTTAACCAGGACAGTGATCGAAAAATGGAGTAGGGATGAGAGACCACTGGACCACCACTGATAATGATTTTATCAATGGGGACAGGGATTGGGGCAGGGGAGGGACACTGAACCACCACTGTTTTTGTTTATCTGTATGTGGACAGGAATCTGGGCAGAGGAGGGACCACTGGACCACCAGTGATTTACTTCCAGAGATCAGGGCTTTGGGGGGACCTGGCCCGGTGCACTCGGACAGCGATCACATGCAGATGAGCCCATAATTGGCATGCAAATGGACCCTTAGTGCCATGCATGCCCAAAGGGCTCATTTACATGTTTGGGCTGAATATCACCTATGGGGGCCATGGCACTAAAGTGTGCACCGCACGTTACCCCATGGGTGGTCTTCAGACCCACCCTCTGGTAGCACTGAACCAAACATGCCAACTGCAAGCTGTGTGTCATGCTACTGGGGTCTGATATTCAAACAGATAGAGTGGTTAGTTCAGATCACGCTATCAGTTTCAATATGGTGCCAGAGCTGGATGGCCCTATTTCTTCACATGGTGCACCTGCTTGCACATGCAGCCTGCTATCTCTGAAAATGGGGCCCTAACCTGTAAGGAAAAGGTTAGTCCTGGATCAAGTAACACCCCAAATATTTAAATTGGTGCACTTGTTTAATTGTTGTACCAACATTATCTTGCAACAATTAAACAAGCATTTTCTTTTAACATGTGGGAAGTCCCAAATACCATGGACTTTGTTTTTTTTAGAATTCAAAACCAAAAACCTATTAGTAAACCAGCTACAAGCATCAATCAAGTCCTGTTCATGGTTAAATGTTAACTCGGCCAATGACTTGGCATGAGAAAAAAATAATTAAATCATCAGCATAAAGAAAGTGAGTCACAAAATGTACATACTGAAGGAAGCTGGTTAACAAAAAAAGAAAACAACAATGGGCCTAAGATGGACCCCCTTGGGAATCCCACATCCTATTAAGCAAACATTTGACCTGGCTAACACTATATTAACAAACTGTGAACGGTCAAACAAATAATCTTTGACCCACGAAACAGCATTAGCAGAAAAACCAAGAGCAATGAGTTTAGAAGTGAGCAAGTCATGTTCTATAAGGTCAGATGCCTTGGTCAGGTCCACAAACGCTGCTCCGGTCATAAGGCTATTATCAACATTTTTCAGAACAGTGTCTGTGAACCTGACCAAGGCAATATCTGTTCCATAATTCTCGCAAAATCTGTGTAGCTGAGGACACAGAACATTGTAAGATTCAAGGTAACTATTAATTTGATTAGCAACAATCTCCTCCAACAGTCATACTTCTCAGTATGTAGGAATACAGTACAGTAGGAAGTAAAGCAGTGCAGTAGGGAAGAGCACAGTACAGCATGTAGGAAAATGGTACACCATGTAGGAATTCAGCGTGACATGAAGGAATACAGCACAATATGTAGGAATGCAGTACAGTATAGTGGAATACATTACAGAATGTAGGGCTACAGAACAGTATGGAGGAATACAGGACATTATAGAGAAATACAGTACAGTATGGAAGAATATGGTACAGTATAGAGAAATGAGGAAATGCAGTCCAGCATGGAGGAATACAGTGCAGTACATAGGAATGCAGTACAATATGTAGGAATGCAGTACAGCATGAAAAAATACATGAAGGTATGTAGCCATATGGTACAGAATGGAGAAAAACAGGAATGCAGTACAGTATGGTGGAATTCAGTACATTATTTTTTTTTTTTATTTAGTTGTTTAACCAAGTATAGCACACTAAGCTGAAAGCTTTTTTACAGGAGCG
The DNA here is from genome assembly GCA_016271365.2 of Neoceratodus forsteri. Taxonomy (NCBI): domain Eukaryota; kingdom Metazoa; phylum Chordata; order Ceratodontiformes; family Ceratodontidae; genus Neoceratodus; species Neoceratodus forsteri. The sequence goes on from JADMNL010000025.1 coordinate 286,051,597, forward strand.
ACCTGGGAGCACAAGGAGGTTAAGTGACTTACTCAGGGTCACACAGTATGCAAGTGGAAGCTGTGGGATTCAAACCCAGATCTGGTCTGCTGGATGTTACCAGATTTTCAGCTCAGAGCCTTAGACCACTGCGCTATACTGCCTCCATTATGGAGGAGTGCTGTAGTAGTATGGATGATGCAGTGTAGTATAAAGGAATACAGTACAGTATGTAGGATTACAGTATAGTATGGAGGTGTTCAGTACAGCATAAGGAATGCAGTACAGTATGGTGGAACTCAATATAGTATGGACAAATACAGTACAGTATGGAGGAATACAGTACAGTATATAGTAATGCAGTACACTAGGGAGGAATACATTACAGCAATTATGTAGGAACACAATACAGTACGGAGAACTGCAGTGCAATATATAGAAATACAGTGCAGTAACTGTAGTATAGCATGGATGAATGCAATACAGTATGGGTAATATAGTACAGTATGGAATATTTCAGTACAGTATGTATGAATGCAGTATAATATGAATAAATACAGTACAGTAAGAGGGAATGCAGTACAGCATGGAGAAATGCAGTATGTTATGTGGTAATGCAGTACAGTGTGGAGGCATACAGTACACCATATACAAATGCAGTACAGTATATAGGAATACAGTACAGAATGTAGGAATACAGTGCAGTATGAAGGAATGCAGTGCAGAATGGAAGAATACAGTACAGAATGGAGAAATGCAGTACAGTATGGAGGAATGGGGGAATACAGCACAGCCTGGAGAAATACAGTGCAGTACGTAGGAATGCAGTACAGTATGGATGACTAAAGTACAGTATGTAGGAATACAGTGCAGCATGAAGGAACACAGTACGGTATGTAAACATGCAGTACCGTATGTAGGAATACCGTTGGATGAAGGTTGTACAGTATAAAGGAATGTTGTGCAGAACAAAGGAATATAGTATAGTATGTAGGATTACAGTACAGTATTGAGGAATGCAGTACAGTATAGTAGAATACAGTATAGCATGTAGGAATGCAATGAACTATAGAAGAATACAGTACAGAATCTAACAATACAGTACAGTATGGAGAAATGCAGTATAGTATGGAGAAATACAGTACTGGAATGCAATACAGTATGAATGAATGCAGTACAGTATGTAGTAATACATTATAGTATGTAGTAATGCAGTACAGTGTGTAGGAATGCAGTGCAGCATTTAGGAATGCGGTGAACTATACAGGAATACAGTACATACTGTATGAGTACAGTATGGAGGAATATAGTACAGTATCAAGAAATATAGTACAATATGAAAGAATATGATACAGTATAGAGGAGTGTGGGAATACAGTACAGTATGGAGGAATGCAGTACAGTATGTAGGAATACAATACAGCATGAAGCAATACAATACGGTATGTAGAAATACAGTACACCATGGAGGAAAGGAGGAATGCAGTACAGTATGGAGGAATACAGTACAGTATGGAGGAGTACAGTATAGCATGTAGGAATTACGTGCAATATAGAGGAATACAGTGCAACATGTAGGAATGCAGTACAGTATGGAGGAATACAGTGCAGCATGTAGGAATGCAGTATAGTATGGAGGAATGTAATACATCATGTAGGAATACAGTGAAGTATGGAGGAATATAGTAGCAAACATGGACAGTTGGGCACTCACCACCTCTAAATTAAAAGTGAACACTTGGCTCCATTAATGTTGAAATGTCCTTTATTCAAAGGTACAAATAAGTAACAGTATTTCTAATATGCCTGACGTGTTTTGGACATCCAAATGTCCTTTCTCAAAGGCTAACGTGAAGACATATAAGGACACAATAAATACATATTGGTATGTGACGTAAGTTTGTGATGTCATAATTGATCTTTTAAAATCATTGGTTAAATATAAAAATACTTATTACAAATATATACTTCTAGCCCAATTCAATTAAAAATATGATATACACATTAGCAGTGTCAGTGGCTCAGTAGGTAGCACACTTGCCTCTGAGGCTGGGAGATCAGAGGGCTGTGGGTTCAGTTCCCACATCTGGCACTTAGGTTAATATCCCAGTACTGACACTGTAGTGCAGCATGAGAGGGGTGCTGCACTTCTGAGGTGCCGTCTTTCGGATGAGACGTTAAACCGAGGTCCCATCTGCCTGGATTGGTGGTAGTTCAGGTGGATGTTAAAGATCCCAAGGCACTTATCGAAAAGAGTAGGGGAATTTCCCCGGTGTCCTGGCCAAATTTCCCTCATTCACTAAAAATACCACTGTTCTACTGGATACCACTTCTGCAGGTAACCACATCTGGTTCAGGGTCAGTTGGCATTCATCCGTATCCCCCTCCCCTTGGTCGTGCCTGAAAATAGGCAGGATTTGTCTAGTGCACTTACCCGGTCAACAAAAGCTAAATAAATAAAAATAAATCTATGATAAAAATATACTGACTAAAGTATACAAAATACATAATAACACAATGGACCAAAACAGTGCAAAAACATATACTTGAGAAACAGTTTGTTAGTTCTAAAACCCAGGGTTAAAAAATGGGAAAGGGGGTATAGATATTGTAAGGAATAAAGCAAAGGGAACTTTTGTTAAAAGGTTGGGAAGTCAGATGAAACACAATAATCTCATAGAATTAGTTTTCATCATTTTTTAAAAAAAGGCTAAAGGTCAAATCCTGCATTAAGCCCAGGGAATTTTCTTGCCCCAAACTCACAATCGAAACATCCGACTTTTAAAAATAAATAAAAAAATAAATAAATGAAAATGCTTTTGTCTGTAACATTAAGTTGTTGTAATCACCCCCTGTTGGGTGTGGGTTCGCTTTATTTCGACTTTGACTTTATCTATTGCCATAAACCAAAAATCGTGTGTGGCTGTAGCATATGTAAGATCATTTTTGCCAGTGGCTCTTAAATGCTCTCCCATATGTACTTTGAACTGTCTGGTAGTTTTTCCTATGTAGAAGGCATCATATGTGCAGGTTGCTGTGTATATAAAACTTGCTGTGTCACATGTTGTTAGCTGACAAATTTCAATACCTTTTCTGGCATTTTTACTACTAAATCTTTCACCTGTTTCTACATGTTTACAGTAAATGTATTTTCTACACTGATTACAGCCTGCAGCTCCTTTAGTGAGCCAAGGAGGTCTATATATTTCTGTTTAGTGACTGTGAACTACAGCATCCCCAATAGTAGTAGCCTTCTTATAGGCCATCCTTGGTGGCTTTTGGAAAAGTTCTAAGAGTACTGGGTCACTTGGGTCATTTGACAGAACTGACCAATTTTTTATGATATTTTCCACTAGAGACGTATGAGCAGAGATGGTAGTCACAACATTAAAACATGGTGTTACGAACATATGAAATTTGCCATCAGATGAAGGCCTAGAGGTCTATCAAGTCTGCTCGAATGTGCAGCTAGCACCCCTTATTCTGCAGCTGCCCCTTCCTTCCACCCTTACCCTTCATTGACCCTACTCCTTGTCCTGTCCCATCCCCTTTTGAAGCAGTCCACTGTTCTACTGGATACCACTTCTGCAGGTAACGCATTCCACCCAGCCACCACCCTCTCTGTAAAAAAGTGTCTCCTTATCTCCCTCCTGAACCTTCCTCCTTCCAGTCTCATATCATGGCCCCCTGGTGTCCCTCCCCTCCCTTACTTTGAACAGATCCTCTGTACCTGTCTTGTTTATTCCTTTCATGTACTTAAAGGTTTCAATCATGTCACCCCGTCCCTCCTCTCCTCCAGTGAGTACATGTTCAACTCCCTCTGCCTCCTCTCGTATGATGTCACCCAGCCCCTTGATCATCTTTGTCACTCCGCACTGCACCCCCTCCAGTAACTTAATGTCCCTCTTCAGATACAGGCACCAGTACTGCATGCAGTACTCCAGGTGCAGTCTAACTAATGACCTATACAGTGGCAGAATCACCTCCTCCCTCCTCAAGGATATACCCCTTGCAATACAACCCAGCATTTTGTTGGCCTTTGCAGCTGCCTTCCTACATTGTGCTGAGTTGTTCATTGACCCAGTAATGAGCACCCCCAGATCCTTCTCCTCCTCCTCTTCCTCCTCCTCTGTCTGGGCTAGCTGCACTCCCCCCAGCTAGTAACTCTTCCCTGGGTTCTTCATCCCAAAATACAGCACCTTGCACTTTTTGGCATTAAACCCCAGTTGCCAGGTGTCTGACCAGGTTTCAAGCTTTGCCAAATCATCCTGCAACCCCTGCCATCCCCCTAGGTCATCCACCACCACTCCTACCTTGGTATCATCAGCAAACAGACTGATCTTGCTCTTGATGTCCAGTGATATGTCTGTAATGAATATCCCAAACAACACTGGTCCCAACACCGAGCCCTGTGGAACACCGCTCGTCACTACCCTTGGGTGTGAGAGCTCCCCACCCACCACCAACCTCTGTTGCCTTCCCTGAAGCCAGTTCCCTACCCATCTCACCAGCTTTGCACCTGCCCTTGTGCCTACTAACTTACTTCCCAGCCTTCCACGTGGCACTGAGTCGAATGCCTTACTGAAGTCCAGATACAGGACATCCACTGCATGGCCCCTGTCCAGTTGCCTAGTTATCCAGTCATAGAATTCCACCAGGTTGGTTTGGCAGGATCTGCCCCATGTGAAGCCATGCTGTCTGCTGTCCTGTAGTCCTTTGGCCTCTAGGAGGGCCACCAGCCCCTCCTTCAGGATAGTCTCCATTAGCTTACTCATGATGGATGTGAGGCTCACTGGTCTGTCATTTCCCGGTTTATCCTTGGAGCCACTCTTGTGGAGAGGCATCACAAGAGCCATCCTCCAGTCCTGAGGTACACACCCCGAATGTAATGAGGCATTAAATAGGTCTGCCAAAGGTCCTGCAAGGACCTCTGCCAGCTCCTTCAGTACCCTGGGGTGGATGCCATCTGGGCCTGGTGCCCTATCTACCCTCAGTGCCTTCAAACCCTCTCAAACTCTGCCCTCAGATGTCTCAGGTGTGTTTACTGTGGGGTGCAAAAGTATGTTTCTCTTCTGATCTGTTGCAAAATTTCTAGCTTCAACAATAAGCTTGTCACTATATCCTCTTTCCTTTAAATGATTACTAAATCATCAGCTGCATTTTCAGACTTTTCTTGTGTACTAGTTTCTTTTCATTTGCAAGAATTGACCCTTTGGGATATTTCTAATTATATGCTTAGGATGACAGCTGCTTGCCTGTAAGAGGGTATTCCCTGCTGTATCTTTTCTGTACAAGTCTGATACCACCCTATCTTCATTATGTCTGCTAAGGTTTATATCTAGGAGGTTCACATAGTTGGCATCTACTGTATAAGTGAATCGCAAATGGGGATTTGTGTCATGTAAAAAATCTATAAAAGATGCCAACACTTCAACAATTCCTTGCCACAGCAATATCACATTACCTATGTATCATTTCAATAACATGATTTTTTCATAAAATAGATTACTAGCAGTATTGAAAAATGTGTTTGTCCTCCCATTCTCCTACACACAAATTAGCTACCAATGGGGTACATGTGACCCGCACAGCAGTTCCCTTTGTTTATCAAATGTTAACATGTTGTATTTTAAAACAAATTCAAATAATTTGATTAAAAAGTTTGTAGGTGGGAATTTCTCTTCTGTCCCTTGGTTCAAATAATAGACTACTGTATCCAAAGCACCCTCATGTGGGGTAGCTGAGTACAATGCCTCAATGTCCATTGTAACAAAAATAACATTTTCATTCAGTATAAGGGTAGCAAACACATTTAAAGCATCTCTTGTATCTAGGATGGCAAAGTTGCAACATATGGTCTGCGAAACGAGTCCAAGTATTTAGGAACAGGTTCTGTTAGAGACCCAATGATGCTGATGATTGGTCTCCCTGAGGGCATACAGTACACCATTGAGGAATGCAGTACAGTACTTAGGAATACAGTGCAGCATGGAGGAGCACAGTACAGTATGTAGGAATACAGTACAGTATGAGCAAAAACAGTACAGTATGTATTCATGCAGTACAGTATAGCTTGTAGGAATTTTGTGCAACATGGAGAGATACATTACAACATGTAGAAATGCAATTCAGTATAGAGGAATACAGAACAGCATGTAGGAATATTGTACAGTATGGAAAAACATGGCAATGTATGGTTGAATGGGGAAATACAGTACAGTATGGAGGAATACAGTGTAGTATGTAGGAATGCAGTACAGTATAGAGGAACACACTACCCGATGTAGTGATACAGTACAGAGTTGAGGAAAGGAGGAATGCAGCACTGTATGGTGCAATTCAGTCCAGCATGGAGGAATGATGTACAGTATGGAGGAATACAGTGTGGTATGGAGGAATAGAGTATAGTATGTGACATTACTGTACAGTATGGAGGAATACAGTGTGGTATGGAGGAATAGAGTATAGTATGTGAGATTACTGTACATTATGGAGGAATACAGTGTGGTATGGAGGAATAGAGTATAGTATGTGAGATTACTGTACAGTATGGAGGAATACAGTGTGGTATGGAGGAACAGAGTATAGTATGTGAGATTACTGTACAGTATGGAGGAATGCAGTGTGGTATGGAGGAATAGAGTATAGTATGTGAGATTACTGTACGGTATGGAGGAATTTAGTTCAGTATGTAAGAATGCAGTACAGTATAATTAATGTAATAGAATATGGATGAACACAGTACAGTATGGAGGATTAGGAACAGTATGGAAGACTGCAGTACAGTATGGAGGAATACAGTGCAGTATGAAGGAATGCAGTACAGTATGAAGGAAAAAGTACAGGATGTAGGAATTCAGTGCAACATGGAGGAATACAATACAGCATGTAGGAATACAGTACAGTATAGAGGAATATGGTACAGAATGTTGGAACACAGTACAGTATGGAGGAATGCAGTACAGTTTGGAGGAATACAATGCAGTATGGAGTAAAGGAGGAATGTAATACATTATGGATGAATACAATACAGTATGGTGGAATCCAGCACATAATGTAGGATGGGAATACAGTACAGTATGTTGGAATGCAGTACAGTAAGGAGGGAATCACTACAGTAAGGAGTAATACTGTGCAATATGGAGGAATACAGTACTGCATGTAGGAATTCAGAACAATATGAAGGAATACAGTACAATATGGTGGAATACAGTGCAGCATGTAGGAATACAGTACAATATGGAGGAATACAGTACAGCATGTAGGGATTTGGTACATTATGGAGGAATACAGTGCAGCATGTAGAAATACAATACAGTATCTAGGAATGTCATACAGTATGGAGGAATGCAGTACAGTATAGTGGAAAGCAAATGAGTTTGGATGAACACAGTACAGTACGGAGGAATCAGTTCAGTAAGCAGGAATGCAGTACAGTATAGATGAATACAGTACAGTGTGGAGGATTATAGTACAGTATGTACAGTATGTAGGAGGAATACAGTGCAGCATGTAGAAATACAATACAGTATCTAGGAATGTCATACAGTATGGAGGAATGCGGTACAGTATAGTGGAAAGCAAATGAGTTTGGATGAACACAGTACAGTACGGAGGAATCAGTTCAGTAAGCAGAAATGCAGTACAGTTTGAAGGAATACAGTACGGTGCTTAGGAATTCGGTACAGTATGAAGGAATGGATGAATTTGGTACATTATGGAGGAATTCAGTCCAGTATGTAAGAATACAGTACAGCATGAAGAAATACAGTACAGTACATAGGTATACAATACAAAATGAAGGAATGCTGTGCAGTATATAGAAATGCAATACAGTATGGATGAATACAGTACAGTGTGGAGGAATTCTGTACAGCATGTGGGAATGCAGTACAGTAAGAAGGAATGCAGTACAGTATGGAGGAACAAGAGTTCAGTACATGGTATGTAATAGATCATAGTGCATGATATTTAGTTATTTAATTTTCAAAACATTTTTATTGAATTCATAACAACTATTACAGTAGCAACAGAGTTGGGTAATAAAATACACAGATGTGATCATGAAAGCATGGTGCATAAGTATGTAGTCATTTCATTCCATACCGGGTAAACCATAATAGTAGTAGTATAAAATTGTATTAAGCTGCGTGACCAGGTATCTCAGACTATTATCTCAGGAATATCATAAGCAGTTGATTAATCTGGTGTGTTTGGACACTTAGAACATGCACTGAATCACCTGGATGGGCTTCTATTCCCCAATTGGGCAGCAAACAATGGGAGTCCTGCCTGGCTGTCAACAGGGCTGCAGCTATGAATTTTGGGGCCCAGGACAAGTCACTTGAAATGGGCCCTGTTTCCAAAACCAGCTAATACCAGGGGTAATGCCAGCTCCTCAAGTGTGCCCCTCCTGAGCGTGGGGCCCCAGACAACTTCTCCCCACTCCCGACATCATGGCCCTGGCTGTCAACCATTCACTCCACACTATATTGTGAAGGATAACGAGTGACACTCCCTGACTACAGTCATCAGATAGAATGAGCCATCATGTCACCATTCCTCCATGGGTACTCACTAACACAACAAGGGGGATGAGATCTTTAGTAACTTGGACCAGAGGTTGCCGCATTTTATTAAATTGTTCCGCAAATCCATTTGTTAAGCGCTGGCTGTGTTCTACCTTAAGGCACAGCTACATGTTTTAGACCCCTTGCTGAGTAGTAAGGGGTTCAACTTGCAGCCATTTTTGGGCAATTGTTTTTCTTGAATGAACAAGGGCTAGTGACCAGAGCAGCAGATCTCCCTGAAGCAAGTGTATGTGGGGGTTCACACCCAACAGGAGCTCAAGAGGGGATTTGTGGGGTTGATACTCCTAAAACTCATGACGTGATGGCCTGAACTGAGTTCCAGAAAGTTGCTATTTTAGGGCAGGTAAGCATCACATGAAGGAAATCGCCCTCCTATGCTGAATACTTGGGACAGAGTGGGCGTTTGTCAGGCTGAACTCCATAAAGCTTAATGGGTGTAATATATGCTATGCACATATAATTCAGGTTGCACCTGGTGCAGCTTGTTACTCCTAGGGCAGTTGTTTAGATGTTGTGCTGCTGCATCTAAATTTTGAGGCCATAGGGATGTGCAGGTCTGTTTCCCATTTATTTAAGATGTATGTGAGTGGTGGGTCCACCCCCCCCCACCAAGCATTCTATAGAATATTGATAAAGGCTTGGCACATGGTTGGGATCTGAGCAGCTCTTCCTCCAGTGGGAAGGGAGCACTCCACCCACAGGTGTGGTTGAGAGTTAGACCCAGATGCCCCCAGGTACCAAATATATGACTAGCCTCCGGTCACCACTCTGCTCTGATATCAGTGAAACTGCTAAATCGTCCTCCCATGTAGAGTTGGTTGATGTTTTTTTTAAACCTTTTTGCCCATAGGAGCATCCCCTGATTGTGTAACCTTCCCTGCTCTTCAAAGTAGCGATGACGCTCACACATGGAGAGGTACCTGAAGGGAAAGAGAGAAACATGTGCTGAGAGCCACATTTTCATTGTATTTGCAGTAAGTGGATTGCTGATTGAGGCAGCCTCAAGACTCACCAGGGCTGGGATTAGACAGCCTCTCCTAAGGTCACTCTCCCATTCTTCCTCCTCCAGTGCCATCCACGATGTCAGGGATTGGTCCTCTCCCATAGGGAAGAAGGCCAGCTGGGAAGCCTAATAACAGTACTGGAAGTATGGCAAGGCTGTGCCTCTCATCTCAGACAGCAGCTGCAGGATATTTCATCTAATGTGAGTGCTCTTCCCATTCCATAGAAATATAATGGAATTAAGTTGTCCAAAGTGGCTTAGAGGGACATGAACTGAAAGCAACTGATACAGATACAAGCACTTAAGTAAGACTGACATTTTGCCTGTGCTAATCCTACCCAGTAGGGAGAGGAGTATGGCCCTTCAATGGTCATGTTCCTCAGCTATTTCACCCAGGAGTAGCTTATGATTCTTGTTGTACAATGGATTAAATTAAGATGGTATGACCACTCTAAGGTACTTGATTTTATCCACCATCAGTAGGTCAATGGTATTATTATCAAACTTCTCTCTGTGTTGCCTCCCCACTGGCATTACCTCGTCCTTATTCCAGTTTATGTTATGTCCAAAGAGAAGGCCATATTCTTTAAGTACGGTATGCATTGCTGGGAGACCCTTGATTATATTTTGCAGGTACAGTAGAAGGTCATCTGTGATTAGAGCAACCTTGTGTTCATAACCACCCCCCCATACCCCTCATTGTCCAGTGTATTTGTAATCACTTCTGCCCATGGTTCTAATGCCACATTCCATGCCCAGCTAACTTCTTAGACCAATTATAGGTAATGTCTCAGATTCTGGGGATATTAGTTTTTTCCTTGTCACCCCTTAACAAAACCAGGTGCACACATTGGGGTAAAAATGTTTCTATTTGTGCGGCTATGACCCTTGCTATAATTTAGTAGTCAGCCATCAATAATGATATAGGGAAATAGGAGGCATGGGGGGGTCCTTGCCCAGTTTAGGCAGAACAGTGATAGTGGGCAACCGTGCTTAGTGGGGCACCGCTCCTATTTGCAGATTCTCCTGTAACATGTCCACCATAGGGTCCAGTAGACTAGAGGAGAAACATTGAAAGAAAACTATGGCCAAACTGTCGGGCTCGGGGGCCTTCCCACCTTTCAAATTTTAATAGCCTGTAGGACCTTAGACATTTCTAGAGGGCTGCTCTGCTGTGCTGAGGTTTCAGAGCCAATGGGGTGACATCTGCCTTCCAAAATGTGTCAAATTGCTGGGTCATTGGGGACACCTCAGAGGTGTACAGGAATTTGTAAAAGGAACGGAAGACTTCGCCTATTTCTATAGTCTCAGTTGTGAGGTTTCCTTGGTTTGTCATTATCTGTGCAATAGTCTTGTCACCTTCCCTTTTTTTAGCTGCAGTTCCAAAAGAAAAGGGGACTTCTCTGCACTTACACTAACCAATAAATTCCTGGCTTAAATCACCATTGGTGAATATAACAGTCTGAAAGTTGCTTCTTCAACTAGAATAAGAGACATATAGCAAAGCACCTGAGATTCCGAAAGCTTTAGTACTGTATTTATTGTATCACATTAGAAAATAGTAACCACTTTTCCAGCTTGAAATGTGACTTAGTTAATGAAGTCATTAACCCAAGCATCCATGAGATAACTCTTTCTCTAAGCATTAAGTTCAAGTGCAAAGTACAATTTGTAATTCCTCAGTAGACAGATTATAATTTACAGCACAATGAGCCCTACTTTTACCCAGACCAGGAACAGCCTGAGCCAGCCACATGCTCAGTGCTTCGGTCCTCACAATCTTCATCCAGAAGCAATATTACGGCTTTTGGATCAAACCTTTTTTTAGCTGCCAGGCTAAATATTTCCTGTCATCCCCATCAAAATAGTCACCCGCCTGTGCAATGAGAATTGGTCTTGCTATTTTTGGCACCACTCAGTGTGTTGTAGCTCCGTAAGCTTCTGATGAACATTGTACAGGGGAGCAGTGGGCCACTGCATGTCTGCTCTTTCACAAGCTTCAGTTTTGGTTTCCAACAGTTTAAAGAGCAACTGATGCCTTCATGAGAACTTTCACAAAACATAATATTTAGACAGTCCAACTTGTATTTCACATTAGTTCTTTATTTCTCCTCTTCATTATGTATTACTGAGGTAATTTTCATGAAAACAGGATATTTGCCTCTGAAGAGTTCATCTGTTCCCATTGTTTTCTCCCTACCTGAGGTCATAATACTCTACTTGTGACATCACAGTTACTCCCACAGCAATAGATTGTGATGTCCCAACAGAGGTTTATGATTTGAAGTAGGAAGAAAGCTATGGAGGCAGATGAACTCTAATAGATAAAGATGATCTATTCATGCAAATTCCCTCAGTAATAAATAACAGGGAAGACAAATCTGTAGAACATACATTGAATGCAAGCTGAATTAAACCAAATATTGTGTTTTCTGAAGTGTTTTTTTGTTAGATTTCTGCTGCATTTTAATTTCTAGTCCTCCAGCCCTCTTTTGTGAGTGGTGTAGGCTATTACCTAACCCTTGGTGAATGCCTTTAGAGTCTTCCACCTGACTCCATGTGCAGTGTTTTTTGTTGTGTGTCAAAACTCAGTGAGAGATATAGTCTTTGAATTCACTGTCTTTAAGATGTGTAGGTTTCAAATTTTCAGGTATGGCCTGTGGCAGTGACCTGGCCAGAGGAAATAGCCATGGATAAAAGGGCATGGATGGATATTAGCATTACAGAATACTGGATGGAGGTGACCCGAGGCAGGATGTTGGCACCCATCAGTATCCTATCAATTTGTACATACTGTAGGATTGGAGAGAAAGTAGACACTGTATACCCTACTATGAGGGTGGCAGTGCCTTCACACAGCCAACAGGTTAAAGCTGGTCTCTGGTGATCCCAGTGCCTGGACATCGTACATGGAAGGAACAGACTTCAGGTTAGACCTGTACAGTACATTGTCATGGACATAGTTACATTCCCCACCAAGCACCCAGGGTCCAGGAAAGGCAGCCATGTCCATTGTTGGTTTCTGAGGAAAAAAAAAACAGATCCTCAATGTTTGGACTATACACAGTATCTACCAAGAGGACACCCACACCTGCAACTGAAATTTGGGCCATGGCATATCTGACTCCTGAGTCCGAGGCACATTTATGTATAGTACCCTGTACCATTGGCGGAAGCCAGATAGTCATCCTCCATTTCTTGACAGAGAACCATGCCACGACCCAAGTGCCCCCCCAACATCTGCTGTTTTTTTTTCAAATTTCAACTTTCTTCACATGGGTTTCTTGCATTAACAGTACCTGTGTTTTGGGTTTTTTGACCATCCCTAGTACTTTTTGTCTTTCCAATTACATTCCTCAGGCCATTGACATTCCAGATGAGTATCACAACCTCTTTCTCCATTTGTCTGTGCTAAAGTAATCCACTGGTGGGCCAGAACAGAAAAACAGCACATGAGAAATTGCCAGGAGTGAGATGCCGTGTAGTAATAAGATACATTCCCCAACTTAAACATGAAACTAAGAACTTTTACTCCTTTTTTTAACTTTCCCAACCCCTGATCTTCCCCCTTCTTTACCCTCCCCCAAATTTTTACACCCCAAAATAAACAAAATATAAGCATTGAAAGCAAATGTATTAATATATACTAGAATTAATCCTGACCTTCATCCACCCACCATCTCACCAAGCTAACCCCTGCTTGGCAGAGAATCTCCTGCAAGCTGATGGTGGTACTTAACATGGTTCATTTGGCAAATAATCATTGAAACAGTTTATGTGAGGCTTAAACAGCAACATATACAGGCTGGGAAATAAAGGAGTCCGAAGCAAATTCCAGCCGTGCTGCCCTCTCCCATTATTGGTTTGTAAGACTTCACGGAACTGCCATTAAAGAAAGTTGAGCATTAACAAACAACGTGTGTAACATTTTAACATGAAGAGCAAACACATGTTCAAGCAAGTTGCTTAATAAATGTTAACTATTGCCTAAAGCTCTACATAAAGCTTCTGATAAGTGTCCTGGGACAGCACTTACAGAATCCCCCCTCCCCCACTGTATCTGCATCTCTTGATGCAGTTGGTGGGGTTTAGTTCACAGTTCCTTTTGCATAGTAAATCCACAGATGTCTCCTTTGTGTGTCAAGGGTTGGTACCAATACCTTGCATTGTCCCTCAATCAGTACAGGAGTGTGTTGAGATTATGTGCATTTAATGCTGCAACTGCTGGTGAGGTCGGAAATTAACACAGAGTGCCTTTGGGACTCTTCACACACTCGTGCTGCTGCAAAGATTGCAGAACTGCAGAATGCAACAACCAAATGGCTCGCTAAGACTAGTGCCCCTCATCACAGTCAAGCCTTCAAGTGCTAAAATCATTTATTTAGTTTTTATTTACCAGGTAGGCACACTAGACAAAACAGTTGCCTATATTCAGGCAGAACCTGGAAGATCACAACAGGGGAAAATACAATGATGAACAAAAGAAATATCAAAGATAACAAAGTAGTATACACAGTGGAAATAATGAGATTGGTAAATATGGTACAGGTACAAAGCTAGGTACATACAGGTTGAACTACTATAAAGGTAGTGGGGTAGTGTATACTAATTCAACCTCTATGGAGTATGGAGGAATACAGTGTAGAATGGAGGGACTGAGTACAGTACATAATACAGCACAGTGTAGGAAGATTGAGGAATTTAGTAAAGTATGGATGATTGCAGGAATTCAGAACAGTATAGGGGTATTGAGGTATTCGGTTCAGTATGGAGGGATAGAAGAATTCAGCATAGGTTGAAGGGATATAGAACAGTATGGAAAACTGTGGAATTTAGTATAGTATTGGAGACTGAGGAATTTAGTACAGTGTGGTCAAAAGGAGGAATACAGCACAGTACAGGAGATTGAAGCACACACTACAGTAGGGGATGGCAGAATACATTACAGTATGGAAGACTGAAGGAATACAGTACAGCATGGAGAAATGTAGGAATGCAGTACAATATGTAGAAATGTAAGAATACAGTATGGCAGAATGGATGAATACAGTATAATATGAGGGACTGAGGAATTTAGTATAGTATAGAGGAATTAAATAATTCAGTACAGTATGGGAATTGCGGAATACAGTACAGTATGGAGGAAAGGAGGAATACAGTACAGTATGGAAGGATACATTACAATATGGAGGAATAGAGTACAGTACAGTATGGAGGCATGGAGGATGATGTTGAAGGTATACATGCTGCCCCTGGGGAGGGTCATCAGACAGTGCAGTTTGTGTTTTCACTGTTATGTGATGATACCTAGCTGTGCATGTCCTTTGTAACAAGGACAAATGGTGCTGTTGAACTGCTGAATAAATGCCTGGCCAAGATCCAGGACTGGATGAACTCTAACTGGCTGAGACTTAACCCAGACAAGACAGAGGTACTGGTGAATGAGCCGGGCCATGAGTGTGATGGGGATGCCTCCGGGACAGCAACAGGTTTGGTCCTGGGGCTTCTGCTAGCTTTTGGAAGACAGAACACTTGCTTTTAGGGCAGAAAGCAGCTGACTAAAAAAGCTACCATTTTTCTTACTAATTTAACACTTCTATCTCAGCAGGAGTCAGTGTCTGTTGAGATTACGCAAACAGATACTTTATTAGAAGTAGAGGAGTCTCATTTCAGTTTTTTTTAAAAAAAAAAGAAAGTCAGTGTGTGTTTCTGTGTTGGGGAAGGGTACTGCATCAACTAAGTTGCTAAATCAGTAGGAGGAGAGAGGTTAATTGGGGGTGTGGCTTAGGCAGTAGAAAAGCAGGTGACTCCAATTACAACTTCCTGCTGCTAGCTTTTGGAAGACAGAAATCTTGCTTTTAGAGTAGAAAGCAGCTGACTAAAAAAGCTACTGTTTTTCTTACTAATTGCCCTCCATCCCACTCCTCCACCCTCCTACCCTAAGCCAATTCTACTTTTATAGTCAGTGGATTTGACTGACAACAGGAACTTCCTGTTTGGCAGTAGAAAGGGAAGGATCATTGAGAAACATTAGTTTTGTCAACCCTGAAAGAAAAAGTAGCTCTTTCTCCCCCTTGCTGCTGGAGGACTGACTCTGAGCAAGGAAGGAAGAAGAAGACTAATGAATAATACATAAAGTTGCTGTCCCAGAACAGGAAGGGTGAGAGTTGTAAGGAGAGGACAGAGTAAGCAAACAGGGCAATAGGAGAGGGGACAGAAAATAAGACATGATGGGAGTGGTGCAGTGCAATGGCTGTTGGGCAGCAGTGTTCCAGGAGACATTCTGGAGGCTGCAATGGTGCCCTATTTGCAGGCACCTCTCTGGTTTGAGGGAGGAGGTTGCCCATCTCCAGACTGACCTGGCTAGGATTTGTGAAACCTCCTTCCCCACCCAGGGACCACCAGGGCCACCGCCGCTACCTCAGAGCTTGCCAAGAAAGAGGATTGGCTGGACAAGGTGGGCTCAAGGAGGGAGAGCATGGTGGAACAGAAGTGCATGCCTCCAGCTGTACCTCTCCACAATTCATACGCTGTTCTGGTGGATAGTAGTTCCTCTATGGAGGCACCTGCAGTGGAGACCAAAGAGGATGCTGGGAACCTCCAAAAAGGAGACCCACAGGAGGGTGGCACGGGACCCCATAGGGGAAGGAAATAACTCCTGGTGGGGGACTCAATCATTAGGATGATAGAAGTGGGGGAGGAGGGGAGAGGGAGGTAAGGTGTCTGTCTGGCGCCATGGCTTAGAGGGACAGGAAGCAAATCCTCAGGATCGTGGGAGTAGCTGCACGAGAGAGGGAACTGGATGTCATTGTCCACCTAGGGACAAATGACCTGGCTAGGAATGGGATCAGAGCAGTTCAAGAGGAGTTTGTAGAGTTGGAGAGGGACCTTAAACAAGCAGCACATACGGTAACCTTCTCTAAGGTGCTGCCTGTCTATGGCAAGGGTGATGCTAGGGTGTGCCACACCATGGAATTCAATGAATGGTTGAAAAACTGGCATGAAGCCCAGGGTTTTGGCTTCATATGGGATTGGGGAGCCACCTGGAGGGATGCAGGCCTATACTGGCACGATGGTCTGCATCTGTCTGGGGGGACCAGAATCTTAGGTGACATGATTAAATGCTTCATTGGCAAGCATTTAAATTAGCCATGGGGGAAGGCACTGAAAAAGAGCAGGGAAATCTCAGCCTCCCTCCACAAAGCATGGTAATTAGTGAGGTAAACACCAAGGTGGAGAAGTCATTAAGGAGCAGGACAGAGGTAAATGCAAAAAAAGGCAAAAGCAGTAAGGACAGAGATGGGGCTAAAAGGGGTAAGGCCATCAAAAAATGGAGGGTGATGAGTACCATTGCCCACAGTCTGTGTAACAAGCTCCCTGAACTAGTGGCCTTGATGGAAGAGGGATGCCTGCATAGTGTGGCAGTCCCAGAAACATGGTACACAGAGAACCATGACTGGGATGTCAACATACCAGGATGCACAATCTACAAGAGGGACAGGAAGGGTAAAAGAGGAGGAGTAGTAGCTCTCTATGTAAAGGAAGGGATCAAAGCAACAGAACTAAAGAGTAAACATGGAGTAGATGAGGCACTTTGGGTCACCCTGGAGACAGGAAATGGCACCACAATCCGCATGGGGATTGTATACAGACAACCATCTCAGGGGGAGGGAATGGACAAGGAAATGATAGAAAGCATCCTTAAAATGGCAGAAAAAGGGGAGATATTGTCAGTGGGGGACCTGAATATGCCAGATGTTAACTGAAGCACCTTTGCTTCAGGCACATCCAAGAGCAGGGTCATTCTTGATGTCCTACAAGGGGCATGCCTCTGACAGCTAGTATTTGAACCCACTCGGGAGGAAGCAATCTTAGACCCAGTACTCTCAAATGAGGACGGAGAAAGAATCTTAGATTTAGAAGTGGGTAGCCATCTGGGAACAAGCGACCACCAAACAGTGTGGTTCACGATAAACACAGCCATAGAGTCAAGCCATACAAAGGCAAGAGTACTGGACTTTAGGATGGCTGACTTTGGGAAAATGAGAGAGTGCTTCAGAAATGCACTAGCAGACATGCAAGAAGGAGGGGTGGAGGAACAATGGGAGTAATCAAAACAGCCATCATATTTTCTATGGCAAGGAAAACGAACTCGCAGGTCCTACCATAATTTGACAGCCCCAAAGCACAGGGGTGGTTTAGCCGCTCCTTCTGTATTCTTATATTATGTGGCACAGCATGTCTGTAAGCTGGGTTGGTGGAATAGAGACAACATGCATTTAGATTACAGGCCCCTTTGGTACGACATAGAATATGATTTAGCGAAAAGGGCGAATTGTTCCTTACGAGCCCTTTTATTTCTTTCTCCATCTGATATCCCTAGATTATTTAAGAATAATCCTATGGGATGGTCCTTGAAAGCTCTTCTTCAATTACAACAACATCTTGGACTTAGGTGGTGGACTTCGGATGCCCAACCTATATTTGAAAATATTCACTTTAAGCTTGGTGGCATCACAATACCTCCTCTCTTTTGGCCACAGATAAGCCATTTCTCAGCTGCAGACCTTCTGGAACAGAATAAACTACGGCCCTTTGATGATCTGAAGAGACGTTATGGCTTCACTGATGGTTGCTTCTTCAAATGGCTGCAGCTGGGAAAGGCCCTGTCCCAGTTTCTTCCTCCCCTTTCAACTTCGACCCTCAGGTCAGAAAATATTGCCCTCCTCTTAACAGCTGCGATACAACCACATGCAATATCCAAAGTATACAAATCGCTTCAAGAGTGGGACTCTAAACTCCCATCAGGGGTCTGTTATTATTGGGTCAGTGAACTAAATGTTATGGACACCTGGACTTCTGGAAGAAGCTCTGAATTCTATCTATCAATATGTTAAACAAGATAGACTCAGGCTGATTCAATTTAATATTTTGCATCTTTATTTAACACCCACAATTTATTTAGATGGAAAGCACAAACTCTCCACTCTGTTGGAACTGCAAGTTGGTGGAGGGCTCTTTTCCATATGCTTTGGACATGTCCGAAGATTCGAACTCTATGGGAGGCCCTTGATAAACTTGTACCCTATCCTTGGCTCTTACGCTATGAACACTCCAGAAATCTGTTTATTGCATGTTTTTCCTGATGCTACTCCAGGGTCTTGGAGAACCCAAGTGTCACTTATTGCTGCTGTTATGAAACTAATAATTTTAAGACACTGGTCATCTGATAGTTCCCCGTCTCTACTGGAGTGGCATCGTGAATGCATATTAGCTTTACAGTTAGAAAGGCATATAGCACATATTCGAGGCCAGTCAAAAGCCTTTGCATCACGATGGGGTCGTTTAGATTACATGCTGAGATCCTGGAACTCAATCTAATTTTTGATGCTTGGGCCAGTTATCTTGCTCTTTTCTTTTCTCATCTTTCTATAGTAACCTTGGGGGATTGGATAAAGGGGTACATTAGGATAGATAGAGTATTGTTCCTTCTGTCTTGTTTTTTTCTGTCCTGTTTTGGGGGGTGGTTATTGTAATGCACCCTAATTGTACTACGACATTTGATTATGGATGTCTGAGCACTATTTGTCATAGAGGTATGCTTCTGTCTATTTGATGTTTGCTGGAGTGGCGTATGAAAGCAATAAAATATTAATTACAAAAAAAACAGCCATCATAGAGGCAATAAGCCTTTGTGTGAAGCAAATCAACAAAACACAATGAAGATAAAAATGCTATGGTTCTCAAAAGAGGTGGCAGGGAAGGTTAAGGAGAAAAGGATAGCATTCAGGAAATATAAGGAAACACAGAAGGAGCAGGACAGAGAACTTTACCAGTTAAAGCAGTAAAAGGCAGGGAAGGCACTCAGAATAGCAAAGGCCCAAACTGAGGAAAGGATAGCCAACTCTGTTAAGAAGGGGGATAAGACATTTTATAGGTACATTAGGGAGCAAAGAAAGACCAAGGAAGGGATACTGAGGCTTAATAAAGGGGAGGGAATGTGGGCAGAGTGTGACAGTGAAAAAGCAGGGATACCGAATGCATTTTTCTGATCAGTATGCACAAAGGAAGAGGAGGGAGAGGTACATAAACCAAACAAGAGCAACACTCTTGATATGGGGTTGATACCAGTCCATTCACAGAAGAAAAGGTTACAAAAGAACTAATAAAATTGAAGGTGGACAAAGCAATGGGGCCTGATAGGATTCACCCAAGAATTCTAAAAGAACTAAGGGTAGAACTAGTGACACCACTGACTACTCTCTTTAACAAATCATGGGAGGATGGGGTGGTACCTGAGGACTAGAGGAGGGTGGATGTGATTCCTCTTCACAAAAGTGAGAACAGGGCAGAGGCAGGAAACTAGAAACTACAGACCAGTTAGTTTGACCTCAGTGGTAGAGAACATGATGGAATCACTTCTGAAGGAAAGAATTGTTGAGTACCTAGAGGCCAGTGGGGTACAGGACCCATGGCAGCATGGATTCACAGTGGGAAGGTCGTGTCAGATGAATCTAATAGATTTCTTTGACTGGGTGACCAAAGTAGTAGACCAGGGAGGGGCTGTGAACATGGCCTACCTAGATTTTAGCAAGGCATTTGATGCAGTCCCACACAAAAGATTAATATACAAGTTAGCCAGCCTTAGAGTTGGTCCCAACATGATAGCCTGGATAAAAAATTGGCCAGACAACAGGACGCAAAGGGTAGTAATAAACGGAATGCACAGTGAAGAAAGGAGGGTTACTAGTGGGGTACCGCAGGGTTCAGTACTGGGACCAGTCCTTTTTACTGTCTTTATAAGTGACATTGCAGAGGAACTGGAAGGAAAAGTATGTCTCTTTGCAGATGACACAAAGATCTGCAACAGGGTTGATGCACAAGATGGAGTGGAAAGGATGAGATGGGACTTGGCAAGGTTGGGGGAATGGTCAAATGTATGGCAGCTTAGATTCAATGCAAAGAAGTGCAAGGTAATGCAGCTGGGAAACAAAAACCCAGGGGAAGAGTACACAATCGGGGGTGAGATACTGACAACAACAAAAATGGAAAGGGACCTTTGGGTAATTATTTCAGATTATCTAAAGGTGGGCAAGCAATGTGAGAAGGCAGTAAGGAAGGCTGGGAGGATACTGGGATGCATAGGGAGAGGCATCAATAGTAGAAAACAGAAAGTTGCTATCCCTTTGCACACAGTTGGTGAGACCCCATCTGGAGTACTGTGTGCAGTTCTGGAGACCTCATCTCCGCAAAGACATAGACAGAGTGGAGGCTGTCCAGAGGAGGGCAACCAAAATGGTGCAGGGTCTGCACCAGAAGACATATGAAGAGAGACTAAAAGAACTCAATATGTATACCCTTGAGGAAAGAAGGGAGGGGGGGATATGATAGAAGCTTTCAAGTACTTCAAGGGAATCAACAATGTCCAAGAGGGTAGTATCTTTCAGAAAAAGAGATGTGCAAGAACAAGGGGGCACAATTTGAAGATGGGGAGGACGGCTCAGAGGTGGGTTGTGGATGCATGGAATAGTCTTCCTGAGGAGGTTGTGGAGTCAAGAACAGTGGGGGAATTTAAGAATGCATGGGACAGACATAAGGCAGTCCTAGTGGAGGGTAGGAGGAAGTAGACTGTTGGTTAACTAGGATCTGCAGCTAATCCATCAGGTAGGGAAATGGGCAGACTAGGTGGGCCAAGCGGTCCTTATCTGCCATCAAATTCTATGTTTCTATGTTTCTATGACCCCGTTGATGGTATCCTCTAGGGTGAGAAATCTGGGCGTTATCCTCAATGACAAACTGACATTTGAAGCTCAGATGTCAGTTGTCATCAAAAGTGTTTTTTACCATCTGAGGAACATTGCCTGGATTAAACCCTTAATTTCACCTGAGGATCTGCCATCACTGGTGCATGCCTTTGTAACATCCAGACTCAACTACCGTAATGCTCTGTACATCAGGGTCAGTGGAGGGAATCTCCACTAGCTGCAGCTAGTGCAGAATGCAGCAGCCAAGCTGCTGTCAGGGCCACCCAGATCCTGTTATGTGATCTTGGTTATGTGGGGTCTGCACTGGCTGCCAGTCAGATGGAGGATTCTCTTCAAGATGAGCTTGCTCACCTATAAGGCCCTTTATGGATCGAGCCCTGGCTCCCTGTCAGACCTCCTTACTCCTGCTATCCCAGCCCGCTCCCTTCATTCTTCCACTGAGGGCCTCCTGGCAGTTTCAAGGATCAGGCTGAAAATCTTGGGTGATCGTTTATTCTGCATGGCTGGACCGGTCCACTGGAACTCGTTGCCAAGACCTTTGAAGGAAGCCCCTATGGTGGAGGCATTTAGGAGGGGCCTAAAGACTCACCTTTTCAGTCTGCCCTTTCCTGCTGATGCTTTTTAAGTGATACAAAACATGTTTACATTATTTTAGTCTGTTTTTGATTGATTATTTATATAATTTGAAATATTTTACCACTCTGTCAAATTTTTCTACTGTACGGCACCCAGAGCCTTCTTACTTATAGCATAGTATGGAGGAATACAACACAGTATGGAGGAATACAGTACAGTATGGAGGAATGGAAAAATTACAACACAGTATAGAGGAATACAGAATGTTATGGAGGAATATAGTACAGTGTGGAGGAATACAGCACAGTATGCAGGAATACAGTACAGTATAGAGGAATGGAGGAATACAGTACAGTGGGGGGAATGAGGAATACAGCACAGTATACAGGAAAACAATAAAGTATGGAGACATACAGTACATTATGGAGGAATGGAGGAATACAGTACAGTGGGGTGGAATTGAGGCATTCAGTACAGTATGTAGGAATACAATACAGTATCGGGAGACTGAGGAATTTAGTACAGTATAGAAGAATGGAAGAATTCAGAACAGTAGGGAGGATTGAGGTATTCAGTTCAGTATGGAGGGATGGAGGAATTCAGTATAGGATGGAGGAATGGAGAGTATAGAACAGTAAGGGAGACTGAGGAATTTAGTACAGTATGGGGCTGAGGAATTTAGTACAGTATGAAGGAATGGAAGAATACGGTACTGAATGGAGGATTGAGGTACACAGTACAGCACGGGGGATTGAGGAATTCAGTACAGTATGGAAGAATAAAGGAATACAGTGCAGTATGGAGGAATGGAGGAATACAGTACATTGTGATGGCTGAGGAATTTAGCACAGAATGGAGGAATGGAGGAATAGAGTACAGTATGGAGGAACACAGTACTGTATGGAGAAATGGAGAAATACAGTACACTAGGAGGATTGAGGAATTCAGAACAGTATGGAGGAATGGAGTAATACAGTGCAGTATGGGGGGTTGGAATATTTAGTACAGTATGAGGGAATGGAGGAACACAGTACAATATGGAAGTATGGAGGAATATAGTACAGTACTGGGGATTGAGGAATTCTGTACAGTATGGCAGAATGGAGGAATACAGCACAGTATGGGGGATTGAGGAATTTAGTACAGCATAGCAAAATGGAGGAATGTGGTGCATTATAGAGGATCCAGGCAGCAATATCTAGAGGTTTAAACACATTGGGTAGCACTTTATAAATAACCAGAATGGCTCCCTCCCTCAGCTACAGTGAAGGTTAAAATGAAACTTATTTAAAAATGAACAGGATGATTTCTAAATAGGAGATGCTGTACCATAGAAAGGCACTAGGTAAACTGTGTAAAATAACTTGTAGTAACAAAATAATATAAGGTCTAAAGAGTAGGTCTGTCAGCCCCCCCCCCCCGCATTCTTAAGCAGGGAAGAACAAGATATGCTGCGTAAAATCTGGAAGTGCAGCTGTCTGCAACCTGCTGTAGCCTGAGTCTCTTGTTCTGGATGGCGCTGGCGAGCTATTGGCCTTTTCTCCTTCTCATTGATCTTTCTATGGATGGCCTGTGTGCAGGCCATGACATTAGTGGCAACACATTCCTTTACCGTGATTGTGTGTCCCTGGACACAGCCAAGGAAATTTAGCTCAGCTTATTAGCTCCCGATAATGACAAATGATAGACTTTATGCTCGCCTGATGGAGGCTTGACAAGGCTGAGGAAATTGCAATACTGAGATACATGAAGGCTTTGGGGGACTTTCTAAGCACAAAATGAAACATTGAGGCTATCGAGCCCAGTCCCTTCCAATGAATTGTTTCTGACTTTATAAAATCGAGTTTGTACCAAGGGAATTTACTTTGACTTTGATATAAATTATTTATTTAAAAAAATGTTATTTGCTGCAATATTTATTTGTTTATTTAGTTATTTCAAACATTTTACTGGGAAAGACATACTGAACTGATAACAGCTCATTTTCAGATGCGTTCTGAGGGGAAGGGGAAGTGGAGTGCAATAAAACTTGAAGGCAATGTGTAATAAATAAGATATCTTAATATAGAATAATATATAATATAGCATGTTACAGTTGATTACAAAAGTCAGACATAAACATAGAACAAACGTACATGGAGCTATGACCAGTGGATAACTGCACTGAATAGTAGATGTGGCACAAACCATGTGCAATAAACAGGTTAAGAGGGATCTACGAAGTTGTTGAGGGTGTGTGGAAGCCATGTCACAGTGCAGTCAAGGGAAGTTACAGGAGTACATAGAGAAGTCACTAAGGAGGATTTGATGGAGAAGAAGGAGGAGGCAGAGCAGATAGCAGTAGCAAGGGAAGACCATTGGTTAGGGAACTGGGAGTGGAAAGCAGCTTGGTCCATAGGAGATTTCATGTAAGGAAAGCAAAGCATTGTGAGTCAAATGTATGGCGGGAGTAAGTAGGGGCAGAGGGTGACAAAAGGAGTGAGGTAATATGGGAGTAGAGGGAGCCAAGCCAGAGTCTGGAAATAAAGGAAGGAGAGTCAGAGAGAGACTACTGGCTTCAAGGGAGGGGAGGAAGAGAGGAGAATAGAAGGAAGAAAGGCAAGAGCTCCTTGAGATGCTCTGTCACTGTTAGATTTACAGTTCATACAGCTACAACAAAATAATTACATCACAAAGAACTCAGTTAGTTACAGATATGGAAATTCATAGCTTTGTCGTATTTCGCTTCGGATTTTTGTCCTGGATAGGCACATTGGAGCCTGGGGTTGGCTTCAGGTGCAACTCCAGGAGGAGGGGGGGATTATTGCAAGAGGGTGCGGTACTATACAGTAAGTATTTATTTGAAATTACTCCAACCAGGATATCCCCATGAGGTGGGGCATCTCATTTTCATGGGGGTCTAGACTAATAAATGCAAGTATGTACGATAATTAGCTCTCCCCTATAGGTACCGCTCCATGTTGCTTTCTCCTATAGCTTGGTTATGACTGTTGCCCACATCCCCATTGTAACTGTCTTTGTCTTACAGTGAAATACTTGTCTGTGTCATCTGTTCTCAGCCTTTGCAGATTGTGTGAGAGGCCATTTGTCACCATGCAAGAATCAGGCTACATTTTAATGGTGATTTGCATATATATCCCCTGATGCTGTGCATTATTAATGTAGATGTAATGGTGTGATTTTATACTACTTTACTATGTACCACTCACATCCATATCTCATCTATACATTTATTTATGTCTACACTATTGCACTTTCTTTTTGCTTCGGTATTTGTCTTAATTGCATCCCTCCTCCCACCCACCCACCGTCACAACTGGAAATTAGCTTCATCTCAGTGTGCCTTTCCCAGTCAACAAATTAAAAAAAAATTAGTAAAATGTCCCTGATCCCAGAGTGTGTGCGTACTTGCTTGCTGCCCTACTATTGTGGTTCTGCCTCCTTTCATTATTGCCACAGAACAATTTTGAAATCCTGCTTTGGACAGTGTCAGGCCTAGTCTTTCTGTAACAATCAACACTTCGGCAAGCTAATATGTACAGTATGTGCAATCCTAACTTTCAGCCCCTCCCCAACACAAATGAGTTCCCCAGTTAAAACCGATAGATAATCTGCCATATATGTCCTTGCTTTACCCCGTCAAACACTGCTTGGTGTCTGGGCAGATTACTAATCACCATGGTTCATTAAGATGTTGCTTTTGCTCTGTATGGTTGTGAAGGCGTAGCTAAGTTCAGATGGCATTTCCTATTATTCTGTCTGCTTTGTAATGACACAGAAATAACAGCTGATTGCCTTGAGCTACATAGGCCCTGCTTCCTTCTAAAAAGAATCCCTTTCTATGATTGTTTCAAAGATATAGTGGTACACGCGTGTCAAAGATGTGGGTAGGGGGACTCAGTTGCATATTTTCTTTGACTTTTCTGAACCCTGTCCTTTGTCTATTTTAAATAAAGATTACTAAAGGAAAACATGCAAGTGCTGTCAGTTGTGGCACAGTAAAATCTAGACTCGCTTGATCCAAGCGTTATATTGTAGTTGGGAGACACTTGCTGGCCTGTGTCACAGTGTGCAGAGGGTTTAAAAACAGCAGTCCTCACTAGTTCATTAGAAATGGATTACTTACTCTGATTCATGGCATATTGATACTAGAGTATTGCTATATCTGAGAAAAAGTGCAACTTTTCTTCAAGATGGCACATGTCCGGGGGTCTGAGATCAGTTCTGCATGATCCTGTACATATCCTGAGAACACATATGATCTTTATCTATGGGCTATTTTAGACACTGTAACATGGGATTTCAGTTGCAAAGTATCAAGGTGCAAAACGTTTATTTGATGAGAAAAACATTACTTTGCTGATGCTCGGTAAAAAGTTTGTGAGCGCACCAGCTCCTCAAAAACATCCAGGAGACAATTATCTTTATCTTAACAGACCACAGTTCATGTCCATGATTCATTCACCAGTACATAGTGTAGTGCAGAAAACGACATACTGTTCATCCCAGATCCAAACCTCGAACCACTGACAGAACAATTCAGTATGCTTCTTCCTGGCTCAGTTGCCTAAAATATTCTCAGACTTATAAAAACAAGTCTTATAAAAAGTCTGAAACTGTAAGCACAGCTTTGTATTAAATAAAGTTGGTGCTTAGCACTAATTTAATGTTAGTGCTTTTCCATTGCTAAGGAGTAAGGCTGCTAGCTAAGGGAGATCTAAAGTGACCATGCACGTACATGCATGACGGAGTGCTGACATTTCAGCATCGGTGACACCTTACTCAGAGCTCTGAAATGTCAGCATGCATGTGACTTTTTCATATGTATTGGTGAATGAATCATGGAAGTGTAGAG
Source organism: Neoceratodus forsteri (assembly GCA_016271365.2). Taxonomy (NCBI): domain Eukaryota; kingdom Metazoa; phylum Chordata; order Ceratodontiformes; family Ceratodontidae; genus Neoceratodus; species Neoceratodus forsteri. The sequence goes on from JADMNL010000025.1 coordinate 286,078,366, forward strand.
TACACTTAGGCATGGGGCTAGTTGCTGCCCCTCTAAGGACCCTTGCAGCAACGTAGTCACCTTAACTTCTTCTGGTCTGCCATCTCCATCTCTCACTGCTATCCGGACCGTGTGAATAACTGAGGCGGATGCACAAAATAAAAGTAGAAAAGGCTTTATACCCAGCAGGTCACATCTGTACACCATGAGGCATGGCCCCTGACTGACTGCTAACAGTCTACAGGGTCTTCTAGAGAGCCCCTCCTACACTCAGTTACGTGTATCATGAGACTACTTTGCTGTGAGGGTCCTTAGAGGGGCAGCAACTAGCCCCATGCCTAAGTATACTCCACATCACCCCCAGAGTTGTGAAAGTGAGTACCAAAATGCCAGAGAAGTAAACTACAGGCTGGTAAAGTAAAGTTTTTCTCATGAATTTACTCTGCTATGGTGTACCCTCAGTGTCATTCCTCTGCAACCTGCTAGTGATTTTTTTGCACCAGCACAAACAAACCCTTACCAGCACTGTTCATTAGATAAGGCACATAGTACTGTATGTACTAAGGCAGAAAACAACTACATGATGTAGGATTTCCACTGCATTTTAGTATCTACCAGAGGTTTTTGTGGTTTACCTTTCTCTGAAATGGGCCCTTATTACATAAGTAGAGGCAAAGAATGTAGAATATTGCTCACATTTAAGAAATTCCTTTATAAAAGGATTGATGGAGGAGTTTTTTTGTTTTTTTGTAAAAAGACACTATGCTGAGAATAAATACAGAATTTGTATGGGGTTACTACTGCATTATGCAAAAAAACAAAGTACAGTATACTTGTGAAAGGAAAGGATTTTGTTTTATATAGCCCCTGGCATGCAAACTGTATCCCAAACTGATTTACAAGTCATAAGCTGATGCAGAAGTCATTAGGAGAGAGCAGAGAGTATTAGAGATTGAGAGAAGTTAAGGAAAGCTCAGGAAGGTTATTCTTCTATCAGCTCCACACCAGTGCTACGATTCATCCCTAACTAAGCCAGTGTACTGCTGCTACTCTTGTCCCGTTGTTGTGTCTTCACTTGTATAGACTACTGCAATGCCCTCCTAACTGGTCTCCCAGCTCACACCCTGCATCATCTTCAGCGTGTTCCTGGTTTGTTTAGTGCTATGAAATGTTTAAAGGTGTTATATTATGCAGGCAGAGAAAAGAGGCAGACAGTATGTTAAGTACTAGAAGTTTAAGATATGAGTTCAAGGCTATACAATGAGTAAGTAGTACAAGTGGAATTTAATTCCAGGCTATAAAAAGACACAGTTCAATGTGCCTGTGCAACTAGTTTTGTGCTTGTGTAACGTATATAAACTTTGTCTGTTCGCCTCTCTATCCATGAGGTATACCACACTGTAGGGGTATGAAGGCAAGAAACCCTAAGGGAGGATTCCACCCCTTGAGGTGCTGCAGGAGTTATTCCTTTGGCTAAAGGTACCTTAGGAAGAAGCCCACGGGAGAGAGAGAGGCGTACCGCTGTAGGAGGCGGGGGTGGATAGAGGGGCAAGGAAAAAATGCTTGTGTGTGGAGTGAGGAGAGCAACCCTAAAACAGGCGGGGGGTGGCCAGTTGCACTTCCCCTTGAACTACAGGCTGTAGCCTTCCAAGTCAATGTGCCTGTGCAACTGGTTTCATGCTTGTGTAACATAGGTAAACTTTGGCTGTTTGCCTTTCTATCCATGGGATATACCACCCTGTTGGGGTACAAAGGCAAGGAACCTAGGGGAAGGTTCCACCCCTTGAGGTGCCGTGGGAGTGATTCCCTTGGCTAAAGGTACCTTAGGAAGAAGTCCAAAAAGAGTGTCATGCAAAGCATACTGTACAAGGTAATGAAAACGTATCGGGTTGAGGACCTGTACATAGATCAGTTGGTAGTATGGGTTCAGTTGGTAGCATGGGTCAGTTGGTACTATTGTTTGAGTGGAGTAGGCAGGAAACAACAGGTGAATAGTGACCCACTCGGAGGTCTGACAGTAAGGCATGGAAGCCGGGCTTCCTAAGGACAGAGAGAGAGAACAGCCAAAGGGGGATGGGACACTTATTAAGTGACCTAGGGATTATTGCCTAAGGATAACTAAATATTAGGACCTGTGGCATGGAGGAGAGAAAAAAAACCCTTTGAGGAGGAAATCTCTGGGGATCCAAGGCCTAGAACACCTTCCCTCCGGGCTTGGGATGTTTTTGATTAGTGTCAGCTCTGCTGCTGCAATTTGAAAGCCCAATCAAAGGGGGTGGAAAATATTCCAATTTGGAGGAAGGTTCTCATGCTGAATTCTGCAACACAGCTCCTCCAAGGCGGGAAGAGGAGAGCGATGACTGGTGAGGCACTCAGCTGGCTTACCAATCTAAAAACAAACCAAATGAACCAGAGGCAGTCATGAGGAGAATAGCGTAGAAGGTGCCTTAGGAAGCTGGTGCTGCAGCTAAAGGATAGCAATATATCCTCCCTTCACAGCTTAGTCAAAATTCGACATCAAGAGGTGCTGCTGTGTATCCACCTTCAGACCTAATGGCTAAAGCTCCACCTGGAGTGAGGACATTCCCACTACAGGCCAGAAAGGAAGGACCCCACACAAGGCATCACACGCTCAGGATGCAGACTAGGGTGCAGAGCAAGACCGTCAGCTGCAAGCAAGCTCTAGCCAAATTGATGGGCACAGTCAGTTAATCTCATGTAGCAATGGAGCAGGCCACACAAGGCACTGGAGAGAATAACAGGTACTAAGCAGCAAAAGAAACACAGTAGGTACGGTATAGGCAGCAATAAGTAGCATGGTAAGTGTGATGCTCTACCATCTGCTTATGGTTACATAGAAACATAGATTTTGACGGCAGATAAGGACCGCTTGGCCCACCCAGTCTGCCCATTTCCCTACCTAATGGATAAGCTGCAGATCCTAGTTAACCAGCAGCCTACTTCTTCCTACCCCCACCCCCTAGAATTGCCTTATGACTGTCCCATGCATGCTTGAATTCCACCACTGTTTTTGATTCCATAACCTCCTCCGGAAGACTGTTCCATGCATCCACAACCCTCTCTGTGAAAAAATACTTCCTTAAATTACCTCTGAGCCGCCCCCCTTCTATCTTCAAATTGTGCCCCCTTGTTCTTGCACACCTCTTTTTTTGAAAGATGCTACCCTTTTGGACTTTGTTGATTCCCTTGAGATACTTGAAAGTTTCTATCATGTCCCCCCTCTCCCTCCTTTCCTCGAGGCTATACATATTCAGGTCCTTAAGTCTCTCTTCATATGTCTTCCAGTGCAGACCCTGCACCATTTTAGTTGCCCTCCTCTGGACAGCCTCCATCCTGTCTATGTTCTTGCGGAGATTGGGTCTCCAGAACTGCACGCAGTACTCCAGATGGGGTCTCACCAACTGTCTGTACAGAGGGATATTAACTTCCTGTTTTCTACTGGTGATGCCTCTCCCTATGCATCCCAGTATCCCCCCAGCCCTCCTTGCTGCCCTCTCATATCTCTTGCCCACCTTTAGGTCATCTGATATGACAACCCCCAGGTCCCTTTCCATTTTTGTTGTTGTTAGTATCTCACGCCCCATTGTGTACTCTTCCCCTGGGTTTTTGTTTCCCAGGTGCATTACCTTGCACTTCTTAGCATTGAATCTAAGCTGCCATACATTTGACCATTCCTCTAACCTTGCCAAGTCAATTCTCATCCTTTCCACCCCACCTTGTGCATCAGCTCTGTTGCAGATCTTTGTGTCATCTGCAAAGAGGCATACTTTTCTTTCCAGTCCCTCTGCAATGTCGCTTATAAAGACATTGAAGAGGACCGGTCCTAATACTGAACCCTGCGGTACCCCACTAGTAACCCCCCTTTCTTCAGAGTGGACTCCATTTACTATTACTCTCTGTGTCCTATTCTCCAGCCAATTCTTTACCCAGGCTGTCATCTTGGGACCCACTCCCAGGCTGGCTAACTTGTATATTAATCTTTTGTGTGGGACTGTGTCAAATGCCTTGCTAAAGTCTAGGTAGGCCATGTCCACAGCCCCTCCCTGATCTACTACTTTGGTCACCCAGTCAAAGAAATATATCAGATTTGTCTGGCATGACCTTCCTGCTGTGAATCCATGCTACCTTGGGTCCTGTGCCCCTCTGGCCTCTAGATACTCAACAATTCTTTCCTTCAGAAGTGATTCCATCATTTTCCCTACCACTGAGGTTAAACTAACAGGTTTGTAGTTTTCTGCTTCTGCCTTGCTCCCACTTTTGTGAAGGGGAATCACATCTGCCCTTCTCCAATTCCTCGGGTACCACCCCATCCTCCCATGATTTGTTAAAGAGGGTAGTCAGTGGTGTCACTAGTTCTACCCTTAGTTCTTTTAGAATTCTGGGATGAATCCCATCAGTCCCCATTGCTTTGTCCACCTTCAGTTTTAAGAGTTCTTTCAGAACCCTTTCTTCTGTAAATGGGCTAGTATCAACTTCTGCATCCAGAGTGTTTCTACTGTTTGTTTTAGGTACCTCCCCCACTTCCTTTGTAAATACTGAGCAAAAATATTTGTTTAGTATCTCTGCCTTTTCACAGTCACCCTCTGCCCACCCTCCTCCTCTTTATTAAGCTTTACTAGCCTCCTTGGTCTTCCTTCACTCCCTGATGTACCTATAAAAGGTTTTATCCCCCTTCTTAACTGAGTTGGCTATCTTTTCCTCGGTTTGGGCCTTTGCTGTTCTGACTGCCTTCCCAGCTTCATTTTGCTTTAACTGATACAGTTCTCTGCCCTGCTCCTTCTGTGATTCCTTGTACTTCCTGAATGCTTTCTTTTTCTCTTGAACCTTCACTGCCACTTCCTTTGAGAACTGTAGTGGTTTCTTACATTGTTTCGTTTTGTTAATTTGCTTCACACAAAGGCTTGTTACCTCTGTGATGGCAGTTTTTATTATTCCCCATTGTTCTTCTACCCCTCCTTCCTGCCCATTTGCTAGTGCATTCCTTAGGCACTCACCCATTTTAGCAAAGTCAGCCCTCCTAAAGTCCAGTACTTTTGCCTTTGTATGGCTTGACTCTATTGCTGTGTTTATTGTGAACCATACTGTCGATGGTCGCAGTTCCCAGATGGCTACCCGCTTCTACATCTGTGATCCTCTCTTCATCTCCATTTGAGAGAACCAGGTCTAAGATTGCTCCCTCTCGAGTGGGCTCTAATACTAGTTGTCTAAGGCATGCCCCTTGTAGGGCATCTAGAATAACCCCACTCTTGAAGTGGCTGCTGCAACTGCACTCCAGATAACATCTGGTATATTCAGATCACCCATCAGCAATATCTCCCCTTTTTCTGCCATTCTAAGTATTCTTTCTATCATTTCCTTGTCCATTTCCTCCCCCTGAGAAGGGGGTCTGTATACAACCCCTGTGCGGATTGTGGTGCCATTGCCGGTCTCCAAATTTACCCACAGTGCTTCTTCTCCTCCCTGTTTTCCCTTTTGTTCTGTTGCTTTGATTCCTTCCCTTAAGTAAAGAGCTAATCCTCCTCCTCTTTTACCCACCCTGTCCCTCCTGTAGATAGTGCATCCTGGTATGTTTATGTCCCAGTCATGGTTTTGTGTGTACCATGTTTCTGTGATTGCCACGATATCCAGATGTTCCTCCTCCATCAAGGCCACTAATTCAGAAAGCTTGTTACTCAGACTACGGGCATTGGTACTCATTGCTCTCCATTTTTTAATGGCTTTACCTTCTTTTTTATATGTATGTTTTATATGTATGATATTTGTAATATAAATATATGGTATGTGATTGTCTGCCTAGGACAAACAGCCAGAGTGTGAGAGACTTGACCTTTGACCTTTTAAGGTGTCAGTGAGGATGACATAAAACAGACCAGTGAAACCTAATTAAATGTCTTCCTTCCAGAGGGACAGTTTATTACTCCTTATAACCTGCTTCTGCTTTTTAAGTTAGTTCCCATGTATGCATTTTTTGACATAGCAGGAAGGGAAGTAATTTTACTGATTCCTTTTGGTTTTCTCACCTAGAAGGGGACTAATGACAGGATGTGGGTTTATGAGCCATCAAAGGAACCTGCTTGCAAAGACTGTCACATGTGGTTTTTTTTTATTGGTGACTACTGATTCCAGCCAGGAGAAGAATAATAATATCCTTTTTGGATATCCCTACTCAGATTACAGATTTATCACAGATCTAACAGTGAACTCATGGGTGACATCACTAGGAGGTGGAGAAAACTGACTTTTGAATATTGCTTGCAAGAGACGTTTGTGCAGGAGAACTCTCTGAAAATCAAAGACACACTTAGTCTGTGGACTGGTAACTAGGCACTTTAGACAGATAATTCATCTGGAACTTGTAAGTATTTGTGGTAGGCATATTTGTATTATGTAGCTTCCCATTTATTTCATGTGACTGTAAGTTATTGATATATTTGTTCTGTGTTTGATATTTTACCTATTTTACCATTTTTAGTAAACAATATTTTCCTTGAAATACTGCCTGTGTTTCTCAGTTTTCTTTTGCATGTGGATGCTGAACCCATGGCTAATTCTGACAGCTGTTGAGGGCTTGAATGTGTTACTAATCTTGCTAAAGGTAAGAATATACCTAGGTCTCATATTGAGTCATAAGGGTACATTTTGAAAACCTGGCTTGGTGCCCCTGGGCGAAGGATTGTATTGCATTTCCCTGAAGAGAATATATGTCTGAGCCTGTTAACTGGGTATGCTAGCATAAGGTTCACATTGTGACCCCCAGGACTCGAGACTAGTAGGTGATTTGGACCCAAAATAGACAGGAGGGTTACCCTGTTTCTCCCCTGTTCACACTGTCGCACTTCGAGGTTGGCTCTGTGGGAGCAGGGGGCCTGACCTGCGGAGCATGTTTGTGACAGATTTGGTTGGCAGCAGTGCAATTTAAAAGTATTTGGTAACACGAGCATTAACAGTTCAGTGTGTCAGATTAATACTGTGCAGCTCACATGCAAAATAAGGCAGTGATTTTTAAAAATTAAACAGAACTGTATCACTGTGCTTACAGTCTAAGTTCCCTACCTGTTTTATTTTTTTTTCTCGAGTGCAAGTTAGTATAGCTGTAGTTAGGGAAGAAGATGGCTTCCAACTACAGTGGGTACACTGCAGACTACCTGAGGAAGTTGTGCCAGGGGAGAGAGGAGTCCAGCATGAGGGAAGAGCCAACAAGCAGAACCTGGTGGAGGCTCTGGTGGCAGCTGATGCCCAGAGCCTTGAGTCACAGTCTGTAACTGAAAAGAACTGAACCTTGGGCATGGAGGGCCAGGGTCCAGTGCAGTGTCCAGATCCAGTGAGGTGGACAGCAGGGTCAGTGCGAGCCAAGGGTCACAGCAGCAGGGGAAGGTCACCAACATTCTGGAGCAAGAAGAGATCAGGCAGCAGATGGAGTTACAGAGATTGGAGCTGGAGTTTGAACAGAAAAGGTTCGAAGCCCAGCAGCAAAGGGAGCTTGAACACAGAAAGCTAGACATGGAAAGAGAGGAGAAGTGAGAGCAGCTTCAGAGAGAGGCTGAGGAAAAAGATTGACAGCTTCAGCGAGAGGCAGAGGAAATAGAGCGACAACTTCAGTGAGAGGCTGAGCGAGAAGAGCATGAGCGCCAGAGGCAACATGAACTGGAGAAGCTACAACCCCAAACACCAGCACCAGAGCAGGTAAGTAGCCTGAGATTAACTGGGACTCCAGGACTGGCTTACAAATTAAATTCTAAATTGATAGCTGAATTTAAAGAGGGGGACGATATGGATGCCTTTTTAAATTCCTTTGAAAAAGTATGCATTCAGGCAAATATTTCTAGAGGGTCCTGGAGCTTCCAGCTATCCCTGCTACTTACCAGAAAAGCTCAGAATGCATTGGGTCAAATGGACAATGAGGATAGTAATGATTACAGTAAACATAAAGCTGCACTTTTAAAAAAAATAAGCACTAACAGCAGAAGCATACAGAGTTAAATTCCATAAGCTCAGGAGGAACCCTGACATGAGCTACAAGGAGCTAGCCTCTAAACAACATCAGTTTTTAAAATGTTGGTTGGAAGGAATTGAAGCAAACATGGTAGAGAAAACTGAAAATACTGTACTGCTAGAGCAGTTTTTTGGGGGCATGCCCAGCAGAGCTGAAGACCTGGCTGGAGGACCGAGATCCAAAAACAGTGCAAGAAGCTGCTGAACTCTTGGATTGCTATGCCAGGAGCAGACCTGCTCTGAGAGTGAGTGGGTGGGCATGACAGTGCAGAAAGGGAAAGGCACACCTTTAGGGCAGATAAAACCCTCCCTGCCTCCACCGAAACCAGGTAGCCCCAGGTTACAAAGAAAAGATTTACCTGAAAAAATAAATGAATGTTGGGTTTGCAAAGAAACTGGACGTATTGCAAAGCAGTGTCCCAAAAGGACAAGCAGCACACAGAGTGGTGCTAGGAAAGAAGTGGGTTGTTTGTATGTCCCTGAAAGCATGCCAGTACACATGAGGGAACACATACACCCAGTCACTGTGAATGGTGTACAGACAAATGGGTTAAGGGACAGAAGGGCATCCCTGACTTTGGTGAAAGAGGATTTGGAAGAGCCTGGTCAGCTTATACCCAATCAACTTGTGATTATATGGGGATTCACTGAGGAGGAGAAAAGATTGCCACATGCTAGTGTCCTCCTAGACTGGGGTGAGATGGGGGGACTGTGCAAAAGGTTGCCATAGCTGAGACTTTGGCTGTCGATGTAATTATTGGCAACCATCTCAAACAGGGGATGGTATGTGCAGTTACCCGCAGCCAAGCAGCAAGGGAAAATTGTAGTTCCCTGGACACCATAGAAGCCCCTGTGGAAACCACTGGGAGGCTGTTTCCCTAGCCTGTGTCTTCTGATATGGAGAATAATGAAAGGGGTGTAGAAATTTCCCAGGTAGCAATTAACAGAACAGCTATAGAGGGTTACTCTGAGGAAAGAGGGGTGACCTATAGTCAGAGGGTTAGGGATGGCAGTGATCCTGAATGCCATGATGCTACAGCTAGGAACCCTAGTGTAGACACTGAAGGGGGTCTGTCCCATGTCTTGGGAATGTGTAAGGAGTTTGCAGATGCTCAGAAAAGTGACCCTAGTCTAGAGAAACTGAGGACTTGGGCAGACTCTGATGGAGCACAAGGAGATGACAGGAAACATAAAATTCATTGGGACAAAGGACTGATGCATATGCAGGATGCTAAGACAGAGGGAGTGGTGGTGGGCAGGCAGCTTGTCATTCCCCAGGGGTACCGTGAGCAGTTGCTCAAGATTGCACCTGATATTCCCATGTCTGGCCATCTGGGAATCATGCGCACTACACAGCGGTTGGCTCAGAATTTCTATTGGCCCAACTTTACCCAGCAGGTGAAGGAGTATTGCAGGTCTTGTCACCGGTGCCAAGAAATAGGGAAACAGGCAAGAAAACCCAAGCCACCCTAATTCCCTTACCCATAGTGGAGGAGCCATTCCAGAGGGTGGGAATGAATATTGTGGGGCCTTTAAATAACCTGAGCTCCTCCGGGAAGAGGTTCATCCTGACTGTGGTGGATTATGCCACTTGGTACCCCGAGGCAATCACCCTATCCTCTTTGAGGACAGACAAAGTGGCAGATGCCTTACTTGGGATTTTCTCCCATGTTGGGCTTCTGCAGGAGATTATCACTGATCAAGGGGGTTCCTTCAAGTCAGATCTTATGAAATGTTTGTGAAAGAAGTGTGGGGTGGTACAGAGGCCATGACACCTTATCACCCACAAGCCAATGGGCTTGTGGAAAGAGTCAATGGTACCCTTAAGTCAATGCTCCAAGTGTTTGCCAAACAGCATGGGAGGGACTGGGTGAAATACCTTTTCCACCTGTTGTTTCCATACAGGGAGGTGCCCCAAGAGTTAACAGGGTTTTCCCCCTTCGAGCTCTTATATGGATGCTGGGTACAGCTGCCCAACAAAAACAAAAGGTGTGATACAACTGCAGAGTCAGAGCTCACTCGTATACTGTGGGTCAGGAAGTCATGGTCCTAATCCCGGTCCAGAAAGACAAGCTGCAGGCTGAGTGGGCAGGACCATACAAAGTAGTCAGATGGGTAAATGTTGTAAACTATATTATAGCGTTACCTGACAGAAGACATACACAAAGAATGTACCATGTCAACATGATGAAGCCATATGCTAATAGGGCTGACATGGTTCTTTGCAGTGTGTAGTCCTGGGGAGGGGATGGATGAAAGAGTCCCTTTTCTGGACTTGCCGGAAGAAAGCAAGTGAAAGTTCTCTGTGGAGGCAATTAAAATGTCACCCCAGTTGACCCCGGACCAGATCCAGGAAGTAAGGGAGGTTTTAGCAGACTCTGCCACACTGTTTGGTGCCAAGCCTGGACTAACCCCCTTAGCAATGCATGATGTGGAGACAGGGACACAGGCGCCATACAGCAAACAGCATATCGGGTGTCAGAGGCTGTCCAAAAGAACATTAGGAAGGAGGTGGAGGAAATACTGGATTTAGGGGTAATCCAGAAATCCCACAGCCCCTGGGCCTCACCAGTGGTCCTTGTTTCCAAGCCAGATGGCTCTACTAATTTTTGTGTGGACTATCATGGACTCAATGCAGTCATGAATCAGATGCCCACCCAATGCCACTGATAGATGAATTCCTGGACAAGTTGGGAGGGGTGACATACCTTACAACTATTGACCTGACAAAGGGGTATTGGCAGGTAGATTTAACTGCCAGAGCTAGAGAGAGGGCGGCCTTCATCACTCCGATAGGGTTATTTGAATTTAAAGGAATGCCTTTCAGAATGAAGAACGTCCCAGCCACTTTCCAAAGGTTGGTGAACCAGGTGTTAAATGGTGCTGAGGAGTACGCCGTGGCGTACCTGGATGACATTGCCATCTTTAGTGCCAGCTGGGAGGAACCCCTGTCCCACCTTAGGGAAGTGCTGGACAGGATAAAGAGGGCCGGACTCACTGTCAAAGCTGAGAAGTGCCAGAAGGCCATGGCTAAGGTGGCATACCTTGGGCACATTGTAGGCCGGGGACAGCTCCGTCCTAACCAAGTGAAAATAGAGGCAATCAAGGCATGGCCCAGACCAGAAACACAGAAGCAGGTCCAGAGTGTTCTAGGGACAGCAGGGTACTACAGTAAATTTGTACCAAATTGCAGTGCCCTGTCCGCTCCCCTATCTGGCCTGTTAAAGAAAAGGATGCCTAAAAAAATTACCTGGGAACCAGCCGGTAAACAAGCCTTTACCAGACTGAAGGAGGCACTGTGCAGTGCTCCTGTATTGACAAGTCCAGACTATAGCAGACCATTTGTAGTTCAGACTGATGCCTCAGATGTGGGTATTGGGGCAGTGCTGAGTCAGAAGTCCAACCAAGGGAAAGATCACCCCATAGTGTACCTCAGTAAAAAGTTACTTCCCAGGGAGCAGGCTTACTCTACTGTGGGAAAAGAGTGTCTTGCCATGGTGTGGGCCCTAAAGAAGTTAGAGCCATACCTATATGGGCAGCAGTTTGATGTACAAACTGACCACAACCCCCTGGTTTGGCTGGCACAAATGAATAAAACGAATGGTAGACTACTAAGATGGAGTCTTGCCTTGCAAGAGTATGACATGACTGTCTCACACAGGGCCTGGGCAGTCAATGAAAACACAGATGGACTGTCACATCAGTTTGAGCAATGGACTGACTTGGGGAGCTCATCCCATGCAGGGGATAGAGCCCCCAAATTCAGCCTAGGTGAGGAGGACTTGACACTCTGTCATCTGCTTATGGTTATATGTATGATATTTGTAATATAAATATATGGTATATGATTGTCTGCCTAGGGCAAGTAGCCAGAGTGTGAGAGACTTGACCTCTGACCTTCAAGGTGTCAGTGAGGATGTCATGAAACTGACCAGTGAAACCTAATTAAATACCTTCCTTCCAGAGGGACAGTTTATTATCCCTTACAACCTGCTCCTGCTTTTTAAGTTAGTTCTCATGTATGCATTTTATGACATAGAAGGGAAGTAATTTGGCTTATTCCTCTTGGTTTTCTCATCTAGAAGAGGACTAGTGACAGAATGTGGGTTTATGAGCCATCAAAGCAATCTGCTTGCAAAGACTGTCACATATGTTTTTTTTTTATTGGTAACTACTGATTCTAGCCAATAGAAGAATGATATCCTTTTTGAATATCCCTACTTAGATTACAGATTTATCACAGATCTAACAGTGACCCAATGGATGACATCACCAGGAGGTGGAGAAAACTGACTTTTGAATATTGCTCGCAAGAGGAGTTTGTGCAGGAGGACTCTCTGAAAATCAAAGACACACTTAGTCTGTGTGGACTGGTAACTAGGCACTTTAGACAGATAATTTATCTGGAACTTGTAAGTATTTGTGGTAGGTGTATATGTGTGCTGTAACTTCCCATTTATTTTATGTGACTGTAAGTTATTGATATATTTGTTCTGTGTTTGATATTTTAGCTATTTTACCATTTTTAGTAAACAATATTTTCCTTGAAATACTGCCTGTGTTTCTCAGTTTTCTTTTGCATGTGGATGCTGAACCCATGGTTAATTCTGACAGCTGTTGAGGGCTTGAATGTGTTACTAATCTTGCTAAAGGTAAGAATATACCTAGGTTTCATATTGAGTCGTAAGGGTACATTTTGAAAACCTGGCTGGGTACCCCTGGGCGAAGATTATATTGCATTTCCCCGAAGATAATATATGTCTGAGCCTGTTAACTGGGTATTCTAGCATAAGGTTCACATTGTGACCCCCAGAACTCGAGACTAGTAGGTGATTCAGACCCAAAACAGACAGGAAGGTTACCCTGTCTGTCCCCTGTTCACACTATCGTACTTCGAGGTTGGCTCTGTGGGAACGGGGGGCCGGACCTGTGGAGCACATTTGTGACAGTAAGCATGCAAAACAATGGAAGTGCTGAGTGTTGGGAGACCACACATAGGTCAGACATGTTTTAAGCAAGGTTCTGCACAAGGGAACCTGGAGCTTTAGCGGTGCAAGGCTAGCCAGCCAGCCCATGAATGAGTGCCAAATAAAGGTGACAAAGACTCGGAGGAATTTAGCAGCGGAGGCAGTAGCCAACCATAAGGTAATTAGGCCACACGGGGCCATGGCTCTTCAACAAAACACCCAATCCTCCACCGTAGGACAAACAAGGAAGCAAAGGGGAAGGACCATGATCCACTTGCAGATTTTAAAAACTAGTTTACAGCAACAGCAGTAGCCAGGCTGACCTCCAGAGAAAAGCAGGGTGCAAAAGTAATTGAGCAGCATCCAGCAGCAATTAACTATAGCTTGTAGGGGCAGCAATCTGAATGAACATAGAATTTTAGGGAAAGGCAATGCACTGAAAACAGTAGCAATATTTGCTTGGTATAAGTTCAGGAAGCAGGATTGAGTTCCATGGACTAGGTGCTTAGGTTATTGTGAAGCTGTAAAGGAGCAGTTGTTAGCTTGGCAGCAAGGCTACAAACCAGGTGTAATCAATGAAAGGTAGATAGCATAGGAGAGCAGAAGCAGGGAAGTAGCTTCTGAGCTGAAACACACAGATAATAATTTAAGTTGCACATGAGGTTTTGCTGAATTCTGGTGAGTAATGGGAGCCAAATAACATAAGCTCTGCAGTAGCACAATACAAAAGCAACAAGATGCTAGAAAACGAAAAGCCATCAAAAGAAAAAGCAAATGAAAACACAAACACAGGATAGGAACAAGCAACACAAAGAAGCACAGCAGCCAGAAGCAAGCAATACTAACCAAAGCAGAAGAACACAAAACAGATGTCCAGCAGAAACAGAGTAGTTTGCTAAAACACAGCAAGAAGACTGGGGGGGGGGGGCTACAAGCCCCAGCAGGCCCCAAGGGAGAAGACAGACTGACAGAGCCTCCAGCTGGCAAGGAAAAAATGCTTGTGTGTGGAGTGAGAAGAGCAGCCTTTAAAAAGGCCATGGGGTGGGTGTGGCCAGTTGCACCGACCCCTTGAACTACAGGCTATAGCCTTCCAGTTGTGAATGAATAGAGGACAGGGCAAACAACCAAAGAGCATATAAAGGGAGAGAGGAGTTAAAAAGAAGGACTTCAAAGAGGTCCTTAAAATGTCAGAATGTTATATACAGCATAAGTGATAGAGAGGAGTGTGTAACCAGGACTTTTTACACACATGAGGTGTGAGATGCCATTTAAACCACAAGAGCACAACCCAATTGGTTTAACCAGAATCACACACCAAGGGTGTGTTAAAAAAGTGTCACCATACTCCCCATGTTTTATTTGTTATAATTGGTGGTTTAAAAAGGAGATGGAAATTAAGCTGTACTACACTGTTCTGTCCAGTTATTGAAACCAGAACAGTAACATGGTACAAAGAAAAATGTTATTTCCTTAATATGCTGCAGCTGTTTACTGTGCTATTATATACACCCATGTATAACGGAGAATTACAACATGGTTTTCGGGTCATAAAAACACTTAACCAGTAATTATATACAGAATAATGCATAGGGTGGTGTGTATAATGAGAATTTTATACACACACACACACACACACAAGGTCTGGGATGCTACATAAACCCTGAGAGCGAAGCTCGGGTTGGGGGTTATTTAAGCATCCCACTCCAATGGTGTGTGTAAAATTTGAGTTTTACACACCACCCCATGTCTTGTTTTATATAATTGATGTGGAGCATTTTTTTCACCTCAGTAAGTGTCACTGGAACAGGCAAACAGTACAGTGTGGGTCTCTCAGTGCCTCATGGCTTTTCCCTTGACATAGCTGTGCAGATTCACCGTTATAACCAGAGGGTTCTAACGGTAGATTATAACTGGCTCTATCTATGGATAAAAATGCTCTCCAGTTATTGTAGTACAATAATGTAGGAATGTAATGATGTCCACATTTTCCTGTAGAATACCGAATGGCCTCTAAAACCTGTTATGTCGGAGTCATGTGCCACCCCCGGGTACAGGATAACCATATTTCTGATGCACTTGGCATCACACACTACCTGTATGTTGAGAAAGCAGAACCTCTGGCATT
This sequence comes from Neoceratodus forsteri, assembly GCA_016271365.2. Lineage (NCBI taxonomy): Eukaryota > Metazoa > Chordata > Ceratodontiformes > Ceratodontidae > Neoceratodus > Neoceratodus forsteri. Next base: position 286,093,450 of record JADMNL010000025.1, read on the forward strand.
TCACAAAAGTGCACCAAAGAGCCTGGTGGTGTATGGATAGCCACATACATATAATCAGTTGCCCCAGGACAGATGAAATCAGTTGCCCTGGGGCAGATGAAGTCATCTGCCCCAGGACAGATGAGAACTAGATGCATTAGTACAACTCCTCAACATTAGTGCTTTCTGCTTAACCAACATTGGGAATTTGATGCAGTTATAAGCACTCCCAGTCTCAGAAACATAGAAGCATAGATACTGTGTGCAGATAAGGGCCTAGCAGACCATCCACCCTATGTAGGAACCTTCGTAGTATTGGGAATTGTGCCTAGTGGACATTGCCCCAACCCCCACTGTCCCACTCACACCTTTCCCATATACACATCCCACCCCCTTTTGAACACACCCTACTGTTTCAGCACATGTAACTTCTGCAGGCAACTTGTTCCATTTTTCCATTAGGAGGTACATCCTGGCATCCTTTCTGAATCCCTCCCACCTTAATCAACTTAATGGATTTTCCCCTGTGCTTGTGTTTCTAGTCAGTGTGAACAACTCCTTGCTGTCTGTTTATGCCACTAAGGTACTTGAACGTCTCTATCCCATCCCTGCTCTTCCTCCCATCCGTCAACCTGTACATTTTGAGGTCCCCAACCCCCCTTGTGACTCCCCCTGCTCTCCCTGGATCATTTTGGCTGCCCTCTTCTGCACTGACTCCAGCCTCTCTCTGTCCTTCCTCAAGTGTGGGCTACAAAACTGCTGACAAACCAGGGATCTGTATGAGGGCAGAATCACATCCTTGCTCCTACTACATGATCCCCTTCCCGATGCAGCCCAGCATCCTATTTGCCCTGCCCAAAACTTTTGTACACTGGTCTAGTGCTTTCAAGTTCTCCACTAATAACACCCCCAGGTCCCTTTCTTTCTTTGGTCTCTCCACCACTACCCCACCCATCCCGTATTCTGCGCTTGGGTTCTTGGCCCCTATGTGCATTACCTTGTACTTGTCCAGTCCTTAGCCAACATTGCCTGAAGGTCACAGGTCTTGCTCCCTAAACTCCTGGCATTAACACACATTACCGTCCATACCTCCTACTACCACCCTGTTGGCCAGTCTCCTGCCCCCCATTTCTGAGCCCCTGATCACTACTGCTACTGTTCCCCCTGCACTTTCTTACCTCCACTGCCCCCTCTCACTGCTCCCATCCTCTCTGCCCTTAACCTGCTGCATCAATATGTCTGCTTTTCCCTTTTCTGTTGGTCACACTGTGACCTTCCCCCTCCTTCCCCACCTGCCTGACCAGCCCCTCCTGCCTGCTGTAAGAATTGGCAAGGCCCTCAGCCTCCCTCAGTTGTGAGGATGTGCTTATCCTCGACTGTGCTACCTCCCATTTCCTAGTTTAAATGCTTCTTATGCTGCTGTGGGAGCCTACGATCCAGCACCCTGGTGCCCTCCTTGTCAAGACTGGGAAATTATCTCAGCAGACATTGGGAAATCATCATGGGGGCATTGGGAAATCATCCAGGAGGCATGACATAGCTGACTGAGGTATCCCCCGGTTTCCCCCAGTAAATATCTGGAAGCACATTCCTGCATTGACTATCAGCTCTATTGACATTGCAAAACACCAGCATTTGCCTTTTGCAACTCCCCGTGGCTCCCAGAGCTCTAGGAGTGAGTTTCAGCCCAGCCAGTGCTACTTCAGTATCTGTTCTCTGAGCGGTTCCAGAAAGGTGTTATAGAAACATGAAATGTAGAAATATAGAAGATAGAAACATTACGTTGTCAGCAGATAAGGATCTCTTGGCCCACCTAGTCTGTCCTAAATTTCCCATCTACTGTGCCACTGCAGAACCTACTTGATCTCTGGCTTACCTCCCCAGCCCTATGGTCTCCTTGTGTCTATCTCATGCATGCTTGAATCCTGCTACCATTTTAGTACCCACCACCTCTAATAGGAGGCCATTCCATGCATCCACCACCCTTCCCATGAAGAAGTATTTGCTCACATCCCCTCAGAGTCCCCCCCCAGCTTCATGTCATGACCTCTTGTCCTTGAGCATCTCTTTCTATGTAAAATGCTACCCTCCTGTATCTTATAAGTACCTCTGAGGTATTTGCACATTTCTATCATTATCCTGTGACTTCGGCTATCCGCAAGTGGGCAACTAACAAAATGGCGACCCACTTGTGGCGACTGCCCCGACGGTGAGGTCGTTGGGAGGACAACTGGATGGGGATGGGTTCGCAAAAGGCAACAGGATGTTGTACGCATATACATGCACGGGGGAGCATGCGCTCTGAGCAAGGGGTGGGAGGGTTTGTGAGGGGTGGTGCCGCAGATTGCCACCGAGCTGGTGCTGTGGCGTGGTGGGGTGGGTTCTGGCCTTGGGTGGCAGGGATGTAGGGTTTAGGACTGGGCACCGGCATACTTTGTTGCACCTGGCCCGAGACAGAGATTTTTTTTTTCCCCACGGATGCACCCCCGATATGCACCCCCCCGGAGTTGAGAATCTATAGTAGGGGAGGGCGGGGGACAAAGCCCTCCATGGAGGGGTGTGCATGGGGCACAGCCCCCCACATAAAATACTGAGTTGTTGCACCACTTTCACTGGTGCTGGAGTTACACATCACTGAAGTTACACTCTCCATAAGGACGATCGCCATTCGGCAATCACTCTTTCCCGCCTTTCCTCCAGAGAGTACATATTTAATTCCCTGTGTCTTTCCTCGTATGGCTTCTGATGCAGGCCATGCACCATTTTGGTTGCCCTCTTCTGTACAGCATCCACCTGATCTATTTCTTTCCAGAGATGGGGCCTCCAGTACTGGACACAGTACTCCAGGTAGAAACGGCTGGCAGAAAAAGATCCACGGTCCATCCAGTCTGCCCACATTCCATACCTTATCCCTCTTCACCTACCTTTACAGAGGGGTCATTTTCCTATGATGTAGTCTTCTTTTCTACCCCATTCACTCCCATACCACTACTAGCAATTCCCACCCTCTGGTCACCTTCCTTTGACATTACCAGCCCCCTGCATATGTCCCATGCACCCTTGAATCTAGTAACAGACCCTAACCCCACAACATCAGCAGACAATCAGTTCCATGGTTCCACCATGCTCTCAGTGAAGAAGTATTTCCTTACATCCCTCCTAAATCTCCCACTGAGTTTCCACTCATGCCCTCTTCTCATTATACTTCCACTCCCGGTGAACAGGTCTCATTGCCCACCCTGTCTATCCCTTTCATGAACCTCAACGTTTCCATTCTGTCAACTCTCTTCCATCTTGCCTCCAACCTGTACATATTCAGATTAGCCAGCTGCTCCTCATATGATTGACCCTGCTGGTCCTGTATCATCTTGGTGACTCTGCACTGCACAGTCTTGAATCTCTCCTTCTTCAGATATGTGCTCCAAAACTGGGCACTGTACTCCAGGTGAGGCCTAAACAGGGATCTATACAAGGGCAATATCATCTCCCTTCTCCTACTATGGAATCCTCTCCCTGTCCACCCCAACATTTGTGTTGATTTACTATATGCTTTGTTGCACTGACTGGAAGATTTGAGGGTGTCACTAATGATAACCCCTATGTCTCTTTCCTCTTTTGTTGTTTCCAAACAAACCTTTCCCATCCAGCATTCTGTCCTGGGGTTCTTGTTTCCAATGTGCATAGCCTTGCACTTTTTGGCATTGAACTTCAACTGCCAATCCCTGGACCAGCTCTATACCCTCTCCAATTAATTTTCCTCACTTCTTCTTCACTATCTACTGTGCCAAAGTGTTTGTGTCATCCACAGACACATTTTGCCCTGAATGCCTTCCCCAATATCACAAATGAATGCATTGAACAGGACCAGACCTAGAACCAACCCCACTTGTAACATCCCTTTTCTCTGACTTACCTCCTTTCATTACCAACCTCTGTTTTCTTCCTTTTAGTCAATTCCTAATCCATCTTACTAGTCCTTCCCATACTTCCAAATCATTCAACTTTTTTAATGGCCTTCTGTGTGGTACCAAATTAAAGGCCTTACTGAAAATATAGTGGCCCAGATATTCAAAAGGGTTGCACATGGCGCAACGGTGTTGCGTCATACAACCCACTGATGCCCCGTGCAATATTTAAAAAGGAAAGTGTCAAGATAAACCCGGCGCGCCGGGCGCATCAGTACGTATGCAGGTACAGGTTGGGGGGGCATGCCCATGCATAACCTGCACAGCCCAATATTCAGCCTGGGCCATGCAGAGTTATGCAGGCACAACTTCTACCTGTGCCTGCACAAAGTTACACCTAAAAAAAAAGGAACAAGTCGAGGGCCACCCACAGGTGAGCTGCCGCATTGCAGGGCACAACACAGCAGCTGCCACCTGTGGGTGGCCATCACCTATTCCCGTCGCACCAGGTGGCACCCCCCCATGCCCCGATCACGGGCATCAGACATCCCCTTCCCCAAAGTCCAATATCCTTGGTGGTCCAGTGGACCGCAGTGAGCCCAATCGCGGGCATCAGTCGCCCCCCCAAAAGTCCAATATCCCTGGTGGTCCAGTGGACTGCGATGAGCCCGATCACGGGCATCAGACATCCCTCCCCCAAAGTCCAATATCCCTGGTGGTCCAGTGGACCGCATGGAGCCTGATCGCGGGCAGCATTCCTCACCCCCCAAGTCCGATATCCCTGGTGATATAGTGGACCCCACCCACCCGCCCACCCACTGAGCCCCACCACCCCGCCCCCCGTCAGCCAGCAGGTGGCAGCACCCCACCTGCCTGCCGCCCGCTGCCCGCCGACTGAAAGTAGGCTGCATGCCCATTGGTTCAGAGCATGAGCCAATGGTGCAGCCCATACCGCATTAGTCAGTCCAGATATGTGAATGAATTCATTCATCGGGCTCAGCGGTCCACTGGACCACCAGGGATATTGCACTTTGGGGGGGATACAGTGATGCCCATGATCAGGCTCCGTGCGGTCCACTGGACCACCAGGGATAAGGGACGTTCTTTGTCCCTTATGGGACGTCCCGTGATCGGGCTGCAGGGGGGTGTCCGTCCCCGATGGCTGCTGCCTGGCAGGGCGCCAGGCACAAGTCGTTGGGGATCGGCGCACCTGCATGCTAATGGCATGCAAATGGGGCCATAATCAGATGCAAATGGCTCCCGCGCGCCTTTGCATAATTATGGCCCCATTTGCATGTCCCCTTGAATATCGCAGGTGCTGCATGTGCTAATGGCACTTCGCGCCACCGCATCTGAATGCTCCACTCTGCCCACTTGTGCTGGCGCAGTGCCACTGCGCCATGCACAGTGGGGGTGGCCAGGGTGCGATATTCAAAGCAGTTGCACCATAGCGCAACTCCGTTGAATATCGCCCTGGCCACGCCCATGCACAACAAATCTGAGCTGCGCCCAGGCTTGCGCCACAGCCTGGTGCAGTTTGAATATCTGGGCCAGTATGTCTACCATTAGAGGGAGTATTATCTATTGTTTTTGTGACATATTCAGCTGGACTGGAAGTATAGCCTATAGGTTACAGTAATGAGCTGTGAATGAGCTTGGTACATCCAGCAGACCTGGGTTTGAGTCCCACAACCTCCACTTGCATACTGTGTGACCCTACACAAGTCACTTAACCTCCTGCATGCACCCAAGTTGCCCTTGAAAACAAGCATTGTGCCTAATGGGTCTTTCAGAATAAAAAAATAAAAGAAAAAAAATTTGATTTGTTTAGTCCCACAATAGATGTAAAACACTAGCACCCCTCATGCCTCAGCTTCATCATGACCCCCCAGCAATGTTGTTTTCTCCTCCACCCTGTTCTGTAGTATGATAAAGTGAATCATTCTGGTCACCCAGAAGTGCTGCATGGGATTTTTATTTTACAGTGGCGTGATTGTCTGCCCAGACCCTTTAAGTGATTTGTTCTTGCATAAAAATACACTTTGAGTACTTGTCACTGTTCTCCGACTCCCAACCAAAATCCTGATTGCAGTTTAGTATGACGGTCAGTGACAACTCTGGTGCAAATGGCCTTTTTGTGCACATAAAATCAGACTTCAGGAGGTGTAAACCCTTCAGATATGGGATTCCTTGAGCATTCTCCATTTCACTGAATGGCAAAAAAATAAAATTCAATCTGAATAAATATTAAGCAGAAGACTTCCGAGCGGTAACTATTCCTAAGGCAATAATGTCATGTCAGTGTTCTAGTTAGGATTTCATTGTCTCCACTGAAATGTAATTACAAGAAATTTACATTTTTCTCTTGTACAGTACACTTTCCATTCTGGAAGGATATTCTGGGAACAGAGAAGTGATAAGAATACAGATGAAGCGATCAAAGCCGGAGACCATGATAACAGATTCTTGCCTGGGATGTATAACCTCAGAAATTACATGCTAACAAGGAGGCTTGCATGCTTAAGTTTTTTATGCTGGGGTGGCAAGTATTTCTATGCCACAAAGGGTTAGAACCCCTTGTTATAATGTAACTACCATTCAAGAACTATAGCATATAGACAACACAAACACATTTTACAGCTCAGACATTTGCAAATAATTATCTACCTCATTTTCTAGAAAAGAGAATTACAATGTATAGTTTTTCCATTGGGGGAAACGCAAGATTTAAAACATTTGTTTTGTTACCATGTTTATATTTCTGGAACCACGTTTGTTTGTATCTGATTCTCAGCTCATTTTGTCTATGGGAACAGTATGCTGGAGCAGTCTCCTTGGACCTTGGTACAGTAAATGTTGAATGATCCATTATTCCAGCTGACAGAAAGCCACCCAGAGTGAAAGGAAAGACAACTTTGTTCCAGGAGCGTGCTTACGGATGGCAAGAACTATAACTCACCTCAATTTATTCCATCTGTTACATTCTGAACCTAACTGTTCCTGCAAAAATATTATCACTTTGGAAGATCCAGAGGAAATCATACCTTTATTTCTAAACCACAAGAACATGACACAAAGAAATGTAAAACAGGGGAAACGACTACCAAATAGGCATGGGACAAACTGTGGACTGTCTGCTCTGAATGACATTTGCTGGTTAGTGCTACTGTCTAGTGGATAGCCATCTTTTCTCTTTTTCCTCTCTATTTGAAGAAGGTTGAATAGTACAGCTGCTATCCACTTGCATTGTTCCACCTGACCTCCATGTTTGCATGATTTCAGATCCAGGAGAATCCGTTTTCACCATGAATTACAGCACATTTGCAAAGGTGACCATCACTGACAAGTGTGAGGCGCTATTTACCAGGAACAGAGAAGACAGGACACGTGATCATGAGTGGAGGTTAATGGAGGTGGAGGTTTAAAAAGAATGCAAGGAAGCATTGTTTTACAAAAAGAGTGCTGACCCATGGAATGGTCTGCCGGCAGAGGTGGTGGGTGCCAAAACCATAAAAGGCTTCAAACACAGCTGGGATTGAGTCAGGGGGATATTAGCTATTCAGTGGGAAGTGGGGGGGTGGCATAAACACAGATAACAAAAGGGGGACTAGTGTAAGTGAAGACCTCACAGAAACTATTGATCCTGGGGTATGATAGAGTAATGTAGCAGACTGGATGGACTATCGGTCTTTTCTGATATTATTGTCTATGTTTATATATTTCTAAGTGGGGGCTGGGTAAGATTCCCTTGATATGTTCATTATTTCACAGTCGTGCACTTTGTTTACCATTTTGCCCACCCATTCCCATATTGGTGGGTGTCTGCCTCTGCTGGGTCCCCAATGGCTCTGATCCACCAGAAAAGGGTCAGGAATGAAGAAACATAGAAAGGTGACAGCAGAAGGAGACCAAAGATCAATCAAGTCTGTCCTTGAGATCCTGAGATCCTAGGTGATCCTGTGTCCAGGCTGGTAGATTCCCTTGCGGATTTGATTCTAGCGTACTCCTTATCCCAACCCCTTTTGAATGCTGATATGGTCCTACCTCCTACCACCTCTGCAGGTAGTTTGTGCCATGGTTCCACAATCCTTTGCAAGAAATAGTGCTTCCTAAGATCTTTCCCGAAATTCCCACCCCTCAGTTTCCATCTATGCCCCCTCGTGTTTGAGTTGGGAGCCTTGGTGAATAGTAAAGTTTAGGGTACTGAATTTAAACCCCTCATGTACTTAAAGGTTTCTATCATATCCCCCTTTCTTTCCTAGATTCAAGTGAGTATCTGTTTAATGCCTCCAGCTGCCCCTCGTATGGCAGTCCCTGAAGCCCCTGTATCATTTTGGTTGCCCTTCTCTGAATGATCTTCCTCCTGTCCCTATCCTTCTTAAGGTATGGTCTCCAAAACTGTACACAGTATTCCAGATGGGGTCTCACCATAGATCCAGGGCCGGCCTTAGCCATTCTGGGCCCCTGTGCAGCTCCCTACTGGGTCCCACCACTCCATTCCCTGTGCCCCCACCACATCCAACATTTACACCTAACTAATCATCCTGTCCTGTATTAATAAAGCAGTACCAAGTCTACTAGTTTAACTAGCATCTTTTAATTAGTGCCATTGACTGCACAGAATTATTTTACTTCACCATTGGAAATTAATCTAACTGAGCCTGGAGCAAGAACTTAAGTAAGTATGGTACTACTACTGTATTCATTTCTGTAAGGACAGGGACATCATCACTGGACACTCACACCTCTGATACTCTGATTTGCAAACAAGTTAAACAACTTAACTTTTCTGGAGCTGTGAGTGAGAGCGAATAGAGAGGATTATCATGGGACACCAGTAAGGTTGCCACCTGTCAGGTTTTTTTTTTACCTGGTGATCAGATTTTCAGGGTCCCTATCAGGAAATCCAGTTTTGCTCTGTGCTGGTCAGGTTTTTGAGCCATTTTGAGTGCTCACATACTTTTAAAACATATTTTGTCATATCATTCATTGCCTCAGCTACATGTCCAGGTTTCAAACAAGTTTGTTTATCAATATAGCCCTTTGTTTGTGAAAGCAGTCAGCCTGGGAGGTGTAAAGTATAGCTATTAATACCATTAGGACTTACTTAACCTAATCTTTTCCACAGCAGCAAAGCTTCCCCACCTTTTGTAATAGTGACAGAGCCGGTTGTCTTCCACTTTCATTTGCTGGTAAACATTTTCATCTCTAAAAAAAAATGAGGCACAAAGTATGGGCCTCCAAGATGCAGGGGCACAGTTTGCACCTAGCTAAGGCCAGCCCTGCATAGATCTATACAGTGGATGTATCACCGCCCTGTGCCTACTGTCAAATCCTCTCCATATGCATCCCAGCATTTTGTTGGCCCTACTATATGCTGTGTTGTATTGCTGGTTTGTTTGAGGGTGTCGCTAATAATAACTCATAGATCCCTTTCCTCTTTTGAGTCACTGAGTTTGACCCTGTTTAGTTAATAGGTTGTTCAAGGGTTATTCCTGACAATATGCATCACTTTATATTTCTTGGCATTAAATTTCAGCTGACAGATACTAGACCATTGTTCAAATCTTTTCAAATCATTTTGTAGGATTCTCACTGCTTCTTTGCTGTCCACCCTTCCACCTAATGTAGTGTCGTCTGCCACAGTGCAATCTTGCCCTGGATGCCTATTCCTCTGTCTCCGATGAACACATTCAACAGGACTGGGCCTAAGACCAAGCCCTGCAGGACCCCACTCATCACTGCTCCCTCCTCTGACATCTCCCCATTGACCACCACCCTTTGCCCCCTTCCGTCCTACCAGTTTCCCACTAACTTAACAATGCAGCTTGCTATGCCCAGATCCTCGAGCGTTTGTATGGTACTTAATCAAAGACAAAGAACCTCAGTGCAAAATCACTGAGGCAAGAGTTACGCCAAAGGGCTTTGGCCATAAAGCTAATTTTCAAAGAAATACAAAATCACGCATACACCCATAATGCAAAGCATAATGGATGTTTAGGTAAATCACCATGACATTTTATACTGGTTCAGCTTTAAGCAGGAATGCCTGGTGCCAAAGAGCCACTCACTCAATCTGCAAAGGGTGCAAACAGAAGACACAGAAATGTGTTTCGTCCTATCCAGGACTCATCAGTGTGCCTCGTCTGTATGACACCCCAGAAGAAATGAACCAGCCCTATGTTGGTCTTAGAGGTTTGGGTCATGGTGAGCCCCAAAAAACCAAAAAAAAAGCTAAAAGGAAAGAACCTCAGTGCAAAAGCACTGAGGCAAGAGTTACCCCAAGGGACACTGGCCATGAAGCCAAGTTTCAAAGAAATACAAAATCACACATACCCCAAAGGGCCTTTCACACAATCTGCAAAGGGTGAAACCAGAACACACAGATAAGTGTTTCATCCTACCCAGGACTCATCTGTGTGCCTCATCTATATGACACCCCAGGGGAAAGGAACCAGTGCTAAGTATGTCTTACGGGTTTGGGTCATGTTGAGTGCAAAAAAACCAAAAACAAGCTAAAAGACAAAGAACCTCAGTACAAAAGCATTGAGGCAAGGGTTACTCCAAAGGACATTGGCCATAAAGCCAAGTTTCAAAGAAATACAAAATCACACATATCCCCATAATGCAAAGCATCATGGGATGTATATGCAAATCACCATGACATTTTATGTTGGTTCAGCTTTAAGCAGGAATGCATGAAGCCAAAGGGCCTCTCACACAATCTGCAGAGGGTGCAAACAGAAGACACAGACACGTGTTTCGTCCTACCCAGGACTCATCAGAGTGCCTCATCTGTATGACACCCCAGGGAAATGTACCAGCCCTAAGTTGGCCTTACAGGTTTGGGTCATGGTGAGCCCCAAAGGCTTTGCTGAAGTCAAAATAGAGGAGGTTCACTGGGAGGCCACTATCCACTTCCCTGGGCACCCAATCAAAGAAAATAATCAGGTTTGTCTGGCACAACCTGCCTGTAATGAAGGTGTGTTGTTTGTTTTCCTGTAGGCCATGCTTATCCAAGTAGTCTAATAGGTCTTGTTTAATCAGGGCCTCCATTTGCCTTCCTAGAATTGATGTGAGACTGACTGGCTTGTAGTTACCAGCCTCTTCCCTGCTACCACCTTTATGCAGAGGCACACACCGGCTCTTTTCCAGTCATTAAGTACGACTCCCATCTGGAGAGAATGGTTAAACAGGTGCACTAAGGGGTCTGCTAACTTGCTTATTAACTCTTTAATTATCCTTGGATGTATTCCATCCAGACCATCTTTAAATACTCAAGCACCTCTCTGACCCTGCATGTGTGGTAATACTTGGTGTTTCCATTTTTGGCACTCCCCTGCCGTGTGTTCTTTGGTGAACACTGAACAGAAGTATTTGTTCAGAACAGTGGCCTTCCACCTGTCTTCTTCCACTATCCTATCCCTGTCCCTGATTTTAACTACCCCTCCACCCTTCTTTCTCTTTTCTTGCAAATATCTGAAAAACTGTTTGTTCCACTCCCTGACGCCTTTAGCTATCTGAAGTTCTGCAGCTGCCTTTGCTTGTCTCACTGCCGACTTAGCCTCCTTACTCTTTAGCATGTATTATACAATGGCATGAAAGAAAGATGGTCTATGATTGGTCAGTCTGGGGCTGAACCCATGATGTTATCCCAGCATAACATCATGGATCTAACCCCAGCACACAAATGACCGAATGACAGAAACAGCATATCACTGCCCACTGCTCATTGGATACAGCCACACAGCCACTTTGAAACACCAGCACAAAGTAATGACTCCAGTTCCAGCACCCACCCAAGACTTTGGCACCCCCCCCAGGACTTTACCACCCCCTGAAACACCAACTCCTACGGAAACTCAACAGCCATACAAAAGGTAATACTGCACCAGACACACTAACCATACCCACTCCCCCCCCCCAACTGAGCAGCTTTAGTGAGGTGCTGAAACTGTATCTGTTAGTTGTGTGCTTCAGTGACACCGCTTGATTTGCCGGAAAAATGTGGTATGAAAATGAAATGAACTTTGTATACTGAATTAGTTCACTGCCATACAGACTCCATTCCAGGCCTCTTTGTTCTGTACTCACCGTGCCAATGTCATTCCCGCAGCGCCTGCTGACTTCAGCATCGCACTAGCAGCTGCCTCCATTCAGTAAGTGGTTCAGTGGCCAGCGGCCAGAATAAGAAATGGCTCCGCTATTTTAACATAAAGTGCATGAAAAAAAAAACTAAATAGTAAACAGCTGATGGGGGGGTGGGGGTTAGCCAATAATTCAAGTTGCAGATTCAGACTGAAAAGTAAACAAAAGAAAGGCTATGCATCTCAGCTCACAGCATCATTAAGGCAGCACTGCCACCTGGTGGCAAAGAGAGATCTGTGGACTTTTTTTTCTAAAGGTACACATGCACACAAAAATCAAATAAAAAATTAAAACATTTTTTTTCCTTTTTTCTTGTTTATTTACAAATGAGCCATTGTATAATAGAAATAGTGTACTCCAGGGTGTGTGTCATGCTGGGTTAATGTCACTTCCCGGGTGTTGGATGCATTCAGCCTGCGGCCTCGTGTCCAACCATCTGAGGAATGACGTTATCCCAGCACAACACACACCTTGTGTGCATTATTCCTTTATTCCTTTATTCCTCCCATAGATCATTGCCCGGCTTACATTTGAAGTTGCAGAATGCTTCCCTCTTCACCCTAATGGCGGTCCTAACTTGACTCATGAACCAAATGGGGTGTTTGTGTCTGTTTCTTTTAGTCACTGTCCTTATACATGCCTTTGTGGCCTCTGTGGAGATTTGCTTAACCATTTTCGCAAATGTCTTTTACTACAACATGTTGATAAATCTTAGTTAGTTTTTCTCTTACTAGTTTCCTCACTTTATCGAAATATGCCCCTCTGAAATTTAGGACCTCTGCCCTTGACTGGGATTTGACATCCTTCAGGGCTATTTTAAACCAAACTGAGTTGTGGTCCCTGTTTACCAGCAGCTCCCCAACTCTGACTGCCTCAATTTTTCCCGAGTTAGTGAGACCCTCATCCAAAAGGTTGTTCTGCCTAGTGGGATCGATAACTATGTGAGAAAGCAATCCTGTAAGTTTCTGCCACCATTTGACTCCTTGATGATCTAGCCAATGGGATACCCAGTTCACATCTGGCATGCTGAGGTCCCCCACTACCACTAGTGCTCCTTTTAGTGACATTTCTTTGATTTCCCAAAAGCTCCTTATCCTTGTCCTCCACTTGGTTCAGAGGTCTATATACCACCCCAACCTGGATTTTCTCATTGGTAAAAGTTATAGGGGTATAGGTGCTGCCGGTTGGTAGAGCTAGTACAGTCCAAATGGGGTGCCACTTAGGTGACTATGGCATGGCTAGAGCTAGCACACGTGGGGGGGTAAATGGATATGCAAGCAGAGGAATGGGGGGGAGAATTGTGGAGTGCAACAATTGTGGAGCAGCAGTGTTCAGGGAGACACTGTGGAATCTAGAAGGCTGCCCAGTGTGCAGGAGATTTGACACTTTAAAAAGAGAGATTAGATGGCTTACTGATAAGTTCATGAGATTGTTGGAGACAGGTGGGCAAGGAACATGGAGAATAAAGGGAGGAGAAGAAAGGGTAGAACCAAGCTACCACACAATGTGCCAGGAGGGGCAGAAGGGAACCTGGCAAGCAGCATAGGGGAGTCCTACTAGTAATTCATCTCACAATGGAAAGACTAGGGAGAAAGGGGGGCAAGCAGTAGAAAAATCAGGGAAGGGGGCAGGAGACTCGCACCATAGGGGCCCCCAGGGGGACACAGGAAAGCATAATCTTTAACATGCCAATTGCAAACAAATACAGGGGGCTAGAAGGATGGGGCCAAGGGACAGAACAAAGAGGAGGGACTGAAGTACCACCAGCAAGGGGCGATGAGGGAGGAGGGGCAAAGGTGGAGAGGAACACAGTTCCCAGATTCAACCAAGAGGTAGAGGGGGAGACGATAGGAAGCAAAGCACTAAGATGCAGGGGGAGACGAGGAAGTGGGTAGACATAGGCAACCTAGGTGAAAGGGAGAAGTCCAAGGGCCCAGGGGAGGCTGGGAACAAGGGGGGGTGAATGTCCACATGGAGAAAAGGAAGAGGAGGGGGGAGGCACTGAAACAGGTATAAAAAGCAGGGCAAAAGGCAGAGAAGTAAAGGGGGAAAGAGGTAACTACTCCATAGAAGAGGTAGAAGGGTCAGGGGAGAGACACACTGGGAGTAGCAAAATAATAATCATGGGAGACTCTATCATCCGGGGTATAAAATGGGGAAGAAGAGAGGACCCCCAGAACAGGACAATGGTAGCCAGCGTACTGGGATTGGTGGCAGTGAATACACCGCTAAGGGTAAAGGTGCTGCTGAGCAAGCAGGGAAGGAAGCCAGACCTGGTGCTGCACATTGATACCAATGACCTAACAGAGGAGGAGGTGGAGGTGGTGCAGGAGAGATTTAGGAACATAGCAAGGACATGCAGGGAGTTTGTGAACTCAGTGACATTCTCAGAAATCATCCCCGTCCCTAGGGCAAGTACTGCTAGAAAAAGGAGGCTGGACAAATTCAACATATGGCTGGAGAACTGGTGTAGGGAAGAGGGGTATGGTTTTATAGGGAATGGGGATGATATATGGTCAGACAAAAGACTATACAGCCATGACAGGCTTCACCTAAGTTGGGAAGGTAAGAACATTTTAAAAGGCAGATTAGGAATCTACATGGCAAAAGAGCTGGGTTTAAACCACTAAGGGGAAGGGAAGAAACCAGGGAGGCCAGACAACCTCCCCACAAAGTTGATGAAATCAGGGAAGGAGGGGGGAAGAGTAGTCAGAGAAAGAAAGAAGGGAGGGGAGGAGGAGGAGGATGAGGAAGACGTGAAAGACATTAAAATTAACGCAAAGGACAGGGATATGGGGGGGATGAGGTGGACGATCATCTCAGTGAATGCGTGTAGTATTAGGAATAAAATGGCAGAGTTGCAAGCCTTTCTGGCGGAGGGTGAGGTGGATATAGTAACTATTACAGAGACCTGGGCCTCTGCACATCATGACTGGGATCTATCAATCCCAGGATATAAGCCATTTAGAAAAGACAGAACAACAGGGAAAGGGAGGGGTGGCAGCTTATATCAAGGAGGGAATAATGTGCACAAGGGAGGAGGAGGAGCAGGAAGGGGGGAAGAGGAACATTGAGTCACTGTGGTTGCAACTCCAGAGCAATAGGGGAAGAAAAATCAGGTTGGGGGTCATATATAGACCACCTAATCAGGATGAAAGTATGGATGAAGAACTGTGTACACAATTGAGGAATGCAACAAGGAAAGGGGAAGGGACTTCAACCTGCCCAAAATAGAGTGGGGCATTCCTGCCACATCCTGTGCAAGAAGCCAGGTAATACTAAATGCAATTCAGGATGGCTTCTCAACACAGCTGGTGATGGGTCCCACCAGAGAAGAGGTGCTTCTGGACCTGGTACTCACTAATGGGGAGCACATCAGTGGGGTTGAAGTTAGGGAGCCCATGGGTGGAAGCGACCACAGCACAGTGTGGTTTAGTATAGACATGGGCAGGGAGGAAATCCCACCAAAGACTAGGACTCTGGATTTCAAAAATGGCAAATTTTAACAAAATGAGGGAAATGATTAGGGAGGACCTGGGGAGCACAGGGAAGGGAATGGGGGTGGAGAGATTATGGGAAGCCATCAAGAAGGCCGTTCAGAAGGCAACAAGCAGTTACATGAGAATGAGGGTCAAGAAAAGAGGGGCCAGAAAACCAAGCTGGTTCAACAGGGAGGTTAAAGGAATAATAAGGCAAAAGAGGTCAACATACAAGACAAGCGAAATAACAGCAAGGGAGGAGGACATAGAGGAATTCCGGAGGCTGGCAAAGCAAGCAAGTAAGGAGGTACAAAACACCAAAGCACAGAAAAAGCTACCGATAGCTACAAGAATAAAGAAGGGTGAAAAAGCATTTTACAACTAAAAAAGATAAAAGACAGACAAAAAGGATGGCATAGACAGACTCAAGAAAGGGGATGATTGGGTCACAGAGGACAGGTCCAAGGCGGAAGTAGTAAACCAATACTTCTGCTCCGTCTTTACAAAGGAGAAAGAGGGACCAATGCCAGAAGTAGGAAAAGTAGAGGAGGGAGCTGGGGGTGATCCAATTGGGGCCATAGGGATTGAGAGGGTGAGGGAGGGGCTGATGGCACTGAAGGTGAATATGTTTCCAGGCTGGATGATATACACCCTGGAGTGCTCAGGGAGCTGGCTGATGAACTGGCAGGACTGCTAGCAGCCCTATTCAACAGCTCCCTGGACTCAGGGGTGGTATCAGTGGACTGGAGAACTGCACACATGGTACCACTCCACAAAAGTGTACCAAGGGAGGATCTGGGCAACTATAGGCCAGTCAGCCTGACCTCACTAGTGTGTAAGCTTATGGAGTTAATAATAAAGGAGGGGCTGGTGAGGTATATGGAGGGAAATGGCCTACAGGACAATAAACTGCACAGGTTTGTGGTGGGCAGATCATGCCAAACAAACTTAGTGGAGTTCTTTGACTGGCTCATGAAGGCAGTAGACAAGGGGCAGGCAGTAGAAGTCATATATCTAGACTTTAGCAAAGCCTTCGATTCAGTGCCAAACAGGAGGCTAATCGCAAAACTGAGGGGACTAGGAGTAGGGAAGATAGTAGCAAGTTGTGTTGAAAATTGGTTGGGACAGAGAACGCAGAGGGTGGTAGTAGGAGGGGAGTCCTTGTGTGCATAGGAGGTCACCAGCGGGGCTCCACAGGGGTCAGTATTGGGTCCGGTACTATTTAATGTCTTCGTAAGAGACATAGGGGAGGGTATCCAGGGCAAAATGTGTTTGTTCAAGGATGACACCAAGCTCTGTGGAAGGGTGGACACACAAGAGGGGGATATGAGAGCTGACGTAAGACATAGCCAGACTGGAAAAATGGTCCGGGATCTGGCAACTGGGGTTCAATGCCAAGAAGTGCAAAGTGATGCACATCAGGGCAAAGAACCCACAGGCAGAGTACTACTTGGGAAAAGTGCAGATAGCTAGGACAGAGGAAGAAAAGGACCAGGGGGTTATGATTACAAGCGAACTGAAGCAAGCATCTCAATGCAAAAAGGCAGTGGCAAAAGCAAACAGGATGCTGGGATGTATAACAAAGAGGAGTAGCAGCAGGAACAGCGAGACAATCATGCCTTTGTGTAGGTCACTGGTGAGACCACACTTGGAATACGGAGTGCGGTTTTGGAACCCACATCTAAAAAAGGACATCAGGCTACTAGAGGGGGTGCAGATGAGGGCAACTAAGATGATCAGGGGACAGCAGGATAGGTCATACGAGGAAAGGCTGGAAGCACTGGGAATGTACTCCCTGGAGGAAAGAAGGCTGAGGGGGGACATGACTGAGACCTTCAGATACTTGAAGGGTGTAAATAAAGCTGAGCGCGAAAGTCTATTCAACAAAAGAGAGAACACCACTAGAAGGTGGCATAGTCTCAAGCTGGTAGAGGGGAGATACAGGACAGATGCGAGGAAACATTTCTTCACAGAAAGGGTGGTGATGGCCTGGAAAGAGCTGCCAGAGGAGGTGGTTGAGGCTAAGACAGTCAGAGCTTTTAAAAAGGCATGGGACAGCACAGAGGGAAACAAGGGTGCAGAGATGGTGACAGGAGAAAGGGGGAGGGCAGAGGGGGAAGGGGGCATGAAGCTGAACCCACAGGGATTCCATGCCTTCTCTAAGGTTCATTTCACCATATTAGCCAGTGGAAACAGGCAATATTTAAACCACAAGGCAAACACAATGGTCCCTTATGACCAGAATAAGGACTGGTGGGGATAGTTATGACATTGGCACAAAATACCCTACTGGTCCTTGCCCTAATGGTCATGAACCAGTATGGAGGTCCTTATCCCTATTATACACCTCCTGCTGAGTTTTTAAATTAAAATAATGCTAACAAAATAATTTTTTTTTTGTATTATATATTTTTCCATCCCCTTGCTCACTGGTCCTCAACTTCTTCAGGCTCTGACAAGTTCCCCTGACCTCTCCTGTCCTTGCCCAGCCCTCCTCTAGTCCCCAGATCGCAGCCAACCCCCGGGATCTCCCAGTTTATCCCTTCACAGGGCAGGTCCCTCTCCTCCGAGGGGGAAGGCACCAGGAGGGGTAGCCCCAGCACATCCTTCTAGGGCCCGTGGGTGCTGCTGGGGAACAGGAGGCACCGGGAAGGCACTGGAGGCCCCTAGGAACAGACAGCCGTCATCCGGAGGGCCAGCGGGAGATTTTCCTGGCTTTCGTTGGGGCAGCGAGTGGGACGCCAAGGTCTTATGCGTGCCAACGTCCGCCCTCCCCCAGTTAGTACTGGGCCGCAGGCCCTGTGATACTCCAGCCCGCTTAGAAACCAGCAGGTGCTGGACCAGTCCCCACCTCCCCTGGAGAAGGAGAGCTGTCCCTGGGATGCTCAATCCTTCTCCCCCAGCCGCCCCTCCAGTGACCTGGGCTCATTCCCGAACCCGGGTCGCTCGCGTCGCAAGCGGAAATCCAACCGATGCGCTGGTGGGCCAACAAAATAATATTTTAATTTAAAAACAGTTGTACAGTGATGGGTGCAGAAGGCCCCTTCCAGTAGTGGGAATAACTTAGCATATTCTGTTCATACTTGTAGTCCATTACCAATGGGATAATGACCATTAGTAGAGTGACAGGCAGATAGATAAGATACTGTTGATTGATAGATACTGTCGGATAGTTAGCTAACCAGATAGATAGGTAGGTAGGTATGTAGATAGACAGGTAGACAGACAGGGTATCACTACGGCATCCTGACATGCTGTTGCCCGACACCCAGGAGCCTGAAAATTATATCCCGACAGTCGGTATCCTGACAGTCGGGAATTGCCTGTGGCAGAGTTGGCAATCAAAAATAAGTGGGTGCGGGGGGGAAGCCCACCGAAACATAGAAAAAACTCCGCTGCAGGCAATTCCCAACTGTCGGGATACCGACTGTCAGGATATAATTTTTGGGCTCCTAGGTGTTGGGCAATGGCATGTCAGGATGCCGTAGTAGACCAGACAGATAAACAGACAGATAGATACTGTCTGTAGATGATAGATAGATAGATAGATAGATAGATAGATAGATAGATAGATAGATAGATAGATAGACAGACAGACAGACAGACGGACAGGCAGATAGGCAGATAGATAGATAGATAGATAGATAGATAGATAGATAGATAGATAGATAGATAGATAATGATAGACCGATACAACCTGTAGATAGACAGATACTGTCTACAGATATATAGATGACAGAATAGATAGATAGATAGATAGATAGATAGATAGATAGATAGATAGATAGATAGATAGATAGATAGATAGATATTGTCTGTAGCTAGACAGACAGGCAGATAATCTCTTATTTTTCACACTTCATTTTGAAAAAATGTACAGATTTCCTCATTGACAATATTTTTTTTATGTGCCCATAAACATAGCAATTGACATGTCTTTCCTAATTGTGTCACCCTTAGATATTCAGCTATAGCACCCAGATTAAACTATGGAACAATACTTCTGAACAAAATGCTATTGGATTTCCTGAAACTCTCTCTGGGGTATAACATTGATTTTATTTCCTTCCTTTATTAATCCTCAAGTTTTAAACCTGATGTCTAATTTGTTTGCTTCATGTCTGGGCTGCCTTTGTGCTGTTACTAATTGCCACTATTCTTTTTATTGTTGCTTGGACTTTGACATCATGCACTAATATGATAAGGTTTGCAAATACCAAGGAAAAATAATTGTCACTTGAGGGCAGTAATACAAGAAAATGAAGGCATTGTCATTTAGATACACTTATCAAAATTAAGCTCAGTGCAGTTCAAAGTTAATGGCTGTAACTGGGCAAATAGTCTAGCCTACAAAAACAGAATTGCAAAGTGCGGGGCACAACAGGGTCAACCAGTCAGCCAAATAGGTCTCCTGACTACGGGACTTCATACAAATGTTGCCGTTTGCTGCAGGTGGGATCAACTAAGCTTGAATTCAATCTGCACACCAGATGCTGTGCTGCATTGATAGGAGTATCACCAGCAGGAGGTGGCCATGCATCTGTATAGATCCCTCATGAGACAATACCTGGAGTACTGTGTGCAGTTCTGGAGCCCACATACCAAAAGGACCATGACTGCTTGGAGACAGTGCAGAGAAAGGTTGCCAGAAGGGCATAAGGGCTACAGGGAGAGACGTATGAGGAAAGACCAGGCAGCATGAGCATATACTCACTGGAGGCAAGAAGAGAGAGAGGGGGGATATGACAGAAGCTTTCAAATATTTCAAAGTGATCATCAAGGTGGATTGGAATCCATTGTTCAGACAGGGTGAGGGGTCATGCATTAGGGACCATGAATACAAACTGGTTGGAGATAAATTAGAAGAGACACAAGGAAATATTTATTCACAGAGAGAGTGGTGGACAACTTGAACCAACTACCCTGTGAACTGATAAGGACAATGATGGTCCATGGGTTTCAGGTGAGATGAGACAGGTATAAGGGGCAAGTAACTGTGGAAACAGGGTGATGAGGAGGGGACAACCCACAAAACAGACTGAGCTCACAGTAGAGGGCTCAGTCTAAAGCCTCACAGCAGTAGGCTGGAGTAGTATTACTAGAACCAGAACAGACCTGATGGACTCGTACTCGTTTTCTGCATGTAAAGTTTCTATGTTTGTATGTAAATGAGGTGCCACATTAATGGGCCAAAACAGGGCTTGCTCTCACTAACATGTCTCTTTGCAACCACCAGTGGCATTGCAGAATTACACAGCATCATTTGCATTTTGCTATGCCATGCTACAACGTTGCAGGGACCAGTACTACTGCTGAATGCGTCCCTAACCTCATGTTCCTTGAAACTCAATCTGGACATCTTGTTTTTCAGGGTCCAATTGGACATTCTACTGTAGACACTTGGTCCCCTTTCTGCACTCCAAGTTGATATTCCTCCCTGGGCCTAGTGGGAACCCCCGTAGGGCGGGGGAGATTTTTGTAAGATTTTCTTTAGTTTTCTTTTTCAGTTTTGAACCTTATGCATTTCCTTACCATAGGCATTTCCTTTTCTGTTGTCCTACTACCACTGAACAGATGAAATCATTATCACAAGTAGACACAGTAGGTCAACATGCAAAGAGACCCCATGCCCAGTTTTGACACAACGTGTGATTGGGGAAACATAGAGAAATCTATCCATCCAATGTGTTTTTTAAAAATCAATCTGAATGTGTTCTGTCATACCCTATGCACCTTTTATAGGGAGAGCATGTGCGTGGGCATGGAAAAGGCCACACAGCTGGGGACAACTTCAGTGTGTAATCACCTAAAATATAAGCACCATGGACAGTGACAGAGAAGAGACATAGGTGCAGGACAGGGGGAGGATCTTTTCTTTTAAAAGTTTCACTTTAATTAAATGTTTGCAGTACGAGTTGCATCAGCCTGCTTCCCCTATTGACGCATTAACATACTTACCTGGCACACCCAATCAGATCTGCCATCTGGTTCTTCTGTTGCTTTCCCCATAGGGCAGGGCCCCGATGGCATAGCTCACAGGCTGCCTGTCACTAAAGAATGGCCTTAGTAAGTGATGATGGAGGGGAGAGTCCCTGGGGTTCTGTGGTGTCTTGGGTGGTCAGATATTGGCTCCATCATACTGCAGCCTGATATGATTTTTTCCCAGCTTTCTTGCCCTTTCTTCTCCCCAGTCAACTGCCTATTGCATCCTGTGATGCACTTCCTGTGGGAATGGGTTAGCCAACCTCACATGGTCGCCTACAACATCAACAAAACCCCCACATTTTGCCATGGAAGGAGCTGTCAGACCAGGGTGCACTGCTTCCCTCTCAGGAGCTGGGTTGCAATGCCTCTCTATCGTGCTCCATACCCTACCAGCTCAAGGTGGAGGAGTTGAGACTGAGATTCAGTCCTAGGTTTCCCACAAGGTACAGCAATGCTCAGCCAGTTGGCACAATGTGGGTTGGGCACAGAGGAGAATGCTGATGTGATACCCCCATTTTTTATATTGTTCCGTTTACTGAAATGTTTCAATAAATGACAACAGTAAACATAGACAACATTCAGATATGCCATATGTCATTGTTGCAATAAGTGTTGTGATCCCCTTCGATACCAGTCAGTCCGTTTGATTTACTGTTACTGCAACGTAGAGTACAAGACCCCTCTGCTGTAGTGCTTCATGACCACAGTCAAAGGTCTCAACATCAGAAGACTATGGTGATCTGCAGAATCATTTTGCTTCTGCTGTGTACTAGTCTGTGTAGAGTCAGAGTTCTCAACATAGCCCACCCTCAGTCCTGGCAGTACCTGATTGCAATATTGAGGATGTTATCAACTTTTATCCCTCTGCTGCCTGATGCTGTCCCGCAGGCTTTCATATCAGACATTAACTCTACATATGCTACAGCAAGCTCAAACACCAGATGAAAAACTCCAGATAGCATACATACTATCTGCTCTGTTTTCTATGGAAACAATAAGGAGTACATAATGACTAGCTCTTGATAGGGCTGCAATCTAGTTAATAATGAACAGAGAAGAAAATCTCATTTCTAATCCTCTCTACAGATCATGAGCCGTTCTGATTGCTGTGTAATACGATAGATTAGAAACTAGTTTGGGGCAGGAAGCAGAGGGCTATAATAAACAGGAATCTAGCAACATTGAAACAAGTGACCAGTGGAGTCTCACAAGGTTCTGTACTGTGACCAACATTGTTTAAAGCATTTATAAATGATCTGGAGGTGGGCACCAGGAGCTGGGTAACCAGGTTTGCTAATGACACCAAAAGTGGAAGGGTAGTTGTATCCCAGCAGGAGATGAATGAAATTCAGAGGGACCTGGACATGATAGGGAAGTAGGAAAATCACTGATGAACAACAGCATTAAACAATGCAAACAGATGTAGCTAGATAAGCAGAATATAAGAGCAAAATACTACCTAAAGCAGCAGTGCAACAAAAAATGCTTTTCCAAAAAAGCTAGTTTCAGCTACAATAAAAAAATAGAATAATAGGAAATGATCAGTAACATAGAGGATAATGGCTGGGGATCTAGTGATAACCATGCTGTAATCACCTTGCGTGGTTGCTAGGACAACATAGTAAACCTCGAGAGCGCAGCTCGAGAGGTTTACTGTAACCCTAGCAACCACGAGAGGTGATTTCAGTGTGGTTGTCACCCAATCCTCAGCCATCATCTTTTATAGTGTATGGTCAAAAAAACACGGTTTGCATTCTATGTGTGAGAATTATGGAACTCTGGTGCATTCTTTTTTGTTATGCCACTGTTTGGAAGTTCTGAAGTGTGGTTAACAACTTTTAAAATTCTAAACAGTGCATAACAAAGCGGTGTTACTGCTGATTATGGTGGTTAATTGGTGCTTACCATACATTATAAGGCTATTATTCCATTGAGGGACTCCGGTGACATCATAAATTATGGGACAAGCTCAAATGGTTTAAGATGTCACTGGAATCCCAAAGATGGAATGACAAGCCTAGTTACTGCTGGTTTCCTTCTGTTATTGTTCATAATATATGGAACACTCCAACCATTCCATCTCATAATACCATTGATCTGATGTCAGAACGATAGTATGACTTTATGATGTCAGAGCAATAGTATTATGAGTTTTTGATGTCACTGATTCCATATGGGAAAAAATTACACCCATATATTACAAAAATATAAGCATACCTGTCAAATCTACTCTTATAGGTTCCTCCTATGCTGTACACCACCATTTCTATTTTCTCAGTCTTAACCCTTACCAGGTTTACAAGTGTATTCCTAAGCCAATGTGGCAGCCATATTTTGTCTTGAGGAAAAAATGAATTAAAACATTTATAAAATACTCAAATTTTGGTGGAACTAAAATATGTTACCACCAAATAAAACTGGAAGGTGTGTGGAATCTTTTATAGTGAAAATAAGGTAGGGTCACATTTTTTGCCCAATTTTGTTGCACTGCTGCTTTAAATAATGTAGAGATTGCTGAATATCAGAGGGAAAATTACTTGGGGGTAATGATCAACAACAAATAAGTAAATTTCTGAGAAAATATTTTATTTCTTATTGGACTTTATAGCCCATTATTACCTTAAGTCAGCAGTAATCTTTTGGTACAAAAAGTATTGGAACCCTATTAGCTCAGCAGAGGCTTTCATTTTTCTATGAGGTATCTTAAACATACAGAAAGATGTATTGAAAATGTTCCCAATAGACTTCTGTGGGGTGCACCCCTGTGCTCTCCATGCACAGATATCACAAAACATCTGAGTGCAGGGATGGGGCTGAGCTGAATGGGAAGTGGAAGGGATTGGCTGGCCGTGGGTTTGGCTCCAGTTACAATTCCTTCCCTCCTGCACAGGACCTGATATAAAATTATACTTTTGTCGCCAAAAGGCTAGTGTTGACTTAAGCTACTGGGCTACAAAGCCAAACACATATCTTAGCAGTCTCCTTTAAATGGGGGATCCACCAGTAACGCAAATTAAAGGACTACAGACAGAGCAAGAGATAGTGTAATGCCCTGTACTGATTACTGGTCAAACTACATCTTTTTTTTTTGTTTTATAATTGGAATTTATTAAATTTTATAATATAAGATGATATATTGCAAGAAAGAAACAAAACCATTTCAACACTGTCGGTAGAGAATACATACAGACATTTCCTCTATATAAAAAGAAATCCATTGTACAAGCAAAAACTTCAGAACCAATAGGTAGTCTCAGGAGAGCCTTTCCAAAATTAAATATCTGTTCCCAAATAGCACCCGGGGATATTTATATGGCCTCACCTGGTCTCCTGGTGAGACCTGCAGTTATGGAACAAACTAAGGGGCTACTGCACGCATATGATGTGCCCAGTGGTTTGCAGCCCTGTCCTGCTGTTGTCTGAGGGAAAATGTAAGCAATTCTAAATCATAGATACTGTACTTCTAACCACTTGGTATCACTCTGATAGGATGGGAGGGTCTTTAGATAATCGTCTTTTAGTAATGCATTTTTTGTTTGCCACCAAAAGTACACCCACTAGATATCTTTTCGCTCTGTCTTTCTCTTGAGTATGTTCGAGGGATAATAAAAATAAGAGCTCAGTAAGCTGCAAGTTGGGAGAGAAGACTGAATGAAGAACTCTTTTGAGCTCATGGTGAAATGAAAGCAATACCAGGCAGGCCCACATTATATGATAATGATTTGTGCGTGGTTCACCACATTCACACCAACAAATGGATGCACAAGTAGTTTCCCAATGGACTTGTTGAACTGGCATTAAAAAAAATGTAATAACACACTTCATGTTATATTTTTGCCAGGTCTGCAAGCTGGTTGCTTTATGATCGAGGATGTAGATTCTCCTCCATTGGCCCCTAGTTAGGGGACTAGCCAGTTCATTATTCCAACTGTCCAGTGCCCGTATAGGTGCAGGTGAGACCTTGGTCTGTAGAAATTGGTAGAGCTGGGGAATGAGGTGTTGTTCGATGGAGCCTCCTAAAGATTCTGTAAGAAGTAGCAAGATCAAAGCGTCAGCGGTGGGTGGTGGAAGTCTTTGCCGCAACCACTCCAGGTAAGCTCGCATCTGAGAGTACCGAAACTGATCAGCATTTTGTAGACCAAGAGATGACTGGAGAGTTTGAAAAGTGCGCCCCCCCATTCCTGCCAACATAGCAGAGGATACCAAAGACCTCTACTATACCGTCTTTTATAGCCAGCATCCTGCTGGGCTGGCAAAAAATCCAGGTGGAGCTAGAGAGGTAATAACCAAATGAACTTCCCATCAAGACCGTAGTGTCTTAGCATGGAATGCCACATGTGGAGGGTGGCCTGTACAAACAGGGAAGTAACATTTGTATGGGTCCTCAGCATGCCCTGCATAAAGAGAGCTTCCTCCACGGTGACTGCAATGAATGTGGTCCACTCCAGACCAACCCATTGTTGGGCAGGAAAGTTCTGGAGCCAATAAAGCACAACCTGGGGCTGGGCTGCTTTGAAATACCTCCTTAGCTGTAGGAAACCTAAACCTCCCATTGTTTAGGCCTAGAGAGAGTAGATAACTGAGGCTTGTCTTTCCAAATGTATCGTGACAGGAAACGGTTCCATTTGGCCCAGGTGGCCTTATCTATCCTCAGGGAGGGTGACTGAAACAAATATAAACATTTTGGTAAAATCATCATTTTAACCAAAGCTATATGGCATTCAAGGGAGAGGGGAAGAAGATTCCATTTGTCCAAATCTTGTTGTACCTTCCACTGCAGTGGAAGAAAACTAGTGTCAAAAAGCAATGGGGAGGAATGGGGAGAAAATGGAGGAAAACACCTCATGGCAGCTAGACAAAGTTTGACCCCCACAGGCTCTGCACCAGTGGCTGGGCAGCTGATCCAGTGGCTTGGATGGTGCAAGGTAAGATCCTAGAGGAGCCGGGTGATGGGGCTGAGGGGGGATCGAGCAGATGGGGGCCACCGCAGGGAGACAGGCAGTTCAAGTATGAATCAAAAAAAAAAGTTGAGTAGGAGACTGCGTAGGGTTTACTCCAAAATATCACTTAGACATCAAGTCCCAGCGAAAAGGGAATCATTGTCAAAGCAGGGTGGAGGGGGTGTAATGTATAGTTAAAACCTCTGTTGTACGTTCATTTAATTTATAGCCTGAAAGCTCCACAAACTCTAGCAATGGGGATCATACCGTTGGTAGTCTGGCCTCTGGATTAGATAGATAATAAAGAATACCATCTGCATACAGGGTGACATGATACTCAGTGCCATCCGATGTTCTGCATCCAGCTATATCAGGGTGCAGTCATACAACCTGAGCCAGGGGCTTGATATACAGCACAAATAACAGGGGTGAGAGGGGGCAACCTTATCTAGTTCCCCTCCTGAGAGGGAAAAAAGAAGAAAGATGACTATTTGCTCATATCGATGCTTGGGGGTTGGCATATATAGAAAACAGAAGCTTTGCAAAAGCAGGAGGAAGGCTAAACTGAAGGAGACTGGCATAGAGAAAGGTCCAAGACACATGATCAAACACTTTCTCCATGTCAAGACTCAAGGTATAGAGAGGAGAGCCTAAGTGATAAGCAAAATGTATAAGGCAATGGGAGCATCTAATACTGTGCATGGTCTGCTTAGAGTGGATAAAACTTGTTTGGTCCGTATAAATAATGGTAGGGAGTAGAACATCCAGCCTATAGGCTAATGTAGACATAAAGATCATATAATCAGTATTGAGAACTGATATAGGGCGGTATGATTCACATCTGTCCAGAGCTTTCCCAGGTTTTGGAATGACCGATATAACAGCATAACTCCAGGAAGGTGGAGGAACCAAACCTTCTAACAGGGAGCTCATAACCCTCAACATCAATACTGAACAAATATTGTTGTTCTGTATTCACAGAAGAAGAAGGTGAGGAACCACCTTTAGGCAATATGAACAAATGTGGGAGGGAGATGGACACCAGTCCATTTGCAGAAGAGAGAGTCCTAAAGGAACTCACAAAACTGGCAATGTAACCAGATGGAATACATCCAAGAATATTAAGGGAACTACAGGAGGTGCTGGTGGCACCACTGGCAGCGCTGTTCAACAGGTCACTTGATATGGGAGTGGTTCCAGAGGACTGGAGGAGGGAAGATGTAGTCCCTCTTCACAAAAGTGGCAGTAGATAGGAGGCTGGAAACTATAGACCTGTCAGCCTCACCTCAGTAGGGGGAAGATTATGGAATCACTACTTAAAGGATTGTGGAATATCTTGACACCAACGGTGCACAGGATCCAAAACAGCATGGATTCACAGCGGGAAGGTCATGTCAAAGAAAGCTAATTGACTTCTTTGACTGGGTGACTAAGGTCATTGATTGGGGGGAGCGGTGGATGTTGCCTACCTGGATTTCAGTAAGGCCTTTGATACCGTTCCACATAGAAGACTTGTGAACAAGCTGGGCAGCCTGAGAGTGGGTCACAAGGTGGTAAATTGGGTTAGGAACTGGTTGAGTGATAGAAGACAAAGGGTTGTGGTAAATGGTGCTCAATCTGAGGAGAGGAGGGTGACCAGTGGGGTGCCATAGGGATCAGTCCTGGGCCTAGTCCTGTTTAATGTCTTCATAAGTGACATTGCGGAGGGGCTGGAGGGGAAGGTGTGCCTCTTTGTGGATGACACTAAGATCTGCAATAGTGTGGACACTCCAGAAGGGGTGGAAAAAATTAGGTGGGATGTAGATAAACTGGAGGAATGGTCCAGTGTGTAGCAGCTGAGATTTAATGCAAAAAAGGTGCAAAATCATGAATTTGGG
Organism: Neoceratodus forsteri; assembly: GCA_016271365.2. Classification (NCBI taxonomy): domain Eukaryota; kingdom Metazoa; phylum Chordata; order Ceratodontiformes; family Ceratodontidae; genus Neoceratodus; species Neoceratodus forsteri. Next base: position 286,121,763 of record JADMNL010000025.1, read on the forward strand.
GCACAAGAACCCAGGGGAGAATTATATGATGTGGGGGGGGGGGAGAGAAACTGTTGATAACCAAACAGGAAAGGGATTTGGAGGTAATCATATCTGATGACCTAAAGGTGGCCAAACAATGTTTCAAGGCTGAGGGAAGAGCCAGTGGGATGCTGGGGTGCATAGGGAGAGGTATCACCAGCAGAAGGAAAGAGGTGGAGATGCCACTCTACAGATCATTAGTGAGGCCTCATTTGAAATATGGTGTTCAGTTCTGGAGGCCGCATCTCCGTAACGACATAGACAGGATGGAGGCAGTTCAAAAAAGGGCAACAAAGTTGGCGCAGGGCCTGAACCAAAAGTCATATAAGGAGAGACTGGGAAACCTCAATATGTATACCTTGGAGGAGAGAAGATACAGGGGAGATATGATAGAAGCCTACAAAAATCTAAAAGGCATAAATAGGGTACTGCAGGGTAACATCTTTCAGAAAAGGAGATGTCTAGGAACGAGGGGGCATGACATGAGGTTGGAAGGGGGTAGACTAAGGGGTAGTGTGAGGAAGTATTTCTTCACAGAAAGGGTGATGGATACATGGAATGGACTCCCAGCGGAGGTGGTGGGGCAAACATGGTGGGGGGGGGGATTCAAGCATGCATGGAACAGGCATAAGGGAGCCCTAGCAATAGGAACAAGGAGGTAAAGCTGGAGATCAAGCAGGGTCTGCAGCTTTTATAGAAGGCAGGGAAAATGGGCAGACTAGATGGGCCTAGCGGTCCTCATCTGCCACCAATTTCTATGTTTCTATGTTTCTAACATAAGTGGGTATAACTCTCGAGAAGATGTCTTAAGAAATTCAGCTGGATACCCATCTGGACCTGGACATTTATCTGATTTTAGATGCTATATGGCTTCTTCCAGCTCAGCTGAAGAAATAGGGGCCAGCCAACTAGGAGGTCTGAGCTTCCATGTCCTATCCTGGGAGATTGAGGGGCAACAGAAAGGACCCTGGTTGGGTCAACATCGGGAATATACAGTCGAGTGTAGCAAGCCGAAAAGGCCTCTGTGATGGCCTCCACCCCCTTATCAGATGGCCCATCTGTGGATGCTGCAATTTTGGAATAACGGCCCACTGCCAAAGTCCCTGTACCCTATTAGCCAGTTGCCATGCAGTGTGTGGTCCACCATCATAATATTTCTGACATAGGTATCTGAGTGTGGACAAACCACATCTTAAGAGTTTAGTCTACAGGTCTGCTCCCCATATCCGGGGGAAATATATTGACCAAATTGAGAAGGTGCAGATGAGAGTGACCATGGAGCTTGAAGTTGTGGAAAACAGGGACTAGAAAGACCAACAGGTAGAACTGGGGCTTTTCTCTATGGAAAAGAGAAGGCTCAGGGATGATATGATTCTATTATTTAAATATCTAAAATGGATAACACAGCTTGCCCGGTGGCATGGAGGGCTGAAGCATCAATGCCTTACCTGCCACCCTGCAAGCCTCCCAGGTTCGGGAATGAACCAGGACTGCTCAGGGGTCAGTCAGAGTGGAGAAGGATCAAGCATCCCAGCAGATGCTGTTCTCCTCAGGGGAGAAAAGCCTGCTCTGCCACAACATTGCCACCTAGGTGACCATGGGTGGTGATGTGGCAAGGAACAGCAGTTTGGGAAGGGGACACGCCCTCATGGAAGACATCACCATATCTAATGACATGCACACATGAAGCCGTCATCCCTGCAGAGCATTCAAGGGTTGGGGAGGAAAAATAAAACACCACCAGCTGCAAGCAGAATGAAGCCAGTGGCTCCTTGCTGACCCCACACCACCTACTGGGCGCAAGGCTCACCACACCAAGCATAGACATCCAGAGGGGGCTTGGAGAACACTAATGGTCCCACTATGGGGGGAAGCTGTGGAGGAACAGGTGGGTCCTCAGGAAAAGTCCCAGAGATGGCAGATAATGTGGTTGGGTGAGCTGCAGGAGCAGAAGAGAGCCAGCGTGGCAAAAGAGGAAAAAATAAAACCAAAAAAATTAAATGGATAACACAGTTGCACCAAATGCAGCTGTTCAGGATATACAAGGATGAGAGGGCATGGGAACCCCCAACAACACTGAAAGAGTGAAGCTACGAGGGAAACACCAGGAAGAACTGCTTCACAGAATGAATGGTAAATACTTGCAGCAGACTTCCAGAGCAAAGTGGTATCGGCAGCCATCCCCACTACCCAGAACTGCAGGGTGGTGGCTGTGGTGACTGAGGCCAAGGGTACATCATTCCTTGGGCCTGGGCATAAGTTATTTTTAAGTAATGTATAGTGCACTGGTATCAAAACGGGGTAGTAGTGCAATAGAGGATGGTAGTACAAGAACATGTTTGAGGGTTTTATAAAAAATAAGGGTGAGGATAAAAATATAGGGTGGTGGTAAAAATATAGAGTGGTGGTACAAAAATATGGAATGGTGGTCAAAAATATAGGTGGTGGCCCTGCGCTAAAAGCAGTGAATTAGAATGCTAGTATTGGCCAGCATTATTTCTGCCTTCAAGACTGAACTAGATCAGTACCTCAAAGACAAATAGATGACTTGGTATTCTTACTAAGTTAGTGGGGGGGGGGGGACTCAATGGGCCAGTGGTCTTTCTTTCCCAAATTCATGTTTCTATGTTAATTTATATCTTGCCCTAATGTGCTTTATTTGGCATTAAGTAACAGCAACATTACATCTTCACTGGAGAAAAATGACAGCACAGAAATTAGAATTCTTTCCATTTAACTTACTTATAGCGTGAGCACAGAAACTTGGCATCGTACTGTCTCAGCCTACATTCCTGGCAATGGTAGGTTTGGCATCAGCAGGTAACTCACCTTGTTGTGTATTTACTTAACTAATAAAGCCCGTAACAGTCTGCCAATGCTGTAATGCATTTCCAAGGAAGTCTTGGAACAAAATACAATGACATTCAGTTTACACCCTGCTATTACACTATAAAGATAACATCAATAAACAGTACTTGTTAGTGTGAGAAAAATCTGCACAGAAGTTATGAAACAGAAAGTATGCACTTGTGTTTATTTTGAAAAGTTTAAAGTTCTGGTCTCAAATTGCAAGGCTTGGGGGAGCAGTGAGTGACACTTGCCACACCCCCTCCCATAGCGGTATGAGGGCAGAAGAGCACAGCAATATGAGTGTGGTAAAACCTGGGTAGACAAAACAGCATGAGCGAATTCAGCAACAGGGAAATAATAGCGCTGAACATTACAGTGCTTACCTGTAGCTGTATTCACGCACACTGAGCACTTCAAGTAAGGAACTGAGAGGGGAGTCAGCCTGCTGCTGTCATGGCTCAGAGGGCATAGCCACAGTTCAGGAAGGCAGTATAGTGTGAAGCATCAGGGTTTTGAGTCCTACCCCTTGCTCTATGTGTATTTGTTTCCTCTTCTGATTTCTCATGTTTTTGTTTCCTCTTGTGCCTGACCCATGTGGGCCCAATTTTGCCCCTTCCTGAGTGTGCCCCCCCCCATAGTTGATTATATTTATTAGGGGGTGTGGGGGTATAGCCCTCTGCATTTAAATTTGACTTCCATGTTTTGTGCTGTGTGGTTAGTGGTGTCAGAGAGCACTGGATTTGTGAGGTTGTTTGCCTTACTATTTTTCCCTGACATGATCTTTTACATCGTGGTTTTGCTTGCACTGTGTTTGACTGTGCAGTAAAATTTTAGTGGTTATTGCCCTGAACCTCCCAGGGCTATTTGAACAAATTCCCAACTTGGCACTCATTTTATATGATAAACTGTAGATTTGCCAGCATTGTCCCTATAAACCCTATTGATGTATTGTAATCTCTATGCATATAAATAATGCTTCTAAACTGTCTCCCTTTCTGTGATGTGTTTTGTTTAAAATTACTTACTCCTTCCCCTCAGTGTTCATGTACTACAATGTATCAGACTGAATGCACTGCAAATTATATTTTTCCATTATAGAAACTTTGCTATGTGTCATGTTTTTGTTTTCTCTCCACTGTATTTTTGTAACACAATGTATTTCTACTGTCTGTACTTTGGTTTTAACCTCCTGGAAAATAGGTATTCAGTTGCCTAGTGTACATAAAATAAGGGCACGAGCTCAAGCTTCTTTTGGAAGCTCATTTTATTTGCTGCAGTCCTGCTGCTGGGGTTGCTGGGATGTGCCCCACAGAGTAACGTATCTTACAGTTTTAGCTGTAGCTCCAAGGGATTTTGATTTATGGACAAAAATGTGTTTTCATGTTTTTTGAATTTGCTCCACAATTGTTTAGAGTACCACTAGGGGTAAAACCCTCCTCAAGAGGGTTCTAGTGTTTTCTTGGTACCACGAAAATGGAGATAGAGGTACCTTTGATCTAAAGGAATTTTATTCCCATTGCACCTTTCAAGGTGGAACCCTCCTTAACAGGATTCCTGACTCTGAGCCATATGGTACCCTGTCAGGATAGTAACCAGCTGCAGTCAAATGTTTCTGGGCAATTGCCCCACCACGGGGCTGCACCAGAGGTGGACCATGCTTCAACATCATACCTACCTACTACAGTCGAATACTTCTTGGCACTCACCCCAGCACCATGGCAAATGCCCATCCTCTCAAAGGCCACACTGCACCCCTGAAAAGACCAGGCCCCAACACCATGCACCTCGAGCCGCATGCTGCATCATAACTTATCAACCTACTTCACATGCCGAATCTATGTATGCAAATTACATTATAAAGCCGAGTGTAACCCCTCACCCCTGCCTTTTTAGCAAAACGATAGGTGGCATGCTGTTGAAGCTGACAGCAGTACCTGGTGGGTACTGGGTTCGGGGAGGATGAGGTTACTCTGCACAGGGGGCCTAGGTTTGGCTACTCTGCACAGGGGTACCCAAGTAAATCCGAACACAGGAAGCAATAACTGTAATGTCCAGAACCAGGAATGGGATTCTTCAGTGTGACTTTTATTCACATCCAAGCTGAACAAACAAAGCATAGATGGACCCCCACAGGGCTACATTCCTGGTAATGCAGATTAGAGACAACAGAACACTTTATCACTATTTCCAGCCCTCAGGCTCTGAACCCACCAGGCACACTGCCTGGACTTGCACGAAGCTTTGGGTACACAGCCCGACTTGTACACTTGGGTTTTCCCCACTGGCCCGGCTCCCCCGCCGGCCACTTGATCCGCGGTCCATTTTTGGAAATAAACCAATTACCCTGTTGTGGCTCCCCAAACCACACTAGAGCCTTCAACTCCTAGAGGGAATTTTCCTTCCAATCCCACATCTGGGTACTTCCCTCATCACTGGCCAAGTGTCTGAGGCAAAGTAGAAATCCACAGAGCAAATCTGTAGAGGTGGACCTGGTCACTAAAGATGGGGGGCCTCCCACCTCCAGCTCCCACAGCCCATACCCGGCCATTTCTCTGGAAACTAAACAATTCCTTTACTGAAAACTTGCAAATGTAGATTCCTGAGTAGACGTATGTCACATCTCCTCTACATATCATTTTCATCCCAATAAGCTCTGAACTTGAACCTACTGAAGGTGGACAAAGCCATGGGGCCTGATGGGATTCATCCCAGAATTCTAAAAGAACTAAGGGTGGAATTAGTGACACCACTGACTACCCTGTTTAACAAATCATGGGAGGATGGGGTGGTACCTGAGGACTGGAGGAGGGCAGGTGTGATTCCCCTTCACAAAAGTGGGAGCAAGGCAGAAGCAGGAAACTACAGACCTGTTAGTTTAACCTCAGTGGTAGGGAAAATGATGGAATCACTTCTGAAGGAAAGAATTGTTGAGTATCTAGAGGCCAGAGGGCACAGGACCCAAGGCAGCATGGATTCACAGTGGGAAGGTCATGCCAGACAAATCTGATAGATTTCTTGACTGGGTGACCAAAGTAGTAGATCAGGAGGGTCTGTGGACATGGCCTACCTAGACTGTGAGGCATTTGACACAGTCCACACAAAGATTAATATACAAGTTAGCTAGCCTGGGAGTGGGTCCCAAGATGACAGCCTGGGTAAAAAATTGGCTGGAGAATAGGACACAGAGAGTAATAGTAAATGGAGTCCACTCTGAAGAAAGGGGGGTTACTAGTGGGTACCACAGGGTTCCGTATTAGGACCGGTCCTCTTCAATGTCTTTATAAGCGACATTGCAGAGGGACTGGAAGGAAAAGTATGTCTCTTTGCAGATGACACAAAGATCTGCAACAGAGTTGATGCACAAGTTGGGGTGGAAAGGTTGAAAAGGGACTTGGCAAGGTTGGAGGAATGGTCAAATGTATGGAAGCTTAGATTCAATGCTAAGAAGTGCAAGGTAATGCACCTGGGAAACAAAAACCCAGGGAAAGAGTACACCATGGGGGGGTGAGATACTAACAACAACAAAAATGGAAAGGGACCTGGGGGTATTCATATCAAATGACCTAAAGGTGGGCAAGCAATGTGAGAGGGCAGCAAGGAGGGCTGGGGGGATACTGGGATGCATAGGGAAAGGCATCACCAGTAGAAAACAGGAAGTTATTATCTCTCTGTACAGACAGCTGGTCAGACCCCATCTGGAGTACTGTGTGCAGTTCAGGAGACCCAGTCTTCGCAAAGACATAGACAGGATGGAAGCTGTCCAGAGGAGGGCAACTAAAATGGTGCAGGGTCTGCACGGGAAGACATATGAAGAGAGACTTAAGGAGCTTAATATGTATAGCCTCGAGGAAAAGAGGGAGAGGGGGGACATGATAGAAACTTTCAAGTACCTTAAGGGAATCAACAAAGTCCAAGAGGGTAGCATCTTACAAAAAAAGAGGTGTGCAAGAACAAGGGGGCACAATTTGAAGATGGGGGTGGCTCAGAGGTAATTTAAGGAAGTATTTTTTCACAGAGAGGGTTGTGGATGCATGGAACGGCCTTCTGGAGGAGGTCGTGGAGTCAAAAACAGTGGTGGAATTCAAGCATGCATGGGACAGTCATAAGGCAATTCTAGGGGGTGGGGATAGAAAGAAGTAGGCTGCTGGTTAACTAGGATCTGCAGCTTATCCAGTAGGCAGGGAAATGGGCAGACTGGGTGGGCCAAGCAGTCCTTATCTGCCATCAAATTCTGTTTCTATGTTTTACTTTTACTTGTTGGCTAAGTCTGTTACTCTAGGCCTCCCACTGTCTTAGTAGTTCAATCCCCACATTGTCACACAAGTCCCAGGGTGAAAAACATATGCCTTTTCAGTAAGAGCAGACACTCACCCTCTGGTTGCAGGTGCCCCACAGGCCACTCACAAGTCTTCTTGTTCTCCAAAAGAACTCTGGAACAAATAGGCAGCTTCTCCATTACTAGCAGAACTAGAGGGTTGCCCCAAGAATTTGCAGGGAACCCTTTCCTGCCCCCATCCCCGAAGGGAGGGGGCACTGAGACCCGAAAACAGCGGTCTCCACCACTTCAATTATCTTCTGTGTCTCTCTTTTGGTGGAGACACACACCCCCTTATTACCTAAAAGTAGCCCTCTGTCAGGGCTGAGGCTCCTAGAGCCTACACGGAGCAGCTGTGCTGTTTCCTCAGCAAGCTCCCAACACCAGCTGTCTTGCTGCAGATTCCATTGCGGCTCATGCAGCTGCGATAGTTCTATGGTGATGTCATCAGAGTGAGACAGTGTGAAACCCATTTAACTGGAGTTTCACAAGCTGCCTTCCCTTCCTACCACTAGGTCTTACTGGGATTTCCAATAACCCCGGGTAACAAGGGGGTTACACAAGTTAAACCAGGAGGGATGGCAACTCAAGGCCTTGGATCCCCAGAGGTTTCATCCACAAGAGGTTTTTTCCCTCTCCTCCATGCAAAGGTCACAATATAAATATTTATACAATTAGTTTTATAATTTGATGAATTCAACTGTGAGTTGGGGTTGGATGGTGGCCTCTTCATACAAATCATAATCAGCAATTCTTATATATATATATATATATATATGTGTGTATAGTGGCACGGTCGTGTCACTATAGTTAGGGTTCAGCGGCCACTTACATACTAAAGTCAAATGTTTGCACGTTAATAACTTTGGACCTGTTGAATGGATTTGCCTGCAATTTGGAATGCGTGGTGGGGCATGGTAGATCTCTTAATTTGCCAAATTTTGTTTCTGTTGGACTTATGGTCTTTGTGTATGAAAACACTGAAAAATGCAAAACTATCAGTTTTTGGAGGCAGCTTTTGGGATTTTGGAAGTGTGGCGTGCTGCTCTGCGAGATGGTTCATTTGAAAGAGCTTTGGTGGTAGAACATGCCGCTTTTCATTTGGTGAAAACATATAAAGGCATTCAAACGTTATGCCACTTTTAAGTTCCCATTATAAGTTAATGGGAAAATTTATATGTATGTTTTGAGAACAAAGAATGGGGTTCTGGCCATCTTGTCCTGCCTGGCGATTAAAGAATTTGCAACCTCGCAGTTCAAGAATCTTTGTCCCTGAGAATTTTTAAAATTCTTTGATCGCGAATTCTGCTATCTTGGTTTTTAATTTCCAATTGGAAAAACACAAATATCTCAGCTCAGGGGTCACTTTTGAAGTAAAACTTGGATGGGTTTTACTCAGGGGGCTCCGATCTATCGAGCCATGCCTTTGGTTTCATCCAAATCAGTCAAAAAATAGAGTTATAAGCTTTTAAAATCTTAATTTTTGGCTTGCTAACGATCTATGATCGTGAGCCTGCAAATTCTTTGAATGTGAGATTCTTTGATAGCGATCTTGCATCACAACCTAAAAACACTAATATCTTGGCTCAGGGGTGGGCTAGGGACACAAATGAGGGTGAGTTTTGCTCAGGAGGGTCCATTCTATTGAGGCATGCCATTGGGTCAGTTCAAATCGGTGAAAAATCCATGTTTCACCTTTTTTTATTCTTTGATCATGAGCGTGCAATTTCTTTGATCGCGAGCCTGCAAATTCTTTGATCGTGAGATTCTTTGATCGTGATCGTGAGCGATGGACAAGGTGGCTGAATTAAAAAATCAATTTTCTCAGCCCAGGGGTGCCCTAGGAAGTCAAATGAGGGTGGGTTTTACTCAGGGGGTTTTGTTCTGTCGAACCATGGTGGTGGTTTACCGCAATTCCTTACATTTTTTGATTTATAACATTTTTAATTCTTTGTTCATGAGCCTGCAAATTCTTTGATCACGAGCCTGCAAATTCTTTGATCATGAGATTCTTTGATTGTGATCGTGCGCTGCGAGCGAGGGACAAGATGGCTGGATTAAAAAATCTACTTTCTCAGCCCAGGGGTGTCCTAGGTAGTCAAATGATGGTGGGTTTTACTCAGGAGGCTTCAGTCTGTTGATCCATGGTGTTGGTATACCGCAATTCCATCAATTTTTTGATTTATAAGATTTTTAATTCTTTGTTCATGAGCCTGCAAATTCTTTGATCATCAGATTCTTTGATCGTGATCTTTGATCACGAAGGAAGGACAAGATGGCCAGATTTTTTATAATGGAATAGATAGGGGAAATTTTACCAATGTTTAACATTGAATCTCTTGGAAATGGTTTGGTCTTTTTACTTGAAATCTGGAGAGTGTTTACAGCATGTCCCATAGATGTGAATTATGATATTTAAGTGTCAGAAAAACATTTTTTTGCAGAGATATTGAGTGACGCACTTTACGTGTTGTAGGCAGTGTTTTGCTTGTGGTGGTGGCTTGAAATTGATAGGATACCTAGCCTTAGTGTCATGGATATAGTTTTCAGTCATTGTGTGTGCTAAATGTCAATAGGTGCAGAACTGTGCCAGTCTGACAAATGAAAATCTCATACGTTAAAATGTTATATTTTAGACACGGTTTGGTCTTTTCACTTGAAATTTGGAGGGTGTTGATGACATGTCCTGAGGATGTAAATTACAGTGTTTTCATGTTGGAAAAAAATTTTTGGGCGGAGATATGGCGTGGTGCAGTTTATGTTGTGTGGACAGCGTTTTGCTTATGGTGGCGGCTTGAAATTGATAGGATACCTAGCCTTAGTGTCATGGATATAGTTTTCAGTCATTGTGTGTATTAAATGTCAACAGGTGCAGAACTGTGCCACTCTGATGAATGAAAATTTCAAATTTTGACATGTCATATCTTGGACACGGTTTGGTCTTTTTACTTGAAATTTGGAGGGTGCTGACGGCATGTCCTGTAGATGTTAATAGAGGTGTTTATGTGTTGGACAATATATTTTTTGCTGAGATATTGTGTGGTGCAGTTTACGTTTTGTGGACAGCATTTTCTATTGTTCTACTAGATTAACATTTGTTTGGTGGCTGGCCTTGCTGTTGTGAATGTACTTTTTAGTTATTGGGTGTGTGATGTGGCCTGACACTTACAAGTTGGTGGGAGCGCAGGGCCCCACTAACTTGTGTAACTTTCTACTTTTCTATTCTTTCTTAAAAAGTGAGGAAATTCTATGCAAAAAACTTTATTAATGCATCAGTTAGGGTTCTTCTACAGCAAAAAAAGTGAGGAAATTCAATTTTAGGTTCCCACCCTTGCACCCACCCCCTCCACCACCACTAACAGGCATCGGGGTGTGCGTTGGGGTCATTAGAGCCCTCACCCCAGTCTCCTACATTGCACCACCTCACTTGTTTACACATGGGATGGAGTGAGAGTTAGGGCCGATGACTGCAACGCACACCCCAATGCCTATTGGTGGCGGGTGGGGTTCAAGGGGTGGGAACCCTAAAATCAATTTCCTCACTTTTTTCGGCTGTAGAAGAACCCTAACTGATACATTACTGAAGTTTTTTGCATAGAATATATATATATATATATATATATATATATAATATATAATTGTAGATTTTCTTCCTTTTTTTCTCCCCGACCCAGGACCCTGGCAGACACATATGTGCGCATGCATGGAGGCATACATGCACACTGGGTACCAGCTCAGCCCCTTCCACCCCTAGCTAGTATCACCGCACCCTTCATGCCTAAGCTTCCCACTGGACCTCCACCTGGAGGGAGCGGAACAACAGAGGGTGCAGGCATCCACCTCAGGAGGGAAGAGCTGCCTTGTGGCTGTTCAATCCCACTCCCTCCCCCCCTTGCTGACTCCCCGACAACCCAAGATCATTCCCGAACCCAGATTGCCAATGTAGTGCAAAGTAAGGTGTCCAGCACCTCAGACCTCAGCACCATCAGGCCACCATAATCAGCCATTCTCTCTTCTTACAGGCAATCATGCCTCACTGAATGAACAATTCATATCTTGCCTTCCACAGTGATTTTTTGGATCCTTCCCTAATGTATCTTTGGCTTAAAGGAATCTTGTTCCTGTGGAATCTCTAGGGGTGGAACCTTTCTAAAGAGAGTTCCTGTGCCTTCCTGGTACTCCAATATGGTGGTAGTCCCAGTCCGTGACTGACAGCACAAACAGCCACAACTATGTTGCATAAGCATGCAAACAAATATTAAAGGGCTACTGCACCTGACAAAGGGACTTGGCAGGCCTAGGAATCTTGTGTACTATATTATCTTTGTACAAGGCATATGTTGATCCACCACACCAAGTGCCTGTCCTATGACCGATGTCCCATACCCCCTTTCTCTAAACTGTTCTAGCTGCAAATTTCTTTGAGATAGATAGTCAATCAATCAATCAAAATATTTATCTATCCAGGTGAACATCATTGAGCAAGCTCATTTACAAGATGGACCTGGTAAAATCTGGGCCAATTATCACAATATATACAGAGATATTTACAATAGTGACAAATAACACAAGTAGACAACAATTAAATAACAAGTAAGTACAGTACTCAATGTTACAACAGTCATTAACAAGGCAACATAAACAGCTCAGAGTGCTATTATAATATATAAAGAAGAAACAACAGGTGGCTTGGGAAAGTCTTGAATAGGATAAGGGGTTGGTAGCAAGGGGGGAGATGGCAAGAAAACTGGAATAATATCATGTCCTGGCCATGGGAACAGCCAACTTAATGGGATGAGAGAGTTCCCAGGGGACAGGGCAGGTAATAGTGTGAATGGGATGTAGGAGCCCTTCTGTACATCATTTCTGGACCATCCCTCACACAACCTCTCAACTTCTCGTTAGTTTGTAAAACACCCCAGTACATTGTCAATATGGCTTTTACTTGATCAGCATGAACACTATATGTTGTTACAAAGTGACGTTCTCTAGATTTGACTTCATGTGCTCTCTGTTGTGGCACAAGAGTTGTAGCTCAATCCATATTACCCACCACACTAAGTACCTCTCCTATGACCAATATTCATAGACAGATAGTCTTCTCTCCTAGTACAATTCCACCGTGTCCACAATACATGCCCAACCAGGCAGCAACAGCCATGTGTACCACTGCACACACCCACCGCCCACGTCCAGCACAGCACAATCAAAGCCGTACAGTAACATGGCTATGCAGTGAGCAGGCAGTGCCACAGCCATGTGCCCAGTGCACGCATGGACCACCATTGACGCACTCCCAGACATGCAGTGGCACTGGACAGTGCTGACTGTCACATGTCGCGTGCATGGCAGTGGTGTCCATGGATGGTGGCCATACCCTGCCTCCCACCCTGTCACACAGCATGCAATAGCAATCATGGTGTCATGGCACTCACCCTCATCGGGATGTTGCTGGCGTTGTGGTTGTTCACCGCCATGATCCAGTCCTGCAGCCACCACCCTCCGCTGCTGATCCAAATTCCTCCTCTGCTCGGCCACGCCTGTGGGAGACAAAAGGAGAGAAACACATCAGTACAAACCCAAAGCATATTCCCCCCACCCCAATGTGTGTGCCCACCCACCCAGCCAGACCCACCCATCCCATACCCTGTAAACACAGCCACAGCCAACCCTAGACCATCCCTCCCCTATGTGCTGGACACATGAGACAGTGTTACCCATATGGACCATACAAGTGTGTAGATGTATCACCCACCTGGACGAGGCACCACGCCCCTCCTGGCCCGCGACCACAGATGTGCCAGTAGCTCCGGCTCCCTCCGTCTCAGGTCCCCATACCAGTGCCTGCACTGTTCGGTCATTCTCCTGCAGCCAGTGGCCATCTCCAGGTCAGTGGCCACCTCTTCCCAGACCTGGGTCCTGGCCCTGTCCAGTGGCACCTCACCAAACAGTGGGCCATAGTGTGGCTCCACAGTGGCCACAAGGTTGGCCAGCTCAAGGGCATCCCACTGAGGGGCTCTCCTGCGTGCCATCTCTAATGCTATAGTAGACAATATGGCACTCCGCAGTGCAGCAACCCCACATGGAAGTGCTGCGCGGTACATTGCCGCCATTCCCTATCTCGCTGTCACCGAACAGCGTGATAGAGCCATACACATGCCAGACGTACAGTGCCAGGGGGCCAAGGTCGGGCACAAGGTCAGGGGTCAGTGGCGCAAGGCCACGCACAGTGCCATCAGACGTCTACACGTCCTGCATGAACGGTCACCTGCGTGCCAGTGCCACAGTGGACTATTGCGCAGTTGTGCCATAGCGCCATTTGGTTCCCCAGCGCTGCGCCACTGGCACAATGGTAGCCAGGTCCTGGTGCTGATCGCGCACATACGTCATCAGCGTGGCGAACACCTGTGTAAGCCACCTGGGCATGCGCAATGTGGTGTACTACACAGTCACGGAAATGCGCCATTGGCTCAGCCGGCTCAACCGTATTGTGCAAAGCGCAACGGCGCGATATTCAGCCGACACATGCAAATCATCTGGTCAGCCATTCAAAGGCGCAGTGGCGCTTTGCATCTCATTACAGTTGCTCCACTCCTAATTTGCATGCATTGTGCTGTAAATGTGCGACATTGGGCTGCGCTGGCCAGATTCAGTTACTGCAGGTGAGAGGTGGGTTGCATGCTGTGTGATGTTCTGGACAATGGTCATGGGATAACGCTGTAGACTGCACAGTGACAGGTGTCCACTTCCACCCATACAGACTGACATGACCGAGCAGAGCCAAGGTGAGGGTGAGGATGGTGGGCGGAGGAGGAGGCCCAACTTCACCACGGTGGAGACAGAGGCCCTCTTCCAGGCCTACCTGGAGGAGGAGCCACTACTGAGTGGATGGCAGGGCACCCCTCAGGCCTGTGTGGCTGCATGGGAGGGGGTAGCTCGGGCAGTGAACCTGCATGGAAGCCACCAGTGCTCCGTGCAGGAATGCAAAAAGAAGATGGGGACAGACTGCAGGAGGGTGAAGGAGAAGGTGGCAGCCATCAGGGCGGCACGTGCTGGCACAGGCGGGGGCCAGCCAGCGGTGGTGGAGCTGACCCCGGCTGAGGACCGACTGGCTGCATCAATGCAGCGGAGTGCTATTGAGGGCGTACCAGGAGGTGGATTCCAGACAGGTGGAAGCCCATCACTGCACAGTATGACATGGTGGTGGTGTTGGGGAGGGAAGGTTGTTCACATGCACTCACATGTCCTCACTTTCTGTTACAGATCCTGTTCGTCTTCAGGGGACAGTGGTGGTGGGTCCAGGCAGTGAGGAGGAACTGCTGGAGTTGGAGGAGGGTCCATCCACCTCTGTCGCCAGCCAGCATGCACTGCACCAGCATGCACGCCTGGCTGCCAACTCTGTTGTTGGTGAGTCAGGTGTGGGGGGTGCACAGCCTGTGTCTCAGCAGTCTGGCATGCAAGCATGCCAGCACGCTGTGACTGTGGCTGTAGCACGTACCTGCACCATTGATGATGCAAGGACTGCAATGGGCAGTGACATGTGTGTGTCCCATGACGGACACACAGCAGGCGCCAGCACGTCCCCTGGGCCTAGCTGGTTCCAACGTGTGTGCCAGCATGTCGGCACAGTCCCAGGCTGTGCCTGTCAGCACTGGTGGGGCAGCACTGGTGGCTGTGCAGGTGTCTGGCACTGTTGCGGCCACAGCAGTGGAACGAGTGGTCCCTGGGGCACAGCGGTTGGAGGTGCAGCAGCAGCAGTCACCCACCAGGTCTGAGGGTACAGTGTCCAGCGATGGTACATGCCCACCGCCCTTTGATATGCCCATTCCTGGTCCTGGTGAACAGCACCCACCCTCAAGGGGTGTTGAGCATCAGGACCTTCCATACCCTGGGGGGACAGGATGCCGTTGTGGCACAGTACCCATTTGAAGAGCACACCCGCCTGCTGCGGGAATCAGTACAGCAGCAAAGGTGGGTTGCAACATCCATGGAGGCACTGTGCATGGCTGTGGAGCAGCACAGCAGGGACTGTGCTCTGATCCTTGCAGAGATGGTCCATATGCGGATGGATGTGACCGCCGCCATTGACAGGCAGACCCAGGCATTGGTCACTGTCGTGGCTGCATTGGGCACACAAGAAGGTGTCCCTGTACCATGCACCCCACACAGTATGCTCTCCACTCCCTGTTCCCGGCATCGTGCAACATCCAGCTTGTCGATGCCGGGTTCTGCTGTGGGCATCCCAAGCACCCCTGGTGCAGGTATGTTTGGCATACTACAGACCCCAGTGCGGACAAGGTCGCGATCGTGCAGTGGGACCCCTAGTGGTCCATCAGTGCCACCCCATGTGGCCCCTGCTCAGCCTACCAGTGCTGTTGGGTCACAGCGGGGCTGCCCATGCATCCGCGGTGGCCGTGGAACAGTGCAACATGACTGACCTGTCTCCCAGTGCAGGCCCTGTCTGGTGCTGCCCTGTGTGCAATGTGTGTCATGGTGGGCAGTGCACTGGTGGGTGCCCTGCCCATCACGCTGACACACGGACCACCTGCACACCATCCTGACTGCTGTCCACAGGTTCGTGTGCATGATGATGCCTGCATTGTACTGTACACCAAGGTGCAAGGGTGCCCAGCATCTGACACACATACATGGACAGTACAGGTGGTGGGTGTGGTCTGTGGATCTGTGTGTTTGCCATGTCTGTTCCTGCTCTGCTGTGCACCTGCCCATGTACGCTTTGTGCCTGGTGTGTGTGTGTGTCCATATGACTGTTGACCCCTCCCTGATGGTGTGTTAGTGTGCCTGGTCCCTTCCACTCCCCTTGCCGTCATGCACCCCTGGTGTGTTACTCTGTGTGCCTGTGGGTTGTGCCAGGACAGTGTTGGTTGCACATGGCCCCTTGACTTACCTGTGTCGTGCATAATGCTCCTCCATGATGGTGTCCCGGTGCAGCTGGGCCTGCCGGATCAGTCAGGGGTCCCGCCGTCCAAGGGGGGGCTGCTCATCACCATCATCATGGGCGCCACTGGCGTCCCCATCGCTGTCCCCCTCCTCAACCTGAATGGCTATCCCACAGTCTTTGGCTATGTTGTGCAGGATACAACAGGCCAGGAATATCCCACAGGCCTTTGAGGGGCTGTACTGTAGGGCACTGCCGGAGGTGTCTAGGCATCGGAAGCGTGCCTTGAGCATCCCAAACACCCGCTCGATGATGGTGCGTGTGGCGGCATGCACCTCATTATAGCATTGCTGCGATGGGGTCATGGGGCGCTGGTATGGTGTGAGCAACCAGGGACGGAGTGGGTATCCGCTGTCACCTGTGTGGAGATGGTGGAGATGAGTATCATGTTCAGGTCCATATTGCCAATATCCCTGTGTGCCACTACCATAGCACCTGTGGCATTCCCACCCTTGCCCCACGTTTGCAATTCCTACATGCGTACTCACCCACTAGATGGCCTGTGGGGATGTCCCCACTCTCGAATCGATGGCACAGTGCGGACTGATACCATATGAAGGCATCATGTGCTCCACCAGGGTGTGTGGCACAGACATTGATTATGTCCAGTGGCATCACACACCACCTGGCAGTTGACACTGGAATAGCCCTTCCTGTTTCTATATGCAGCCCCATCAGGGCCAAGTGGTGTCACCGAATGGCCACATGGGTGCAGTCTATATTTCTTGCCAGAGCATATGTGCTACCCTGTGGAACTCCTGCATGTTTGCTGTACGCTCTGCCGCAGTGCTGGGGAAATGGATGTGCTCCGCAGCATGTGGCAGCAGTGCGCTGAGGAATTGGGTGAGGATGCGTGACATGGCCGACTGTGTGATGCCTGTGGTGTCCCCTGTCGGCCTCTGGAAGGTGCCCGTGGTGAGCAGGCACATGCAGGCTGTCACCTTGGTCTCCACCGACAGAGCGTGACTCCGTCGTGAGGGTGCCTGCATCACATCACTGCACAGCTCACAGAGCCGTCTCAGTATTGCCCTGTTCAGGCGGTACCGACCCACGATCTCTACATCTGTGTACAGCTCAAAGCTGATGAGGGCACAGTACTGCCTGTTGGGGCATACCGCCGACGGGCCCTTCCACGGCCACGTCCCCCTGCAGCATGCATTCTCACCGCCCTCATTACAGCTTCCATGTGGAAGCTGGCACTGTCCATCTCCCTGGCTTGTGACCCCCCCGGCTGATGTTGCTCTGCTACCCCTGCTGTCCTGACTGCTACCTCCACTGCACCGGGTACCCCCGCTGGCCTCTGCAGCCTATGGCCCACACAACTTCCCTTGCCTGCCCTGTTCTGGACTGTCACTGTCTGTCTCTCTCTGTCTGTCTTGCTTGGCATCCCTGTAGCGTTCTTGCGCTTCTTACTTCAGCCTTTTTATTTTGGCTCATTTCTGCTAATGGCACCTTCCGTTGTTCCGCCGATTATGACATAGCCCCTTTGAACATCGCATTGCGCCTTCATGCATGGATCCACCCCTTTGGTTACGCATGCCTTCATTTGCATTGTGCTGTTGCTCAGCCTGTTTTCAGTGGCGCAACTGCCTCCTGCTGAATATTGCAGAATGGCGCAAATTCGGACTTGCTCATGCGCAACCCTATTGCGCATGGCACAACCCTTTTGAATATCCCACCCAGTGGCTAAAGAATTCTCAGGGCCACTCACATTAATATTCAATAAATCTATACAAACAGGAAACACTGGAGCAATGGAGATTAGCTGACATCACCCCAATTTATAAGGCAGGGGATAAATCCTTGGCAGAAAACTACCAACCGATAAGTATAACTTCCATTGTGGGTAAAGTAATGGAAAGCTTTGTTAAAAGTTTCCTTGAAGCCAATTTAAGGGGATTGGGTATAGTGGACATTTCCCAACATGGGTTTGAGAGGGGAAGGTCTTGTACCAGCAATCTTTTACACTTCTTTGAAACAGTGAGTCAGGCTCTGGACCAGGAATTACCCATGGATGTGGTATACCTGGACTATTCAAAGGCCTTTGACTCTGTGTCACATTGTAAACTATTAGAAATACTTTATGAGATGGGGTGGAACCATATGTAATTACGTAACCCCCTTGTTACCTGGGGTTACTAGAATCCCAGTAAGACCTAGTGGTAGGCAGGGAAGACAGCTTGTGAAACTCCAGTTAAATGGATTACACACTGTCTCACTCTGTTCTCAATCTCAGCTGAGACTGAGGGATGACATCACCATAGAATTATCGCAGCTGCATGAGCCACAATGGAATCTGCAGCAGGGAGTTGGAGTAGAATGTTGGGAGATTTGAACAGTAGTCTGTGGTCAGTTGGAGTTTGGAGCTTGTAGTGAGAGGAGCACAGCAGCTCCATGTTAGGCTCTTGGAGCCTCAGCCCTGACATAGGGCTACAAGCACGGAAAAGGTGTGTGTTTCCACCTAAAGAGAGAGACACAGTGAGTAATTTTAAAGTGGTGGAGACTGCTGAATCGGGTCTCAGTGCCTCATCCCTGAGGGGATGGGGCAGGAAAGTTTAGCCTGCATATTCCAGGTCGACCCCCTGGCTACTGCTAGTGGAGAAGCTGCCTTATTTTGTCCAGGAGTGTGGGAAACAAGAAGATTTTGTGAATCCCCTGTGGGGCACCTGCAACCGGATGGTGAGTTTCTGCTCTTTCTAAAGGGCCCATGTTTCACCCTGGGACTTGTGTGATAGTGGAGATTGGACTACTGAAGTAGTGGAAGGCCTAGAGTAATAGACTTAGCCAAAAGTAAAAGTATGTTCAAGTCCAGCACATAGGGAAAGTCAAGACATGTAGAGGAGATGTGACATACGTCTACCCAGTAATCTACATTACTAAGCTTTCAGAAAAGAGTTGTTTAGTTTCCAGAGAAATGGCCATGTATGGATTGTGGGAGCTGGAGGTGGGAGACCCCCCATCTTTAGTGACCAGGTCCACCTCTACGGATTTGCTCTGTGGATTTCTACTTTGCCTCATGCACTTGGCCAGTGATGAGGGAAGTACCCAGACATGGGATTGGAAGGAAAATTCCCTCTAGGAGTCGAAGGCTCTAAGGTGGTTTGGGGAGCCACCAATTGGAAAACTGGTTCATTCCCATAATGGACCATGGATCAAGTGGCTGGTGGGGGAGCCACGCCAGTGGGGAAAACCCAAGTAGTGTACAAGTCGGGCTGTGTACCCAAAGCTGCGTGCAAGTCTGGGCTGTGTGCCTGGTGGGTTCAGAGCCTGAGGGCTGAAAATGTGAAGAAGTGTTTTGTTGTCTCTAATCTGCATTACCAGGAATGTAGCCCTGTTGGGGTCCTTCTATGCTTTGTTTGTTCAGTTTGGATGTGAATAAAAGCCACACTGTAGAATCCCATTCCTGGTTCTGGACATTACAGTTATTGCTTCCTGTGTTTGGATTTACTTGGGTGCCCTTGTGCAGAGTAGCCAAACCTAGGCCCTCTGTGCCGAGTAACCTAGTCCACCCCGAACGCAGTCCCGCACCAGGTACTGCTGTCAGCTTCAACAGCATGCCACCTGTCATTTTGCAAAAAGGCAGGGGTCCGGGGGTTACAATTAGATGGATACAGTCTTGGCTTATAGGTCACTTACAGAGGGTACAGGTTAGAGGACATACTTCTAATTGGGGCAGAGTAACAAGTGGAGTTCCGAAGGGGTCAGTGCTGGGACCAACGCTGTTCTCTACCTTTGTAACAAGTATGCAGGTATCAGGCGGGGCACGGCTGAAAAAGTACATTTACGATACAAAGGTGGGAGCAATTGTTAATGATTTAGCCACTATAGAGCATTTGAACAATCAATTAAAAGAGCTGGAGGTGTGGGTACAGAGACACAATCTTAAATTCAATGAAAATAAATGCAAAGTCATGTATCTTGGTACAAACAAGCTGCAAGCTGAATACACAATAAATAATAAGGCGATAACTTACACGGAAAGTGAAAAGGATTTGGGAGTGACTATAACAAGTGATTTACAGTTTGACGTACATAACAAAGAGGCCATAAAAAAGATAAATAAAGTGATGGGGAATATATTTAGAAATATAAAGAGCAGAAATAAAGATGTGTTGTTACCCTTGTATAGATCACTGGTGAGACCACTTCTAGAATATGGGTCACCCTTTAACTGCTCTGCAATTAATAGGCATAACAAAACTTAGGGAGAGAGTACAGAGAAGGTTCACAAAAATAATTAAAAGTATAAAAAATGCGGAATATAGTAACAGACTACATGATATTGGACTATTCTCACTCTCCTATAGGAAGATTAGGGGAGATAATAATAATAACTTTATTTATATCATGCCATTTAAAAACCAAGACACCTTAAGAATAAGATAAACCAAATACTAAAAACACAATTAAATACAGATTCTCATAAAATTCAGACTTCAATAAAATCAAACCGGGTAGGCTAGGTGCCAAAGGTGGGTTTTTAAGGCCTGTTTAAATCCCTCCATGGTCAAGCACTCCTGAAGCTGATGGGGTAGAGAATTCCAAAGGACTTTGGCTACGTACATAAATGCACAGGCCGCCGAAGATTTTAAGGACACCCTTGGCATCTCTAGCAACCCATCATCAGTCGAGTAGAGCTATTGCCCAGGGCAGTAAGGAACCAGAAGCTCTTTTAGGTGCAGAGTCCCAGATGGAAATTTAACATATCTCTTTTGCAAGACCCTAAATTTTTAACTTGGGTAACTAAACTGGCTGCCTCTTATTTTGAAATTAATAATAATGGTGAAGTCTCTGCTAAGATGGTATGGAAAGCCTTAAAAGCATGTATAAGTGGGAGTATTATCAGTTATGTGTCTAGAAAAAAAACACAAAAGGATCTGACAAAGAAGAATTGCTAAGTAATCTGTTATTAGCCTTTAAAAAGAATCCTGCTCAAAAACATAATTTGTTATACCAAGTTACTGGGTTAACTCATTGTCTCCTACAGACACCTGTAGTCGTCAGTAAAATACACTGGTGTGTCCTGAGGACGCCTGCAGAAGTCGGCTACTGACTCCCAGTGTGCCCTTGCAACATCTGGAGAAGTCACTTATATATTTTAATATATAGTGTAACAGAATATAATATATATTTGACTGCATAGCACCTTTAGAAAGGTAATTTTATGCTGAACAACTTTGCCACTGATATTTTGTGTATATCCTGTATACTTTAGGAGTTATTTTCATTTGTTTATGGTATGGTGTGTATGGCTTATGTTACCTGTTTTAGTGAAAAAAAAAAATTTTTGCTGTTTCAACCAGCATAGAAAAAAATAAAATTACATATTATTATTTGCATACCACCATTTGAAAGGTAATTTTGTGCTGAATAACTTTGCCACTCATACTTTGTGTCTAGCACTTACGGTTCTTGAGCTATTAGGATTTGTTAGTGGCATGCTGACTATAGCTTGATTTTGCTTAGAAAGGCCCAGGATTTACTGTTAACAGTACAGGAGACAAGTGGTGCAACATCAGAGCGCTCCTGTGGAGGCAATGAGTTAAAATATGAAATAAATAAAATTAATTCGCCAAAATTTAATATTCACTATTTTGAGTTAAGCAGAAGTATTGGGAGTTGTGCAAAAAGGCGGGTAAGCTTTTAGCATACCGACTTAAAAAACAGCAAAATCAAAACATTATTAAAGGGATTAGAAAAGGCAAAATAACTATTTTTCATAATATTAAATAGGTGATCTGGGCCTGTTTGATGCCTGGAGACTGGTTAATCCTCAGGGTAAGGACTACTCCTATTTCTCGGCCAGGCATGGTGTCCTCAGCAGGCTGGATTATTTTTCCTGCCCTTAGGCTTATGTTCCTGATCGTGATTCTCCATGTCTGGTGCCCATACCCAAGGGCACCACTGATTATGGTGGGCAGATGGCCTGTGCAGCTCGTGAGGTTCATCCAACTTGGGCGGTGTTGTGCAGTGCCAGGTCCATTAAAAACAAGACCGCAATTATTGCTCATCTTGTTGGTATGGTGAACCTGGCTTGCATTACCGAGACCTGGTTGGATGATAACTCTGGCCCCATTTTGGAGGCTATGACTCCAGCCGGGTACTCGGTGTTACACTGCCCAAGATTGGATCGGGGGGGAGGGGTTACAGTCTGTTTCAAGTTTGAACTCCGCCTTACGGAGGTACTAGTGGGGAGGGTTGAGTCCTTTGAGTGTATGGTTGTAGCAGGTGTAGGCATTCGAATCACCCTCATTTACCGTCCACCCAGTGATGAGAAGTGATTCCTCCAGGAAGTGGCGGACTTCATCGTCGACATGGCATTCAAGTCACCTAGATAGATGGTTCTGGGCGACTTCAACACCTGGGTTGACAACCAACTCTCACAATTTGGTCAACACTTCCTCCAGTTAATGACAATGCTGGGCTTTACACAGGTGGTTTCCTCTGCTACACATAAATGTGAACACTCTTTGGACCTAATCTTCCTTCTAGGGGTTAGGGCATCCAATGTGGGGGTGGAACCCATCAGGTGGTCAGATCATTATACCGTGGAGTTTAGTTTTTGCTCCCCTTCTAGAAGGTCTGCCCCTATGGAGTTGGTTAGGTATTGACCTTTGAGGGATATAGATCCTCAAGGATTTGCAGCAGTGCTTGACCTCTCATCTCCCGCGTTGGCAAGCAGTGATCCAGAAACCCTCATGTCAGCCTATAACATAGCTGTTACTGGGGCTCTGGATCTCATTGCTCAGTTGTGTTCCCTTTCCCTCCGCCCCAAGTCCCCTTGGTTTGATGGGACATTGAGGGCGATGTGGAGACAGGGGCAAAGGTTAGACCGTTGCTGGCGAAGGTCCTCTCTTGATGCCGACCACCTTAGATTGATGGATCATTATTTGATCTATCAATCTGCAATCACCCATAAGAAGGCAGAGTTCCTGTACAGGAAGATTGCAGTTGCTCGGAATCGACCAGATCAGCTGTTTTGAACTGTGGACAGACTGTGCAACCTAGCCTGTCTTCAAGTTTGGAAAGTTTTTTCGCAGTTGGAGTGTGATGAGCTTGCTCGGTTCTTCATAAATAAGGTGCCCGACATTAGGGCTAAGTTGTTGCCATCACACTCTATGGAGGTTGCCGTGAACCCGGGCGAGATCACGGGGCCTCAGTTTTCCTGGAGTTCCTTCAGTCAGCTGGAGTTCATTGATGTCATGAGGATCGTCCAGAATATGCGCCCTACGTGCTGTAGTTTGGACCCTGGACCAACCTCCCTAATTTTGGGTTGTATTGACATCATTGGTCCAGTCCTTATGCAGATAGTCAGGTGCTCCCTGGAATCTGGTGAGTTTCCCAGCTCCCTGAAAGAGGTGGTGATGACACCCCTCTTGAAGAAAGCTACTGCGGACTCCGACTGTCTGGAAAACTACAGCCCTATCTCTAACCTTCCCTTTGTTGGGAAGGTGATTAAGAAAGTAGTGGCTGCACAGCTGGAAGACCATTTGACCATCCTTGACGTCTATGAATACCTCCAGTCCGGTTTTTTGTAAAAGACATAGTACCAAGACAGTGCTGTTTCGGGTGCTCAATGATCTCTTGATGGCTAGAGATTGGAAGAGTCATTCCATTTTGGTTCTCCTTGACCTTTCTTCAGCCTTTGACACCGTAGATCACATGGTGTTGATAGAACGCCTGAGGCTAGTCTGTGGAATATCTGGAACTGTCTTAAGATGGCTCATATCATTCCTCAAAGAAGATCACAAAGAGTTGTGTCTGGGCTTTTATTCCTCGGATTCAATGGCTTTGTCTTGTGGGGTGCCCCCAGGGTTCAGTATTGTCACCCATGTTATTTGCGGTGTATATGCTACCCATTGGAGACATTGTAAGGAGGTATGGGCTGAGGTTTCACTGTTATGCAGATGATACCCAGCTCTACCTTTCTTTTGCCCCCGACCAGATGGGAACTGTCTCGGTCTTTAATAGCTGTCTAACTGAAATCCAGGAGTGGACGAATTCTAGCTGGCTGAGGTTGAATTCTGATAAGACTGAGGTACTGGTTGTGGATCCGGGTTGTCGGATAGAGGGGTCAGGTGTTGATGTGTCTTCTGGAATTTTTCTTGGAGGCGTTTCTCTCCCAACCTCTGAACAGGTGCGGAACCTGGGGGTAGCTGATGATGGGCTGACACTGCATTCACAGGTGTCAGCAGTCATAAAGACTTCCTTTTACCATCTTAGGAACATAGCCAGGATCCGGCATCTTGTTCTGTCTGCCAACCTACCAACGTTAGTCCATGCCTTCATGTCCTCTCGCTTGGATGATTGCAACTCCCTTTATCTAGGGCTTTCAGGGGTTGAAATCCATCACCTGCAGCTAGTGCAGAATGCTGCAGCCTGGCTTCTGATGGGTTCTAGTAGATCCTGTCACATTATTCCGGTGCTGCGCGAACTGCACTGGCTGCCAATTCGGTGGTGGATCACCTTCAAAGTTGGTTTGCTGACTTTTAAAGCTCTACACGATCTGGGCCCAGTCTATCTAAAAGAACTTCTGGTTCCTTATTGCCCTAATCGATCACTCTGCTTGGCCGATGAGGGGTTGCTAGAGGTTCCAAGGGTGAATTTAAAATCTTCGGGCGCTCGGGCATTTGCGTATGCGGCTCCCACCCTTTGGAACTCTCTACCCCTTCAGTTGCATGAGTGCACTTCTGTGGAGGGCTTTAAGAGAGGTTTGAAGACTTTTTTAGTGGGAAACTGCATTTTTATAACACTGATTGTTATGATTGTTCTGATCTAATTGTATTTTTTAATGATTTTTATTGTTTTGATTTGTTATTTATGTACGGCGCCTTGGCAATTGAAAGATGCCTTATAAATAAAATTATTATTATTATTATTAATGCATGCTTTAAGGACTTCTGTAGGAACTTATACAAGTCACACGGGACTCAGGGGGCAGACCTCATCAATGACATTCTTAAATGTACTGAATTACCCAGTCTATCAGACTCTGAAAAACAAAAGACTGACACCCCATCTCCTTACAAGAAAATGCAGAAGCCATTAACAAGGCACTTAATGGGAAAACTCCTGGCTCAGATGGCAGTCCCTGTGAGTTTTACAAACATTTAAACCACACTATTGGTAAACATTTAATGGCTGTTTTCCAGGAATCCCTTATCACAGGGGATCTTCCTGACTCCATGAATGAGGCCTTTATCTGTTTATTGGCTAAAAAAGGTAAAGACAGCTTGGACTGTGCTAATTATAGGCCAATTTTGATGATAAATTTTGACTACAAGATCATAGCTAAGATACTGGCTAATAAACTATCACAAGTGTTACAGAAACTGGTAGGGAAAGAACAGGTGGGCTTTTTGCAGGGAAGGCAGGCTTCGGACAATCTGTGCAGATTATTTTCCATTATTTGGGCTGCTCTGTCTAAACAATTTCATAAGGCTCCAATTCTAGCAATATCTTTTGATATTGGGAAAGCTTTTGACTCTTTAGAGTGGAATTATCATAATGCAGTGTTGGAAACTTATAACTTTGATCCCATTTTACGAAAATGGATTCTAACTATGTATGATAAACCCAGAGCATTTGTTATCACAAATGGATTAATTTCAGCCACTTTTTTGCTGTACAGAGGAACTAGGCAAGGATGTTCTTCATCTTCTTTACTATTTTTCCCGTCCATTGAACCTTTGATCAGGATAATGCATCCAAGCAGACTTCACAGGGTTCAAGTTGAACAAGACTCTAACAAGGTATTTGTCCTTGCTGATGATACCTTCTTAACATTAATGCAGCCACATGTTCATAGGTTCATCGGTAATACGAGCAGGTAGGTCTGTAGACCCATTATTGCTCGCCACTTTTCAGTGGTGATACTCATATTTTCTGTCACCCATATATTGATCTAGGGATAATTTGAAATATTCCATATTCTTACACATAACTATAGACTTTGGTAGGGTGTTCCATACCTCTACCACTCTTTGCGAAAACCATTTCTTTCTTTTATTTGTTTTACTTATTTCTTCTTTAATCTTTATTCTATGTGTACGTGTGTTCTTAACAGAGACTTGCAATATTAAGCCAATGGTTTCCCATAAATAACTATCTCTGGATGCATGAAAGACTAGGCATAGATCACCCCTCATTCTTCTATAATTCATTGAGTATAGGTTCAAATCCCTTCGTCTATTACCATAAATCTTTCCATATATTGTATCAGTTTTTTGGTTACCCTTCTCTGTGTTTGCTCAATCAATACCTCATCCCTTTTGTATTGTGGTGTACATAAAGATGAGCAATATTCGAGATGTGGTCTCACAGGTGATATATGTAATGGTACAATCACAGATGGATTGCTGCACTTAATGTTCCTATATATGCATCCTAATATTTTATTTCCTAGTTTCACTTTATTTCTAATGTGGGAGTCAAAGGACAAATCATTTGTGATGATTACTCCTAGATCATTTTCATTTGTTGATTCCCCTAATAAAGTACCATTTAATTCATATGTGAAATTCTGATTTCTAGGGCCTAAATGCATAACTTTACATTTGTCCAAGTTAAATTTTAACTTGTTCTTTTCTGCCCATTGCTCAATTTTAAAAAGATCATTCTGCAGCTTATTTGCTGCCTCTTTATTGTTGATAATGGCACCGACTTTGCTGTCATCTTCATATTTACCCAACCAAGCTCCCTCTGTAACTGACATTGATGTAACCACAATATTGACCAGTGTTGGCCCCCTGAACCGATTCCTGTGGCACACCACTAGTCACCTCACCCCACTCAGAACAGAAACCTCGTATACAAACTCTTTGATGTCTGTTAGTCAGCCATGATTCTACCCAAGCAATTATGCTATATGGAAGATGCAAATGTGCTAATTCTTCTAAAAGAACCTTATGAGATATATAATCAGTGTCAGTGGCTCAGTAAGTAGCACACTTGCCTCTGAGGCTGGGAGATCAGAGGGCTGTGGGTTCAGTTCCCACATCTGGCACTTGGGTTAATATCCCAGTACTGACACTGTAGTGCAGCATGAGAGGGGGTGCTGCACTTCTGAGATGCCATCTTTCGGATGAGACGTTAAACCAAGGTCCCATCTGCCTGGATTGGTGGTAGTTCAGGTGGACGTTAAAGATCCCATGGCACTTATCGGAAAGAATAGGGGAATTTCTCCGGTGTCCTGGCCAAATTTCCCTCATTCACTAAAAATACCACAAACAGCTTAATCTGGTTAAAGGTCAGTTGGCATTCATCTGTATCCCCCTCCCCCGGGTCGTGCCTGAAAATAGGCAGGACTTGTCTAGTGCACTTACCCGGTCAACAAAAACTAAATAAATAAATAAATAATAAAAAGCTTTAGCATAATCCAAGAATATTATATCCACAGGCAGCCCTTTATCCAAAGCCACTCTGACTGGTTCAAGAAAACTTGACAAATTAGTCAGACATGATCTTCCTGCACTAAAACCATGCTGTGATATATCTGTATACTCATATTCTTTTATATGCCTGGTTATTTGTTCTTGGATTAAACTTTCCAACATTTTGCTTAAGATAGAAGTAAGGCTGATTAGTCTATAATTTTCAACCCTCTTTTTATCACCTTATTTACGTATTGGTGTAATAATGACTTCTCTCCACTCTTTAAGCGTCTTGCCCTCAGTCAAAGATTCGTTAAACAACATAGTAAGAGGCCCCACTAATTCACTACATAATTCCTAAGTGAATTTAGGACTTATACCATCTGGTTCTGCTGATTTATCGATTTTTAATTTTTGAATGTTATCCAAAACATCTTTTCTGTTAACATTGATATTTTACCAGGTTCTTCTTTTCTACCTATCAATATATTTTGCTGTTCCTTGGGTTGACATATACTCAAAAAATAACTATTTCATATGTTAGCAATATTTTATTCATCATTTAAAATACACAGAATACACTGAAACTGCTTTCTGAGTTGTTGTACTTGCTATTTTAATTTAAATGAAACTGTAGTTGTGTGACTAAAAAACTCGAGTGTGTATTGCACTTGCTGGGGCCCTTGTTCCTAACCAGGAACCAGGAAGAAAGTCTTGTAGTTCTTCAACATCACTGAAGAACTACATATTGAATTAAAACACTTTATTTCTTTTTTGGGGGCACATATACAGTTATTTACTACTTCAGTAGCTGTATTATTCCACTACACAACTATTTTTAAGGCTCATTTTATACTTTTGAATCGCACTTGCCACGAGTGCTATTTGACCCAAGAATACGACTTCTGGGTCAAGTTACTCTTTATAACTTGGCTCTCAGCTAGCAGAGTGAGCCAAGCAGGGCGACCGCGGCCTCATGCGGTGATGCGCGCAAAGACACACACAAAGACATGCGCATCTACGCATGTCATGCATGAAGGGTGTGAATTAGGAGTTTTCTGCTAGAAAGTACTAACTTTGCTACTTACATAGGCCTTAAAAGTACACATACTGGTCAGGTTTAGTTTGATCACTTTGCACTTGTTTCTCTTAACTGTACACCAGATTGTTATTATGGATTCACTTGTTCAAACAAATGAAGGCATTATAAGCATATTGTGTCAATCCTGCAATATGTATATGTTTGTAACAGATAGACCATCAAACAATCTATTTACCTGCATCAAATGCATTGAAAATACAGAGATGTCAAATCTGTTAGCCCAGTTTAGTAAAAGGCTTGGAGAACTAGAAAGTAGCCAACTAGATATGGCCAAACATTTACAAATCAGTTTACAACCACACTCATCACCTTCCATAACGGACTTAGCTCACAACACCATTTTCTCTAATAACATAACACCATGTAAATTGACTCCAACACCTGTGACTAGTACTACTATGAATAAAAAAAGAGTTAGGGAGGAAGAAGAAACTACCAATCTAGAAGATGCTTGGTACTTGGTGCAACATTTAAAACATCCTAAAAAAAGAGGGGAAGGAAATCTGACTATTTTAATATAGAAATTTCCAATATGTTCGATCCCCTAGCTCTAGACGTAGCTCATGATGAAATGTTTGGTATAACCAGTGTTTCAAATGATATAATAACACCTAACACTGTCCCAGTATTTCATAAAGCACATTCTAGTACAGATAAATGTCAAAAGGACACGACAGTAGATGCACCATTAATACTATTAGAAACTGGACACATAACACTGGAGCAATCTAAAGATATAATGGAAACAGATTCTTCCCAAAAACACAATACAGAAATCTTTGTTCTTGGTGACTCCATTGTCAAAGGGATGGATCGAGCCATACGTGACATAGATAAAGCTAATTCAACTTTATCTTCCTTTAAGGGAGCTAGAATTGGTGACATCACTAAAATGATAAATGACATAATCTACACAAGTAACAATAATAAAATAGTATTTATCCATGCAGGAGCCAATTACACATTTTTCCAATTGCCTCAACAGATTAAACAGGAATTTGTTAACCTAACTAATAAATTGGAAGAGTTGGGCTGTGTCTTTACTTTTTCTGAGATCTTGCCAGTTCCTCGAGCAACATTTCAACAAAATCACACTCTAAAAGAAACAAATAACTGGCTTAGACAATGGTGTCTTAAACAAAATATTAATTGTATAACACACTGGGAAGAGTTTATTGGAAATAATGAAGTGTACTGTGGTGATGGGTTACATATAAACAAAAAAAGGGTCATAAATTCTTAGTTACCAGTTCAATAATTACATAATTACAGTTTTAAACTAATTCATGGGGGGAGGGGGATTCATTTTTATTCTCACCCCGTCCACCAGTTATAAGGTACTCGAGTAACCTGAATAATAAAAATTACAGATCTCATACTGTCCTAACAACAAAATTAAGGAAAACAAAGAAAAGAAAAAACACAAAAAAGACTTCCCAATCCTGGCCTGTATAACCTGAATATCACTGAAAACCATGTAAATAATGAATACAATCATCAAGATAGTATAAAAAGCACAAAACTCTTATTACTGAATGCATGCAGCTTAACAAATAAGATGGATGAGTTAAGTTATATTCTTAGAAGTAAAAAAGTTGACATCTGCTGCATCACTGAAACATGGTTTTTAGACAAGGATTGGAATACAGATATTCCAGGTTTTTCAAAGTTGTTAAAGAACCGACAAAATAACAGAAGTGAAGGCTTAGCACTATATGTATCAAATAAATGTACATGCCATGAGATAATTGTCGAAGATACTACAGTAGAAATATTAAGGGCAAGGATTATGCTTGGCCAAGAAACTTTAACAATCAGCTTGTGCTATAGGTCCCCAAGTTTGAAGTACGAAGAGAACCTAACCTTTCTAAACCAGCTAAAAAACATATCTGTAGATAGCAATTTAATGTTATTCAGCGACTTCAATTTCCCAAATATTAACTGGGAAACACTTAATACTAATGGCCCACTTGAGAGAAAATTCCTTAAAACTACTTTTAAATTAGGTCTAGATCAATTGGTGTATCACCCTACAAGGAACAATAATTTCCTGAACCTCATTTTTATGAACAACCCCAACCTATGTTCCTCACTAGTTATACTACCACCTTTGGGAAACAGTGACCACAATATGATCTCATGTGGTATTGCACAATTTGTCAAAAATAATGAAAGAATAAGTAAATTCAAAAATTAATATAAAGCTGATTATGCAAGTATAAAAATGTATTTATCAGCATGGAACTGGATAAATGAACTAATAGATCTTGATACCGATTATGTATGGGAAAAATTAAGGGAAAAATAGACTATTGCGTAGATACATGGGTTCCAGACAGAGTTAAATACAATGTAAATACTAAACAAAGAATACCAACTTGGTGGTCCAAAGATATAAAATGATTAATAAATAAAAAACATAGAGCCTATAAGAAATTTTGCAAGACCAAAAAAGATTCTGATTGGTCAAAGTTTAAGTACATTGCAAAACTAACTAAACATAAAACAAGAATGGCAAAACAAAATCTAGAAATCAATTTAGCCACAAATATTAGAGATAATAATGAAAAGTTTTATAACTCTATTGGTTCTCTTAAACAAAATTCTACTGGGATCAGCCCTTTAATATCAAATCATAAAATCACCATTAATGAACATGATATGGCATCTGAATTTAACCAATACTTTACAAGTATTTTTAATACCAAAGAACCCATAAATCTTAATTTGCAACCATCAATCGATTTCATTTCTTATTTTTCCAAACAAGATACTCCGAGGCAATTGATTTAATAAAAAATAATTCATCTCCAGGACCTGATGGCATAAATTCAAAATTTATAAAAGAACTTTCAAAAGAACTTACTGGCCCACTTACTTATTTATTTAATATATCTGTGAATTGTGGTATTGCATTACAATCATGGCGGGTAGCTAATATAACTCCAATTCTTAAGGTTGGCAATAAACAATTGACATCAAATTATAGACCTATCAGCCTAACATCGCTTATTAGCAAAATTATTGAATGTTTGATTCAAATTAAAATCTCTAACCATATTACTAACACTGGTTGTATAGATATGTCACAACATGGTTTCACGCCAGGTAGGTCATGTTTAACTAACTTAATTAGTTTTTTCGAACCAGTCAGTGAAGCACTAGATAATGGCATCCCAGTGGATGTTATCTTTCTGGACTTTGAAAAGACATTTGACACTGTGTCCCATAAGATTTTGATCAAACAACTTCTTAATATAAATGGGGATAATAATATAATTAAATGGATTAAATCATGGCTATCCAATAGAAAACAAAGGGTGGTTAGTCATGGGCATGAGTCTGATTGGAGTCAAGTTACTAGTGGAGTGCTACTGGGATCAGTGTTGGGCCCTCTCCTATTTAACATACTGATCTCCAGCATGCAAACTTCAAAAGAAGTCTGGATCAACAAGTACGCTGACAACTGCAAAATTGGAAGCCTAATAAATGATACTTCATCTGCCAATACCCTACAAGAAAATCTAAATAGATTAGCAACCTGGGCTGTTGAAAATAAAATGAAATTTAACATTAAGAAATGCAAAGTAATGCACATGGGTAATAATACCCATTACTTATTACGTGAACCTGTTCTTACTGTTTGCCTGTTGTACCTGAATGTATCCTTGTAATCTTGAATGTATCTCTGTAATCTCCCAGGTCGCACCTGAAAATAGGCACTTGTGTGTCTAGTGTGCTTACCTGGTAAACAAAAACAAATAAATAAATAAATGAAATAACCATGGATTTAACTATTCAATACAAAATATAAATTTAGAGGAAACAACAGAAAAAGATCTGGGTGTTACGATATCCAACAATTTAAAATTCAATTCTCATACTAACTTAACCATCAAAAAATGCCATATGATTCTTGGCAATATTTTGAGACACATTCAAAGTAGGAAGCAATCCGTTGATCTACCCTTATATTCCTGTCTTGTATGCCCACACTTGGACTATTGTTCCTCTTTCTGTGCTCCAACTTCTGTAGGCTATTTAGGTATGATAGAAAGGGTCCAATGTAGAGCCACTAAAATAATAGACAGTGTACACAATATGAAGTATGTGTCCAGACTTAGAAAACTACAGTTATACTCTTTGGAATATAGAATATTAAGAGGAGACCTAATTTTTGCATTTAATGCCTATCAAAATGAATATTTGCTAAACACAATTGGACTAGAAAAGAACCCAAAATTTAATCAGACAAGATCACATAATTTTAAATTTAAAACATCATTATATAAAACAAATAAATGCTACATGCTTTTCACTCAGAGAATCCCTCTAATTTGGAATTCACTTCCTGTAGATATTGTTAATAGCAATAATCTTCAGCAGTTTAAGAAAAGGCTTGACACTTATATGGGTGACAGAACATTTTCCTTCCTCCACTGAAAAGTGGAGGCAAGTTCACTCATGGGCATTTGCCCCTGAACTTGTAAACATCTATGAATCTGTTTATAACCCCTGCTTCTGTTTGTAGTGGCCCTATACCCCTCTGGTTACCCTTAAGTGACCCAACATAACATAACTAAAATATGTTTTTTTATTATCTTTTACAGTTGTAGCCATTCTTTCTTCTGCCTTTTGTTTTGCTTTCTTAATTAATCGTTTGGTTTTATTAGCTTCTTTTTTATAATTTACCCAGTTCAATTCTGATTGTTCCTTTTTATATTTTGAGTATTTTTTCTTTCTACGTTTAATGTTGGTTGCTATTGTTTTTCCCCACCATACTGGCTTTCTACCTTTCTTGTTATATTTAATGGTCTGCAGTACCCATTGTTTAATATAGTAATCAATTTTAGATTTAATTTTTAACCACATTGTATGCATGTCTGACTTTTTCAAATAATTTTCCCAATTCCACTTACATAAAAACTGTCTAATTGATTTATAATCAGCCTTATTATAGTTTTTAGTTTTGCTTAATCCTCTAATTCTATTTAGTTCCCTTTTCACATGTACCATTATTACACTATGATCACGATCACTAATAGGGTCCAATATAGTAGTGCTAATTACATTTGAATCTAAATTACTTAACATGAGGTCCAATATGTTATTACCCCTAGTTTTTGATGTTACATATTGTTCCAACCCCTTTTGAACTATTATTTCTAGAAATTTATTTTCTAGATTTGTAGACCCTAGCAAAGTATCCCAATTAATAGTAGGGAAATTGAAATCCCCAAGTAAAATATAATTATCACTAATTATCATAATATCAATGGCTGCTAAAAACATATCGTTGTCATCTTTATTTAAATTAGGTGGTCTATGTCCAAGGCCTAAAATTATACCACTTGTATCAGTACCAGTTCTTACCCCCATTAATTCTACATTAGTTGATACTATTGATTGCATGTTATTTCATATGCTGTCAAATCATCAGCTACATATATAACTATCCCCCACCTTTTTTACCTTTTCTGTTTTTATAAAATACATTATAACCTGGAATATCTACCCCCTGATCACCATAGAAACATAGAAACATAGACTTTGATGGCAGATAAGGACCGCTTGGCCCATCTAGTCTGCCCATTTCCCTACCTACAGGATAGGCTGCAGATCCTAGTTAACCAACAGCCTATTTCTTCCTACCCCCCACAAGAATTGCCTTATGTCTGTCCCATGCATTCTTGAATTCTCCCACAGTTTTAGACCCACAACCTCCTCAGGAAGGCTGTTCCATGCATCCACTACCCTCTCTGTGAAATAATACTCTCACATTGCACCTGAACCGCCTCCTTCTATCTTTAAATTATGTCCCCATGTTCTTGCAAGTCTCTTTTTCTGAAAGATGCTATCCTCTTGGACTTTGTTGATTCCACTGAGGTACTTAAAAGTTTCTATTATGTCCCCTCTCTCCCTTCTTTCCTCAAGGGTATACATATTAAGCTCCTTTAGTCTCTCCTCATATGGATTCTCTTGCAGACCCTGCACCATTTTAGTTGCCCTCCTCTGGACTACCTCTATCCTGTCTATGTCCTTGCAGAGATGGGGTCTCCAGAACTGGACACAGTTCTCCAGATGGGGTCTCACCAACTGTCTGTACAGAGGGATAACAACTTCCTGTTTTCTGCTGATGATGCCTCTTCCTATACATCCCAGTATGCCCAGCCCTCCCTACTGCCTCTCTCACATTGCTTGCTAACCTTAAGGTCATCTAATATGATTACCCCAGGTCCCTTTCCTTTTTTGTTATTGTTACTACCTCCCCACCCATTGTGTATTCTTCCCCTGGGTTCTTGTTTCCCAGGTGCATTATTTTGCACTTCTTTGCATTGAATCCTAGCTGCCATACTTCTGACAAGTACCATCATTCATCCATGTTTCTGTTAAAGTGCACACCTGAATTTTATGGGAATATAACATTGTTTTTAGTTCATCAATCTTATTTCTTAAACTTCTCACATTTGTTAGTAGTAGTATATTTAAATCCCGTACGTGTTTTTTTCTACTCATACTTCCCAATGGTATGTTTTCTTTTTTAGAATTTGTTTTATTCCCTTTGTGTGCTTTATTTTTTTCATTAAAGGTATGCGTACCAGTATGTGAATTCTTTTCCCCAATGCCTCTAGTTTAAAGCTTCTTTTATTTGTTCTAAAAACAATTGTCCCAGTACATCACCTCCTAACCTGCTGAGATGTAACCTGTCATGAATGAACATAATACTTTGATTTTCAAAAAGCTCCCAATGTTTTATGCTTCTAATGCCCTCATTAGACTCCATTGTCTAATCAATTATTAATTTTTTTAACTTTGATATTGATCTTATTATTCATCCTGGGTATGGGTAAAATCTCTGATATTATTAACTCACATTTATTCTCTGTAATCCTTCTTTGAATTTCATTGATGGCATCAAAAATGTCATATACTTCCTATTTTTTTTACATCATTGGCCCCTATATGAACCAGCACCAATGAATTCTCAGGTGCTTTTGTCATTAAATCTCCTGTAATGGTAATCATATCCTTTACTCCAGCACCTGGAAAAGGACTACTAATTACTGACTGTTTACTAATTTTTGTTGTAGCATGGTCAGTATGCCTAATGATTGAATTACCAAATATATATACATTTCTATTGAGCCCTTTA
This sequence comes from Neoceratodus forsteri, assembly GCA_016271365.2. Lineage (NCBI taxonomy): Eukaryota > Metazoa > Chordata > Ceratodontiformes > Ceratodontidae > Neoceratodus > Neoceratodus forsteri. The sequence goes on from JADMNL010000025.1 coordinate 286,157,535, forward strand.
GGTTCTATAAGTGCTCTATCAATTTGTTCATTCATGACATTTATGTCCACGTTATTCCAATTTTCCTTGGCCATCCCTAATATATTATCAGTTTCTGTTTCAATGTCTTCCATTAATTGTTCCAAAGGTGGAAAGCTGTTATCAATTGTTATCTCAAATTGCATTGCCCTTCTCCCCTTTTTAGTTTTATTTGTCTCCATGGGCATTGATTCCAATTCATCATTTACATCTCTATTTCTTTTACATGCAGGCCCTATTCCTTTCTCATCAGGCAGATAATCCTTAACATTTACCTGCTGTTTACTAACATCATCATTCTTAAAACATGTCATTTGTAATTCTAATCCTATTATTTTAATTCTTAATTCTTTACGTTCAACATACTGTTCACACATAGTCTCAGACACTTCTGCATTCACATTTATTTGGAATTTGTTACACACACAACACCTAACTCCTATTTCTCCTCCAAGTAATGTCACATACATGTTATCCATTTTACTAACTATATATTGCTGGAGTTGAATATATGTACTATTCCTTTTAGAGTCCTCCTGTTATCCCCGTTTGATGCTGTTAGATGCCGCTGGCCTCTGCCTGTGTTGCCTCTGCTCCACGCTCACCACTGCTTGCTATGGCTGTGGTTTTATAGCGAGCAAATATGGAAGCAGCAAGTCCCGTACAGGAGGGCTGTTGCTTAGCAACCCCTTCGTTACCTCCCAACTCGTGCTCTGGCTGGTATTCTGTCTTTAAAAAGACAGAAAAACTAACCAGTGATACAGCGCTAAAGGGCTGAACCAATTTGAAGTTATACACCACAAACAGCACCTTTCTGGTAAACAGCCCTTGTCTCTTTTCAGCAATAAGGGGAACACAGGACACGTATCCAGAGAGCCGGTACACCCAATCAAGCTGTGTCAATTACTTAAAAATACTAAAGAAAGGGCTCATGTGCCCATAAAAAAACTGCAGACACTGTTCTTGGGGGTAAAACAGAACCCAGTGCTTAATTACAAGTTCCCAAATTGCCATAGTTCTCCTTACAAAATGTGAAACTCCTCCTTCAAGAGTCTGGCAGGATTACAGGCCTTTTTATTAATTGGAGTAAATCTGAATGTATAATGCTTTCTAAATCATCACTCAAGGAAAAGAGGATAGAAGGACTTTAACTTATCCTGGGCATCAGAGGAGGCAGACCTATCTGGGCATAAAAATCTTTGATTCAGTTGATAAAATGCTCAGCTGTAACCTAGCTCTTGTTATAAATCAAGTGAAAAATGAATTAGATAAATGGTCCAAGCTCCATCTAGCCCTATGGGTAAAACAAATTCAATAAAGATGATCATAGCTCCAAAAATCTTCTACATTCTAAATAACATAGTTAATATAAAAGGAACATAGTTTGATAAGACTGAAAAAGTCGTTTCTTCCTTTTTATGGGACAATAAGCCCCCTTCCCATATTTATCTAAAATGAAACTTCAGTCTCCCATAAAATATGGTGGTTTTGCTCTGCCTTGGTGGCAGGGATACTTTTGGGCCTTCAAACGTAGGCTGCTGTATGGTTCTTGCCTTCTGATAGCTTTAATATACCTTTGTGGGCAAAAGTAGAAAATGAGATAGTTGCTCCTCTTAAATTACCGGATTTACTATTTCTACATATACCTGGTAGGTTAAATAAACACTCTACACTGTATAGTACAGTTTTGGCCTATAAAAAATAAAACTTCCTCAAGAAGACTGCTTCTATGCCCCTACAATTTTTGTCTTGATGGAATACTATGGCATGGTCTAGTAATGGTAAAAGGTTCAAGGATATTGGGCCCTATTCATGATCGGGTGGGAAATACATGCCAGAGGCGTGTATCCTGTCCTCGTAGATCCGTACCAGCGGACAGGTGCGCATATGCCAATATTCACCACCAGCAGCCACCTGTCCATGACTCTGCCCCCATGGCACTCAGGACTGTGCAGGGTGGCCAGAGGCAAAGTTGCTGACTCAGGTGTGCATCCAATGGGATGCCCGTCCTGGGTCTCACAGTGGATCCCTTATGCAGATGGGTGTGGGTCTGGGTGAGTAGATGTCTACCACAAGCATCCAGACCCACACAGCATGGACCCATCATCCAGTGTATCCCCTGGCCCAACCCTTGCTACACAGCACCCTTCTGGTGCACTGCTTGACCCCCAGCAGGAGGACACCACCACCACCATCCCACAGTCAGCCCCCCACCACACATCCGTGCCTGCCCCAATGTGGCCACATACCCCGAGTCCCCTGTGCCCCATCCCAATGGAGTATCCCCTCATGTGTCACATTTGAATGCCCTGATAGGGACAGACCTGAAGAAACACCCCAACTCCTGATCCTGGAGTCCCCGCAACCCCAGTGGTAGCAGTTTCCTCCCCCCAGCACTGACTGCCCACCCCCATACCCACCACATCAGCTGTCCCAGCTCTCACCTGCTGCCTACTGGGCTGGGGTAGCACAGAGGGTCTTCACCCAGTCCTGCCATGACCGGCAGGGTATGTCTATTGGGGTGCACAGTGGATTATGGCAGGGTCCCCAGTGCCATAACCTGTGCCCTTCTCCACACCCATGTGGGCTGCACTACATGCCATTGTGAATGGTGCATAGTGCTACCATGCCCCTGGCCCACCCCTGGCATGCTGCTCTCTGCACAGCCTGGAGATCAGGCTCATAACTATTGTGCACCCCTTTACTGGCAGTCATGCATAATGATGTCAACATGCCCAGTTTGCATGGCACATTGGTATCCTGCCTAGGGTCCACTGGATGGTCTAGCAAAGGAATAAGAGCACTTGGTGATTTGCTTAAAACTCAACAGTGGCTGCTATCATTAGAAGAACTAAAGCTAAAATTTCATATACATAACTTTCAGTTCTGGTTTTATTTACAAATTAAGGACTTACTTTCAAGAACCTCTTAGAAGCAGACCTTGCTCTTTCAACTACTCCTGAATGGGATACATTTTTCAAAATTGCTCATCTTCCAAAGGGAGCTAGTCTTATTTATAAGCTGTTAAATGAAGTAGGTGTAAACTTACCTGATTCAGCTACAGTAGGTCTAAATGGGACTGGATCTTAATATTACAATATCGCGAGATGCATGATCTAAGACATGGGTGAATACTGTTAGATGCTGTAGAGAAGTGCAGGGGAGGCTAATACAATTTAAGATTTTATACTACTTCTACTACTGTCCCTATCAGCTTAAAAAATAGTTTTGACCCAAGAAGATAGGTGTTGGAGGTGTGGCGAGCCAAAAGCAGACCTAGGTCATTTATTTGGTATTGTAAAAGGATTCTAAATTCCTGGAAAGCAATTCATTCCTTTTGTCAGTCAGTACTTAAGGCCTCAATTCCTTTTTCACCAGTACTTTTAATTTTAGGAGATACTTTTGTAATTACTGACCTTCAAACTCATAAAGAACTCTGGGTACTGTCAGTGGTCCTGGCCTTCAATAGATGTATCTTACAAAATTGGATGGATATTAAATGCCCAACAGTGAAGCAATGGATGGATTCCCTTAGTATGTTAGCAAATAATGAAATAATTAGTTATTTGTCGTTAGAAAAGACAGAATTGTTTAATCTCACCTGGGGCCCTTTTCTTGAATATCTGCTTTAGAAGTGTATTACTCTATCTACACTCTTTTTAAGTTGTTACATTAAGCTATAATACATATTTGCCAACCTAAAGTTCAGTAGTTAATTTAAGTAATTGCATTAACAGAATGTTTGATTCTTTCCATGATCAGATTGAATGCATATTTTGCTTATGGTTGAATTCTTGTTGCATCATATTAATTGATTGGTTCATGTATCATTTTGGAAATAATTCAATAAAATCTTGATTGAAAAATAACAAAAGAAATCATAACACTGAGCATGAGGTAAGATTTGTTGTATTGGAAAGCGTGACTGTAGGACCGGGAGAGGGTATGTGGAAAAGGAAAATGGGGCAGATGGAAAGCTTCTGGATATTCAAGCTAAGGCAAGGGAAGGAAGGAGCTTAAATGATTGTATTATTTGGTGTCATTGTTATAAAATAATGTAAAGAATATTTATGAAGTAAATTGTGCATTATGCTGTGTAGGTTACTGCTATGCATAAAACATTTTTTACATATATGCCCTTTTTTCTGATTATACCCGCATAACATGTTATAAGACTAAGTATTCTTACATAGAGATGTTAGTCATTATTAACCCCAATATCATAATAAAAAATTTGAATTGTTTCCATAAATATATATTTTTTCTGAAGTTCTGGGAAATTTGCAGGTACAAATGTTACATGCTAAGCCCACCTAATAATAAAAATATGTTTGTTCTCTGCTTAACCATTAACAGTAGGTGATTACACCTGTTTTTTGGATGAGACATTAAACTGAGGTCCCGTCTGCCTGTTCTGGTAGTTGTACAGCTGAACATTTAACATCTCATGACACTTCTTGAAAAGAGTAGGGAACTTGTATTGAAAATCACATAAATAACACATCATAATCAAATCACCATTTTACACAGTCAATTCACCTAAAACATCACCCAAACTTCACACACACACCCCACCTAAACCCAAAATATGCAAAACCTTATTTAGTCATGCTTTAACATCTCTATTTGTATTTTAAGATAAAAGAAAGTCCTGTCCACCATTTTTTCACCTTAGCTAAGGGATGCAGAGAACTTTATTGAATGTTATATATAGCGTTCATTGTTGTTTTAATACCCATTGGCATCTAGCTTGCCATAGTTAACATTTTAGACATGCAGAAAAAACACTGAGGGTCTCACGATGCAATTTCCTCAGTGCTGGAGGGTAGACCCCAAATACCACATTTGCATATGTTAGATTGTTTAAGTAGGGTAATTCCCATTTTAGGGCTAGAAAGGACCATAGTGTTTTAACACAGGAAAATCAATCAAGAAATGTTCCATTATTTTTACAGGGGCCAGACAATCTGTATAAGGACAAGAGTGTTCTTCCATAGCCTTATGCTGGCTATTACCTCTAACAGATAATCTTCCATAGGAACTTAACCAGTTAACTTCCCACATGTGTTTGGGTATTCTTTTATTTGTTAGGTGTTTTTAAAGTTGTAGTCCTATCTTGGGGTATACAGTTCTTAAAATCAGGTTCCTCATGGTAAATGGAATCCATTACTGTTGTATATAGTTTTGAACTGGTACTTTGGGTGATCTGGGGTTTGGATAATTTCCATTTGTACAGTTTTTGTACCAGCTGTTTCATGTAATCCGGGATCCATGTAAGTTTTATAAGTTTTGGGGAAAATGAGGTCCATAGGTTAAAATACTAAATTAAATTGTTTAATATCCATTTGTGTGCAAGAGTTTTGGGGGCATAATAGCCCTGGTTTAATATTGTGGACCAAAAATAAAGTGTGAAAAAAACACTACCGGATCTATCATTCCCATACCTTCTTTCTGAACTGGGAAATAAGTAAATGCCCTTTTAATGGGGGCTCAATCGACTCCCCCATAATATTTGGAAAAAAATACTGTATATGCAAATTTCTAGATGTAATGGAAGGGGGAAGATCATACCTATATACAGTAAACAGGAAATAAAATATTGTTTTATAAATTTCCACCCCTTCCATCATTTGACTTTATCACAGGAGGTCAGAGCAGATTCCCAGTTTAATTTTGCCGTATCTTGGGGACCGTAACTGATACCCAGGATTTGGATGGGTTCCTGATGAATCGGGATTCCTGCCATCATACTTTTAGTGTTGGAATTGTTGCCAATATATATAACCCTTTGCTTTTCCTAATGTTCAGGGTGGCACTGGATACAAAGGAGTATGCCTGGACCTCTTGGATAGCCGCCGATATGCTGTGTTCATCCTGGACTGTCAAACAGATGTCATCTGCATATGACATAACCCAGATTTCATCAGATTGTTGATGTCCTACCAGTCCTTTTGTGTCTTCATGATCTGCCAGTCTTCTTAGATGGTGGTCAAGAGAGAAAATATATAGCAGAGGGCTTAAAGGGAATCCTTGTCTCACACCTTCAGAAATTGTTATTGTAGGGGTCACCTGACCAGCTATTATAGGGTTATGTGTGGCTGGCGTATATAATAATTTTAACCAAGCTCTAAATCCTTCTGGGAGTCCACAGAATTGTAGAACCTGGAATAAAAAAAGAGTGGTTTACCTGGTCAAATGCCTTGCTTTGGTCTAATGAAATAAGAACCCCTGAACTGATGCCTTTTTTCTAGAATAAGTGCTCAGGAATAGTGCAAGTTCACTGTTGAATTTTTTATAAAATTCATATGGCAACCTGTCATATCCTGGTACTGCTCCATTTTTAGGTTTGCTTAGGACTTGAAGTATTTCAACATCTGTGATTGGTAGCAATAATGTAGAAGCTTATAGTTGGGCAACTTTTTAAATATTCCAATATATCTCTGTCTGCAGGAGAGTGCTCAGTTTTGTGACAGTGTAAGTGTTGGGAAACAATTTTATATAGCTGTGAGGGGAAAGGAACTTCTTCGCCTTGCTAATTTTTTAGTTTGATAAAGGATAAAGCTTCTTTCTTAGTTCTACAGGCTTCAAATAGATTTCCATATTGGGATTTCTTAGTTCCATAACTTAACACAGCCTTAACTGAACTTGTTCAGTCATGTTGAACCTTCCCCATTTCTTGTTTGATAATATCAATTTGTGGGCCTAAATCAAATTTAGCTGTTGGTGTGACAAACCACCTCTCTCTTTGGGCTGTAACAGCATTCATACAGGTGTTTGTCTTTGTTTTTGCTACCATCAGCTGCGTCCTCCAGCAACCTACCTTTCCACTTGCACAGAACTGATAGGTCAGACATGCAATTGCACAGATCAAAGCCTGGTAGTGTGTCTCTTGGGTGGCGGATGCTAAATAAAGTTTTGACTCAGCCAGTGGAAACCATAAAATACCTTAGAAGTAATTTGAAATCACAGCCACAACTGTTGAGTAAATAAATAACTTTTTCCTTAACAGCAGGTCAAAAGTCACATTCCAGAATATACATGTCTAACACAAGAGAATAACACTGTTACAGAAAAAGTAAACAAATGATTTTAAATAACAGGGGCCATATATTCAAAGCATTGTACATGGCACAAATCCATTGCACTGGAATAGTGCCATGTTTCACCAGGCTGCAATATTCAAAAGCCCTTTTGGCTCCGGTGCTGTCTGATAGCGCCAACACTAAAAGGTAATGTATGCAGGGGAAGGGAGTGCCCATGAATGCCAGTGCAGAGGCATATTCAAAAGATTAGCACCAAACTACAGGGTCTTGCACCACCCGTAGCATGGTGCTAATTACCACCAGCAAAAAGCATGCAGTACTGTGGCAGTGACTCTGGCAGTAATTTGAAGTTACCTGAAGTAATTAAAAGTGTAACTTCAAATTACTGCCAGAAGAATTCCCTGGTAATCTAGTGGTCCCGCCACCCACACATTGCAATCTCTGGCCCCATATCATGTCCCCCCATCACTTGTCACACTGGGAGACCACTCCAGTGTGCCCAGAAGTTATATTGTTTATGCAGACGAGGGTGCCCAATCTCCACTCGGCAGCATGTATTCCCCTCAATCCACATGGCACACAGGGAGCACACCCCCGTGTGCCCAAAAGTTATATTGCTTATGCCGATGGGGGTGTTCAATCCCCTGTCAGCAGCATGTATCCCCCCAATCCACATGTCACACTGGAAGCCCACCCTAATGTGCCCAAAAGTTATACTGTTTATGCCAACGGAGGTGCCCAATCCACCATCAGCAGCATGTATCCCCCCAATCCACATGGCACACTGGGAGCCCACACCAGTGTATCAAAAAGTTATATTGTTTATGCCAATAGGGGTGCCCAATCCATGTCAGCAGCATATATCCCCCCAATCCATGTGGCACACTGGGAGCCCACCCCAGTGTGCCCAACAGCTGTACATTGGATTGTTAACCTGTAAATGTAGAAAACCATCCCCTGATGTCCGTTGTATTTTTTTACTTTCTTGAAAAAAGAAATGGTCCCTTGTCATCTCCCCATCCCTACCCTCCCTCTGTGCACCCACCTCCTCACCCCACCCTTACCCCATACTTACCCTCTGAGGTCAGCAGCTGTGATTTCCTGTAGACAGGGACACATCTACACTCTTTAAAGCCGAACTGCAACTGGAGGAATCATGGCAAGCACTGTATAATGGCTGTCAATGGACATTTACAACTTATGTTGCTACCTCCGCCATATGCAGAATTTTTACCCCAGATTTTCAAGATGGGGTTTGTGGGACCTCACCTCATGAACAATGTCACTGTCATGTGTTACTCTGTCCCAAAAGGTGATTTTGTGGTCAATACATGGACTCACCTTTTGGAACCAATTAATGGAATGTCAGTGCCAGTGTTCATGAGGTGGGGTCCCCAAAAGCCCATGCTGAAAATTTGGTGCAGAAATTCCCAGAAATGGCTATGTTGTGAGCGTGCATTGTGCAGTTTCTACGCAAGCTCATACCTTTGCCAATATTTAATATTGTCACTCCAGATTTTCAACATTGCCATTATTTCACACCTCCTCATGAACAGTACAGCTTTCAGTTGTCACATCCTACCCAGAATGTGTTTTTGCACCTGTGGCATGGAATGGCATGGTTGCTTTTAGAACTCACCTTTCGGGATGGATTAACAAATTCACAGTGCCATTGTTCATGAAGGGTGGTCTCAAAAAGCCCATGTTGATAGTATGGTGCAAATTGCCTGAACATGTCAAAGTTATGTGCATCCATTGCAGTTCTGCTACACACACACATTTATTTATTTTATTTATTTAGACAGCAGTTTGGAAAACCTTTGAGCCATAGGCTCATTTACAAAGGTACCTTGTCACAGTAAGACAAACAAAAATACACAGTATAACAGTGTAACACAGTATAACAGTAACTTAAGACATAGATACAAACAAGCTGGTACAGGTAGGATTGATGCAAACAATACCAGAGTTATGTTGTCCTTAGCAGCTTAGTAGTAAGCTTTGTCATAAGTATTGAGTCGGCTTTGATTAGTGGCAATTACAGCTTCGGTGTTAACAAGGTGGTTCCGTGAGGACGCTTTTGAAGCATGATATAGTTGGAGCTTCGGAGATGGAGGGGGGCAGTGTGTTGAACCAGGAGGGGGCCCTAAAGCTGAAGGCTCTTTGGCAGTGAGAGATCCTAGCTCTAGGGATAACAAGAGAGGTTTTCCCAGAGGTCCGAGTATGAACTAGTGGGACAGAGCGGCGGATGGTGGTGGTCAATCCTGGCGGGGATAGCCCAAGGAGGGTCTTTTTTGTAAGGGTACAGGTCAGATATTTGAGGCGCTCATCAAGATCAAGTACCAGCACTTTAGTGTACAGTAGACAGGTGTGTGTTAGCCTAGGTGCCCCAGCAATTAACCTGCAGACCTTATTCAGAGTAGTGCGAATTTTATGGAGTGCAGTCTGATCAGCAGCACCATACACCAGCAGTCCATAGTCCACTAGGGACAGGATAGAGGAGGTGACTGCGAGTTGAAGAGGCTCCGGGGAGGCAGTGTTTGCTCACCACGATGTAAGATGCTCCAATCGGATATTAGTGGCGATGGCTAGGGCATGATGTGTCCATGGAAGGAGAGGAGGGTCAAAATGGACCCTAGGTATTTATAGGAGCAAACTTGTTCGAGTGGGAAAGAGGACCCAGGAGTGAATGAGGAGTTTGAAGTTGCAGGACTTGTTTTGAGGATGAGTGAAGAACATGGTTTTGTTTTTAAGATTTATCGCAATCTATGTTCCTGAACCAGCCCTTGGCTTCAGCGAAGGACTTCTGCAGCGAGTCCTGGAGGAAATAGGGTTCTGACTTGAGCAAAGATGACTGCATCATCAGCGTACAATAGAATGTTTCCTGAGCAAGGCGTGGAAGGGTGTTAAGGTAAAGGGAGAATAGTAAGGGCCCAGAATGGAGCCCTGGGGAACTCAGAAAGATGGGACAGATGTCTGAGTAGGTCCCATTAATTTTACACGCCAGAGCGGTCAGACAGATAACTGGTGCACCAGGAGATAGGCCCAGCAGCAAAACCAGAGAGACTAAGGGCATCAAGAAGGAGGGGGTGCGAGACAGTGTCAAAAGCTTTAGAGAGGTCAATGAAGACCGCACCAGCCAGAGAACCAGTGTCTAAGGAGGAGTGGAGAAAGTTGGAGAACTCTAGGAGGGCTGTGTTGGTACTGTGGCCCACTCAGAAGGCATGCTGCTCAGGACATAGGACATTGTAGGTGGAGAGGTAGTCAGAGATTTGAGAGGCCACCACTTTTTCCAAGGCCTTGGAGAGAGGAGAGAGAGAATGGAGATTGGCCGATAGTTTCCAGCCACAGTCCTATCACCACCTTTAAAGATAGGGGTGACAGTGGTGACTTTCCAGGCAGTTGGAACCTTCCCCAGGCAAAGAGAGTGGTTGATGAGGCACGTGATCGGGGTAAGGACTGTGTCTAAGACCAGCCATAGGATACATGGATCCAGGGTGTCACTGCCCGTACTATTACTCTTGAGGGCAGTGACAAGGTGCAGCCTAAGTTCTTGGGCAGAAACATGGCGGAGGAGAAAATAAGGCGAGAAAGATTTGGCAGGCGCTGGGGAGGAGGTCAAAAAATTTGTAGGAGGATAGGGCTAAGGTCAGTGAATGAGGTGTTGAGGTGGTTGGCTATGAGGGCTGGGTCTGAGGAGATCACACCATTAATGTTGATCTGGAGGGTGGGGGAGTGACTTCCATTTAACTGTTTAATGTTATCCCAGAAGGTTCTGGGTTCCCCATGAGGCAGTGAGTGAGGACCGATAGTGCTCAGACTTGGCCTTTCTGAAGGCCGAGTGCACTGTTTCAGGGCAGCATAACTGCCTGTCACTGGGCAGCCAGTCTGTGCTTGAGCGCCTAGGGTGTCCCTATGTTTGAGTTGGTGGATCAAAGCTGGGGTTACCTGGGGCATTCTGCCTTTTAGACGTCGGGTCAACATTGGGGAAAAGATATCACAGGCATTATTAAAAGTTCGGGTAAAGAAGGAGAGAGCTGTGTCGATGTCAGGAGTTGCCTGTATAGGAGACCAGTCAATTTGGGACAGAAGTTCCTTAAGTTTTATCAGTCCACCAGGTATTAGACGCAGCCGGCATGTGGACTGTGCTATGGGTTTGGGGACTGAGGATGACCAGTGGAATAGAATGGGGGAGTGATCACTGAGAGAGTCTGGGAGGACTTGTACATTGGGGATCCGATTAGGGCGGTTGGTGAGTACCACATCGAGCAAGGTACTGGAGCCTCTCTTGGGGTTAGTCCTGGTAGGGTGGGTAACTAGTTGCATTAGGTCTATTGCAGAAAAGGAGTCACGGGTAGAGGAAGAGGAGGGGCTGAGCCAGTTGACATTTAATTCACCCACCAGAATTTGATCAGCGGAAGGAGGTAGTGAGGAAAGGTGTTCTGTAAGAGAGGCAATGGCCTGCGTTTGGTCCCGGGGGGCACGTATGCAGCAGTCAGATAACTTAACTTGTGGGATTGGATCACAGGGTCTGAAGGACTCTGCACTCCCACAGTAACATAAGAATACTATTATACTATCCCAAAAAGAAGGGAAATGCATGACAAAAAGTTATGTTAATGCATCTGTTAGGGATTTTATTAACTCATAATAATGAGGCTTAATAAAGGGGAGGGAATGTGGGCAGAGGGTGACAGTGAAAAAGCAGGGATACTGAACGAATATTTCTGCTCAGTATTCACAAAGGAAGAGGAAGGGGAGGTACTTAAACCAAACAAGTGAAACACTCTGAAGACGGGGGTCAATACCAGTCCATTTACAGAAGAAAAGGTTCTGAAAGAACGAATAAAATTGAAGGTGGAAAAAGCAATGGGGCCTGATGTCATTCACCCAAGAATTCTAAAAGAACTAAGGGTAGAACTAGTGACACCGCTGACTACTGTCTTTAACAAATCATGGGAGGATGGGGTGGTACCTGAGGACTGGAGGAGGGTGGATGTGATTCCTCTTCACAAAAGTGAGAGCAGGACAGAGGCAGGAAATGACAGACCAGTTAGTTTGATCTCAGTGGTAGGGGAATATGATGGAATCACTTCTGAAGGAAAGAATTGTTGAGCACCTAGACGTCAGTGGGGCACAGGACCCAATGCATGATGAGAAGGTCATGTCAGACGAATCTAATAGATTTCTTTCACTGGGTGACCAAAGTAGTAGACCAGGGAGGGGCTGTGGACATGATCTACCTAGATTTTAGCAAGACATTTGATGCAGTCCCACACAAAAGATTAATACACAAGTTAGCCAGCCTTGGAGTGGGTCCCAAGGTGGTAGCCTGGATAAAAAAATTTGCTAGACAACAGGATGCAAAGGGTAGTAGTAAACGGAGTCCACAGTGAAGAAAGGAGGGTTACTAGCGGGGTACCGCAGGGTTCAGTACTGGAACCGGTCCTTATTAATGTCTTTATGTGACATTGCAAAGCAACTGGAAGGAAAAGTATGTCTCTTTGCAGATGACACAAAGATCTGCAACAGGGTTGATACACAAGATGGAGTGGAAAGGAAGAGAAGGGACTTGGCAAGGTTGGAGGAATGGCCAAATGTATGGCAGCTCAGATTCAATACAAAGAAGTACAAGGTAATGCACATGGGAAACAAAAACTCAGGGGAAGAGTACACAATGGGGGGGTGAGACACTGACAACAGTAAAAATGGAAAAGGACCTGGGGGTAATTATATCAGATCACCTAAAGGTGCGCAAGCAATGTGAGAAGGCAGTAAGGAAGGCTGGGGGATACTGGGATGGCAGGAAGAGGCATCAATAGTAGAAAACAGGAAGTGTTATCCCTCTGTACAGACAGTTGATGAGACCCCATCTGGAGTACTGTGTGCAGTTCTGGAGACCCCATCTCCGCAAAGACATAGACAGAGTGGAGGCTGTCCAGAGGAGGGCAACCAAAATGGTGCAGGGTCTGCATCAGAAGACATACGAAGAAAGACTAAAGGAGCTTAATACGTATACTCTTGAGGAAACAAGGGAGAGAGGGGACATGATAGAAACTTTCAAGTACCTCAAGGGAATCAACAAAGTCCAAGAGGGTAGTATCTTTCAGAAAAAGAGATGTGCAAGAACAAGGGGGCACAATTTGAAGATAGAGGGGGGACAGCGCAGAGGTAATGTGAGGAAGTATTTTTTCACAGAGAGGGTTGTGGATGCATGGAACAGCCTCTCTGAGGAGGCTGTGGAGTCAAGAACAGTAGAGGAATTCAAGAATGCATGAGACAGACATAAGGCAGTCCTAGTGGTGGGTAGGAGGAAGTAAGCTATTGGTTAACTAGGATCTGCAGCTTATCTGTTAGGTAGAAAAATGGGCAGACTAGGTGGGCCAAGCAGTCCTTATCTGACGTCAAATTCTATGTTTCTATATTTCTATAATAAGATGGGAAATGTGATGTTAGGGTTCCCACCCCTACCACCCCCACCGTCCACACACCACCATGCATCAGGGTGCCCCATAGGGTCATCAGGCCTAACTCTCACCCCATTTTCTTATACTGTACCATGTCAGTTTGTTTGCATGTGGAATAGGGTGAGGGTTGGACCTGATGACCCTATGGGTCAACCTGATGCCTGTTTGTGTATGAAGTGTGGGGGGTGGTAACCCTAACATTGCATTTTCCTGCTTTCAAAATTTTATAAACACCCTAATTGATGTATTAACATAGTTTTTATGCAATATATATATATATATATATATATATGGATAGATAACCAACCTATCGAAATATTGTCGATATTTTTTGTTAGGAGTGCCAGTTGACCCAATAACATCATGAGTGCTTTGAAGCCGCAGTGATGACACTGGGTCAAGTGGCAGAACAAAAAATACAAAATATTTCTAGTAGGGGGCCATGATCCCATTTATGCCATATCTCCAAGAAAGTGAAAAAAAAAAGTAAATTCTTGCCATTTTTTATTTATTTATTAAATTGTGTTAACCCAGTAAGCCCACTGGGCCCCGAGGATCCCTTTTTCAGGGGCGACCCAGAGTTTGTTACATATAATTTGAACATACAGTCAGATATCACAGTGTCAGACATATCGTACAGGATTGCTAGGACAGTAAACAATTTTACAGTTTTTGTGGAAGAGGGCAAGAGGTACTAGTTAATACAGTAGTACAGTGAAGTACATCTAATACAGTAGTACATCTAATACCACAATACAGTACAGTACATCTACTACCGGATGTATATTACACTGATGAGTACAGCAGGGCAGAGTAGTACATATAATACAGGGTTATAAGGACAGTATACAGTTTCTGTAGAAGAGGACAGCAAATACATTACAATATACAGTACAGCAGTGACAGCAGATAGGGGTGAGGGTGATAAGTGCTTTGAATGCGTACGGGAAGTTCCATATGGGGTAGAGTACCAGCTTGTGCAGTCATTAGTCATAACCCTTGTAGGGGAGCAGTGTCGAGTTGGTACAAGCTGACACGAGGTGTGGTTGACTTAGCCATCGGTGCAGTGGCAGGACTTGGTTTGAGGAGGTGAGCACGCAGTCCCTTTTGAAAGATGGCTAAGGTCGGTGCCTCCTGAAGATGGCTGGGGAGATTGTTCCATGATTCTGGGTCTAGGTGAGTAAAGGATTAACTCCCAGAGATAGTGTAGGTCAGGGGAATTTCCAGGAATTTTTTGTTCGAGGAGTGGAGTGGTCATCTGGTCCACTTTGGGGCAAGTAGTCTGATCAGGCCTGCCAGAGGTTGGGCATCAAGGAGCTTGTAGGTCCAGCGTAGTAGGAGGTACTGGAGCCTATTGTACAGGGATGACCAGTTGAGGGCTGTGAGGGCATCACAATGGTGGGTCCTAGGGTATGATTTGGAAGCAAAGCGAGCGATTTTGTGGTATAGGGTCATTAATCTACTGTAGTCTATTTTAGCGATGCTGAGTACGATGGGGGCGGCATAAGTTAAGGTTGGGAGAAGGATGCTTTGTGAGATTGCCAGTCTAGTCTCTGGTATCATGTTGTGGCTTAGGCGATAGAGAAGGCCCAGTTTTCGGTGGATGTTTTTTGTTACTACGTCCACATGGGGCTTCAGTGTGAGCCCCTAATCTAATGTGAGGCCAAGGTATTTGATTGATTGTACCACCTCTATTTTGGAGCCAGATAAGGTAGTGAGTGGCAGAAGATGGTCCCTGGAGAGACCCAGGGATTTCGGCCCGAGCAGCATTGCCTTAGTCTTGGTGGGGTTGAGGACCAGGCGGTTCTCAATTAGCCAAGTCTCTGCCTTGGTGAAGTCATCTTGGAGCTGGGGTCCTAGGTCGGATGGGCGATCCCCCTTTCTGTACAGCACTGCATCATCCACATGCTGTACTATGGAGCTGCCTCCACAATGTCCATAGAGGTCATTTGCGAATAGGGAGAACATAAGCGGGCCTAAGATTGAGCCCTGTGGGACCCCTGGAGGTGACCCCTTTCCACTTGACCTGTTGAGTGCGGTCAGTGAGGTAATTACAGAGCCAGTTGAGGGAGTGCTGATCCAGCCCCAATTGTCCAAGCTTGGTTAGTAGGAGTGGGTGATCCACCAGGTCAAAGGCCTTAGAGAGGTCTACGAACACGGCCCCAGTGGGGGTGGCCTTGTCCCAGGCTGCCAGGACATTGGAGGTGAATTTGATGAGGGCAGTATTGGTCCCGTGCTTTGGTCTGAAGCTGTGTTGTGTGGGGGCCAGTAACCTGTTGGCTTCCAGGTAGTTTCTGAGTTGGCTGGAAACTAGCCGCTCCTGAATCTTAGCCAGGTGACACAGGATGGAGATGGGTCTATAGTGGCCTATGGGTTCCCTTGCTCCGCCCTTGTGCATTGGAACTACATAGGCCCATTTCCATGTTAGTGGGACTGTACCTTCCTGCAGGGATCAGTTTATTAACAGTGTTACAGGCAGTGCAATGGCTGGGGCAGCAGCCCTTAGCAGCTTAGGGTCCAGTCCGTCAGGTCCTGGTGATCTGCTGGGTTTTAAGGATTGTAGGAGAGGCAGCACGTCTTTGGTTCGCACTGTCTGCAGATAGAAATGGGTGATCGGAGAGTCCTGGGATTTGGTGACCAGAGGGCTCTCTGAGCTGCGTATGAGGTTGGGTCTGAGCACCCCCAAGTCGGTGAAGAAGTGATTGAAGGCTGTTGCGACCTCTTCTCCGTCCGTGAGTGTAGTGTCGTTATAGATTATGTTACCCTGCTGGGGTGTTTTTGTGCCTTTTATCAGGGAGTTGATGCTTGTCCAGAAGGACTGTGGGTCAGATAGTGTTTGCCTCTGGAGGGAATTTATGTAGTCCCTTTTGGCAGTCTTGGAGCTTCTTTGGCACTGATTCCGCTGTGATCTATAGGCAGAGAAGTCAGCAGGGATAGTGGATCTCCTTGCCTTTTTCCAGGCCTTGTCTCGGGCTATCATCAGTGATTTCAGCTCATGTGAAATCCATTTGTGGCAAAGGCCCTTAGCTTGTCTGGTCCTAATTGGGGCATGCATGTTGGCCACCGCAGAGAACGTGTGCTGGAAATACTGTACTGCCTCATCTGTGCTCCATAGGTGTCTCACTGGTGACCAGTCTATGTTTCTTAGGGGGCTCTGGAAAGCCTCAGCCAAGAATCCAGAGAAATCCCTGGCCACTATGAGCTTGGGTGGGATCCTGGGAGGCCGATTTTTCCAGATGCAGAAGTGGGTGAGTGATCATTTAGGGCATCCGACATCACACCAGTCACTTGTATGTTGGTGGGATTGGAGGCAAGGATCCAGTCAAGGATAGAGTGGTTCCCTGTTTTTTGGTTATGCCTTGTGACCTCAGTGATGACCTGGGTCAGGTTTGCATCGAGAAGTGTGGTCCTGTATTTTTGCTCGGTGGTGGGTTCCCACTTTAAGTTGAAGTCCCCAAGGACCAGCAGCTCCACGAGTCGTGCCCTCGCTATTGAGCTGATGAGGCTCTGGAGTGCTGCAGTGCCACCAGTGGGAGGGTTGTAGATACATCCTATGGTTAGGTGCTTAGCACTGCCCAGTACGATTTGGATGAATATTGATTCTAATCCTGTGGTGCTTGGCATTTTGACAAGGGACAAGGAAGCCGCCAAGGAGGAAGTCACATAGATAAGGACACCACCCCCTCCTTTTTTCCCTTCTCTGTCCTTTCAGAAGGAGTTGTAGTGGTCTAGTTCCACTTCATGAGGGAGTATGTGAGGCTTCAGCCATGTTTTGGATATGGCTAGCACATCGGGCCTATACTGTATGTATCTACCCATGATTGCACCTCAGGCATCTTAGGTCATAGGATGCAGATGTTCATGTGGGCCACCCCCAGTCCCTTGGTGTGGCACCATGTGGGGTCCCCAGAGGATCCCAGGATGGAGTTAGTGGGTGGGGGCCCAAGGTTGGGGTGAATATCACCAGCCCTCAATATCAATATTAGTAGGATGAGGCAGAGGACTCCCCTGCCGAGTAAGGGAAGATTGTTTAAGTCGGTTACCTGGCACACCAGAGAAGATGAGGTAGCAGGCTCCCTGGTGAGCTAATCCATGCTTGATAACTAGTGAGTGCAGGATTGAGGGACTAGGGCAGTATGTGAGGTGTGGTAGGTGATGGTCCTGTGTCCCCCTGTGCAGGTTAGGGTCTTGGCAGCCACTTATTTTAGCATCAACCCATCCTAGTGCATCTACGTACAGTAGTAACACTGCCGGTATTCTAATGTTAGCAGGGTTCAGGTTCAGCTGCATGCACCAACGGTGCTGGTAGAGTGGTTGGGCTACTTTGATGCGGAGCCTATTCCTCCATACCTCCATACCCAAGCAGTGGTGCTGAGGGAGCAGGGTTCCCTATGTCTGAACAGTTCTGTCGTCCTTGTTAGGTTATATCTTATATTTGTTGGTATGGTCCTTGGCACTGGGGATGTGCGGTGGGGCTCATGTAGGATCCTCAGCCCCACCCTCCGGGTATTTCCCGTATTGAGATGAGTAGTTGTTGTGCTGAACAACAGGCTCAAGTACCAGTATGAGAGAAATGTTATTCTATTGAAAAGGTAGGATAAGATAGGCAGCCCTGCTTAGGCGGCCTTTAGTGGCAGCAGATGAGAAGCTGCAAATGGAGAAGTGAGCTGATAGACTCAGGCAGCCACATGGGATCCACAATATAAGGGTGTTGGTGGGGGCAGTGGGGAGCTAACACGCAGTGTCAGTGTGGCCTACCAGCATTCAGAACAGCAGCCTCAGTTTGCACCGCATGGCTGTGGCGTTTCTCCGTACCTGGGTTCCAGCTAGCTGGTAGGGAGGGCTCCCTGTATAGGCCCTCATGACCTGACCTTCCTCCCTTCGGGGGGTATCTGTGGTGTCAGCCATACCTCGGTGACCTGGGTTCCAGCTAGCTTGTAGGGAGGGCTCCCTGTGTAGGCCCTCATGACCTGACCTTCCTCCCTTCAGGAGGAGGTGTCTGTGGAAGCATCCGTACCTCGGTGGCCTGTGGGGGAGGAGAAGGAGAATTTTTTGCTGTTTATAAAAAATCTAAAAGAAATATATAAATGAAACACCACTCATTTTGAAGGTATTTTTGTCCTGATCAACTTTTTTCTCAAAGTACCATGCTATTATTTTTCATTTTAAAGTTATATGTATTTGTTTGTCAAAAAAGCAAACAAAATTGCATTTTCTGCAGTTTTTTTTGCTTATTATATAAACAAATAAAAGTTAGTCATAAATGAAACACCACTCATTTTGTAGATATTTCTGTGCTGAACAACCTTCGTGCTCGCAGTACCATGCTATCATTGTTCATTTCAAAGTTATTCACATTTGTTTGTCAGAAAAAGTGAAAAAAATGCATTTTTTGCTATTTTTTGGCTAATTATACAAAAAATAAAAGTTAGCCATAAATGAAACACTATTCATTTTGTAGATATTTTTGTGCTGAACAACTTTCTTGCTCATAGTACCATGGTATCATTTTTTGGTTTTAAGTTATTCACATTTGAATACAGTTACTACTGCTACTGTGGCTGAATAAGGAAATTAGTTCTAAATGAGCCAATCTCTACCTACTGTGTGGATAAATTTACCTACAGTGAGGATAAATGTGATATTCTCACTGTAGGTCTGACCACCATGAGAATATTGAAAATATTTGCCATTTTCTATCCTCACAGGTGTGGTATAAATATATTTATGCAATAGGTGTGGAACCAAAAGCAATTGCATAAATCCATTTATTACCGCATACGTGGGATAAATCTAACCACCCTAGATTTATCCCACATATGTGGGATAAATGCAAACTGTCAGTCAAAGCTTATTTGTTCACTTTTTTGACAAACAAATGTGAATAACTTTAAAATGAAAAATGATAGCATAGTACTGTGAGCACGAAAAATGTTCAGGACAAGCATATCTACAAAATGAGTGGTATTTCATGTATAGATACCTTTTAGTTTTTTTTATGATTAGCAAAAAACAGCATAAAATCCAATTTTCTTTTCACTTTTCAGACAAATGTGAATCACTTTGACACTAAAAATGATAGCATGGTACTGTGAGCACAAAAAATGTGCAGCACAAAAATATCTACAAACTGAGTGGTGTTTCATTAATAAATACCTTTTAGTTTTTTTTATAATTAGCAAAAAAACAGCATAAAATTAAATTTTTGTTTCACTTTTTCAACAAACAATGTGAATAACTTTAAAACAAAAAAGATAGCATGATACTGTGACCATGACATTTGTTCAGCAAGAAGTTCTCTACAAAATGAGTGGTATTAGATTTAATAGCAACCACCACGCTAAGCGGACATACACTAGGAAAGTTAACCAAAAGTCCCAGAAAGTCCCAGAAATTATCATTTAAAAAAAGAAGATAAACAGTCAAAACCAAATGTTCCTGCACTGATAAGAAGCATCCCTATTGCATAAATGAAATATACAATGGTGAGCTGTCAGATAAATGATTTATCTACACTTGTGCTGTTTGACCTTGGACACCTCACTCACATAACTTCGCCCGCATTGAAGTTACGGTCAAACAGCACTGTGTGAATAAATCATTTATCTGACAGCTCGACATTGTATATCCCACGCTCATATATATATATATATATATATATATATATATATCTATATATATCTATATATATATCTCTAATATGTAAAGTCACTGATTGCAGTGATGCATGGGCGAGTGGTATGCACTGCATATGCCTGCCAACACCCATTTCCTGCAGTATCCAGCCTGTACTTCCATTCTGACCAAGAGGGGTAGCTGTGTGCACACCCTGGCCTGCAGCTTCCACCTGTACTTCTATTCTGAACAACAGGTGGAGCTGTGTGCTCCGTGCAATAGTGCCAGGCAAACTCCATGGAAATGTGTGCTAAGCATCCCATAATGAGATGCAAATGTGACAGTTTTCCCACAGATTACCTAAGTAGGCTCATCTGAATAGAAGTTTTGAATATGGCAAACTTTTGCACCGGGCAAACCTGTTTGCACCAGGCTAATGTGTTAGCACTGTGCAATCGGGTTAGCCCCGGACAAACCTCTCCTCAGCATAGCGCAGTTCTGCAGTGTGTGGCCTGCATTGTTGTTTGCAGTTGTTGTACAACACTACTTTGCTATCACACAAATTGTACACCAGCTTCACCTATGCCTTACTCCACTTCTGTGTCCACAGAGCTGCTGTTGCCTTTTGCACTTCCCTATTGCTATATTCAGGGCTGTCTTATTTCCCGAGCTATTTTAGCACTGCACTCCCAGCCCTGTTTGCCCTGCTTCCTTTGCATGCTATATTCAGAAGGTTTAGCCCCAGGACTATTCCTTTGAATATAGTTTGCTTTTGTTTCTGGGCTATTTTAGCACGCCGAGCAGTGCTAATTTTTCCCAGAGACTCAGCTTTGAATATAGGGCCACAGATGACAAAAAAGAAAAAAGACTATTACTGAGATACGCTATTCTTCTTACCCTCCACTGTCTATAAAGAGAAACTAAATCCTATGCTATCTGTCAGCTCCCCCGGACGTAGTTAGAAGGGTAGGCTCAAAGCTTAACCTCTTGAATGTAACTCCAACTGAACACCCTGTAACTGCCTTTCAGCATTTTTTATGTTTGCTTGCACGCATGTGCAAGAAACATAGTGCCATCATCCGAGTTTTCGGAGGTGTGGCAGTCCTCTTCCAATTCAGTCAGTGTGTTTGCAGGCATGGCTGCAGTTCTCCAATGCCTGCTGGTGCTGTCTATGACAGCAGTCCAAAATGCAGTAGCGTACAGTTTAAAGGGGGGAGCTACGCTTCAGTGAGCAGCGATAAGATATCGCCTGCTCATCGCGTACTCCACCACACACCCTCGCGCTGCTGCGCCGCGCCATACGCATACTTGCCCCCTGCACTGTATAAGCCGGGGTGCAATCCCCGTCAGCTGTGCAGCCCCAAACAGAGTTGTACATGCCACGCTGGGTGCCCACCCCAGCGTGGCTACTATCGTTATAGCCGACAGGGGTGGCCAATCCCCCGTCGGCTCCACTGTCCCCCCCCCCCGAGAGTACCCGGTGCGGCGATACTGAAGAATCACGGCCACTTGCGCATGCAAACCAAAGTTGATTACGGTAGCAGTCCACTACAGCGACGCGTCTCAGTGACGCAAAGGTACACAACCTGCTAGCAATGCTTTTTTGGCAAGACGTTAATTAATTAATTATTTATTTAATTCATGTGAATGCTGTTTAGTTTTTATGCGCTAGTGACCGTATTCCTTCAGTATCGCCATTAATTGTGCAAATGCAGTTTTAATAATCGGCACATTAAGTGAATGCTGCTTAGAAGTCGTCTGCAGCGATGCCCGCCACTCAACCTGCTAGCAATGCTTTTTTAATAGTTAATTAATTGTGTAAATTCAGTTTTAATAATCGGCACATTCCTTCAGTGCACATTAAGTGAACGTTACTTAGAAGTTGTCTGCAGCGACGCCACTCAACCTGCTAGCAATTGTGCAAATTCAGTTAAGAATCAGGATTATGAGGGATGTACCTCATTTTGCCACTCAGACATGCACTGAAAAGATGCTGCCCACCTAGAGGGGATTACTGTAGCCTCAAACTTTAAAGCAGGAATTCTGCTCGCACCCGGGGTGTGTGGGGGGTGGAGCATCCCCACAGAAGAAGTAAGCAGTGCTGTAATAAGCACCATACGGCACAATGGCTGAATATTCTGTGAGACTGTAATATATTAATAAATATAACCATTTACCGGCAATATGCTTATTCTGTGGGGGCGCTCCGCCCCCCCACACCCCCCGGATCCGGCACAACTTCTGGTCGATCAAACTTCAGTTCAAAATGCACAACTTACATAGATAGCACTCTGCAGTCCTATACCAAGTGGGTTTTCGGTCAAGTTCTGCCCGTTTCCATGGGAACATGATTGACCTCGCCCCTCCCACCAAATCAGTGACACTCGCTGTCTTGATCGCTCGTGGCATCAACACGTGCAGTACCATGTATCGTGTATTCCCTAAAAGCAGCACATCTGCGCGATGTGGCCATTATTCTTCAGTATCGTCCAGGGTGCCATGCTGGGAACCCACCCCAGCGTGGCAACAGATGCTGTCGCCGACGGGGTGCCCAATCCCCCATCAGCTCCACACACCCCCACAAGCCGTCCTTGTGCCACACTGGGAGCCTACCCCAGCGTGACAAACGTCCTGCGTCGTCTCCTCCTTTGTTAAAAAAAAAACCTGCAATGGAAAAACAGTCCCTCGCTGTCTCTGCCCCCACCGCCCACCCACTGCGCACCCTGCCTCCCCACACCCCCCCACCTCATACTTACCTCCGGACTCCGGTGTGATGATCCTCGGTGGACCGGGAACACGTCTGCACTCTTCAAAGCCGACCGCGGACTGAGAAAATGCTGGTAAGCTGTATAATGTAATGAATAGGGTTTTTTCAACTTTGCTGCATATCTCAGGCATTTTTGGGAATTTTGGCACCCAATTTTCAACATGGGGTTTTTGAGACCCCTCCTCATGAATTCTGTCACTGTCATGGCGTTAATAGGGCCTGAAGGGTGATTTCGCAGTCACTGCGTGAAATCACCTTTCAGGACTGATTAATGAAATGACAGTGCCAGTGTTCATAAGGTGGGCTCTCAAAAAGCCTATGTTAAAAATTTGGTGAAAAAATTCCTAAAAATGACTGTTTTACGAGCGTGCGTTGTGCTGTTCCTACGCACGCTCCTAGGTTTGCGAATTTTCAATATTTTCACTCCAGATTTTCAACATTGCCATTTGACCACACTTCCTTATGAGCAGTACAGCTGTCATTTTTCACATCTCACCCAAAATGTGTTTCCGCACATGTAGCGCACAATGGTGGAGTCGTTGTGCGAAATCAATGTTCAGGACACATTAAGAAAATCATAGTGACACTGTTCATGAGCAGAGGTGGTAAAATGGCTACGTTAAAAATTTGGTGAAAAAATTCCCAAAAATGACTATTTTACGAGCATGCGTTGGCTGTTCCTATGCACGCTCGTAAGTTCGTGAATTTTCAATATTTTCACTCCATATTTTCAATATTGCCAATTTACCACACCACCTTATGAGCAGTATAGCTGTCATTTCTCACTTCTCACCCAAAATGTGTTTCCGGCATGTAGCGCACAATGCCGCAGTTGGTGTGCAAACTCAATGTATGGGACACATTAAGAAAATTGCAGTCATACCGTTCATGAGCAGAAGTGTTAAAATGGCTATGTTAAAAATTTGGTGAAAAAATTCCCCAAAATGACTGTTTTACGAGCGTTTGTTGCGCTGATCCTATGCACGCTCATAAGTTCGCAAATTTTCAATATTTTCACTCCAGATTTTCAACATTGCCATTTTACCACACCTCCTTATGAGCAGTGCAGCTGTCATTTTTCACATCTGACCCAAAACATGTTTCCACCCATGTAGCGCACAATGACACAGTTGGTGTGCGAAATCAATGTATGGGACACATTAAGAAAATCAAAGTGACACTGTTCATGAGCAGAGGTCTTAAAATGGCTATTTTGAAAATTTGGTGAAAAAATTCCTAAAAATGACTGTGTTACGAGTGAGCATTGAGCAGTTTCCACGCACCCCTGTAAGTTCATGAATTTGTAATATTTCAGTCCAGATTTTCACCAGTGGCATTTTTCCACACTTCCTTATCAACAGTACAGCTGTCATTTTTCACAACATGGCTGAAATTTGTTTTCACACTTTCAGCACAGAAATGTGTGGTCGCTGTGGGAAATCATTGTTCGGGACAGATAAAGAAAATCACAGTAACACTGTTCATGACCGGAGGTCCCAAAATGCCTGTGTTGACAATCTGCTGTAAACAATTCACAAACTAATTACATTATGGTGCATGCTGTACAGTTTCTATGCACGCCGTGGATTTTACCAGTTTTTTAATATTTTCACTGCAGATTTTCAACATTGCCATTTTTACATCCCCATGAACAGTACAGCTGTCATTTTCACATACTGTTCAGAATGTGTTTTCACTGGTGACAAATGCCGTAGTCGCTTTGCAAAAGCAGCTTTCGGCTAACAAACTGATATTGCCACTGTTCATGAGGTGGGGGTCACAAAAAACCCATGTTGAAAATTTGGAGTGAAAATACCAAAGAATGCATGAGGCGTTAGGGTTTCTGACCATAACACCCCACCCTGCAGAGAATGACAGGCATCAGGGCTGTGACTTGGGATTGTCACCTGCAATGCTCATACCATTCTATCACCACCCACACCCTGCAGCCACTGAGAGGCATCGAGGTGTGCCTTGGACTCTTCGGCCCCAAAGTTCACCCCATTCTCCTATACCACACACATCTCACAATATTTCCTGATGGAATGGGGTGCGCATAAGGGCCAAAGACCCCAAGGCACACTGTGACACTTGTCGGTGTCTGCACGGTGAGGTGTGGTGAAATGGCGTGACTGTTATGCCTGATGACCCAAAGGCACACCCCAATGCCTGTCACTATCTGGAGGGTGGTGATGGGGTTGGCTTCAGTTCAATACTTCACTGCCATTCTTATTATGCAGCTCTCTAACTCCTACACTACCAATGCCAATGCCAGCAAGCAAACATTCGGCATTGACAAATGCTTGTTATAGTCTCCCTTTGACTATGTAATTCTTGTCCCCCTTTGAATGCACCAACCATTTACCATGCATCTATTTAATTGTTCCTGTCAGTTTAAACAGCCCTATAGATATCCAATTAAATCAATTTAGCATCCAGTTTATATTTGAGTGATCCAATCCTTTTGAATTCTATGTAAGTGTGTGTGTAGGTGCACTCCTCCCTCTTGGTCATTCTCTCTAAGATATACAGCCTCTAGACACCTTATCTAGATGCTGCTGGGCAGTGGAATCCCAGTGTGCGTGTTTTTTTTTTTTCAGACTGCTAGAAAAATCCCAACCAAAAATCCAAGCCATTAACACCTACCTACCTACCTTCCTTCCTTCCTTCCTTCCTTCCTTCCTTCCTTCCCTCCCATTTCTGTCGCAGTTGGTACTAAAGAAAGCAGGTGTTGTAGTTGGGGCCTTAGTTTTAAATAATTAAAAAAATCTTGTTCAGCTGCTATTGCTCCGTTGGATTGAAACCACTTTTTTAGAACATTTTTTGTATCTAACCACCAGTTAAAAGCATTATCATATAGTTCAAATACTAAAGCTCTGGCTTTCAAAATGCCTTTTATATATGTTTCTACAGAATGATCTTGTAGACCTGAACAATTTAATTTCCATCGGTTTTATTTTATAGGTTGGTCAGGGTCTCTTTGTATATCAGTTTTAAGCAATAGATGGTCTGAAAATCCGACTGGAATTGTTTCCATGTTACTAACTTGCAGGTTTTTAGATATGAATAGAAAATCAATAGTTGTAGTTAGGTTACCCCTTCTATAAGTGTACTTGGGCCCTTTTGTTTGAAAATCAGAGCAGTTTACCAAATCTGCAAATGAAATACATTTCTGTAAAGCATATGTATCTCAGTAGATTTTCTTCCCTTTGGCAGATGGTGTGTTTTCTGGAGGCAACAGTTAAAGTCCCCTTCCATATAAATTACCCTGGCAGACATTAGTTAGGTTTGAATAGTCTCAAGCAGTTTGACTCTATCTGCTTTCTTTTGGGGCCCATAAATGTTTATGAACCTACTAGGTTCATTACACCAAAACCCATCAATAAGTATGACCCTTCCAGGAATTAAATCAATTAGTTTAGAGATTTGTAGTTTGTCTCTATTAAACAAAATGCCTATTCCATCCACTCTCTCTAGACCAAAGGATCAGCATGAGGGCCCCCATAACCATGCAGCTTTAACGTGTCATAGCTGGGCATCAGAGTTCATCCAGGTTTCCTGCAAGAATAAAGCATCAAGCTTAAATCATGAGCAAACTGAAAGACAACCTGCCTTTTCCTATTGGTCTGTATGCTGCAGATGTTTACAGAGGTAAAGGAAACCATTTAATCAATAACAGTCTATTCAGTTTTTCCTTCTTCTTTTCTTTTTGCCATCATATTTATAATCAACCTGCTTGGGTAGGTCAGAGATGTTAGAGGAAACATCAGAACCTTCCTCAATTTTGCAATCCCCCCAATTGGGTTTAGCCAGTACCAAAAAGGGGTTGTCAGTGTCTATGTCTTTCTGTTCAGGAGCAGATCTGTTTTTCCTTAAGGACCATCTTTTTGGTTGGGGGTTTAACCCATTGTTGGGGAGTAGCATGTTGGAGGGGCCTTCTAAGGGGTCCTCCATGAGGTTATCAGTGTAGCACAGTGGAGTGAGTAGTGATTCCGTGGCATCCAGTCAAGGAGTCATAGTGTCATCTGTAGTGTTGGGGTCTGGTTCCTAAGGATAAGGTGCAGTAGCTTGGTTAGTGTTTGGTGCCTTGGAAGGTGAAGTAGGAGGATCATCCTCTGGGATCACTGCTTCAGCCTGGGCTTTCCAGATCAGCTCAGCCGGGTTAATGGTATCGGTTTTATTCTGGGCTGCCCAAGGACATTCATGAAATAAATGCCCTATTTCATATCACAGGTTACATCTTGTGTAGTTGGCACATTGCATGCTAGTGTGCCCTACTTCATTGCAAATACCACACCTGGGATTATCGCAGACACTGGAAAGATGGGTTCTGGCTCCACAATTATAACATGCTCTGGGCTGACCAGAGTAAAAGTAAACAGCCCAGTCACGCCCCAGAAGAAAGCTGTTGGGAAGATGACTGATCCCCTCTTCGATTTGCCGAAGTTTAATCTTAATTTTCCAGTTCCCAGTCCAGAATGGTTCTTCATCTAATATAGCTTCTGGAGCACTGAGAACTTCACAGTGTTGCTGCAGCCAATGTTGTATGTCTCCAACATGAACCCCCTCATTCCTAAACATCAATGTGGTGAATTTGATAAAAGGTTTTGTCAATGGTATAACCAAGAAGGGCGTCCACAGTGGAGAAAATTTTGGTTGATTGTATTTTAGTCAAAACCGCTCCAGTGCCTGGTGGGTTCTGAAACTGATGTCAAAATTGTCCTCCCCAGACACATAAATGAAGTCAAAAACATCAGCAGGCAAGAAATGTAATGCTTCTTTTAAATGTTTTTTCCACACATGGTGATGATCAGGTCTTGTTTCAAGGTCCACTTTATAACACAGTCTCACTGTGTTCTTCTTAGGAGCAGCTTCAGACCTTTTATTAAATAATTCAGAAAGTAGGAGTCTTTGTTGATGAGGTGGGAGATCAGTAGTGTCGTGGAGGGAGGGGGCCCTGAATCCTGCTGAGTAGTTACCATTGTCTGCTTAGTACTAGCTTTATTTTCATTATTAGGTACTGTAGGTTACTGGTGCCCCCTGTTTTATTGTTTAAATCACTATTTGCCACAGCATTGGTTTGGGGTTCCTTGACAAGTTCAGTAGTGTTAGCTGCTTTGTTAGTTTGAGGTTCTGTATTGTTTGCCAGGTCAACCATTTCCATAGCAATGGGAGTGCTCTTGGTCTGAGAGTCAGCCCAGGGAGTAACTGTGCTAGCTTCTGGAGCTGTTTCATCAGGAGCATTTTGTTTACTTTGAGTAACAGTTGGTACAGTTTTTGGTTTAAGTACAAAATCGGGAGTGTTACTAGTCACCAGCTGATTTACCTGAGGTTAAGGTGTTGCTTTCGGATTCCATTGTGGAGAGCTCTGTAGCGGGCCATCTGCGCTTAGGGTTCCATTCATATCTGGGATCCACTGTCCATTGGGGGTTTGCAACCAACCTGGGTGCTTTGAGGGCAGATTCTGGTGGCCATGGTTTTATGTCCTCTGGGAGTATCTGTTACTCTGAATGTTGTTCTGAGTGCCCTGATACTGTCAACTGCAGCATCCCTTGACAGCCTGTGGGGCATTGTTCATTCTCAGTCACTGAGTCATCGCTGGTATAGGCAAGGCAACTTTTATTCATCTGTGACCAATCCCAGAGGCTCTGGGCACCGACAACACATTAAGAGTATTGCTAATCAGGATGATGTTAGCGATTGGCTCAGCTTGCAAAAATAGAGGAAAGACACAAATGTTTGAATTTCAGATGTTAGAATGAGTATTTGTGGACTTCCGGTGATGTCATGCCCTGGAAGCCTCTTGAGTTCTCAGCTCCATCCCAACCGAGGCAAAAATCTTAAAATTCAGCTCCAGAAACTCAAAAGTGGGCCAACTTTACAAATAGAAGAAGGGAAGATGCCTAAGCACAAACCTGATAAAGCTAAGTCAGTTCTGGACCTCACTGACCCCGATGGAAATGGCTTGGATAGTGACAGCTCACATGTCTTGGTGTGAAGTGAATCCACAGGCGCTGATGCGGTTGGGCGCATGAACATCTCCAGGCAAATGGATCTGGTGCTGAGGGAGCTCAGAGACTTTAGGAGAGAGACCCACTCCACATTCACAGCACTCTGGACCAACATGGGAAAAATAGAGAAGAGACTGGATGACCTCAAAGAGCAGGCCTCAACCTCAGATTCTTGAGTAGATGGCACTGAAATGCCATCCTACAGCATCACTGAGAGGTGCAAGGCCTGCGCGAGAGAGTGGATGATGCAGAGGCCCGCAGCCGGAGAAACAATTTGCATGTGTCAGGCTTCCCGGTGGGTACCGAAGGCAGTGATCCCATACAGTTTATGCAGCAGTTCTTTAAAAAGGCACTAAATCTGCCGGAAAGCTGCCTGCTAGAAACTAACCGAGTCCACCGCACGCTGGGCCCCCAGACAACCAACCGCCAATGAGCAATCCTAGTTAAATTCCTGTGGTACCAGGAGAAGGAGATGGTTCTCCACAAATCATGGCAAATGGGAGAATTAAAACACCAAGATCAGCATATCTACGTAGATAATGATTACCCTACTGCTATTGCTGTAAGACGCCGTGCATATGCTCCCATCCTTAGAAAACTTAAAGAAGCGAAGATCAAGTTCAGGAACTCCTACTCGGCGAAACTTGTAGTGCAGCTTACTAATGGCCCTAAAACATATGAGAGTGCAGAGGAGGCGGCCCAGGGACTCATACAAGAGGGCATCAAGGTAACACCGGATCAGAGACCTCCAAATAAGACCCTGGCGACCAAACTGGCACTGAAGGCCTAGAATCATGTACAGCAGAAAGAATAACGCAGACAAGAAGGCGCTCAGCCTCCAACAGATTGTGGCTGGACTCCACAAACAAGCCTCGGGCTGAGAATGACTCAGACCTAACACCACAAGTGGTGAAATGAACAGTCTGATGGACTAATTAACTCTGTTGCTGGATGTGCTTGAACAGGTAGACCGCTAAGCTTTCCCCTTAAAATGGGTCTTCCCTGTGACTTGCGGGCCTACTGCTCTTCCCGAGGATCCCTTCCCCCAGGTCAGTCCGACCTCATGGTTGAAATTAATTGCAATGTTCCCCTCACTACATGATGTAGGACAGGGGTAATTTGACAACTATAATGAACCAGTTTGGATGGGCATAGCCACGTATGTATTGCCCACACCACCAACTAACTAATGTATAGCCTTGAGATGTGGGTACTTGGCTGTGGCTGGGGGGCTGGGAGAGAGGAAGAAGAAGACTGGGATTACGGGTAGAAGACCGGAGGACCAGTGGGTTGCTGGGGCTGGCTTGGCCTAGGGCCTCCTAATGGCCGTTCCTTTTTTCTCTCTCTCTTTTCTCTCCCTCTCTTCTTTCCTCCCTGTCAAGGGGGGATCAGGGAAGGAAGCCGGGTTGTGGGCAGCCAGGGCACATCTTGTCTGCATAATGAATGTTTATGATTACCTTGCCTACAATACATAAACCCACACATGGAGGGCGGAGCAGCCCACGCCTCAGTAGCTCACCGGTGGATGAATAGATGGCGGGTTCCGGTGGGATGGGTGGGTCTGTTTCACCATCCTAGTCCTTTCTTTCCTCTCCAGCCACTCCAAGCTTGGCGGTGAACCGAGGGGGGGGTGGAAATTAAGTGCCATGATTGAGCATATGCTTGAACCAAGACCTGGACTACCCTCGTTCCTCGCCAATGCTGTAATGGCGGGGTTGAGGGTGGACTGGCCCCAAAGCTTTACACACTATATACCTTGCTCTTATCCGTGGCTGTAGTAGGACAAATCCAAGGCTTTACTGTGGTCTAACACCCAATGAAGATTGGCCCAGTAAAATTAAGTTTAAGATAAAACTACTAGTTGAATTTATTTTTACTACTGAATAATACTGTTACATGCCTTGAGGGGGACTTAGGCATGCCTATCCCCCCCCCCCTTCCCTTTAGAAGAGACATGTTATGTCGGGTCCTCCCATCGAGGTGGACTAAGCCAAAATTGGCACTTTGAGCCTGGGTACCCCAAACTTATGGAAGCCACTAAGAGTTTAGCAGGCCAAGCCTAGTTGGCTGGGATCTGCTCCAGTTCACTTTCCTGTTTTGAAAGTTAGTAGTTCCCTTTATTCATTAAAGTTGAGAGTTTAATGTTAGAGGAGACTCTATTCCCTACCACCCCACAGGCAGTCACCTTCTTATATAACAAAACCAATGTGGGCAGATTTACAGGATGGGGAACAGCACAGAGACCTGGTATAACTCCTGTAAACCTAGGAGAAGTATGAATGGCTAACCAACTCTACAAATCATATCTTTGAATGTGAATGGACTGGGTAGCTCTGTTAAATGCTCAAGAATGATTACAATGCTTAAGAAAAGCTAGCAGGATTGCCTATATACAGGAAACGATATGAATGCTAATGAACACAGAAAATTAGCCTCTAGGGGATTCTCACAGGTTTTCTCATCCTCGTTTGGTGGAGGCAGGAGGAGAGGGGTCGCCATACTGATCTCTGGTCAGATACCCTTCCGGTAACCCGAGTGGGCAGACGTGGAGGGCCACTTGGTAATAGTCTAAGGAATGTTACAGGACACCGAGGTAACCTGGCAAATGCCTACTTCCTCCAGGTTCATCTACCCTGATAATTAGCTATCTGCTAAGAAAAATACTAGAGATGTCCAGGGATACCTCATTTTAGAAGGAGATTTTAGTATCACCCCAAGTCCTTCCATGGACACCACCAGCTCCACCAGGAATCAGTAACCTGCCCCACACAAATTTTTAAGAGATTTATCCAGGAGGTGGGCTGGCTAGATGTATGGCGTACCCTTCATCCTAGAGATAAACGTTATTCATTTTACTCAGCCACTCGTGGCACGTATATCACTGTTATACACAAATAGAGAACCTGGGGATTCTTAGGGAGGCCGCCATGGGGGATAATGCCCACTCAGACCACGCTGCAGTGATAATATACTGGGACCTGGGCCTAGACAGATGTAACACCATTTGGAGATTCAACCCAGTACACCTCAAAAGTGAACCCTTCTGGGAATTTTTGGGAGATAGGATACAGGAGGTCCTGGAGGACAATAATGCACAGGATTCTATTTCTGCAATCAGGTGGAACACAATGAAAGCAGTCCTTAGGGACCACTTGATACAGTACACTTCCACCCTAGTGAAACAACACCGAGAGAGACAGTCACACCTAGAACAGACCTTTAGCTTCCTCCAAGAGGCCCACTAACAAGGGGATTTATCAGTGGATGCCCAACTGAAGTAAACCAAACAGGAACTAGATAGGCTGTGCATGCAACGTACTGAGATAGCCTTAGCATTTCTTAGGCAGAGGTATGGAGAGGTGGGACCCAGGGCCTCTCGCCTATTAGCCTTTTGACTTCATAGGCAAAGATGCCTTTCCACCATAGCAACCATTAGGGATCCATCAACAGGTGAAATACACACAAGGTTGGGACATATTTCAAAAGTTTTTTGTGACTACTACAAGAAATTATACACCCCAGATCACCCAACTGACCAAGGCTCCACTGATGCCTTCCTCTCTCCTCCCCCCCAGACCTTCCTAAACTTAGCAGGGATCAATAAAGCGGTTTGACTGCTCCATAACCCTGATGGAACTGAGAGCAGCCATTTCACACTTGAAAACCATGAAGGCCCTGGTCCTGATGGTTATGGGACAGAATTTTATAAATGTGTGGAACCCCTGATTGGCCCCTCTATGATGCAGGTCTATAATGAACTGTTGCAGGGGCTGGATGCCCCTTCCCCCAGCTGGTCATATGCTACTGTCTCTGTCATCCCCAAACCAGATAAAGACCCACAACTATGTAACTCATATCACCCCATTTCAGTGTTAAACGTAGATTATAAAATACTGATGTCCATCATGGCCAAGCGTCTTGATGTGATTCTCCCCCACCTGATAGGACTGGATCAAACAGGCTTCGTAAGCTCGAGATCCACTACTGATAACACCAGAAGGGTGCTACACCTGGTCCAGGAGATGCAGTCCTGCAGGGACCCATCAGTCCTTCTCAGCCTAGATGCTGAGAAGGCATTTGACAGGGTCTCCTGGCCCTCTCTGTTTACCACAATGCTTAAAATGGGGATCCCCTCCACTTTTGTCTCCACGATTAAGGCTCTTTATTCCTCCCCTTGGGCATTTGTGAAGGTCTCTGGTCACCATTCTGACTACTTTCCACTGCACAGGGGTACCCACCAGAGTTGTCCTCTATCCTCCAGGCTGTTTGCCATCTTCATCGAGCTCTTAGCACAGGCAAGTAGACGCTCCCCCCAAATAGACGGAGCGTGGATGGAGGGGGAGGAACACCGCATTGCCCTATATGCGGATGATGTACTGTTGTTCCTGGCCAACCCCATATATTCAGTCCCAGCTGTCTTTCAGATCCTGGAAGAGCATGGGATGAGCTTGGGGTACAAATGAAACACTTCCAAAACAGACACTCTAACATTTCATTTTGACCCTCCTTTAACATTTAAGCGGTACCACCCATTTTGATGGGGCCTGGACAAATTAAAATACTTGGGCATATATCTCTCCGCTCTACTAAGCAGACAATCCACAATAACTATGACCCCTTTTACACCCAACTT
Source organism: Neoceratodus forsteri (assembly GCA_016271365.2). Lineage (NCBI taxonomy): Eukaryota > Metazoa > Chordata > Ceratodontiformes > Ceratodontidae > Neoceratodus > Neoceratodus forsteri. The sequence continues at coordinate 286,191,089 of JADMNL010000025.1, forward strand.
CAAGCAGAACTTGCTAGGTGGGTCATACTCCTGCTCAACTTACTCCAATGAGTGGAGGTTGTCTGGATGGTGACCCTTCCCCAGGCGCTATACCTTTTTCAAAATGTCCTAATGTGCATCTCAGCAAAAACATTTCAAGCCTGGAATAAAGCAATAATAAAGTTTATATAGGCCGGCAAACGTCCTCGAGTTAGTCTCTCGGTACTTTGTCTCCCAAGACAAGCAGGGGGATTGGCCCTACCAGACCTAAAATATACAACTGGGCATCTCATCGCTCCTTTCTTGCTACCCGCCTCATGCGCAGCAACCCTGCTAAATGGAGGGAGATAGAGGAAAGCCTACTTCCATTTAAGGATTTGGTGCAAACAATTCTCTACCAATCCCCTCCTATGTCACCCCAGTTGAATCCAGGTCCGTGGATCGCACACCAACTTAGAACCTGGGGGGTGATCCATAGACATCTGGCCTTGTCCCCCTTCCTAATTTATATGTGCCCGCTTGTTCTCCTCGGGGGGGGGAGTGTATTTTCTGGATGTGCCTGTTGGGTAAAATTATAGGGTCCACCATAGAACTCTGCAGAGGGTTGAGACTCCTTTTCCATCTCTAACCATATTGAGCGGGGGGAGCCCAACTGGCACAATATTGTAAATCTCTGTGGAGATGGTTAGGTACTGCCCTTTATGGGATATAAGTTCCCATCGCCTAGCGGCAGCACTTGATCTCTCGTCCCTCTCATTGGCAAACAATGACCCAGAGACCCTCATGTCGGCTTATAATTTAGCCGTCTTGGCGGCTCTGGATTCCATTGGTCCAGTCTGTATTCACTCTGTCTTCCATTGCCCCAGGTCCCCTTGGTTTGATGGGACTTTGAGGGAGATGCAGAGACTAGGGCGAAGGTTAGAGCATTGCTGGTGAAAGTCTGCCCTTGATGCCGACCACCTTAGATTGATGGACCATTATCAAGTCTATCAATCTGCAATCACCCACAAGAAGGCAGAATTCCTGTCTGGGGAGATTGCAGCTGCTCAGAATCAACCAGCTCAGCTTTTTCGAACTGTGGACAGACTGTGCAACCCAGCCTGTCTACATGTTCGGAAAGCTTTTTTCGCATTAGGAGTGTGACGTAGCTTGCTCGATTCTTTTAGATAGGGTGGCTGGACATCAGGGCAGTACTTCAGCCAGCACACCGTATGGGGGTTGTTTTTGATCAGTATGAGGTCACCATACCTCAGCTTTCCTGGAGTACCGTCAGTCGAGTAGAGTTCATGGATGTCATGAGGATTATCCAGAGTGTGCACCCTATGTGCTGTAGTTTGGACCCTGGACAGACTTCCTAATTTTGGGTTGTATTGATGTCATTGGTCCAGTCCTTGTGTGGGTAGTCTGGTGCCCTTGAATCTGAGAGTTTCCCAGCTCCCTGAAAGAAGTGGTGACACCATTCTTGAAGAAAGCTACCTTGAACCCCAACTGCCATGCAAACTACAGACTCATTCTAACCTTCCCTTTGTAGGGAAGGTGATTGAGAAAGTAGTGGCAGCTCAACTGGAGAACCATTTGACCATCCATGACATCTATGAACTGCTCTAGTCCAGTTTTTTTAAGAGACATAGTATCGAGACAGCATTGGTTCGGGTGCTCAATGATCTCCCGAAGGTGATAGATTGGAAGAACCGTACCATCCTGGTCCTTCTGGATCTCTCTTCAGCTTTTGACACTGTGGACCACATGGTGTTGATAGAGTGCCCGAGGCATATCTGTGGACTGTTGGGGACAGTTCTCAGATGGTTTACATCTTTTCTCACAGGTAGAACACAGAGAGTTGTGTCTGGGGTTCATTCTTCAGGCCCAGTTCCTCTGTCATGTGGGGGCCTCAGGGTTTAGTGCTGCCACCCGTGTTGTTCGGTGGTGTATATGTTACCCTCGAGACATTGTAAGAAGGTATGAGCTGAGGTTTCACTGCTATGCAGATGATACCCAGCTCTACCTTTCTTTGGCACCCGACCAGGATGGGGCTTCTAGGTCTTTAATAACTGTCTGAAAGAAATCCAGGAGTGGATGGATTCAGCTGGCTGAAGTTGAACTCGGAAAAAAATGAGGTATTGGTTGTGGACTCGGGTCATCAGATGGGGGGGCTGAGTGTTGGTGCACCCTCTGGAATTTTTCTTGGCGGCATCTCACTCCCGACCTCTGAATGGGTGCATAACCTGGGGGTAGTTTTTGATGATGGACTGACCCTACATTCTCAGGTGTCAGCTGTCGACAAAACATCCTTTTACCATCTTAGGAATATCGCCAGGATTAGGCATCTGGTTCCGTCTGATGACCTTCCTACCTTGGTCCATGCCTTTGTGTCCTCTAACTTGGATTACTGCAACTCCCTTTATCTAGGGCTTTCTGGGGTTGAAATCCGTCGCTTGCAGCTGGTGCAGAACGCGGCAGCTCGGCTTTTGACAGGATCTGCTCAATCCTGTCACATTACTCCAGTGCTGCATGAACTGCACTGGCTGCCAGTACAGTGGTGGATCACCTTTAAAGTCAGTTTACTGACTTTCAAAGCCCTACAAGGACAGGGGCCCAGACTATCCGAAAGAACTTCTGGTCCCCTACTGCCCTGGTCGATCATTCTGCTCAGCCGACGAGGGGTTGTTAGAGATTCCAAAGGTGAATTTGAAATCATCTGGTACAAGAGCTTTTGCTTATGCAGCCCCCACCCTTTGGAATTCTCTTTTGGAGTGGTAATTGCCACTTACATCTACATTTGATTTAAAGTGACAGAACAGCTATATAGAAAAAAACATATTTTAGTGAAAATAGTAACAAAAATGACCACATTTCCACTATCATATTATTTTGCCATTACTGGTGTTCTAGGTCAGTTTAGTCTTTAAGATTTAAAATCTAATAGTAAGCATTGTAGCAGTCATCATTAATGTTCCTAAATCAAAATTTATTTTATGAAATGAATCAATGAAGGAAAATATTAACACATATTTTACTATTTCTTTTTCTTTTCAGATTGATTCAATTATTAGGAACATTTGGTTATTTGATGATGACGTATAAGATGCAAAAGTTATGATTTGTATTTATTAATAGAATTGCTATATGAGTTTAATATGACAATAAATTCTCCTCTGAAGTATGGAGAAATAGATTACTTTACATGTATATTCTCCTGTTTGCAGTATTTAATGACAGTGGAAATGTGGTCATTTTGTTACTATTTTTACTAAAATATGTTTTTCTGTATAGATGTTCTGTCACTTTAAATCAAATGTAGATATAAGTGGCTATTACCACTCCAAAAGACAACCTCTTGATGCCGTACTGTGTATGAAACTGGTCGGGGTCTGAGTGAGGCATGTAGTTTACCATTTGGTTACAGCGGCCTGTTTTAACATTGCTATTAAAAGCCTATTTAGCAACTGAGGAGTGCGGGTTTTGGTTGATTTGAATTATGGAGGGCAGCATATCCTCTATTCTATAGACTAATATTGACATAAGATATTTATAGTCAGTATTCAAAACTGAGATAGGGCGGTAAGAGGGACAGAGTTGTGAGTTTTTGTTCGCTTAAGATCATGGAGATCGCTGCTTATGCCCAGCTGGAGGGTGGGGTCACCCCCTTCACCTCATTTAGGGTCCGAGTAGCGGGTTATTATATAATTTTTACTGATCTTATAGAATTCGGCACTGTAGCCATCTGGGCATGGGGCTTTCATGGTCTTTGAGCGGGTGATTGCCGCCTCAAGTTCCCCTGATATATTGGTCCCACCAAACGCTTTTTCTGGTCTTTGGTTAGTGTGAGTAGAGTGATCCTTGCCAAGAAAGCAGCAATAGCCTCAGGGATTCTGGATGTTGGCAGTATATAAGGCTTTATAGTAATCTTTAAATGTGTTGACTATATCATGTACTGTAGTGTGCAGGGTACCTGTTGTTGGGTGCTTGATCATAGTGATCACTGAGGTGCATTTCTGCTTACAGTTGATATGTCAAAGCCAGGATGCCCTCAGACCCACCTCATAATATTTCTGACTCAAAAGTCAGGTGATCTCAGTCTCTTGTAAGCAGAGATCATCTAAGGCAGACTTGACTGATTTTATTTGTTGCAGCACTGATAAATCACCTTGCTGGTGTGCCTTCTGCAAGAAGTGTAGGGTGTCTTCTAACATCTGGTGCTCTCTTTTCGAAGTTTAGTTTGAGCTGAGATGTATTGGATAATGTATCCCTTAACACTGTTTTCAGAGAATCCAGAGGATTGATCTGGAGATTTCTGGGGAGTCATTCTTCTGAAGAATCTCCTTAGAGTTTTCCTTGAGGAAGTCTCAGAATTGCTCATTCTTAAGGTAGTATGGATTAAGCTTGTCTAGTAGAACAGCATTCCTGCCCTATGTTCCATTTTGTGATTACTGGAGCATGATCTGAATGCAGGATGTCTCCTAATTTACAGTCTACCAAGTGGGTGAGATTTTCCAGCCAGGTGTAGCAGTGGTCAGAGCGTGAATATGTTCTATGCACTGATAAATAGTGGGTGTAACCCCTAATGTAAGGGTGTAAAGACCTCCATACATCAACCCAGCCCACCTCTCCAATGAAACGCTTAAAGGTTTTATGTGGAGCAGGTTGTTGTCTGTAGTTGGTATGGGTAGAATCCCAACCTCGGATGTGGAGCTATATTGAAATCTCCAGCTAAAATAAGCAGCCCTTTATGTGGTGACCACCTTGTCCAATAGATGTTTTTGTTTTGAGCTGGATCCTTGAGGAGATACAAGTTAGCAAGGGTGACCTACATCATAGAGCCTACCCTGAGCTAGAAAGTCGACCTTCTGGTCTGACCAGGAACTGGAAAGTTGAAATGGAGTGATGTGGTATCAGTATCACCACTCCCCTTTTCCTACTGGTCTGAAAAGAGGAGAAATGTACTGCCTGGTACACAAATTTAGCCAGCTTGCTGTGTTCGTGTTTGGTCAGATGGGTCTCATGTAAAACATTATATCAGAACGAGATTTCTTGATGAGGACATTATACAGAGTGTTTAATGGGGCTTGTTAGGCCGTTCACATTAAGGGAATAGACTTATGATGTTGTGCCATCATGTGAGGTCCTTGGGTCTCCGCTCCCATACCACACTGTCTCCAGGATGAACCAATATTGTCATGATCCACATTGTAGATATTTCACTTGGTTTTGCTGACCTTAGTGTAGCACAACAAATTAAAACAATTTGAACTTGGGGTTGAACTGGGGGTAACTTTGTACTGCAATCTGCAGACAAATGATTGTCTTGGAGAGTGTCAACTGGGCTGCCTCCCCAGCGGAATGGTGAATGTGGGCTTTCACGTTCAGGTACCCACTGAAGGGGATGGACAGCTTGGTGTAAACCTAGCCAAGGGGATGTGGGTTCCTGTAAGGACCCAGTAGACGTAAATTCAATGTCTGATGGATATGAGGGAGGAGGAAAGATTTTAGGATGTCATAAGTTGTCCCAGCCTTAGTCTTATGGTAACTTCCAGCTTCTTACTGCACAACCCCTTGTTGTGTCCACTACCTGCTGTTGAGGTGGGGGAAGTGGATAGGGGCAATGATGGCACAAAGCCAGGAGGAGGGGTGGCCCTGGGGAGGGGGATGGGAGTGGGAAAGAGGCATGAGGGGGACAAAGTAAGGGGTGAAGGAGAGAGGAGGGGAAGAAAAAAAGGAGGGCCAGGGAAGTACGTTTTGATGTACCAGAGGATTTTCTTCTATATAGTGTAACACCTTACTGCAAAAAGTAAAGGCTAAGATAAAAAGAAATAATAATACTTAGTAGGGTCCCACAGTGTTATATTTTGTGTTATCAAAGCAACAAAACCACAGGATGGAAAGCTTTTTGATCTCAGTGTGTCTCCTGGTACCCCTTCACAACCAACCACCCTTCACAACATGTCAGTATTTGGGCTACTAATCAACTTACAACATACCGTAATATATTTTGGAGGAGAGGCTAGGAGGAGAAAAGAGTGCTACAAAAAACATTGTGCCAGAGTCCCTGTGCAGCATTCAGTGGCAAAGCCCTAAGGGTATTATAAGTTTCAGAACCCCACTCTAAGCATCTGTGAGGATATGACACTTATTTCTGGAGGGCCTTACCTTGTGCCACAACATAGTAGCATCTCACACTGCAGGACAAACAGCTCATGAGAGGGATCAGCCAGCCAGGGTTGTTTCAATTATCATAATACTTTCCATATGTTCTGCTGGGTAGCCTGGGAAGCCACATGGGGGAGAACAATTGACCCGCCCCTCGTTCCCCACCCAAGTCCACAAACCTCTACACACATAACAAGTTTGAGACGAGATGAGGAATAGACAGTTAATTATATCAGTAAAGTCAGTAAATAATTAAACAATCAAGTTTACGTTCAAAAAGCAACAAGCATGGATGTGGGCTGTCGTTATGATCTTCAGCTTTCTGTCTGGTAGCCCTCTGAAGTAGAACCTCCTGTTAAAGGATTTTTTCTCGTTCTTTTCTTCCTAATTATCACATTTTATTATTCCATAAAGTAAGATATTGAGCAGTTGTTCCTAATGGTACTGGTTGCAGAGGGTATCGGCACTATGCCTGTAAATAGTGGGTGTCTAATGCTGATAATACTTGTTAGAGGGAGGGGATCTCTGCAAGGTTTTGTTCCCCCCGGTATCTCATAGAAACATAGAAACATAGACTTTGACGGCAGATAAGGACTGCTTGGCCCATCTAGCCTGCCCATTTCCCTACCTACAGGATAGGCCGCAGATCCTAGTTAACCAACAGCCTATTTCTTCCTACCTCCCCACAAGAATTGCCTTATGTCTGTCCCATGCATTCTTGAATTCTCCCACAGTTTTAGACCCCACAACCTCCTCAGGAAGGTTGTTCCATGCATCCACTACCCTCTCTGTGAAATAATACTTCCTCACATTGCCCCTGAACCGCCCTCCTTCTATCTTTCTTGCAAGTCTCTTTTTCTGAAAGATGCTACCCTCTTGGTCTTTGTTGATTCCACTGAGGTACTTAAAAGTTTCTATCATGTCCCCCCTCTCCCTTCTTTCCTCAAGGGTATACATATTAAGCTCCTTTAGTCTCTCCTCATACGGCTTCTCTTGCAGACCCTGCACCATTTAGTTGCCCTCCTCTGACTGCCTCTATCCTGTCTATGTCCTTTTCGAAATGGGGTCTCCAGAATTGGACACAGTACTCCAGATGGGGTCTCAACAACTGTCTGTACAGAGGGATAACAACTTCCTGTTTTCTGCTGCTGATGCCTCTCCCTATACATCCCAGATACCCCCAGCCTCCCTAATGCCTTCTCACATTGCTTGCTAACCTTAAGGTCATCTGATATGATTACCCCAGGTCCCTTTCCTTTTGTTGTTGTTACTACCTCCCACCCATTATGTATTCTTCCCTGGGTTCTTGTTTCCCAGGTGCGTTATTTTGCACTTCTTTGCATTGAATCCTAGCTGCCATACTTCTGACCATTCCTCCAACCTTGCCAAGTCCCTTTTCATCCTTTCCACGCCTCCTTGTGTATCAATCCTGTTGCAGATCTTTGTGTCATCCCTGTTGCAGATCTTTGTGTCATCTGCAAAAAGGCATACTTTTCCTTTCAGTCCCTCTCCTGAGCCAGAAAGTATGCTGTTCTGGGTGGAGTGTTTCCACTTCTCCCTTCAATGGGTCAAATAAGCCACAACAGGGAAGTACCGATTCTGGATGGTGTTTTCACAGGGGCCTTCCCAGTTAACAGAGCAGCCCCACGTGGCAGTCGCCATTTTGGGGAAGTCATGAGGAGAGGCCTCTGCGCTAGGAACTACCTGCAAGACCCAGGAGCTCTGGATCCCAAACCTGGGAGGTTAGTGATATCAGGAAAGTCAGAGGGGGTGGGAGGATCATAATACGATACCAGGCCCAGAAACATCAAGAGACAGGGGAGGGTGAGAAAAATAGCAATACGTTTAAGCTGAATACCAAATATATTCAGGGGGTATACTGTGCTGATTTTACTGAAATTGTCAAGAGGCTATCAGGCAGGAAACAGGACCAGGAGACTCTAAAAACCAGGACAACCTTAAAAGGAAGCTTACCGGACTTACCTCCGGACAGACAGTTGTAGCTTCCTTCAGGTGTTCTCCCTTGGGGTCTGGGCTGAATCAGGTTGGTTGTTCGTCTTGTTCTGGAGAGAGGCCACAATTTTTTGCAGATCTGCTGTGCCCTGTCTTCATCTCTGTTGTTGAGGAGTAGCATTCTGCCAGAGCCTCTGGACCAGCTTTGAGGCTAGTGAGGAGGGTCCCACCTGGTTAGGGACTCATGTGGGAGATAGGGCTATCTTCCTCTTGTTGAGATCTGCTGCTGCTTCTTCTGCTGTCTCAAAGGTTCGGGTGCCATCTTCAAAAAAACACCACTAGCTTGGAGGGTATGGAGTGTGAAATCAGATATTTTGTTACTTCAGTGCCTTCATTGCTGGAGTGTAGGCACGTTCTGAGCAGCCATGGCAGGGGGTAGTCATTATCGAAATAAATTCAAATGGATTAGTAAAGCACTACCCCCTTTTGCCAAGCTTTGTGCAAGATCAGTTCTTTTTCCTGATATCTCAGGAATTTAGTGACTATCGAGCACGGCCTGGAGTTAGCTTGCGTGGGCTTTGGTCCAATGGCATGATGGACACGCTCCATCTCCAAGGTACAAGCAGGAGGGATTTCTAGTTCTGATTTGATGAAGTGCTTCAGAAAGGAAATCATGTCTGATCCCTCCTCTCCTTCTAGGATGCCAGAGATTCAGAGGTTATTGCGCCTGTTTCTGACCTCTACATCCTCCCCTAGTTCCTGTAGGTCCCCAGTGGTGTAATACAGCTGAACCACAGCCCTCTCTGTAGAGTCAAGCCGAGAGTCTATGGTGGAAAGTTGGTCTTCTGTGTCATTCTGGTGCTTGGTAAGTTTATTAATGTCAGTGCAGAGAGTCGCAGTAGTGAGCCGCATTTCATTGAGGATGTCTCGGAGCTCTTTCAAAATTATAGCCATCTGTTTTTCCAAAGCTCCGTGTCCACGGCAGCTCAGTCTGATGGGCCTGCTTCTGCTGGATGAGCGGGAGTCCTCACTATTGGAGTGAAATCGATCCCCATCCACTGATCCCTCTGGAGATGTAGGGCAGCTGCCCCTCCTTCTTGGCATCATTTTATGTTTTTGTCACCAAAAATTAAATTTTTGTGCAGGAATCATGAGTATTATAGCAGTTTTTAGTCAGGCTGAGATGGAGCTCCGTTTTTACGAGGCTTTCTGGGTCATGAAGTCACCGAAGTCCCCATGATTTCATCTGTTTAAATGTTTATGTGATGACACTTAGGAGGTAGTACACTGCCACATTTATTATTCCTCTATATACATCTGTCTTTATCATGTGGTCATATAATAGTACTAGTCTGTAGATATGTGGTCTTAATTTGTACAACACCAGTCACATTCATGATCTTGTATGTATATTTATTGGTATGTCTTTTTAGATGTAGATCTGTGTATCTTTATGCCTGCAAATTTGAGATTGAAATTTTGGTGGTTGATAGAATTGTTCAGCATTTTCGTAAGCACTAATATATATGAGCACTTGTTTTTAATGGTTATTTATACTGTCTTTAAATGCATCCTTTATGATGTGCAATACCTAATCCACCTCAGCCTTGAGAAAGCACGGTGTTAGTGTGTTAGTGCAAAAAAGTTTGACTTTTGGCTTGGGGAGGGGCACTCACACAAGGGTGCTGGAATCTAATAAGAAATAAAGTTTTCTTGGACTTTATCCTGCTTGCATCAATGCAATTAATTTGAAGCCCTTCGGTGATGGTGAAGCTGTACTGCCGCCTGCTCTAAGTGGGCACACAGAGCCATTTTATCCTCCTCAAGCCTGGTCTTCCGCCAGCAGCGCCTAGCTGACCTGCAATTATCACCTGAGGTCCCCATCAAACCAGGGGGACCTCAAGTGAGAAGATTTAGGTCATACATGGACATCAAGTGCATTGAACATCACCTTACTATAGGCGGCAACCACGTCACTTTTGCCTCCTGCACATGAAATGCCTACACTAGATAAGTTGGCTATTGCCAGGAAACCCTCTGGGAAAAATCCCCTTAAAGGGCAGTAGCTGACCATCTCTGCAGGGGGAGGGCCCTCGAGGCGGGCCCTAAATGAGAACTCCACTGTGCAATGATCAGATCAACTGACCTGATCAGTCTTGAGGTTACAAACCCCATGACCCAGCAAGAACACCAGGTCCAACATGTGGCCGCCCTGGTGGGTCATGAAAGCAACCTCTTGTGACAGACCCAGTGATGACATCATCTGGAGGAGGTTGATTCAAGCCTGAGGATTCGCTATCGCCCAAACATTGAAGTCGCCCAACACTAAACATTTGGGTGACTCCAACATTTCGCCAATGACAAACTCCTCCACCTCCTGCAGGAAATCTCCTGCCACCCCAGGGGCAGTAAATCAAGAGAATTCTGCAGCCTGCACCTGGCCCCCACATACAGCCACACATTCAAAGGACCGGTAGTTCTCACTGGGTGCACAGTGAAGCCAAGATCAGACCTAAAACAGATGGCCACTCCCCACCCCTCCGATCCACCCTTGGGTGGTGCACTACAGAATACCGGGGGGGACGGCAGCCTCTAGGACTGGCACAGTGTCATCATCTACCTAGGTCTCCATGATGCAAGCCAGATCGACTGTTGAAATTAAGTCTGCTATAATTGCGGCCTTATTCCTATCGATCCAGCATTGCAAAGCACTGCCCTAAGGGGGTTAGGAGGCACTGCAGCCCCTCTGGCTGCCTGCTGACTCAGTCCAGTGGGACCTCTGGGGACAGGGATCAAACACGTCTGGCCTCTCTCAAGGCCCCGTCTACTTCCAGGGTGCCTCCTGCACCTAATCACCTCTATCCTGTTCACCTCCATTTCGCCTACAGCACCCCGCCACAGCTGCCCACCGCAGCACCTCCTAATCCTGATTTCACAACAGCAATGTACTGCTGCAGCTGGTATAGGGAGGTCAATGAAGGCCACAGGGCAAGTAGCTGTGATACCCGTGAGCAATTCGAACCCACCCCAGCCCTTTACACATCTCAAACAGTTGATCCACTCAACTGGCAACTTCTCAGCAGCACTGCTAGTGCTGGTAAAACCGACTAATAGCGCTAACAGCACAAACACTCAGACCCAACCAGAGAGCCTTACACCTAGCACAGAAGCATACAAGCAGGTCATACAAAGAACTTAGCCACACACTGCAGACCTCAGGCACACACCTTACATACCACACACACCACTTAAAACACCTCAAACCCTCCCTCCCACACAAAACCCCCAACCATCCAATACAGAACAGGACAGCTAAAATAGGAGTCTTTAGAATTTCAAGTCTTAGAGAGCAGTTCCCAGGCCATGGATTAGTACAAATGATACCCCAGGAGGGAGAGTCAGTAAAAATAATGCCCATGGGGCAGGTCCAATACCAATAGAATATGGAAAATGATAAGTTGAGATAATAACAGTTAGATTCCAAGCCCAGAACATGGGTAGCCAGGGCCCCTCTCACTGACCAAGGCTGCTAAGGAGCAGATGAAAACAGAACGCAAAGACAGCTGAGATGGAGCACAGTCGGGGGGATCCACCTGAGTCTTAGCTGGGGCTTCTGTCACTTGCTATATGCTATAGAAATACCCATAGATGAAAGAAAGTAGGGGTGTTACCAGCTGGAGCAGCTGAACAGCTAACCAGACCTTTAGTGCATGCCACTGTCTCCCACTGGCAGGGCCAGCATTTTGTAGTCCATAACCTCTTCAGGGCAGGGGCCTCTCCAATGAAACTGAAGGTAATTCCACCGAATGAAAGACAGTTCCCATCCAGGAAAGCATCAGTCCGACACAAGCCTGTGAGCCTGATAGGGAAAAATCCCCACCTCATTGAGTTATCCACAGTCTCCTAGGCAGGTTAAAACCTCAGGTTTAATCAAAATAAGGACCACAAACACCACTGTTTATGGCATCCAGGCTTCTGCATCCTCTCAAAAAGTCCCCAGCTGGAAACACACACCATGCCATCCAAGTCAGCCTCTCTGCTGATGGATGAAGAGCACCACCAGGATAAGCCAAGACTTCCAGTCAAGATGTCATGCCGTAGGAGAAGACATTCCCAAGGAACCGGCCATTGGGAAATCATAACAGGCCAACAATGTCTGCCTCTTCATATGGTGTTGAGAAGCACCTCCAGCATCCAGCTGGCACACCGACTCAAGCGCACAGCTCCAGAAATCTGTCAGTCGCTAGTTTGTTCAGTTGTCACTGCAAAGCCAGCAGCCACTCCACAATGCTGATAATCCCAGTCAGCCAGACCCCACAGACCAGAAGGGATCCACCTCAGAAAAATGAAGATGAAAGGTAAGGGACCAAGTCACAGTCTGTGTAAGCCTCTCTAAAAACAAAAAATACAGTCTCCTATTCCAAATCACTAGCCACCCCTATCTGTATCTCCTGTCCCTAGTCTATCATCTAGCTACAACTGGCTGCAGTAGCAAAGCTACAAATTTGGGACTTACAGTAGGTTGTAAAATGACTGTAAGTGCAGAACGACATTAGCTCTCACTAAGTTGTTTAAGTTAAAATAAAGCAGGGAAGAGAGGTTAAAGGAGGTGGAGTTGCTCTCAGCTAGAGAGCCTGCAAGCAGCATCCCAGCGTGGCTGGCATCTTGCCTACTGCAGGCTGTTGTCTGTGGTTAAGTTCCTATGAAGTGACATTAATGCAGCTCTTTTCTCTCATAAAACATTTTTCTTTGGTTTATAGTTGGCTTCATCATCGGCGAGCATCTGAAGTAACTTTTTCTTATCTGCCAGTTCCTTGTCCAGTAGTGCTTCATTTTTGTCAAAATCCTCAATATCTGAGATATGGACATCTGTGTCCATGACTTCGATCATACAGGTCTCTACTCCATCCACAGAGTGTTGTAACAGCCGATCCTCCATCAGTACACTGGCTGGGGTGGAGGACCACTACCCAGCCTACTGCAGTCCAGCTCCTTCTGCAGCCATCTGGTCTGCTATTCCTTCGAACAGCAGCACCACCTACCCAAAGAGTAGGGCTATTTATTAAGAAAAAAATCAAACTTAATACAACAAAATCTATCACAACAAATCATATTAACACATGAGTACCATTTAAACAAAAATATTCAAAAGAAAGAGAAAAGGGGAAAAAAACTACAAAAATAAATTGTCCAATTCATGCCACTGGTGCATCTGTATTTGTGATCCATGGCAAGTTCCACCAGTGAGCTTCTTGTATTTGTTGGGGGTACTTTCTTTGCTTCTTTTTGACATATCTATCATAGTTTCTCCTTAATTTGAGATATTAAATGCAAGATTGGAGTGTCCATTTGCTGTAAGGAAAAACCGCAGCTTGCATTCCAAATAGCCCATTTTATAACTACAAAATCAAATGAAGAGTACTTGGATGGTATTTTTCCATTCATTTGAATATGATCCATACATAAGAACCTTATAATTTACGCTCAAAAGTATTGGCATAGACCAGTGTTTTGCTAATATCTTCCAAAATTTGCTATATGAGCATGAAAAATAAAGATGAGTTATGGTTTCTTCTTGTTGTACACATGTAACCCTTGAAGAATATCGTTCTGATAACTGTTTATGTTTTTGATTATTTTTTTTTTTTGCATTATCTTATTTATTCTCCCATCATGCTCGGTGACCCCCACTTCTTTAGGCTCCACAATTCCCCTCCGAACCCCACTGTCCTTACCCGAGCCTCTCTGACTCCTCACATCACAGCCAGTCCCCTGGGATATCCCAGATGTATCCCTTTGCAGGGCGGGTCCCCCTCCTCTGAGGGAGAAGGCACTGGGGGAGGATAGCCAAGTGCACTCTCGTAGAGGGCCCAAGGATACTGCTGAGGAGAAGGAGGCCCCCCAGAAGGCACTGGAGGTGTCAGGGACAGAGAGCCATCATCTGGCAGCCAGCAAGTGGTGTTTCCACTTTTCTAGGTTCCTCTTCTGTGCCGCTGTAGTGCCCTAGCTCCACTGGGACCGCTGCCGAAGCGAGGCCATCCTCAAACCCACCCAGGATAGGAGAGCAGTCCAACAGATGCTCGATCCTATCCTCCCCTTCCAACCTCCAGCAACCCAAGTCCATTCCCAAACCCAGTTAGCTGGTGTGGGTCGAGGAAAGGCACCAGCATCTCAGCCCTCTACGCCACCGGGCCGGCCTTGATTACTTTTAATATTAATCTTTTTATGGCAGCTTAGCCAATGTAAATCCCACACTTTTTCAGGAATTCTAGATTCTGCCAAAAGTTTTAATAAAGAGGGTTGATACTCCATTGGACAAAGAGGAAATGTATTAGTTTCCATAAATTATTCAGACATAATATACATAGATATATATATTTGCTTATTGTTATTTGGGATCAGTATTCTACTATTAATTCTCCACATTCTAAATTTAACAAATATTTCTCTATAATATGTTGGAGGATTAGGAACGTGTTTAATAAAAGAAATAGTAGCTGAATCCCATGCAGGAATCCATGTTTGTATGGATTTATAAAAAAACAGGATCCATACTTTCTCTAAATTAATTAATCAAGGTCTCACATTAACAAAAATGAAGATATTAAAAAGAAGAACCACAGGGTCAATCATATTAAGACCCCCTTTGTGTACAGATAAATATGTAACGTTCCTTTTTAGGGGATTAAGACAGCTCCCCCATACCGCCTGAAAGAATATACTAGGTAAAGTTACTTCTAGCTGCTTCGGTAAAGGTAAAAGCATACTAATGAATGTATATTGTGGCAGTAAAAATGTTTTAGTCAGGGCAATTATTTTTCTTTTACTAAATTGCCATTTGTTCCAATTATTAATCATTGATCTCCCAGATTCTAATTTTGGCATCCAATTTAATAAATCAAGTTCACCTGGTCCAAATAAAATTCCCATAATTTTTATTGGGGTTTGTGATACTGGAATGTTCACCACTTTATTTATGTAAGGTTCAGTAGGTCCTAACTGTATACAATTATATTTGTTCAGGTTTAGACTTGCACCTGACACTTTAGAATATTGTGAACATATATGAATTGCTTCTTTTATGGACGTCTCAGCTTCTAATAATAAACATAAATCATCTGCATAAGCAATGCAATTATATGGTATAACCTCTTGTATGGTTCTAAGTGGTCTTAAGATTGTATTATTATTATTAATTAACTGTAATAAAGGTCTATGCAGAAAATATACAACAAGGGACTAAGTGGGCATCCCTGACGACACCCTTTTAATAGGAATTAATGGCACAACTTTACTATTCACATATGGCCTGACAGTAACTGTTTGGTATAAATTCTTCAGCCATCCAGAAAATTTTGCAGGAATCCATAGTAATCCAAAACTTCCCACAAATACACGTATAATAGAATCGAAAGCCTTTTTGATCTAAGGAGCTAATAAATCCCTGAATCTCATTCCTATTACCCCATACATTATTTCCCTTAATAATATCAGATGATCAGTATATTTTTTCTTGCACAGCACATGCTTGTGCCGGGCTAATTATATATGGTGTTATGTGACAGATGATATGTTAATATTTTTGTTAATATTTTACAATTACAATTTTATTTCCTGTTTATCCCCAGATTTATATATAAATATTAATATACCAGCCGTCATTTTTAAGGGAAATGCAGTGTTTAACATCTTTGAGAAAATAATAGCCAGTTCTTCTGCTAAGCTTTCTGACAATAATTTGTATGGTTTGCAGGTTAGCCCATCACTCCCCGGTGATTTATTAGATGGAAGGGCCTTAATGGCTGTTATTACTTCTTCTGGTTTAATATCCTGTACAATTTCTTGCATAAGCTGGGGTGAACAATGTGGAATAGGTAGTGTTTCTAGAAACTGTTGCACAGTTTTTGGAGTTATATTTATTTCTGAAAAGGAGTTCAAAGCAGAGTTTGTTACTATTTGACTTATTTTATTATGGTCAGTATGTATATTACCCTCTGCATCCTGGAGACTAAGCATTTGTTTTTGCTGTACCCTTGTTACATGTATCATAAGGGCATGCTGAAAAAACATTTCCTTTTACCCCAAACATTTACTGAAATGTTATAGCTTCCACTTTCTTAGTATGATATTGAGACATTTCGGCTTTAGGTTGTCTAATTTTTCTAGAATAATCATGAGTTGAACTATAGGATAAGGAAATTAGCTTTTGAAGTTGTTTCCTATTTTGAAGATATGAAAACTAAATATCATGTCCATTATTTTTATTGATAAATTTTACTAATTTATATTTTGCATCTTCCCACCTTTGGATCATTGAATCATACATACACAGTACTGTTTTCCTTGCATGTATAAAATATAATATCTGAGATTTATAGTTTTCTTGTCCTAAAAGTGAGGAATTCAGGTTCCAAATACCAAGTCTAAAATTATGGGAAATCCCCAGGTTCAGTACTAACATAGAGTGATCACTATACTCTACAGTCGAGATAATCACTTTAACAGTATGTAAAGACTTTGAACTAAAGAAAAAAATCTATTCTAGTAGATTGCATACCTTTATGAAAAGTAGGTACTACTTTCCCCTGATAAACAAGAGATGCATCTACTAAATTTGCTGTTCTCACAATTTTAGTGAGACAGTTAATGTCACTATACATTTTATCAGCTG
This sequence comes from Neoceratodus forsteri, assembly GCA_016271365.2. Taxonomy (NCBI): domain Eukaryota; kingdom Metazoa; phylum Chordata; order Ceratodontiformes; family Ceratodontidae; genus Neoceratodus; species Neoceratodus forsteri. Next base: position 286,207,839 of record JADMNL010000025.1, read on the forward strand.
AGGTATTTTTCTCCCTCTATCCTGTTTTGTCAAGCCACAATTGAAGTCCCCTCCTAATATTACCTGTTGTGCAGTATGTAAATATGGCTGTATATCTTTAAACAGTTGCATACGTTCAGCTTTAGATTGCATTGCATAAATATTGATTAGGTGAAACAACTGACTCTGATATATAACATCTAATATTAACACACGATCTACATATAAATCAATTAATTTAATGAGTTGAATTTCTATAGAATGGAAGAGAATCCCTACTCCTGAACACTGAACCATTCTAATAGACTAATATGATGGCCCCACATAACATGCAGAAGTTGTAATTTGTATATCTCTTAGATTATGTAACCGAGTATCTTGTATGAAATAGATATCTGGAGGTCCAGATAACAACGCAAAAAATACCACAGAATGTTTCCTGGAACTCTTTACACTGTTTACATTAATTGAAAAACAGTTTAAATTCACAAACATGCAAATGTAAAGTAGAAAGAATACACTAATTTTTTCTTTTGTATTTTCCTGGTACCAGTCTTAGCCTTGAACTTAACTTTTGGCTTTTGCCTGTGCTCCATATTTCCATTTTTGCTGGTAGGGGTATTCCCCTCCATTTCCTCACAAATGGAAGATCTAAGGGAAGAAGACTCAGTATCTGACCCAGAGCTTTTGTGTAATAAAGGGTCATATTTATTGGTCAATGTGATGGTATGTGTTTTTGCCAATGTTGAGGCTGGAACACTTTTGTCTGAGCATTTCCGTGTTAACATGCTTTTCTATCTACTTGGGGCGGAGGAGCGTTTCTTCTGAAGTACTGGGGACTGAAACCATTTCTTCTGTGGTTGCATCTAAAGTTTCTGTGTTAGAAACTACAACTGGGGTGGGGTGGGGTGTTCAGGAATAAGACCCAAGTCGACCATGGAAATCTCATCTGGCCTGGAAGGGGAGGAGGTGGCTGGTTTTGAGGTTGCTTTTGTTTTCTCTGGGTCATAGCAATAAGTAAGCAATGAGTAAACATCATTCTTCACTATCTGCTTGTTGGTTATTATTATGTGCTGCCATGAACAGCTTTGAAATGAGTGGCCTTTTCATCACATAAACTGCACACTATTTCATTTAAACACTGATTGCTAGCATGCCCAAGTTCTGTACACAATGAACATCTGACTTTGTCACACATACTTCTAATATGGCCCACCGACCCACACTTATAGCAGGCCTTGTGCTGTCCTGCCTAAAGTAAAACACCTCAGTCGCGACCCAAAAAGAAAGAATTTGGTAAATGTTGAACTCCTTCCTCGGTTGTTTTCACTAGAACTTTATATCTCCAACCACCTGCCCAGTACTTTTCACTGTCAAAAATCGCTGTGGGGCCTTCCAAGACATTACAACACTGTTTCACCCAATAGCTTAAATCTGATACACTGACCCCCTCATTTCGGAACAATATGGTAATGATTTTATAGCTGGTTTTGTGAGAGGGATGGCTTCAAATGGAATCCATAAAGGAGTATTTTTCACTTCATTGAACTTTTTCCAAAATATTTCTAGGCCTCCAGATGGATTTTCAGCTGTTGTTTGTTTAATTTGATTCAGCTGAATGTCAGACTCACCTGAGTCATTTGTCAAAGCAACTTCTGCAGTTTGTTGTACCGCAAGGAGATGTTTTTTTAGTGCTGCTTTCTTTTCAGCAAACAGTTGTTTTTCATGTAATATCTTATTCTGTAAACGCTCTACTTCTTCTATATCACAAGAAGCATTTTGGCTTGAATCTGACATTACTTTTGTATTTAAAACTGTTTTATTTTTTGAACTCAGTACCTCAATGCCTTGGTTCTCTAATGTTTTCTGAATTCCTTGCTGCTTTTCTCCTTGTATTGAGGCCTCTCGATTAGTGAAAGCAGAGGAGGAGGAGGCCTGCTCCCCTGCTTCAGTCACATCCATCCTTTCTCCTGGCTCCTGCTCGTTGGCCATCTTGGTCTTGATGGACAAGGGTTCCCCCTACAGGCCAGTAGGGCAATTTCCCTGGTGTCCTGGCCAAATTTCCCCCATTCACTAAAACTACCACCAACAGCTTAATCCAGTTCAATTTGAGTTGGTTACCATCTGTACCCCCCCAATCCCAGGTCACCCCTGAAAAAGGAACTTCTCGTCTCAGTCAACAAAATCCAATAGATAAACAATAAATACTTAAATATGTACCTGGCTACTAGCCATGTTGTTTTTATCACTTTAAATGTTATATGCACTGAAAGCATAATGTAATGCATTGTATTTGATTGGCTGATTTGATGTATTTAAACAACATGTTTTTCTATGCACTCTATCTCTGACGAAGCATGGCATTTTGACATGTGAAACATAAGACATGCAGGATCCATTGCTGCCACCATGTTGGAGGGCTCAGAAAGCTGTAAAATGTTCCAGTGTTATATTAGTTTTGCACTATGGGACTTTAACGATCAAATGCAACAGCTTTAAACCTTGGTGCAATGTTTCTTTTTAATAAAGATTCATTTAAAAAACAATTTCTGTGTTGTTATTTATTTAAAAAATGTGAATATACATATTTTCTGACCTTTATAAAATCAGTGGCATTTCTTAGGAATCCTCTGTTTCTATTTTGATGGTCCTCACACTTTTCAGAGTGAAGTGTCATGCGTGATGACATCGTAGGGTGGGCTGGGAGTTTGACATCTGTCTTACAGTGCTCTTTCCCGCTTTCTCCTGTCCATGTGCTCATTTTTTCTGGCCAGTGCTTTAGTGCTCAACTGAATTATTGTCCATTTTTGGAGTGTCAAAATACTGTGTCCTGCAGCTAGGTACCTTTGTGTTGTCTCCGTTGGTGTTATTGCTGTATGTTTCTCATCTTTGGTTTTTCCCTCTGTTTATCCCTCTGTGTAATACAGGTTCTTTTATGTGCAGCTGTTTTCCAGATCAGATTTACTTTTTGGGGTGGGTGGTGGTGTTGGTGGTGCGGTGTGTGGGTATCATATCCGATTTCTGGCATCTCCACAGTAATATGTAACAAAATGCAATGTTGGATTGTGATGCTTACTACCATATGGAAATAGTATAGCTGTCACTGTTTTTTGGTCTCCTCCCTAATAGGAATTCTATGATCAGATGGTGACTTGGGCAAAGAAATTATTCGAAACAGCCTGGACTTATAATGCTTTGTCAACTGAGACTCTTCAGAACCCCAAACAATAAAAAAGACACAGTAATCACTCGTTGTGCAGAAGGGATTCATGACGAATGAAGGATCCAGCAGACTGCATGGTGACAGGAATGAAATAAATAAAAGGACAAATGAAATATTATCAGTTCATTTGTCCTTTTATTTATATAATTCCTGTCACTGTTGTAACTGGGTAATAAAATTACCTTTCTCGGGTTCTTGTTGGAACTGCACAAAATGAAGAGACGACAGACAAGTGGTGTCCAGATAATAAATATAAGTTATTACTGGTAAATAAGAATAATACAGGCTTACAATCAACAGTGTAATCACTTGGAGAGTGTCCTGTTTCCTTATAGTGTAGGATGCAGTAAAGTCTCTAGAGAAAATACGTATGCAAAGGGACTTATACCCGATAATTACCATGACAACAATAAAATAAGATACATAAAAGTAAGTAATTGGCTAAAAACAGGTGGTGTTAATAGCCATCCTAACTAACATAAGAAGTTGTTTAGCTAGCAGAAGATAAGTGAACACTAAGGTCTGTGATGCTACCAAGGTCACTTGCAGTTACAGTTGTGCACAAGCACTAAAGATGGCACTGTTGCCTAACTTCTAATTATACAATAAAAACACAATGGAAAACCTCTCCCAGTGGTACAATATATTGTGAGAATATAGTAAAGCATAATATGCATTGCAAAAGTATAGTAGAACTCAAATCCTGACACTAATGCTTATACGATATGTGCCTGTGCCTAAAATTAGTATATATACCTACATATGCTTTGCTGTCCCACGAGGTGGAGGTACAATCAGGGTGCTGGTCCATGGATAACACCGCAGTCTGCTGGATCACCTGCTCATCATGAATCCCTTCTGTGATCACCACGCCTTTTTATTGTTTGGGGTCTAAGTTACAAGTGCTACTAGTCCAGGCTGTTTTGAATAATTTCTTTGCCCAATTCATTGACAGGGCTGGCACAGTGCAGCAATATCTGGAAATGATTTGTGTTACTTGCATATCCACTCTTTACTCGTGTGTGGAAAGGGTTGGTGTGGGTGGGGTATCACTTCAGATGGTAGCATTCACTGCAGACATGCCATGGTCAGATGGTGATTGTCACCACTTCCATTATGTAATTAGTGTTACTTTCATTGCTGTCATTGTTGCACTGTTCCATCAGTAATACTGACTTGCCAAGCTGGATGACTCTACTTTGTATTGTGGTGCCCTGATTGTGATGTGCCAGTGGTGGGTGGTTGGTGGTATCATGTTATCCTCACTCCAGTGTGCATTCGAACATGCCACACATGGCCAGTACTGGCACTCAGCAGCAATGACTGCTAGTCTGCAGTCGAGTGCCATTGAGCATTCTAAATATGCTGTGCATGTGGGTAGGTGATGTGGTGGTGGTAATAGCACAGGTTAGCCCTCACTCTAGTATGAAATAATAAGTGCCATGCTTGAATGGTGAGTGGCAATACTCCCAAACATAAGCCATGCTAATTTGTATTGGTATCATTGGGTATCATTCAATTTTTTTTTCTTTTGGGGCATGGTACAGTGTAACTTGGCACTCATTTTCAAGGCAAGGATATTGCAATTGATTTTTTTTAACACTGCTTGCCGATCATTGGCACAGTCCAGAAATGACCACAGGTATGGTGTGGTACCGTCATGGACTATATTGACTCTGCTATGCACCTTAGCCATTATTTTATTTATTTATTTAGAAAATCAGAATTACAACCTTTTGAGTCATAGACTCGTTTCCAAAGGCTCCACGTCAGAATAAAACACAGACATTCATACAGTACATACATAGAATAAATGTGGGTGAGCAATCATACAGAGTATAAGTGCAATGAGCACAGGTTAACGCCTATACATATGGTAGCTAAAACAGGGCAGAGCTATCGACATATTTACCTAATGAGCAGTTAAGGCCTACACAATTGGTAGCTAAAGCAATGCATGATATGAGTTGGTAGTAAACCACCTTAGGGAGGCCTTGTCTTATACATAATACAATGCATTCATAGTCCAGTGCAGCTATATGGTAACCAAGGGAGGTGAGGAGCCTGTAGGCTAGAAATAGGAGGGCTCTCCACTGCCAGGCCAAGGGTGGGTCCGTGGCCTAGCAGCGTGGTACAGGATCCATAGGTTACCAGTTACACTGGAATTGATGTGAGGAGAGGATATGGGCCCTTAAGGCAGCTTTAAAAGGACCTAGATTGGTGATTGATGTAACGGCCAGTGGGAGGGCATTGTACCAGGATGGAGCTCTAAGAGGGAAGGATAAAGGTGGTCCTGATCCTAGGCACCTTTCAGATAGTTTTGGGGTGGCCGATGGGACGCTGAGATGGTGGCTACTGAAGAGAAGCATGACACCTATTGGGGTTAAACCCAGGTGTTTATTTTTGGATCAAAAGATAGGTCTGGTATAATAGTCTTTCCTCAAGGAGAAGATATTAGTGAGCGAACAGGGTGCAGGTATGTGTATTTCTGTCGGCACCAGAGAGGAGCCGGCAGGCCTTATTGACGACTACTTGTATTTGATGAAGCGCCATAGGGTCGGCAGCAGCATAAATTGTGAGGCCATAGTCCACCAGCAATAAGACTGAAGAGGTAATGGCTAGGTGAAGTGCGTCAGGTGGCAGGCAGTCTTTAGGTCTGTACAGGAGACCAATGCGGTTGGTGGTGGCAGAGGTGAGGAGTTTTATATGTTCTTGGAACGAGATGGAAGAGTCAAATGTAATACCTAGATACTTATATGTTTGGACCTGTTCCAGTGGGATGAGAGGTGGAGAGTATTTCCAGGGAAATCGTTGATCTGTTTTGACGGTGGGCATAGAGCATCGCCTTAGTTTTTTAATGTTGACCACCAATCTTTATTCAGCAAACCTGTGTTCAATCTGAGAGAAGGAGTTTTGCAAGGTACACTGGAGAGAGGGAGGATCAGGATGTTATGGCGTAGAACAGCGTTGTCCGTGGGGAGAAGGTTGCCAGGGCAGGATTTAGACAGGGTGTTGAGGTAGATCTTGAATAGAGGGGACCCAGGATAGATCCTTGGGGAACTCCTGAGTGCTCAGACAGCATAGTAGAACACATTGGGTTCTAGATGAAAGACAGCTGGAGAACAATGAGAGTGGACAATGAGATACCCCAATTTGTTGTAATGTGTTAAGAAGGAGGGGTGAGAAACCATGTCAAGGCCTTGAGAGGTCTATAAATATGGCCCTATGAGGTGCCCCTTGTCAAGAGTGGTGCAGGGAGTTAGCAAATTCTGGGAGGGCGGTCATAGTGCTATGACCAGCTCTGAAACCATGCTGCTCCCTACATAAGAGGTTGTGTATGAGGAGGTAGTCAGTGAGCTAATTGGCCATGATCTTTTCAAGGGCTTTAGAGAGTGGGGGAAGAATCTAGATGGGCCAGGAGTTGTCTGGGAGGGAGCTGTCACCACATTTCAATATTGATGTTATCACTGCCATTTTCTATGAGGTTGGGAACTGGTCCAGGTGCAGGGACAGATTAAAAAGGTCCGTGAGTGGGGAGATAACTGAGTCTAGCACAAGTTATAGGATACACATATCGAAGGCATCTTTGCAGTAATTGGAGCTCTGGAAGGCTTTGGACAGGTAGGCTTTCACTTCTGAAGGGGTAATGACTCTGAGTTTGAAGGGGGGTGGAGGAGCTCAGGCGATGAGGTAGGCTGAACTGGATCAAAAAAGTTGCTAGGGAGGACTGAGCTGAGGTCTGAGAAGGTGGTGTTGAGGCAGTTAGCTATGTGAAGTGTGTCTGTGGTGGTACTGCCATTAACACTAAGTTGTGGGGGAGCGGGATTTACCATTAAGCTCCTTGATGTTATCCCAGAACTTTCTTTGTGCTACCCCAGGAGGTAGCATGGGTGGTTCTGTAGTGCTCCACCTTGGTCTTGCAGATTGCTCAGGTACACTTATTGTAGGCAGCACTATAGGCCTGCCTATCACTTAGCAAACTGGAGGCAGTGGCACGATGCCAGAGGTTGTCATGCATTTTGAACTGTTGTAGGAGTTCTGGGGTGATCCAGGGGGCACTACATTTCTCAGTGGTCACTTTGATGGTTGGTGCAAAAGCATCACAGGTGGTATTAAAGGTGGTGGTGAAGTAGTGCAATGCATCATCTATGTGCTGGGCTTGGGAAATAGGAGACCAGACCCAGTTAATTAGAAATTGTTTGAGTTTGGCTATGCCTCCTGGGTGTAATCAATGACGAAAGGTGATATTTGGTGGTGGTTTAGGTAGCTGACAGGACCAGCTGAAGATGATTGGGGAGTGGTTGCTTAAGGCGTTAGGTAGGACACCCAGGTCGGTAATATGGTGGGGACAATTAGTGAGCAGGATATCTAGTAGGGTGTGGGTTCCATTAATGGGGTTGGCCCTGGTAGGTTGGGATACCAGTTGGGTCATATCTAATGCAGCAAAGGTATATTTGGCGTGTGTTGATGAGCTCACCAGCCAGTTTATGTTGGGATCCCCAACTAGGATTTGTTCCATTTTGTGGGGGTGGCTGGCTAGGTTGTCAGAGAGCATCTTACAGGCAGGGGATTGGCTGTGTAGTGGGATGTAGGTGACAGTGAGAGTAAGAGGAGCATGGTTTGGGTCAGCGGAAAGGTTTATTGAGAGGGCTTGGGCACAATGGTCTAGGGAGGGTGCAGGCAGGGCTTAGTAATGCAGTGAGTCATTTATATAGAAGGCACAGCCACCGCCTCTCTTGCCGTTGAGATCAAGCCTAATGAGAGAGTAGCCAGGAATAGAGACAAATGAGTCTGGGGTCTTGGCTGACAGCCAGGTTTCTGTTAAAACCAGGATGTCTGGTTGGTGCTGTGCCATCCAGCATTGCAGGAATGCCATTTTTTAGGCAGGCTGCAGATATTCATAGCAGCTATTCGTAGCCCCGTGGGTGACCGCAGTTGGGGGTGGCGCTGCTGGGCCAGGATTGGGGTGAACATTGCCAGATAGTAGAAGAAGAAGTGGAAGATCCTGACAAGGGCCATGAATTGGTGGCATTTTGTTGGGTAGCAGCAGCTGACAAGCTTAGAAGGTGATAAGCAGGGAATGGGCAGCTGCGTGAGGGCTGGGATGGCCAGGTGGAGGAACAGACATGGAGGGCTCAAGGCACAGAGAGATGGGGGAGGGGTAGAAGGGAGGAGTTTGGGGGAGGCTATGGGGAGAGACGGGGTGATGGAGAGGCTATGAGGGGTGAGGTGCTCCCCCAGCAGCAAAGGTGTGTACATACCAGAAGCAACTGGGGGTTTGTTGCTGAGCAGGGTAAACATAGTTAGCAACAGTAGTATGGTTAGTCTGTGTGTGTGGGTGTTGTGAGGGAGTTCAGTGGTAGTAGATGTGACCATGGGCAGGTATGAGTGGGTCTTACTGACACCTAACAATGTGGCAGACACAGTGGCACAGTGGTAGGGTTGCTGCCTTTGGAGCGAAAGGTACCTGGTTTGAACCCCGATTTGAATGCCACGTTGTATGCCTAATGATAGCTTAGGATACTGTGCAAGGGACACTACAGAGAGGAGCAAAAGGCAAAGAATTTAAGTATGAATGACGCAGGACAGAAGTGTTAGGGGGGAAGAGGATTGCAGCTTACATGTCTTGTTGCCCTCTAGTGGCTTTACAGTATAATATGCAAATGGAAAAGTAAACAAATTCAGTTAAAATATACTTTAAACTGAAGAAATTCAGCACTGAGTATTAAAACAGAACAGATATCAGAGGCAATACTGGATTAGGGGAAAAAGGTTAAATAAACTGGCGATGGTAGTGACATAGTCCAGTCGGGAGGAATTTGGAAATGTCTGGCAGGATGAGAAACCAAACAAGGAGCTTGTGTTCCATGGTCAATAAGAGCTGTCCCAAGATAAAGGCAATTGTCCCTAGAAAATTTACAGACACAGCCATGCAGCCTTGAGTTCCCGGAACGCTGTCCAGGCCGTAACTGCTAGCAAGGGCTCGGGGAGTGTGGCAGCAGGCTCTTCTCGCCATGGAGGCATGTAGACCCCCATCTGAGGCGCTGTTAGCCCAAAGGGCTATGAGAGGATGCCTGAAATTATTGTCTGTGATTAGACATTACTGATGCCTGATGCCTGAAATTACTGTCTGTGATCAGCCTCCTGCATCCATACTTCTCATAATTCCCCAAAATCACAGTTTTATTTACCATATAAGCATGTTTATTTAACTATTGTTACACATGTTTGTGTTTACATGTATTACCACGTGAGCTGCAGAAATTATATCCATTTTAACATTTTCTACATATGATTGCAGTGAATGACCTGACAGTCTGATGGTACATTGCATTTAGATATTGCATACTATATTTCTGAGCCAGAGTTCATGAGAGTTAAAAAAGGGGCTAGTATTTTTTACAGTGCTGCTGTTTTATCTTGAACCACTTCCATATTGCATTGTTCTCAGCAACCGTTGTAGTACTGACCAGCTGCAGTCTGATAACATTTTCCTTCTTTACATAAAAAATCACATCTGTTTGACTTGTGCCTTTCTCGGTTCTGCTGTGAAGTGCCCTTACACGTATACTGGAATTTTATTTTAATCTTTTAATAAACACTCAAGATTACTTATGTCAGTGTGTGTATGTTACCATTTTTAACTTTTTGTTGGCATCATCAAAGTATGTAATGCTTTCATTTACAGACAGTACTGTACTGTTACATGAATTCACAGGCAAAGTGCAATCAAATTTCAAGCCTATAGACGTTGCTCTTGCTTATTCAATATAGTGTCATGATCTACTGTGTTGTTTCATATGTCCGTGTTATGTGTTCTGCACAGTGGTTTATGCAAATCTAATCATGTTATTGTAGGTTTCATTCTATTATGGGAATCTGGAAGATAGCATCACCCGTAAGAATGTCTGCACACACCGTATCACTAATCTTATTTTTTCTGTATGTGTTGTCTTGTCTGTCTGTTTTGGTATGTTGAATATTGTTTTTAACTAATCTTGTGTTCCATTTTTGTCACTCAAGCACCCCCACCCCACCACTTCCCAACCAGTCAATACTTCTGGCTCTATGGTACCCAGCAGTTACTGTCTTTCTCAACCTTTATGCCATCTGCCATTACCAATTCTGGTGGTTCATCTTCATTCGGTATTTATCCATTGGCTGGTTCACTGCCCTCCTCATTGTATATTTGAGTGAATATGGCTTACAAATCTCTTGTGGGTGTAATGGTGCTGTTTGGTATTAGCATCATGGCAGTGTTTCCTGAAATGACAGTGCCTGGCAGCCGGCAGCTTGATGTTGGATCAGTACTCTTACATATATGAGCAAACTTTACACATATGTGTTGTAGATCAACACTCAGGTGGCTTATTACCTGGCAGTGACTTATTTGGGATCAATGGCTACAATCAATTGTCGTCCTATCATTCACCTTAGGGTCGTTAGGGAGCTAGCAGAGATCCTTGAGGGACCACTGGCAGACCTGTTCAGTACATCACTGGACACTGGATGCATGCCACAGGACTGTCGGATGGCCCATGTGGTGTCATAACAATGGCTTGAAGGATGATCCAGGCAAATACAGACTGGTGAGTCTCACTTCAATCATGTGGGAACTCATGGAGTCAATCCTAAAGGAGAGACTGTTGACTTTTCTGGAGGACAATGTGCTCCAAGATGGCCATCAGCATGCTTTTTTATTGGACAGATCCTGCCAGACAAACCTAGTCGAGTACTATGACTGGGTTACCAGGAAACTGGACAGGGGCCATGCAGTGGACATCCTATATTTGGACTTCAGCAAGGCCTTTGACTCAGTGCTGCATGGGGGGCTAGGTTGAAAATGGAATATATTGGGGTGGGAATAAAAATGATCAACTTGATCACCAACTGGCTGAGGGGTATGCAGCAAAGGGTGATGGTGGGGGAACTCTCATCACCAAGGGACGTTATGAGTGGGGTGCCCCAGGGTTCAGTACTGGGACCGGTGCTGTTTGGGATATTCATATCCGATATCTCAAACAGGATCCAGAGTAGGATCAGTCTGTTCGCAGACGATACTAAGATTGTTGCAGTGGTAGATGACATAGAGGGGTGGAGGGGGCTGCAGGAAGACCTGACCAAATTACAGGAATGGTAAGAGAAATGGTAGTTGGGGTTTAATGCCAAGAAGTGCAAGGTACTGCATTTAGGAGCAAAGAACCAGGGGAGTAAATATCAGTTGGGAAGGATATAGTTGGTAAGCACAGTGGAGGAAAAGAATCTAGGGGTACTAATAATGGGAAGTATGAACCACACAGCTGAGTGCAGGAAGGTGGCTCCAATGACAAGCAAAATGCTGGTGTGCATAGTGAGGGAATCTCCTCCAGGCACAGAGAAGTGATCCTACCCCTGTACAGGTCACTGGTCAGGCCACACTTGAATATGCGTGCACTACTGGCATCCATTCCTGAAGAGGGACATCAGATTGCTGGAGGGGTGCAGTGTAGGGCAACCAAGGTGATACAGGAACTTGAGCATAAATCCTACGAGGACAGGCTGTGAGAGCTGCAAATGTATTCCTGGAAGAGAGGATGGATAAGTAGGATATGATTGAAATATTTGAGTACCTAAAGGATATTAATAGGATTAATACAGAAGGGATTCTTCAGATCAGACGGGGAAGGGACACAAGAAGGCATCAGTTGAGATTGGGTTGGGGGAGATTCAGGAGGGAAATCAGGAGACATTTTTCTCAGAAAGGTAGTAGATAAGTGGAACACTATGCCTGAGGAGGTGTTATTGTGTAGAATGGTGGGAGGATTTAAGAGAAGGTGGGACAGAGTTGGGGGGGTTATGAAGAGGGGAGGGTAGGTGAGCTGCAAGTTGAGGGGTTAGCTGCACAATTGGGCAGACTTGATAGATTGTGAGGCCTGTTTCTGCTGGCATTTTGTTTGTTTGCATGTATGAGATGGTAAAATATTGGGTGGACAATTGCACTGAGTAGATGAGCCAGGATGTCATTTTGTACATGAATCTATGGCAGCATGACAGGGAAAAGGGTTGTGGTGGTGGGAGTATTGCATCAAGGAGGGAATATTGTGCTTAATGGATGAAGAGCTTTGTGTAACATTGAACCACAACACCGCTGTGCTCCCTTTACCGTAGTTCCACACCTCAACCAGCTCCATTTCAGTGTCCTCATTCTGTGTTGGACTCCTGTAAGAAACCCACACTGTAGCCTTGACACCTTTCCGGTTACACAGTTGCACACCTATTATGTACATCCTGCCTTCCTTGGCCTCCTATATAAACAATTTTCATTCAACAAAAATACATGTCAATCACTCCCCTGTTCCCCTTTTCAGTAGCCACGCACTTCTGCTTTAAAACGTGGATGGCTAGGTCACAACCACGGCATTGTGTTCTGCATGTATCTGCAGTGTCATCTAACAATCCAACATCAATCCCTGCAACTCTGCCCTTTTGTTCCATGGCCGACTGTCAGTCAGTGATGCACAGTGGTCTTCGCCTTCACCATTCCATCCATGTTACATCCGATGTCAATGTTTCAACAGCCTCGACTTGTGTACTGCTGCAAATGGATCACACTTGTGATGAATTAACCCCCTTAGCGAGTTAACAATTTCATTTTCTTGTCAACTTTACATAAAGTTATGCTGCAGTAATTGTCAACCATCCTTACTGATGTGCAACCATTCCTCTACAGGCTGTTCAGTGTTATTACCTTTGTTGCACCCAACACCCCTGAATCAATTCCATATCAAACCACTCCAGTGTGTTACCATGTATTTCATGAAGTCATGCAGAGCTTCCTGGCTGTACTCACTATCGGTACTGTTATGATTCTGGAGATAGTTTTTGACATTACCACCATACTGCATACTTTACAACATTCCCAAAAACTGACCTGCACATCTTTCCTTTGCCCCTCCTGGGCATTTCGGCCATTGTGTAACACAATGTATTCATTTTTCCACTGCATTCATCACACATTTTGTAATATGCAATAATACTCCACCTGCCATCAAGACTGACATTCAGCCAGCGCAACAGTAGGTTTACCACTTGCGGTACCAGCGACCCGGGTTTGGAAACAGAGTTGGGTAGCTGGAGGGCTGGCCGGGGGGAGAAGGATCGAGCACCCGTCAGCCGCTCTCCTTCTCTGGGGAGAGGAGGGTTGACTATCCCACTATTCTACTGCCACCTGGGTGAACACGGGTGGCAGTGCAGCATGGACAGCCAGTGGGAGGGGAGGACATAGGCCGGGGGCCGATGCATTTTCACATCACAATGCACTCCGTCCCTTGGCCCCCCTTGCATGTCTATGTCCTCAGGGGGATGGCATCAAAAACACAGAAAAAAGGCCTCACGGATGCCGGCGTAGACAGGGATCCAAGTCCCAGACACCAGAACCTGGCTCTCGGGGGCTGAACAGGTTACCTAACACACACACAAATGGACTGGAGGGGACATCCTGGGATCCCTCTCCTTCCCGCCCGTGGGGGTAGGCTGAGGCAGCATGGGGGCAGATCTAGCTGGCTCTCTGAGAGGTACCGAGGGTGGGCAGAGTGAGCAGAGGACACCCCTGAAAAGAGCGGCATCCGTGGAGAAGGGGTCAAAAAAAAAAAGACTGACATTCACTCCACCCAAAGGATGCTCCTCCATGTGTCCCTTCAACACCATCTTACATACCAAAGTATGGAGATCCATGAATTATTATCTTCCCGTCTTTATCCATTTTACCATCTGGCTGCCTGGTAGTCCTCTGCCCCATGGTTTGATCTCCTCCATCCCACCTACACCTGCCTATTGCCCTGAACCTTACCTGAGCCATGCATGTCTCTTTCTGTTTGCCATGTCATTTCACCAGTTCCACTTGTGCACACATACGTGATACCCGCATTCATGCACTTGAGCTTGTGCTCCACCGCTGACATTTATGTTCCTGCCTTTTCACCACCATTGCCACTATCTCCCCATGTTCCCACTGAGTACTTCGGTCCTCTTCCCGGTTTTTCCCTTCTCCCCACCCCACGTTGCCAGTTACAGCAAGAAAGAGCATCAAAACTGGCATGTCAGAGAGTACCTGTGCCTCTGTTTGTTTTGGTGTGATGAAACTAAGGTGGCATGGCTAACAACCATGCGTATCTCAGAGAGCGTAACACTTTTTGCAAATGACAATCCAGCATTATTGATTCACTATGTTCTGTCATGCCATCTTAACATATGTATGTTATAAGTATGCATTAGTGTTGACACTAACTGTGTTTTTTGTACGCATTTTCTCAGTGTGTGACTTTCATGTATACTTGTCTTGTTTACTCTACAGTCACCATGAAGCATTGCTGTGCAGTTGGGTGCAAAAACAGACCCGCAGTTTTTACCGGTTCCCTAAAGATGCTAAGCGACACAAACAGTGGGCGATGGCGGATCCAAACATTCTGGGTGGCTGCCAAATGACCACACACAGTACTTTCTGTGGACCACTTCTCAGAAGACTAATTTGCCATATCACAAACTCTTCTGGATTTTACAGGCTTCGGTCCCGGACAGCACAGATTAAAACCTGATGCTTGTCCAAATATTTTTGCCTACAAATCAGAGAAGCCAAAGCAACACAACACTGCTGTCAAGAAGAGAAAATGTACAGAGGTAAAAGTCTCATTTCATGGAGCTGTATAATATTTTCACTGTCACCATCAATTTCATGACCCAAGACAATGTCATATGTTCACGTCTTACTTGACGGGTTCTGAGTCAACTAGGTCTACTGAATGATGCAACAAAGTTGACAACAACTGTTCTTGCCTCAACTAGTGCACAATATCAGCCAGGCTTTAATGAGGAACCACACATGGACACTGAACAGCACTTACCTGATGTTGGTGAATGTGTTGAGGTAATGTCACAGCTTGACAGTGAACCGCAACATAAGGAAATGTCAACCCAGACTGACAAAGTTGTGAGTACCTTAACTTTATTGTTTATGATGTAACCCTATCATGTTGCTGTTGTTTTGATTACAATGCTAACCATCTGTTTGCAGATCACTGCCACAAAGGGCTAACAGGGCTAACCACTGCCGCGGAACAAGAAGTGGCTCCCAAGGATGGATGGCATCCTCTCAGCTGCTGCCCGAGGTCCGCTGCCCGGCTCTCCTTCTCAACAAGCATCTCAGAGCCCCTAAACAGGGCTAACTGCTGCCGCGGAACAAGAAGCGGCTCCCCCGGACGGACGGCATCCTCTCAGTCACTGCCTGAGGTCCGCTGCCTGACTCTCCTGCTCAACAAGGTACGGTCCCTCCTGGACCAATCAGAAAGTGAGCACTCTCCTGGCCTCTCCTCTGATTGGACACTCTGCTACGCTCTTTCTGCCTGCCTTCTTGGCACTTTTTGCCACTGAATTTAAACTTTAGCACAGTACTACTGCCTGTAAATGTTTTTTATTATGTAAAAATTTTTGCAAGTGTTACAGCTCTTTAGTGAGCACATTGTTAGCTGTGTTACCTGCTGTACTCAGACCCTCGGGCACCTTGCCCCCCCTTCCCTTTGTCTCTGTTGCTGCTAATCACTGAATCTTCACCCCCTGCTGTCTTCCCTTCCCACTGGCTGCCTACTTAACCTGCTCTCTTTCCTTTCTCTCCAGCATCTCTGAGCCCCTGAACAGGGCTAACCGCTGCCACAGAACAAGAAGCGGCTCCCCCGGATGGACGGCATCCTCTCAGCTGCCGCCTGAGGTCCGCTGCCCGGCCCTCCTGCTCAACAAGGTACGGTCTCTCCTCTCCTAGTGGCCACTGACTGCTACTCTCACTATTCCTCTGACACCTCCCACTTCTTGCCTTCAACATTTAACTATGGCAGTCTGTTAAACAATGGTATCTACTCCTGACACTGTCAATATTATTATCACCTATGCTCCTCACACAACCACACACTGGCCCCCATAAAATGTCTCTTAGTACTACGGTGTTAAGCGGTAGGTCTTCCTCTGCTGGTACACTTCACTTCCCTGATGCTGGGCTCTCCTCACTATCCTGCAATCCTTGCACACCAATCACCTCTGTGCCTGACCAGCTCCCTACCCTCCTAAAACTGGCAGTCTCACCCTTGTTCCTCTTGCCCGCACCTAAACCACCAAAAGTCTCTCCCATATATCACACACAACTAGCAAACACCTTCAGCTACTCTTGCTGCTTCTCCTCCTTGCTTCCGGTGACATCCACCCAAACCCTGGACCTTGTACCGCTATGCAGCCACCCACCACCCAACTAATTACCAACCCACTCACTCTCCTCATGGCCTTAAAATAATTCACTTAAACGTAAGAATTCTTGCCCTAAACCCTCAACTGCAAGCCATGGTGCATTTATACACCCCTGGCATCATCGTGATCTCTGAAACCTGGCTGTCACATACCATCCCCAACCATGCTGTCTCTATCCCAGGCTTTGCTATCACCAGGCAGGACCGGAATGGGCGAGGTGGTGGAGTGGCGATTTATACCTCTTCGTAGACTACCCCTACCTTTTCTGTTTCTATTCCTGCCTCTCATGAGGCACTTCTTATCAAAATCTCCTTTCCCTACACTGCTCCTATTCACGTTGCAGGTATATATTGCCGTCCAGGGCAGCCTTCTTCAAATGTCACTGCCCTCCTTGCTAAGCTCGCTACTCTGTCCATCAAGGGTGAACTCTATATCCTAGGCGACCTTAACGTAAACTGGCTGGCCCCCTCACTGGCCACCATGCGCTCCTCTATTGAAGCCTTGAACCTTAGCCAACTCATCCAAGAACCCACTCGCCGTAACAACAAAACATTAAATCACTCACTGTTAGACCTTATCCTCACTACCCATCTGCATAGAATAATATCCTCTGGCCTCCTACCGGATTCCATCAGCGACCATCACATCACCTACATGGTGCGCAAGATCCATAGGACCAAACTCCCTCCTAAAATAATTCTCACCAGACAATTTGCATCTCTAGACCTTCAAGCTCTGCTCCTTGACCTCACTTCCACTGACTGGTTCCCCCTCACCTCAGCGGCCTCAGCTGACTTAGCCCTTGCCTACTTCAACACCATGTTCCTTCACATTTGGAACACCCACTCCCGACTTGCCAATGTGCACATGACATTGCGTGGCACCAGGCAAAAGCAACCGGTGGTCAACAAGATCTCCAACGCTACTGGGAACTTCGGAACTGCTGCACCAAAGCAATCTGCCTAGCCAAAGCCGAACACTTCAATTCAAACTTCCTTTCTAATATAAATAATCTGGCTAAATTCTGGAAAGTCATCCACTTCCTCTTCTCTCCGGCCTTTACCCCTCCGCCCCCTTCCCTCAAGCACAACCAAACTATCCTTTCTGAACCTATGGCTATTGCGGAATGCTTTAACTCTCACTTCTCTACTTGTGCCTCATCTCTGCTAGGCTTCCTTCCAGGCACCTCAAATGGTCTGGTGCCCCCTCCTCTCCCCCTATCCTCTCTCCCCTCCACTGGCCACCATGCATCCTCACCACCCTCCATCCCTTCCCCCATCTCCTGCTCCTCCCCTCCCTCCCTCCCTTCCTCCATAGGCTCCTCTCAGTTCACCTTATCTCCTGTCTCCCCTGCCACCATCCTCCAGGCACTCCTTGCCCTCAACTCCACTAAAGGCTCCTCTCCTGATGGCCTAGATTATAGACTCCTCTCCCTCTCTGCTCCTGCTATTGCCTACCCTTTCTCTCTCATTCTAAACCTTTCTTTCTTGACAGCTTCTATTCCCTCAGCATGGAATCATGCGGTTGTCCTCCCACTCCCTAAGGGGGGGGCGACCCCTCCTCACCTGGCAACTATCACCCTATCTCTCTCCACCCACCGCTAAACTACAAGAGCACGTAGTCCTCAGTCAACTCTCCTCCTTCCTATCTGATTCTGGGCTCTTACCCTTACCAGTCTGGATTTTGGGAGTCCCATTCTACTACCACTTCACTGCTAAGACTAACTGAGACAGCCCTCGCTGACTTCGACAAAGGCCAATATTACCTCTGCCATCCTAGTTGATCTGGCAAAGCCTTCAACACTGTCTCACACCCACCTCCTGAACTCCCTCTCAGCTGCTGGTCTTTCTCCTTCCGCCACAAGCTGGTTCAATGCCTACCTGTTGGGCAGGTCCCAATCAGTTAAAATTGCCGATGTCACCTCTCCCCCTTTGCCCCTAACCACTGGTGTTCCCCAGGGTTCGGTTCTCGGCCCCATTCTGTTTTCCATTTTCTTAAATGACCTTCCCCTAACCTGCACCACCTCCAACATCCACATGTATGCTGACGACACGGTTCTATATGCTTCTGGTATGTCGGTCGCAGATGTCACCACCAGGCTTTAGTCTGACTTCTCTAGAGTCCAACACTGGTTTAACTCATATCATCTCTTTTTAAACACCAAGAAAACTGTCTCTATGACTTTTAGAACTAGGCAGAGACTTGCCAGGCTAACCACCTTACCTATATTCCACACCCTGGATGGGACGGTACTGGAGGACTCACCCTCATTCAGGTATCTTGGTGTCTGGCTTGATAGACACCTGAGTTTCTCAGCACACATAGAGGCAATCCAGAAAAAACTTAAGCCTAAGCTTGGTGCCCTCTACAGGAATAGCAGCTGTATACCACTTGCGGCCAGGCGTGTGCTAGTACTGAAGATGATCTTGCCAATATTCGACTACTGTGATATAGTCTATGGTGCTGCCCCGCAATTCTCCTTAGCCAAACTTGATTTTCTCTAAAATTCCTTCTGCTGCTTTGCCCTTGATGCCATCTACCTCGCCCACCACTGTGACCTCTACCGGTCCTTAAATTTCCACATGCTTCATAATCGACGCATGCTTCATGGGCAAAATGCATCTTGAAATACTGGCTCGGTTCTCTCCCCTCCTACTTCTCCTCCTCACTTAGTACCCACCTTCTAACTGCCACTTTTTGAGATCCGACTACCTACACACCTTAGCTATTCCCACCAGATCCACATCCTCTGGCCAAAATGCTTTTTCACACCGTCTTCCAAAACTGTGTAATTCTCTCCCCCCCGCAAATCTGCCATTCTTCATTTCCATTCTCCCTCAATACAGCTCTACTCAACTATCTGTTCCCTAACTGCTCTTGCTCCTGATCCCCTCCTGTATTTCTCTTCTCCTCCCACCCCATCCCCCTTCCCCTCTCCACCTAATTTCACACTAAACTACCTAGCGTTACTACTGTGTCTTGTACTCATCCTTCCCTCCCTTTGTATTGTATCATCATGCATCCCGTCAACTGCACTATATCCCTGTATGTATTGACTGACATTTATTATATGCTCCTGTCTCTGTACTGTATTATGCTTTGATTTTTGTATCATTTAAACATGCTGTAACTTCCCACTACCCTTTCCCCCAGAAAGTACCGTGAGACGAGCATTAAGTTGCTCAGTGTACCCTTCCTGGTGAAACATTTCAATAAATAAATAAAATAAAAAACAAAGGGGAATCAGATATCAAAGTATGTTCCAGCAGGCACTGGAAAGGCTAGATTTTCAAGGGGGATTCAAATAACCTCAACAGGGATACATTGTGGTGTTCAAGTTTACATAAGCGCATCTCCAATGGTGTCTGTTGGCACTCAATATGAACCTCAGCAAGTGACACAAGATAATTTCAGTGCTACTTCCAGTGACGTTGAATCTGATAATGAGGAAGATGAGGACTTTGTTTATCAAGATGATGAAGAACATGGCCCTGACTAGGAAGTGTCAGATTTTGTTGACTCAATCTGATGATGACTGCATAAATTCTGCAGATGAAAATATTACCAGGTAATTAACTGTGGAAAATTGGGTATGTGGGACAGGCAGACTGGTTGTTATTTATGCACCTGCATGGTACTGTCTAAATATGTAATATTTTGAAAGTGATTGAACTGTATGCTGCTGTATGATGTGCATGTTACTTTATTTCATCAATTCCAAATCATTTATTTTTATTTATTTATTTATTAAATGTGTCACCAGGAAGGCACACTGAACAACAAGTTGCTCATCTCCCAGTGTCACCTGGGGGGAAGGGGGCAAGAGAATAAGACAAATACAAAGTAAACATACATTGAATGGGCAAAGAACCTCTGTGCACAGGCACTGAGGCAAGGGTTACCACCAAAGGGCATTTGGCTGGGAAGCCAAGTTTCAAAGAAATACAAAGTCACACATGACCCCACAATGCAAAGCATCATGGGCTGCATATGCAAATCACCACAGAATATTATGCTGGTTCAACTTTAAGCAGAAATGCATAGTGCCGAAAGGCCTCTCACACAGTTTGCAAAGGGTGCCAACAGAAGACATAGACACATGGTGATCTGCATATGCAGCCCATGATGCTTTGCATTGTGGAGTCATGTGTGACTTTGTATTTCTTTGAAACTTGGCTTCCCAGCCAAATGCTTTTTGGGGTAACCCTTGCCTCAGTACTTGTGCACAGAGGTTCTTTGTCTTTTAAATAGTTTTTTGTTTTAATTGGGTTCACCACAACATAACCCACATAGACTATCTTAGGGTAGCTGGTTCATTCCACTGGGGTGTCAAACAGACGAGGCATACTGATGAGTCCTGGTAGGACGAAACACGTGTCTATGTCTTCCGTTGGCACCCTTTGCAAACTATGTGAGAGGCTGAGAGGCCTTTCAGCACCATGCATTTCTGCTTAAAGTTGAACCAGCATAATATTCTGTGGTGATTTGCTTATGCAGCCCATGATGCTTTGCATTGTGGAGTCATGTGTGACTTTGTATTTCTTTGAAACTTGGTTCCCAGCCAAATGCTCTTTGGGGTAACCCTTGCCTCAGTACTTGTGCACAGAGGTTCTTTGTCTTTTAAATAGTCTTTTGTTTTAATTGGGTTCACCACAACATAACCCACAGAGACTATCTTAGGGTAGCTGGTTCATTCCACTGGGGTGTCAGATAGACGAGGCATACTGACAAGTCCTGGTAGGACGAAACACGTGTCTATGTCTTCTGTTGGCACCCTTTGCAAACTGTGTGAGAGGCCTTTCAGCACCATGCATTTCTGCTTAAAGTTGAACCAGCATAATATTCTGTGGTGATTTGTATATGTAGCCCATGATGCTTTGCATTGTGGGGTCATGTGTGACTTTGTATTTCTTTGAAACTTGGCTTCCCAGCCAAATGCCCTTTGGGGTAACCCTTGCCTCAGTACTTGTGCACAGAGGTTCTTTGTCTTTTAAATAGTTTTTTGTTTTAATTGGGTTCACCACAACATAACCCACATAGACTATCTTAGGGTAGCTGGTTCATTCCACTGGGGTGTCAGACAGATGAGGCATACTGGTGAGTCCTGGTAGGATGAAACATGTGTCTATGTCTTTTGTTGGCACCCTTTGCAAACTGTGTGAGAGGCCTTTCGGCACCATGCATTTCTGCTTAAAGTTGAACCAGCATAATATTATGTGTTGATTTGCATATATTGAAGGGTACAGATTGCATAATTAATAGTGAAGGCAACAATGTAGAAGTAGTACAATGCAGGCAATAGTTTTATGATATACAACATTGAGTTAAATAGTACTGGAAGCATCCAGACCGGGCAGTGCAATCTGAACTAGCACACAAGTGCTAGGTAGTACAAAGAGAGATCAACAGGGGTAGGGGATAAGTGCTATAGGTAAGGGACAGGGGACAAGTGCTGTGAGGAGGGGGTCTGACTGCCAATATCAAGTTACCTCTTCAGGGTCTTGGGAATCCTGCCGGGAAGGGACTGGCAGGCAAAAACTAAGTGCGGGAGTTAAGGAGCATTATAGCAGGAGCACTGGGGTGCAAGAAAATTATGGAGGGCAGTGCTGAGGGAGTAGGTGGAGGAGGAATGCTGTAGCTGGGGGGGGGAGTTCCAGGTATTAGGGAAATTATAGGAAAATCTGGTTGGGCTGATAAGGGAGGAGCAGTATGGGACCACCAATGTGCGTGTGTCATATGATCTGAGAGAGTGGGAGGAGGAAGGTGGAGTGGTGAGAGAGGATAATAGGTAGGTAGGGAGTTCACCTAGCCAGAATTTGGAGGTTAGTTTGGCTCAATGGGAGAGACATCTGTTTGACAGTGAGGGGAAGGCAAGGGAATGACAGAGTTCGCAGTGATGAGTTTGAGGGTGTGCGTCAAGAGCAAAGCAGCAGAAGGAGTTGGAAAGAGTGTCCAATTTGGTCAAGGAAGATTTGGGAGCAGCACCGTAGACTACATTTCAGTAGTCAAAGATAGGGAGTATCATCTTCTGGACAAGTTCGTACCTCGCAGCCAGTGGGATGCAACTGTGACTCCTGTAGAGGGTACCAAGCATGGGGCACAGTTTCTTCAGGATGGCATTGATATGCCCAGAGAAGTTGAGGTGTTAGTCCAACCAGACTCCCAGACACCTAAAAGAGGATGTGTCCTTGATGTGTGTCCCGTCAAGAGTGTGGAAGGAGGGGAGGGTGGAGTGCCTAGAGTGTCTCTGCCTGGTGCCAAAGGTCATAGAGATTGTTTTCTTGGCATTTAAGAAGAGCTGGTGTAAAGCAAACCAGAGTTGAACTTGGGTGAAGTCATGCTGTAAGCTAGATTCCATGGCAGTAGGGTTGGTGCCGGAGCTAAACAAGATAGTGTCATCGGCAAACAAGGGGATGGAGGAGGTATGACAGACTGAGGGAAGATCATTAAGGAAGATGGAGAAAAGTAGGGAACCAAGTACTGAGCCTCAGAACCCCAGTATTGATAGGGAGAGGGGTGAGGTGAGGTTGGAGATTTTACTGATTGGGTCCTGCCAATGAGGTAGGATTTAAACCAGTTCGTAGTTGACAGGGCAAGGCTGGCTTCAGAGAGGGAGTCAAGGAGCAAGGTATGGGAGACTGTGTCGAAAGCTTTGGCTAGGTCGACAAAGATGGCTAAGGTGATCAGGCCATCATCCATCCCCTTTAGGACAGAGTCAGTGAGCCTGAGAAGGGAGGTGGTTGTTGAGTGGTTCTTCTGAAAAACAGATTGGAAAGGGGTGAAGAAGGAGGAATTAGTAAGAAAGGAGGAGAGTTGAGAGACCACCAGGTGTTCCTGGAGTTTAGCGAGGGCAGAGAGGAGGAGATGGGGAGATAGTTACCAGGAACAGTCGGGTCACCTCCCTTAGGGAGTGGCAGGATGACAGTATGTTTCCAGTAGGAAGGAACTTGGGCAAGTGAAAAGGAGAGGTTTAGAATAATAGAGATAGGGTAGGCAACAGCAGGAGCTGAGAGGTAGAGAAGTTTGGGATCAAGACCATCTGGAGAAGACCCTTTAAAGGGGCTAAGGGAGAAGAGGGCATTCATGGCTTCAACAGCTATAATGGAGAAGAAAGAGAAAGAGGAGGAGTTAGGCGAGGGATGCAGTTGGGACCGTGAGTGATGAATAGGTAGTGGGGGAGGGAACACAAGAAAGAAGAGGCACAAGATGTGTAGTAGGTGTTGAATTCATTTGCCACCGATTTTGGGTCAGATACCAGTGAGTTATTTATATTGAAAACTGTAGGGGAAGGGTGAGAGTGAGGAGAGAAGAGGTCATGGACCACTCTCCAGAATTTAGATGGGGAATTTAAATTAGTTTGGAATGAGGCTTTGAAAAATTCTGACTTAGCCAGTTTGGTGGCTTTAGTGCAGGAGTTGTGAAGCATTCGATACACTGCGTAGTCACTGGGGTGCTTTGTGGATTTGTGTTTTTTCCAAGCCTGGTCCCACTCCCTGAAACAGGCCAGTAATTCTGGGGTAATCCAGGGAGATGAATACCACAGATCCTGGTCTCTTGAAAGGGGCAAATGCATTCCAGGTGGTGATGAATTTGTCCTTGAAATAATCAAGGCCTAGATCGATGGAGGTAGAGGAGGAAAGGGGGGCCCAGTCGATGGATGCTAGTTCTGCCTGGAGTGGGGCAAGATCAAGGGATTTGAAGGAGCGAAGCCTGATTGTATGAGGGGTAGGTTTCGGTCGGTGGACCTTGTGAACCACAAAAATTGGGTTGTGGTTGCTAAAGGCATCAGGGAGGATCCCAGACTTGATTACACAGTGGGGGTGTGAGGTCAGTGCCCAGTCAAGCAGGGTATGGTTGAATGTTTTATGAAATGGACGTGTGGGCTCGAGTATAAGCTGAGTGAGGTTTAAAGCATTTACATTGTTCTGTAGCTTTGTTGACTTAGGAGACAACCAATTTTTATTTAGATCACCCGACAAGAATAGTTTGCCAGAGTGGGAGCTAGAGGTGATGGACGATAGGAGTTCCAGTGCAACTGATGAGGGGATACTAGGGCGACAGTAGGTGCCAGCTACAAAGATAGGGGCTGTGTGGGGAAGGGAAATTTGGTTGACAAGGGCCTCGTAGGAAGCCGGACAGAAAAAGACAGAACTGTTGTGGATTGGAATGAGGACAGAATAAACATAGCAATTCCACCACCCCGACCAGTCCTGTCCTGTCTGAAGAGAAAGTACCCAGGAATGGTGATTGCATTGTCTGGGATGCTTTTTTTGATCCAGGTCTCAGATATTATTAGAATATCATGGGTGTGAGTTACCACTAGGGTTTGTATAAGGGCCATTTTAGGTAGCAGACTCTGGATATTTAGGTGCAGAAGTTGCAGCCCATTGGGGATAATAGTTGGGGCTGAGGAGAAAGAAGTGGAGGGTGAAGGGGACATAACCGAGGAGGATGGCAGGAGAAGGCCACGGTTGGGATGGATATTTCCAGACAAGAGAAGGAGGAGGGTAAGAGTGAAGTAATGTAATTTAGGACTTTTATAATGCATATGCGGATTTAGAAAGGGTGTGGATAAAGGGGGTATAGAAGAGAAGGAGATAAGATGATGAAGAAAGGCAAGGATATTTGGAGGAGCAAATAGACAGGCAGGGGGGAGGAATGGAGAGTGGGACCATGATTGGAAGGGAGAGGAGGGGGTGATTGCAAGGATGAAGGAAGTGTCGGGTGTGGGAGGGGGTACGGGAGTGACAGTGGGAGAGATAGGTGGAGGGGAGATAAGAGATAGCGCCAAAAAGAGGGAAAGGAAGAAATAAGGTGATGCCATATGAATAGGGAAATAAAGGCAGTGAGGACAGTAATGGAATTTAGTGGGAGAACAATGAAGGTATGAGAGAGGGAGACAGTTTATAGCAGTACACTTTAAAAAGGAGAGGGAGTGTGAACAGTGGCAAGTTAAGAGATACTCTATGGGCAGAGCCTAGGCCTATTTAATAGAGGTTGAGGTCGGGGTCGGGACAAATTAATAGATTCAGTAACAGAGCAAGAGTAAAAACAAAACTTGTAGGTAAAACTCAGAAACAGAAAGGCTGTTCAGATTTAAAACTTAGCACTAGTACCAGATTAAGAAGGCAGTCTAATCAGGAGAGCTCCAGGGTGCAAGCTGGCTAATGAAATGGCAGGCACTGTCTCGGGGCTCTGACCATGGTTCAAGCTAGAGAAAGCAGGCTTCAGTAGAAGTCTGGGTTGTACTTTAAATTCGGCAGGCGGGCTGCAAGATGGCTAGTGACCAGCATGGATCAGGACCAGTCCGCAGCAGCAGGGCAACCTCACGGGGTAAGCGGCTCTTAAATTCAGCAGGTGGGCTGCGAGATGGCTAGTGGATGGCATGGATCAGGGCTGGTCTGCAGCAGCAGCATTTATTTTGGTTAACTGATGAGCACTTCACTTTAAAGTACTTTGATTCTATTTCTAAGTAGCTTTACTATGTGATCGCAGCATGTAATTTCTTTCTAGTTACACAGAATTAGAATTGTTATCTGTCAAGATGCGCAGAGTGCTTCCTTTCCTTTCCTTTTGACACCATAGTATTTTCACAGAAATTATTGACTGTCATTAAGCATTGAAGAACAGTAATCATTCTTGTATTAATTTCCTTTTACTAAACTATTTCTATGCTTTTCTCTATTGCTCTCTCTCCTGAACAGTTCTGTGCCTCTGAGCGTGGATACACCACCACATGGGCAGTGTTCCTTCTCAGTCTTCGAAAGTGCACTGTTGATGCTAATGAGAGTATGCCTCCCGTGTTTTGCAACAGGGACTGTTTATCTAAGGCGACTAGTTGGAGGATTTGCCGTGTTGGAACACATATGTCCAAATGGACACAAGTTTCTATGGGAATCACAGCACATCTTGGAACTCTTCCCATGAGCAATCTTATGACTGTTTCAGGAATTTACTTCAGTGGTGGAAGCCCTGTTCGAATTCTAAATTTCTTAAGTCACTTAAATATGCCTTGGATATCTATTGAACCTACAGCCTTATGCAGTCTTCATACCTGGTACCATCAGTCGTAATGTGTGAACGTCAACAACAGTCACTACTGATGGTAATGAAAAGAACAACTGCAAAACTGGGTGGTGATGCCTGTTGTTGCTCTCCCAGACACACAGCAAAATTTGGGTCCTATTCGCTGATGGACTTGACTAAGTCTAAGAATAAGATCGTCGACATACAACTAATTCAGGTGATTAACACTGTGTTTCTTCATCACATTTTCAAGCCCTTCAGTTTTGTTCCTTACAATGATGTTTGAACAGTTTAAAACAGTTCTTGTACAGGTTACAATAGCTAGCTTTTAGGTCACAGTGCGAAATTGTTTTTTAAGAATAATGTGAAAGCATTCCTTTTCCTTTTCTTCCCACCCCACCCTGTTTCGAGCATGAAGTCTCCAGCTCAAATGCTATGGAGCTGGAGGGGCTTAAGCGCACTACATAAGGTCAAGGATGCCGTGTCCATATTCAAAGCTTGATGACAGACTGCCTTGTAGGTGTCAAGAAAATATGCAAGTGCAAGAGAAGGAAATAACACACTGGTTCGTGTGGCACATTGCAAAAGGTTAATGAAATTATAAATGTAGTAAGAATTAATATGCTTTACAATGGTATGTCAACCAATTGCAAGAGTATTAACAGATGAACAGGAGGCTAAGATGGTTATGCCGTGCTGGCCATTATGAAGGGTAGAAGTACTTCTGGTACATTACATAGAGAAAGTTTTAAGGACAACATAACAAAGATTATCATGTTATGTAGATGTCTTGAAAAGTGTGGTGAAAATGAAGACGCGCTGATGGAATACCTCAGCATGGTATTTAATAAAGACAAAGTGACTGTGGTAGCAGAAGGGGTTGGATGGTCGGTACAAACATAATGCATGCTAAATGTATTTCTCACAGAAAACCTATCGGTGGATGGCTTGTGTGTATTGAGTTTGCATGAGCCTACAGGGCCATGATGCTCACCCATGTGTGCTAGAAAGAGCTTGAAGCAGTCACATGTTGTCATTTGCCAGACATATTACATGCCCTCATTGACTCAGCATGTGCACTTCATGTTTTGCAGATGACTCACAGGGTACACCTCCGTAATAGTGGTCACAGTTATGACACTGGTAACTGTAGGCCAGTGAGCTAGTCATACATTGTTGTTAAAATTATGAGACAATCATGAATGACAGACTGGTATCTCTTCTACAGTGAAATGTGGTGGGACAATGGACAGTGCTGGTTTGTCACTTTGTTGCTGGAATATACTGACAGACAAACTGGTGGAGTACTATGACTAGGTAACAAGACAATTGTACTGTGGCCATGTAGTGGATGTCCTGTATGTGGACTGTAGTCAGGTAACTTAATCTGTGCAACATGGGATGCTTGCAAGTAAGATATAAGCATCGCCCATGTGTAAAGTTGGTGTGATTGTTAGCAAGTGGGTACAGTACTGTACTCTTACTAGTGGTCTACTCAACATAATGGCAGGAAATTACACTCCAGTCCATCGTATGAGATTGTAGTGAGTAGGTCGATGAGGGAGATGAAAATACAGTTTAGAACTGAAAGGGAAACTGTCTGGTGCAATTCATTGAAGGAGGAAGTGATATCCTGTTCTACAGTATTGTTATTGGAAATGTTGTGGGATAGGAAAAGGAATGTTATTGTATGGGACTGTGTGGTGAGTGGGTGATGGCAAGGTGGCATAGTGTTGCTAGCTCTACAGTCGCATGAATGGATACCCCATATTGCATTTATCTGCTATCAGTGTTCATATATTCGTATCTTTGTAAAGTGTGAATGATGTAACTATGACAACATACTAATGTGTGATTCTTATGCCACTTATAAGTTCTTTCATTACAACACAGGAATTTAAAAAAGCTGGATGCACAGGCAAGACATAAGGACTGTGCCGTACTATCATCCTGGTCCAAGGCAATTAGCCATCACCTCTAATGGTGTGCCAACAGCAGTGAAGGCATTGGGGACATGGTTGTAGCAAGGTGGCACTCAATTCTTAACCACGCTTCAAACATTCATGAGAACCACAGCAACTATTCCTTAAATGTGAGCATGGCCGCTGACGGAAAGGAAGTGGATTGAACAAGGTGAAATTTCGGTACACAGTGATATTGCTGGGTGAATGCAATAGTGATCTGTGAATGTCACTGCCATGTAGTCTGTGTATAACAATTTTATGCAAAGGATGCTGACAGAGCATTCACAATATAAGGTTGTATGTGAATGTGGCACTTGGCTGAAATCTGATTGACATATTGCCTGTCATGGGTTTTTCATGGGGTTCCAGCAATACATGAAATAATTGTGAGTGCATTTTGCCACACTGTGTTAACTCCTGCCTCACTCTAGGGAATGGTTCCGTTGTATGTGTTTGTTAGCAATTATGTAGTAGTACACTTGCACTATCTACGATTTGTAGATATTTGCAATATCTGACACTAGTAAGATAGTATGCAAGAGGTACAGAGAATGAGGACAGTCACAGACTTCAAAGGATGTTACCAGGCTTGGTGGTGTGGTGGGTGGTTTGATACTGCCTTACAGAAGAGAAATTTGATAGGTGAAATTCTGTATAAAGGTCTGCTATGGCAATTCGCAGTGACTGCCGTGTGGTTCACATGTAGTTCTTCTAGCAATGTGTGCACCATTTGTATCTACATAGGTAGTTGCCCTCATAAGGAAACTTGAGATAATAGCAAGTAACTTGCTATTGAAGAACATCCAAAAGTTATCACCAGCAGAGCAAGCATCTGCGCTAGAGGCCTTCCTCAAGGTCATTTTATTTGTCCCAAAAATGACGCACTTCTTTTACAAGCATGGAGGCAAGGTATGTTAATTTCAGTTCAACTGTCATTATACTGACAATGGTCATAATATGCAAGGGTGATGTGATGCTGGGTTGCACACAGGTGCCATGGAAACATGGCTGGAACAGAGTCACTGCAGCAGGTTACAGTTAGCTGTGATTAAACCCTTTTCTAGCAGTCTTGGATGGTACTGATTATTGGTTGCCCATGTGAGTCAGGCTCGATGTACTATGCATACTCTTTACATAAACACTACCTAAAGGTTTTTTACCTGTTGGTTGTGGCATCACACTGTGACTTAACATGTTATAATACTATGCTGAGATATTAATAGCTGCACTTTGCAGACTATATTTGAACAGCATTATGTATGGGTTTCAGACTTGCGGGCGTGCAGTCAACAACTTCAGGTAAGCATGTTATCTTCTCCAATGACATGTTCCACAAATGCTTTTTCAGTTATCTTTTACCTTGCAGTAAACTGTGCTGAAATTGCTTCAGTGACACACAGCTGATATGTCAGTCAGCACTTATGGGTAAGTCATGGTATGACAGGTACTTGATTTCAGCCATTACTGCTGATGTATTAGTGACACGGTAAAATAACAGGTCTGCCACTGCTCTGGCAATGATCTCAGCTAGCTCCCAAGTACCCTATGGTGAATGACATCTGTGCCGGTGCCATGTACACCCCAGTGCCCTTAGTCCCTCCAGCACCCTGTCATCTGTGATTGTGATATCAGTCGACCACGACCCCCTCTGCCCACTCCACCCTTCCCATGGGGTATATGCCCCCCTCTTTCCTTCATGAACACAGAGTAGAAGTACTCATTCAGTGACTCTGCCTGGTCCTCACCTATCTCCACCCACCTCCCATCTTTCTTAAGCCTCACAATCTGGTCTTTATTTCTTCTTCTCTCACCAATATAAGGAGAGTCTCTTTAAGCTGAATGACAACCATAACATGAGGGGGCACATTTGTAAGCTGGAGGATGGGAGGTTTAGGAGGGAGGTCAGGAAGCACTTTTTCACAGAGAGGGTGATGTACACTTGGAATGTGCTGCAAGAAGAGGTAATCTTGTTGAAGACAGTGGGCAGCTTTAAGAGAGGCTGGGACAGGTATGGGGATGGTATGGGTCATAGGTATGGAGGATGGGAGGAGTGGGAGAGGGGCAGGGACAGTAGCTAAAGCTGTGGACCCTGCAACATGAGCATACTTGATAGACCAAATGGTCTTTCCTGCTGGTTGTTCGTATGTTTGTATGTATGTTCAATGTATTTGAAGAAGTTCTTTTCACCGTCCTGATTACCTGTGCCAATTTCTGCTCGGGAAGCCTTGCCCACTCTAACTAGCCAGGTAACCTCCCTGGACTAATGATATTCCATCTTTGTCTGGCAGTCATGCATGTCTGAATTCCCACAAGATGCTCCACCAAAATTTACTCCATCCTTTTAAAGTCCGATCCCTTAAAATCGATCACCCTGGTACCTGTTTCTCCTGTTACCCTTCCCATATTGAATGTGAACCACAATGTATGATGGTCGCTCACAGCCAGGGGGTCCTCCACTCCCAGCTCCCTTACAGCCTCCCATTTGTTAATACCAGGTACAGAGTCCAACCCACCATAGTAGGGTCACGGACCAATTGTAGCAGGAAGCAGTCCTGAAATGATTCTAATAATCTCTGTGCTCCTTTGCACACATGGTGGTTGGGGTGCTGCAGTCCACCCCAAGGAGGTTGAAGTCACCCACCACTACAGTGTCCCCATTCCTACATACGCTTCTAATCTACTCTGCCAACTCCCTATCCAGGTCACCACCCTGGGCTGGTGGCCTTCACACTACCCCCACCTTCAGTGTCTTTCTTTTGGAGTGTTGAAACTGCGTCTTTAGGATCGGTCTCTGTCCTGACTTCCGCCCCCTACTCTTTCATACACCTTATCCCCTCCATCACGTTGATTGCCATGCCCCCCCTTTTTCCCTAGTCCTGTTATTTCTGAATATCCTGTCCACCATCCTCATGGCCAAGAGTGCCTGTAGTTTGGCCAATTTGTTACATAAGCTTCTCACATTCAGTGAGACCACCCTCCAACCTGTATCTTTCTTCTCCCCCCCACCGTGGTCCCCCCAATCTCTCCTTGTGTCCCCAACTCAAATACCTCTCTCATACCTTGGCGGATATAGCTCCACCCATGTTCTCTATGCCTATCCCCCTTGTCATTCCTAAAAGGATAGTTCTCTGAGACAATGGGCCAAGTCAGGAGTGTTGATGGTGGTGGACTATGGCATCATACATGGAAGAATATCTTTACAGAATGGGTGGTGGACACTTGAAATTAAAATCCACAGTAGGAGGTGGGGTAAGGCACAGAATGGGATAGCAGCATGCATTAGACATTTTACTGTGACCAATGTAAGTACTAACATGAATGTACAGAGGTAATGCATTCACTTGACAGTAACTACTTCAAAAGTCAGTGATGAAACATATCGGTTTTTTTTTTTTTAACTTTCTATTTTTCCGCCTTCCCCTGCCCCCTGCACTCCGCTTCTTCAGGAGCACCTGGCATCTGCCTCGGTTCCTTCAGTACCTGTATCCCCATGGCAATCCCCCATGTAGCCTTGGATTTCCCCAAGGCGAGGATGAGGTGGGGC
Organism: Neoceratodus forsteri; assembly: GCA_016271365.2. Lineage (NCBI taxonomy): Eukaryota > Metazoa > Chordata > Ceratodontiformes > Ceratodontidae > Neoceratodus > Neoceratodus forsteri. Next base: position 286,239,841 of record JADMNL010000025.1, read on the forward strand.
CCTGCACTCCAAACTAATGACACTTGCCGGGGCCACCGTATGGGACAGGCAAGGGACCATTGAGGTCTGTGCTGGTGCTCTGCCTCACCAGAGAGAAGGAGGTGTGTTTTTCTCTGTTTTTTCTGGACATGACATGAGCCCTGATGTCAGGGCAGAGCTCCGCCGATGTCTGGCATGTCAGACCCTCCTGGAAATGGCCAAGCACTTGCTGTACCCCAGGCCTCTGCCTGGGGTCAGTCAAGTCCCGAACCTAGTCTCCCCTTCCTCCCTGGAGAAGGCGAGCAGTCCACGGACGCTCAGCCTTCTCCCCCCAACCAGCCCTCCAGCTCCCCAGGCTTGTTCCCAAACCCGGATCACCAGCGTTGTGAGCGGTAGCGCTACCACTGCGCCAGCGGACTGCCATGAAACTTATCATTTTTTAACTGTTCTGTTTGCAGACTGTTAATAGCAGTCCTACATTTTAATGAAAATTCAGAATGAGTGCAAAGAGTCAGGCGTGATGGTCAACCAATGTGGGGAGTGTCATATACAAAAACTTGTGCCGGTGCTCCAGTCTTAAAGGAGATCAGAGTACCGATTACGTATGGTAAATATGTTTTGTGTAATGTTGGTACTGTTCAACTGTGTATATTGTGATGATGTGTAGGGAACAGAATACGTGGTAAATCCACAAAGGGGCAGTAAGGACAGGGATTGGTCTAAAAGGGGTAAGTCCAGCAAAAAAATGCTATGTAATGGTTGTAGTTGCACAAACTATGACGTGGTACTTTACAACACTTTTGGTGTATTAAATCACTTTTTGTTATCACTGCTTTTGTGACAGGAGGATGCGACAGACAGGCTAATGGCATTAAAAATAAAATATGGTCAGATCCACTACGGCTGCACAATGAAATTAGTCAAGTTGTGTGGAATTGTTAAGGAGGTATGGAGAAACAACACAATGCTTTGTAAGTAGTAAGATTTGTTTTGGTTTCTGTTCTAAGGAAGGCATACACATTATTAGGAAAATATATGGAGGTGTACATTTTAATGGAAGGAATAGAAAGCTTACAAAAGAACACCAGAGCAAATGCCACTGATGTATGTGTTATCCCAAATGATATTGGCCAGACAGCCAAATTTTAAAAGAAAGCATAATTTCACATATCCCAATAATGCAAAGTATCAAGGGAAACATATGCAAATCCCCATGATGGTACAGAAGGAGGCAGTACATGAAAAAGTAATGGCTGGCATATGTTCAGCCTTGGGTTTAGTTACACAGTTTGTTTTTGTTTTGTTTTTAAGAGAAACAGGGTTTTTGTCCATGAGATGATGTAAGTTATATTTAAGCAATGTGTTGATGTCAGGAAGTCAGGTGTAATGATGATGGACTGTTAGAGAAAATGTGATATTAACTTTCAGAGGGGGTCGCTTTTGGTAAGGACAAGGTAGTTATGCTTGCAATAATGAGAATATTAAGAAAGTATGAGGTCTATGAAGAAGTGGAGTACAAATATTCACAGTTTCATAAGCATGTGCTCAAAGTGCAGGCAAATGTGATATGCAGGTTTGTTTTAGAAATAGGTAAAAATAGTGATACATGCAATTAATAGAAAGATAGATAATTACGTAGATATATAGATAGAGAGAGAGAAATACAGACAGGCAGAATAGGAATGGCAGTGAAGTATTGAAATGATGCCAACACCACCCCCACCCTGCAGACATGGACAGGCACTGGGGTGTGCCTTTGGGTCATTGGCCATAATGCTCACACCATTTCACCTCACCCTGCCCTGCAGACACAGACAAGAGTTGAGGTGTGCCTTGGGGTTTTCAGGCTTTACACTCACCCCATTCCATAAGGAAATATGTTGAAATGGGCACAGTATAAGAGAATGGAGTGAACTTGGGGTCAAGAGTCAAAGGCACACCTCGATACCTGCCACTGGCTTCAGGGTGGGATGGGGTGGAATGGAGGAGCATTACTGTTGACAATCCCAAGTCACACCCCTGATGCCCGCCAGTCCCTACAGTGCAGGGTGTTATGGTCAGAAACCCTAATGCTCTGGGTGTTTCTTGGTATTTCACTCCAAGTTTTCAGCATGGTCTTTTGTGACCCCACCGCATGAACAGTGACACTGTCAGTTCATTAACTGAAAGGAGATTTTGCACAGCGACTGTGCCATTTGGCACCATAGGTGCAAAAACACATTTTGAACAGGATGTAAAAAATGACAGCTGTATATTTCTTGCTTCAGTAACTGCCCAGCACATCTGTTGCATGACCTGCTTACTGACATTTTATATCTGCTATGCAATGTACTGCTATGGCTATATGGCTGAGAAGGACCTGGGGGTGGTGGATGTCAAGATGAACAACTCAGAGACTTATAGGAGGGCAGCAGCCAAGGCCAACACAATACTGAGATGCATCACTAGGGGGATCACTCCAGAAGGAGGGAAGTGATCTTCCCTCTGTATAACTGCTTGGTGAGGCTGCACCTCAAGCACTGCATGCAGTTTTGGAGGCCACACTTAAAGAGGGACATTGAACTCCTGGAGAGGGTCCAGAGGAAGGCAACCAAAATGATCTGGGGCTTGGAGGAAAGGACCTATGTGGAGAGGCTCAAAGAGCTAAATATGTACACATTGGAAGAGAGAAGGGACAGTGGGAACATGATAGAGGTCTTCAAGTACATGAAGGGGTAAACAGGGGAGGTGAAGTCACAGTGCTCTGTGAGGAAGGAGGGGGCAACTAGAGGGCATGGGTGGAAGCTGAGGGGAGACTCTAGGGAGAAAGGAGGAGGTGCTACTTCACTGAGAGGGTGGTAGAACCATGGAATGCACTGCCTGGGGACTGGTGGAGGCAGAGACTGTGGAGGAATTCAAGATGGTGTGGGACAGGTACAGGGAAGGGTTGTGGAAGCAAAGTCCAATGAAGCAGGAATACCCTGGACTGGGAAGGGAGAAGCCCGAGAGGGTGGGGAGCAGCAAGGTCAACTCCCAGGGTGGTGATTGACCAAACGAACAGACACAAAGCCCACTAGGCCTATTCTGCTGGCATTTTGTACAATAGTATGTTGGTATGCTTACTACACCAACATCATGAACCATAAAACAGATGACTGCCATAACTAGGGAGGCAGTATGGCACAGTGGTTTAAGGCTCTTAACTGCAAATCTGGAGAGCTGGGTTTGAACTCAAAGCCCCACAAAAAAAAAAATGAAAACTCTTCTTACAGAGCAAAATCAGCACTAACTGCTAATAGAATGCTGATACCTACATTTACAGTTTAGCAAATACTTGAAATCTAACTGAGTGGGGTTTCTGTAAGAAAACAGCATGAGTCTTTATTAATTATAGCATTGATGATCTGGGCAGTTTCTGTGTCTTTATGCTTGTGTATAGTTTGATAAAATTAAAAGTTTTAAAATTGAAACACTCCCTAGAGCTAGACCTGACACACATAGAAACCAAAATACTGAATTAGAGCTATTTAGTAGCTGTTGTCTTACAGAAGCCCCAGTTGGCTAGCTCTCATGTATCTGCTAAACTGTAACTGTTGATGTGTATGTGACCTAGGCAAAACTACACTTAAAATCTCACAAATAAATAAAATATCAGAACAGCATTTATTTTAGTAGTATCTTCTTTCTTTTCAGGTGCCCATGACAGTATGTATATACATTTATATATTTTAACTTCAAAGCACTGAATCTATTCAAATGCAAAAAAAACACAAGACTTTATTCTCTTCACACAATAGTGTTACACGTTAGATCCCAGAATGGCCAAGAAACAATTTAGACTTTACTCTTGCATGCCACTGTCACACCCACTTCTTATGCAAACAACAATCACAGAAAACATTTCATTTCTATGCTATGCACTCTTACATCAGAGAGATATAAATCTTACAGAACGCTGAAAAACAAATTTATCAAGACTGGATTTCTGTAAGAAAACAGCTGCTACATAGCTCTAATTCATTATTTGTGTTTTCAGCGTGTGTCAGGTCTAGCTAGCAGTAGAAGTGTTTTCGTTTTAAAATATTATTTCATCAAACTACACACAACAATAAAAAGCAGATACATTTTTTCCCAGATCATCAATGCTGTAAAGACTGTAGCTGTTTTCTTACAGAATACCTACTCAGCTCTTAAGTATTTGCTAAACTGTAAATGTAGGTACCATCATTCTACTAGAAGGAACTGGGAATTAGGGTTGATTTTGCTCTGTGACACGATTTTCATTTTTTTGTGTGTGTGTTTTGTTTGTTTTTTGTTACAAATGTGAAGTATATTTTTAATAAAGTATAAAAATATGTATGTGTGAGTTATTTAGTTTGGAGAATATTTGTTTTATTATTTGAAAAAGTGTGATACACTGAATATGTAGTGCAGTGAACCATTGTAATATGAATCAAATGTGCAGCTGAAATAACTATGCGACTGTTGCCATTTATGCTCACTGAATAAGAACAGTTACATAGCTCTGCTGTTGTCAACTGATTTTAAAGCAGTGCACATGCTAAATCCTACTGCCACATTCAAAACACTATCCCCTACCTACTTGCCACATATAAACTCAATTATATTAAAAATAAATTCTAGGCACTTAACCATTATTCATTCCCCAGTCCCATTTACAACACGGTTACACTTATATATAATACATACTTCTCAAACTTAAAAGAAAAAATATACTTTATCATCAAAGTTCTGTATTTATCAAGTAATGTGCTCATGATTAAAATAATTTGAACCCCTTCCCCAAAAAATTGCCCTCACATGAAACTGCATGTTTAACTGTAAATACAATTAAAAAATGTATTTCTAAATGCATTACTAACACTAATGCTTTCAAAGTTTTGAAACTACTAAACGACAAACTATATATAGATATATATGTATATATATACATACATATATAACATATATAACACATATGTTAATAAGACGATATGAACAGAATAAAGAAGGACCATCTTGGCAGAATTGCATGCAATTCTGCTTAAAGTTGGACCAGCATAACATTCTGTGGTGATTTGCATATGCAGCCCATGATGCTTTGCATTGTGTGGGCATGTGTGATTTTGTATTTTCTTGAAACTTGGCTTCCCAGCCAAATGCCCTTTGGGGTAACCCTTGCCTCAGTGTTTGTGCACAGAGGCTCTTTGTCTTTTAAATATATATATGTGTTATAGGGTGGGTCTATAGGCAGACAAATAACGTACACAGAAGCAGCAATTCAGGTGCAACCCATTGTTTGCTTGATGGGATGTTTATTAACTTCATAAACAATCTTCAGCACCAAAAGTAAAAATAAATACAGAAATCAAAAGAAACAAAATAACAAACAATCAATGGCAATTTCAAAGACTCTTCTTCACTCACTGGCTGGCACTTCTCCCCAGCTAGGTCAGGAAGAACTGACCTATCTAAAATTGCAACTTGAGAGGTAGGGTTTATATACCTGCCTCCTTGGTCAGGTGACCCAGTGTTTATTTTTAAAGTAACTTTGTTTAATAACCTCCCAAAATAATAATAATTGGCATAACTTTCTTTTATACAAATGCACAAAACTCCTACTTGGTTCTCTATACAATATAAGCTCTTTTTAAGAGTTTAGATACAACAATCAGGTTTCTAACAATTGATTGACAGTTTGCCCTTTTTAAATATGGGCCACTAGGGGCCGCTGATCCCCTATAGTGGCTCCCATTATGCTGCAGGGACTGCTAGCAAGCAGACCTCCCCTTTTAATTTCCAGGAGCAGCCCATAAACAGATTTCAGGCAGACTCTTTTTTAGGATGTGTTCCTTAAACCTACTGATGTGCATTATTTATATATTCATTTATTTCATGGCCCACATATTCAAACTGCACCATTGTGTGGCGCAAGCCCCTGCACCGCTCAAAATAGTTGGGTAGGTGGTTGGGCAATATTCAACATAGCTGCGCTATGGCACAACTTTTTGAATATCGCCCTTCGGCACCCACTGTGCATGGCGCAGTGAACCGCGCCAGCGCAAGTTGTCAGAGTGGAGCATTGAGATACGCATGGTGCAAGTTCCATTGCGCCATGTGCAGCACCTGCGATATTCAAAGGGTGGACATCAAATGGGGCCATAATTTATGCAAGGTCAGGGCCATTTGCATCTAATTACGGCCCATTTGCATGCCATTAGCATGCAGGTGTGCCGATCCTCGATGACTTGTGCCTGGCGCCCTGCCAGGCAGCAGCTGTCGGGACCGACGCCTCTGCAGCCTGATCGCAGGAATAAAGTAACTCCCCAGCAGCCTGATGGCGGGCATAACGAATATTCCCCGAGCAGCCCAATCATGGGCATACAGAATAGTCCCTGAGTAGCCCGATCAGGGGCATCAGACCTTCCTCCCAAAGTCCAATATCTCTGGTGGTCCAGTGGACTGCGGTAGCCGATCACGGGCGGCATCCTCACCCCCACGCCGGAATACCTGGTGATCTAGTGGCCCCCACCCACCCACCACGAGGCCCACCACCCACTCCCCCGTCAGCCAGCGGCGGCAGCACCCCACCCACCTGCCTCCCCACCGCCCACTGACTGACAGCTCAGCAGGGCTGCCGCCCATTGGTTCAGAGCATGAGCCAATGGGCGTAAGCCCATATTTACAAGGCAGTACTAGATATGTGAATGAATGAATCATCTCACATATCCAGACTGCCTTGTAGGGTATGGCTGCACATCCATTGGCTCATGCCTGAACCAATGGGCATGCAGTCCTACTGAGCTGTCAGTTGGCAGGCTGTGGGGCAACAGGAGGGTGGGTGCTGCCGCCACCGCTGACGGGGAGCGGGTGGTGGGGCCTGTGGGTGGGTGGGGTGGGGCCACTAGATCACCAGGTATTTCTGACATGGGGGTGAGGATGCCACCGTGATCGGGCTACCACGTCCACTGGACCACCAGGGATATTGGACTTTGGGGATGTCTGATGCCCGCGATTGGGCCACTCGGGGTGGGGGAAGATGAACATTATGCCCATGATTGGGCTACTCAGGAGGTGGGGAAGATGAACTTATGCCCGTGATCGGGCTACTCGGGCGGATGGGGGAAGATGAACATTATGCCCATGATCGGGCTACTCGGGGTGGGGGAAGATGAACTTTATGCCCGCGATTGGGCTACTCTGGGGTGGGGAAGATGAACTTTATGCCCGTGATCGGGCTACTCGGGGTTGGGGGAAGTTGAACATTATGCCCTGATTGGGCTACCAGGGGGACACTTCAGCCCGTGATCAGGGCATGGGGGCACGTTAGGCAGGTGGAACAGTGGAGGCCACCCACAGGTGGCAGCTGCTGTGTTGTACCCTGTAATGTGACAGCTCACCTGTGGGTGGCCCTCGACTTGTTCCTCTTTTTGGCATAAAGTTGTGCAGGCGCAGGTAGGGATTGCGCCTGCATAACTCTGCATGGCCCAGGCTGAATATCGGGCTGTGCAGTTTATGCATGGGCACGCCCCCCACCTGTGCCTGCATACATTACTGATACGCCCCGGTGCATCGGGATTTATGCAGGTGCACTTTTCCCTTTTAAATATTGCACCGGGGCACATCAGTGGGTTGTGCATGGCGCAACACTGTTGCGCCATGCGCAACCCTTTTGAATATCTGGGCCCATGTATACAGCAAGACAGGTATGTTTTAAACATAAGAACTGTATGTAGCTGTTCCTTTTATTTATTAGGTGCTCTCAGAACAGGAGCAAGTTTTGCTTTAAATAAAGCCTGGTAGTCTGGTAATCTTCCAGACCTCCAAGAAAATACACATATATTTCGTCCTGTCCTGCATGTCCCAAAACAGAGCCACATTCATTTTCTTTCAGGAGAAGTACTGCAACCAACCCAGAAAACCTCAAATAAATCTTTCTCCCTTGACAAAGGAGCAAAAGAGCAATTTTCAGGGCACAGAGTCAGCCGTCAGCTGAAATCAACAAAGCCAACAGCTGACACTTTCATTTTCAACTGCTGGACTTAAAGGGGCTCTTCTGTCTCTTTGGAGAGCTTTTAACAAGAAACGAAATAGATACAGAGCTTAGTCTCTTTAATAGAGACTCTTTTCTAACAAAAGAAGAAGTTTTCAAAATTTTACAAAATGAGCACTGTGCAGGGTGCACATGAACACGAGGGCTTCACAAACGTGTGAGTAGTCACGCTAGTGCTATACAAGCACTCATTTTGCAATTCCAGCCAAAACACTCATGAGGAGGGGTTTCAACCATATAATGGCTTTTCCTCAGCCTACCTTAGGAGCAAATGCTACTAGCAGTCTCCAAATCATGCAAGATGCTTATGTAAGATACTTTTCAACAAAGGAGAATGATGTGGTGATTTTGGGATGGAATATTTTGTTTTACACCACTACTGCTTCCAGGAAGCTCAGGGAGATTTAAACAGGCAGGGGACCTTGAAATGTAGAGAAATGAATCCGAAGGGATAAAAAAGGGGTAAGAAGGGATTTTTGTAAGGAGGTGGCCTGCCTTCATACAGAAAAATAGGGACAGTGAAAAGAAGGGAAAGAAAGTGTTTGCAACCAGAGTTTGAAGAGACAAAAAAGGTCCCAAGTCTCAGTGGCAGGGACAGACCCTGTCACTATATATATATATATATATATATTCATGGCAAAAAACTCCATTTAATGCATCAGTTAGGGTTGTTCCACAGCGACAAAAGTGAAGAAATTCGATGTTAGGGTTGAAAGCCGCCATCGCACCCCCAGCCCGCCCTCCCCAACCGCAACGGGTGTGCTGCTGGGATCATCGGCCCTAAATTTCACCCCATCACATGTGTAAACAAGCTGAGGTATAAGAGAATGGGGTGAGTGTTAGGGCCAATGACCCCAATGCACACCCCGATGCCGGTTGGGGGTGCGGGCTGGGGGGGTGCAAGGGGTCTTCCAACCCTAACACCAAATTTCCTCACTTTTGTCATTGTGGAATAACCCTAACTGATGCATTACATGGTTTTTTTGCCATGAATTTCCCTTCTTTTTGAGAAGGAGGACTATAAATAATGACTAGAATGTGGTGGTGGCAGTGCAGGCCCTTTCAGGCCCCACGCCCCACCACATGATGTCTTGTGACATAGTAACAGTAACTACAATGCAAACACAGGTGCTAATGGTTACACATGATGACGCAAATGTAAATGGTAATGCAACGTTAATAGAAACGCAAGCCAGTGACGCCAACGCCAACAGTGAAGCAAACGGAGATGCATGTACAGAAACACAACTGGTAACACGCATGGTCATGGTACCACTATTATACATACAAATGTTAACTGTTACAGCAACAATAATGCCAAAGGGAACAGAAACGGAAAAGCAAACACTAGCGAGTACAGAAACGCAAAGCGTAACGTGTACGGTCATGGTACCACAATTGCAAATGCAAATGGTAACAGTAACAGCAAAAATAATGCCAAAGGAAACAGACATGGAAAGGCAAACACAAGCGCATATGGAAACGCAAACTATAACACACATGATCATGGTACCGCAATTGGAAACGCAAGTGGTAATGGTAACAGCTAAAATAACACCAAAGGAAACAGAAACGGAAATGCGAACGCAAACACGTACAGAAACACAAACTGTTATGCGCACGGTCATGGTACTGCAATTGTAAACACAAATGGTAATGGTAACTGCAACAATAATGCCAAAGGAAACAGAAACGCAAAAGCAAGCGCGTACAGAAACGCAAACTGTAACACGCACAGTCATGGTACCGCAATTGGAAACACAAATGGTAATGGTAACAGCAACGATAACGCCAAAGGAAACAGAAACACAAACACAAGCACGTATGGAAATGCAAACTGTAATGCACACAGGCAGGGGAACACAATTGGAAATGCAAACAGTAACAGTAACAACAACGATGATGCAAAATGAAAGACAAACGGAAATGGAAGGGCAGTCACAAATGAAATCGTAATGCGACGTGACGCAAAGTGAAACAGAAACAGTACTGTAGACACAAATGGTAAGAGTAACGCAAAACACAAGCGCAAACAGAAACACAAAGGATAACACACACTGTGGCGCATACGGGAATGCTAATGCAAACGGATTTGGAAACGCAAGTAGAAACACTACGTGTAACAGTGACTGCAGCACACACCCTGTTTTTCTCCAACAGATGCATAGAGAAACACAGTGGCCCAGATATTCAAAAGGGTTACGCCATGCGCAACAGGGTTGCGCATGCGCAAGTCCTACATTGCGCCATTCTGCGATATTCAGCAGGAGGCAGTTGCGCCACTGAAAACAGGTTGAGCAACAGCGCAATGCAAATGAATACATGCTCAACAGGAGGGGGAGGAATCATGCAAAAACCGCGCAACCCGATATTCAGTCGGAGTTAGGTAGAGTTGTGCACGCGCAACCTCAACCCGCGCCTGCACAACTTTGAGCCAAAAAAGAATTGTTGAGGGCCACCCAGGTGAGCTGCTGTATTGCAGGTGTAACACAGCAGCTGCCACCCGTGGCTGGCCCCTCAACTCAGTCCCCTGTGCCCTTCAATCAGTGCCCGATCGCGGGCAGAACGTAAATGTCTTCGCTTATTAATATTCTCATATGCCCGATCGTGGGCAAGAAGTACTATGAAATTCTCGCTAAATAGTTTACGATCATCGCTGGCAGAACGTAACAACCCCTCAACCCGAATATCTCCTAGTGGTCCAATGAACCCATTCACAAATCTGGACTGTCATGTGGATGTAGGCTGCATGCCCATTGGCTCTAGCTCTGCACCAATGGGCATGCAGCCTTACCGGATAGTCAGTTGGCGGCAGCGGGCGGCAGGAGGGTGGGATGCTGCCGCCCGCCGACTGCCGGGGGAGCAGGGTGGTGGGGCTTCATGGGTGGGTGGGGTGGGGGACATTAGACACCAGGAGATGTTTGGGGGTTGTCACTGGACATTCTGCCTGGAATCGGGCATTACGTCCACTGGACCACCAGGAGATATTCGTTGGGGGTTGTTTTTACGCTCTGCCCACGATCGGGCATTGGGAGCTGTTTGGGGGTTGTTTTACATTCTGCCCGCGATCGGGCATTGGGAGATGTGTGGGGGGGTTTCATGATACTTTCTGCCCGCACTGGGCATTGGAGATCGGTGGCGGGATGGGTTGTTTCACGCAGTGCTCGCTGACGGGCTGCAGGCATCAGTCCTCGACGCTGCTGCCTGGCAGAGCGCCAGGCGCAAGTCCTCGGGATCAGCGCACCTACATGCTAATGGCATGCAAATAGGGCTATAATCACATGCAAATGGCCCCCGCACCTTGCATGAATTATGGCCCCATTTGCATGTCACCTTTGAATATCGGAAATTGCGCGATGGCACAATGGTACTTGCACCACCTAAGTTTAATGCTCAACTCTGACAACTTGCGGTGGCGCAGGTTCCACTGCGCCATGCACAGTGGCTGTGGTGGGTGATATTCAAAGGAGTTGCTCAATAGCGCAACTCCTTTGAATATCACCCCGGCCACACCCCAGAGCAACTATTTTGAGTGGCGCAAGGGCTTGCGCCTCAGAATGGCGCAGTTTGAATATCCGGGCCCGTGAGTACAAAGAATTTATGCATAATAATGGGTCTCGGAGCAGAAAATGAGGAGTTGAAATACTAAATTACTTATATCTCAGGAACCATAAGATGTAGAAAAAAAAATTAAATCTCGTATGAATTATGACTTTCCTGGCTAGTTTTGTACTTAGCCCCCTTTTGGGGGTTGCTAATCAATTTTCCGATGAAAAGTCTGTATCTCGCACCGTTTCTGAGATATGGGTCCCAAAAGGCACGGCAGACATCGCAATGTTAGTCTATAGGGAAAAAGCTTTAACTTCGGAGCACTGTAACTTTCCATCCATGCAATAGTTTGTCACCAAATCACTAAAAGGCACATATGTGGAATGTTGGTGTTCTTCCCTCCAAATTTCAGCCCAAAGGACCAAACCATTGTTTTGCAGCAGGGTGGCAAAGAATTCCTGTTATTTTGGGCATAGTGTTTAGAAATGGTGTCGAAATCACAACACTTTCGCAATGAAATCACGAAAGTGTCATGAGTGTGACACTACTTTGCATACACTACTTTTCCAAAAATTTCAAAACATATTTCTGGGGTGTTTAACCCCAAAGAAGACATGGCTAGCATCCTCAGGGTCCGAATAGGTGAACACAAAATAATTGTGTCCCTAGAGGGTCCCAAATTTAAATGGCAAGCATTTCTGTGACCACTAACTGAAAAAAAATGGCTGACTCACGATACTACAGGGCACTATGACACTAAAAACTGCATTTGAGACACTGTTGAACTTTTGTTAACTTTTCCATTGACTTATAATGGGAAATTGTTTTGAATAACTTTTGAACCGTCCAATATTTTTTCACGAAATCTTCAAAGACACATCAGGGACCCTGGCCACAGGTTCCCTGAAGTTTTTGGACCAGTCGCACAAACTGTGTGACCTGTAGGCACGAGCAAAGAATGAGCAAAAAAACGTAATTGCGTGCACAGATGTTGCTTAATAATACCACAACCATATATCCGACTGGTACAAAAGTTACCAGATCCCAAGATCTAATGCTATGCCCTGTGCCTGCCAAATTTTGGACAAATCCATTGAACAGTCACAAAGTTATTAAGGTGCAAAGTTTCACCATTTAACCTTAAAAGGGCTACTCAACCCTAACTATGGTAGCACTACCGTGCTACCATAATATATATATTTATACAATAGGGGTGAAGGATAAGTGAGTGTGATAAAAACATGTATCTGCACCAGAGGAGGTAAATTTAAGGCTGACATTTATCTCATGGTTCAGAGGTGATAAATGTAAGAACTGACATTTATCTCATGGCTCAGAGTAAGATGACTCACTGCTGCCTGCAGCTAACTTAATTACCATGGTAAAACATCCTCACCTGCTTCCCACATTTTCTCACTCCCAGCTCATTATTGTGATACTCTTAGCTGACTGCAGCCAAAATTCTAAAGCACACAACTTCACAAAACAGTTTCTTTCTCACTGCTGCCGGAAGATAACTTACTTAGCATTGCAAAACACACTCAGCTTTTCCCACAGAGTTTGTAACACTGCCAGCCCATTCAGAAAATGTCACACACACAAACAGCAAACACAGAAACAGCAACAGAACACAAAAAATCATAACAATACTTCTGAAACTCATACCCCTAACTGTATAATTGAACACATGATGTGCAGATCTATGTTATGGAAAAATATCTTCACCTGCATCGTGAGCTCTGGATACTCTCACTCATGCCTTTGGCACTTGTAGTATCCAGACTCACCTGCAGGAGTGAAGATATTTTCCATATCACACCCTGTCCATCATGTATCCCCTATGTGTGTGTGTGTGTGTGTGTGTGTGTGTGTGTATATATATATATATATATATATATATATATATATATATATATAGAGAAAAAAACTCCATTTAATGTATTAGTTAGGGTTGTTCCACAGCGACAAATGCGAGGAAATTTGGTGTTAAGGGTTGAAAGCCCCCCCTTGGACTCTCCCCAGCCCACCCCCCAACCGGCATTGGGGTGCGCATTGGGGTCATCAGCTCTAACTCTCACCCCATCACATGTGAGAAGAAGCAGAGGTATAGGAGAATGGGGTGAGAGTTAGGACCGACGACCCCAAAGCACACCTCGATGCCGATTGGGGGCGGGCTGGGAGGTCCAAGGGGGCTTAACCCTAACACCAAATTTCCACACTTTTGTCACTGTGGAACAACCCTAACTAATGCATTAAACTGAGTTTTTTGCCTCTAATTTCCCTTCTTTTTGAGAATAATGACGAGAAATAGTGAATGTAATGCAGCAGCAGGAGCATGGGGTCTTTTGAGTCCTGCGCTCCCGCCACATGATGTCTTGTGACATAGTAACAGGAACGCAAACAGAAACGTGAACAGTGGCGCACATGGTAATGCTAACGTAAATGGTAATGGAATCGTTAATAGAAACACAAGCGCAAAGTGACGCCGAAGTGAACAGTGATGCAAACAAACACTGAAGTGCATATGAAAATGCAACTGGTAACACGAACAGTGATGGCAGCAGTATTTTAAATGGAAATGTTAAGTGTCACAGCAAAAAGAACATGAAAGAGAAGAACGAAGCGGAACGCAAGCGTATGCACATAACGCAAACCGTAAGCGGTGCAGGCATGGTACCGCAATTGCAAATGCAAATGGTAATGTTAACATGAAGAATAATGCCAAAGGAAAGAGAACGAAACAGGAACAGAAGCGTGTACAGAAACGCAAACCAAAACACGCATGGGAACAGTACCACAATTGTAAACGGAAGTGGTAACGGCAACAGCAAGAATAACAGCAAAGGAAACAGAAGCACAAAAGGAAATGCACGCACATATGGAAACGCAAACCGTAATGTGCATGGGCACAGTAACGCAATTGCAAGCGCAAATGGTAACAGTAACAGCAAGGAAGATGCAAAATGAAAGAGAAATGGAAATGCAAATGAAAGGGCTACCGAATGCAATGGCAATGCGATGGTAACGCAAAGAGAAACAGTAGTGGAAATGCAAATGGTAACAGTAACAAAATGCAAGCATGAATGACAACACAAAGGGTAATGCACATGGTGGTGCATATGGAACGTAACACAACAGAGACATAAACGCAAGAGGAAACAGCAACTGTAACAGTAACAGAAGCACATACCCTAGTTTTGCCAAACAGGTGCATACAGAACACAGTGTGTACAAAGAATGTCGTATTGTAATGGGGATCGAAGCTTAAACGAGCATTGGAAGTACTTAATTGCTAATATCTTAGCAACCGCACGACGTAGAAAAAAAATTTAAATTTCACAAAAATCATGATTTTCCTGGGTAGGTTTCTGCTATTACATAACATAGCCCATAGGGCTATGTGACTCATAACAAAAATTCTGTATCTCGCACTATTTTCGAGATACGAGCCCCAAAAGGCGCGCCGGACACCAAAATGTTAGTCTATGGGAAAAATCGTCAACTTCAGAGTACTGTAACATGGGGGACTTGCAATATTTTTTCAGCAACCCATCAAAAGGCACATCTGTGAGATGTTGGCGGCCTTCCCTCCAAATTTCAGCTCAAAAAACCAAACCGTTCTTTCGCAGCAGAGTGGCAAAGAATTCCTGTCATTTTGGCCAAGTCTGAAAAGTGGTGTCGCAATTTGCAAAAGCTTTCACAAAATTTTGTGAAAGTGCGACACTACTTTTTCCGGAAACTTGAAAAACATATTTCTAGGGTGTTTAACCCCAAAATAAAGACATGACTAGCATCCTGAGGGTCCAACTAGGTGAACATAAAAATAATTGTGTTCCTAGAGGGTCCTAATTTTAAATGCCAAGCATTTTTCTGATCACCAACTGAAAACAAAATGGCAGATTTGCAACACCACTAGGGCCACTTGCCACATTAAAAAGTGCATTTGTGAAAGTGTCGAACTTTTTGTTAACTTTTCCCATTGACATAATGGGAACTTGTTTTTTGAATAACTTTTGAACCATTTAATATTTTTTCACAAAATCTTCAAAAGGCACATTGGGGACCCTGGTCACACATTCCCTGAAGTTTTTGGACCAGTTGCGCAAACCATGCGACCTGTAGGTGAGAGCAAAGAAATCGTAAAAAAAGTAATTGCACAATTCATTATCGCTTAATAACTCCGCAGCTGTATATCCAACCAAAACAAAACTTGGCAGATCCCAAGATCTACAATGCCCAATCATGCGTGATAAATTTCAGGCAAATCCATTGAATGGTGGCAAAGTTATTAAGGTGCAAAATTTGACCCTTTAACCTTAAAAGTGCTACTGAACCCTAACTATGGTAGCACTACCTAGCTACTATAATATGTATGTATATATATATATATATATATATATATATATATATATATACACACACACACAATAGGGGTGAGTGGTAAATGAGTGAGATAAAGCAGTGTATCATCCACTGCAGTGTGATATTTGTATCCTCTGTTCTACTGTGATGATATCAGCTATTTACACACACAGGTCACAAAAGGTCATCACTCTAGGCTGCTTTCCCCTCAGCATGCAAGAAACACTTGTGCTGTTACCATAGACACAAATGCAGAACTACTTCAGAGGTCTCACTGCTGCCTACAGCTAACTCAGTGAGCATTACAAAACACACCTACTCCCCCCCCCACCAACTTCCAGTTCATTACTGTGACTGCAGACAGAATTCTAAGCAGCACAGCTTCACAGAACAGTCTAAACTACTGCCTGCAGCTAACTCAACTACCACTAAAACACACTCTCACTTGTTCCTCAAACTCTGATTCTCACCCATTACAATTACTGTGATACTATCAGCTTGACTACAGACAGAATCCCAAAGAGCACCATTTCACAGATCACTCTGCACCTGCCTGCAGCTAACTTAATTACCACTGAAAACAGTATCAGCTGTTCTGATACTCTGCCTCTCAGCTCATTACAATTACTGTGATGCTCTCAGCTTCACTGCAGCCAACTTCTAAACAATACAGCCTCACAAAAGTATGTTTCACTCCTACCTAAAACTAACTCATTTAGCATTGCAAAACACACTCATGTGTCTCCCAGAGTTTATAACACTGCCAGTCCATTCAGAAAAGCTCACACACAGAATAAGCAAACGATAAACAGGAACAGAACACAAGACAGCACAACAAAACTTCTAAAACTCTTGGCTCTATTGTATATATCGAATACATGATAGTCAGAGCGTGCGTTATGGCAAATATTGTCACTCCTGCATCGTGAGCTCTGGATATCTTACTCGTGCCTTTTGCTCCTATATATATATATATATATATATATATATATATATATATATACACACATATATATATATGGGATACATGATAGGCAGGAGTGAGATATAGAAATATTCTCACTCCTGCAGAGTGAGATATCCATGTTCACGATGCAGGAGTGAGAATATTTTCCATATCTCACTCCTGCCCATCATGTGTTTGATTCATGCAATAGGGTAGGGTGCAGTTTTGTGGTTATTTTGTGAGAAATCACTGAAATTGTGTGTAAAGGAATGTGTTATTTCATCTCTGTGTCTTTCTCTGCTGTGATTAGGCTGTGTTGTGAATGGACAGTGTCGCTTTGTATGAATGGAAGTGATTAGTGTTATGCATTGGTTGCCGCTATGTGGTTGTGGTTTTCTATTGGTTCTGCTTGTGGATAAATGTACTATAGGTTGTTACTATGTGATGTGACTGGTTGGTTGTCGACTTGTAATTGTAAACTGTGTGTTTATTGGTTGTGGAATATAGTGGGCATGGCTTTGTGGACAGAAACAGTTCGGGATGGTGTGTGCTTGCTGCTCGCTTTTATTATTTTATTTAATTTTAATTTTTATTTTAGATTGTTTTATTTGTGGTTTATGCGACTTTATTTCAAAAACTGTGGTGGTTCAGTTAGTATATGGTACTGCATTCAACGGACATCATGGGTTTCGACATCGACTTCTGAAATGCTTGCTGCTTCTCAGGTACTTCTGTTCTATTTAGTATCGCTGTCTGAGGCAAGCATGCATTTTTTCTCGCTGGCTATGGTTGCACAATTTTTCCTCTGTTCAGGATGTCTTTCACTGTTCACTGTTTTTAGTGCTAGAGGGATTTTAGATTTGTTTCTATGTCGTGTGTTTGCTTTGTAGTGTTCTGTGCTCCACATAACTTTAGAAGAATTGCTCATCATGCAGTGTGTGTTTTTTTACAGCATTTACTTAGAAACAACAGTCAAATTACTAGTATGTGTATCTCGGGGTCTTTAATGTGCAGTTGATGTGTTTGTAGAGGTGATTTATATTTTTTTTGGTTGTGAATGAAATATACTGCCTGCACTTGTTTTGCCAGTTTCTGTAGAGTGAGAACATGACTTGCTGACATAGCAATTGTGTGTGTAAATGTAAATAATCTCACAGTTACTGCGTCATCAGGATTTATCTCACTGCAGTGAGAATATGTGTTTTTATTCACAACGTTTATCAGCCACCCCTATTGTATAAATATATATATTGAATATGGCAAACAAATATTGTTAATCCCAAAAGCTGAACTTTGTGTTTTTAGTATGCAAATGTTTAAGAAAAACCTATGGCTCTTTCAGCTTGAATCAGGTCTATTGTTTTCCTTGGGAGCTGTAGTTCTATGCACACCTTAATTACTCTTTCCTTCTGAGGTCCCAGGTGGCTCTGATAATCATTTGTTCCAATGGTTTTTAAGTCAATTGGAAGGCATTAAGTATCTGCTGTTCCTCTCCACAGACTTGTTCTGTTGCTTGTCCAGATCCCAAAGTATTGTGTCTTGTTCCAACATGATAGACCCACCTCATGCCCCTCCCACATGAACAAAAAAAAAGGTGGGTGTGGATCCTACTCCCCCCAAAAAACTAATGCTGCCTCCCACTACTCAGGTTCTATTCTTGTACCGCCCCTTTTAAGAAAGAAAATAGTACCCTGCAACCCTTGACTAACATGAAAGCGTATTTATTTGAGGACGGAAAACATTTCTTGGAGGAGGTTAAAGCGGAGGAGACTATTTACACCTTCAGTCAGTTCCACGGACAGAAAACATGACATCACTCCTTTTGTACATGCAAAACATCTGCAGGCTCCACCTACTGCAGCTGTAAAAACTGGGTAACTGGAGAGAGTAGCAGCCAGTGAAAACTTTTACTGTGGGTGGTCTCAACACACGTTAGTTGGTAATAGCTACTGTGGTGAAATGACATTTTATGGTGGTACCAGAAGTTAAATGGTACATGTCTTTCTTTCACCACAGGATATGTCACTGAATTAAAAGATGAGGTGTTCAAGCTATGTGAGAAATACCCAAGTTATAGGATTGCTAAGGAAAATGCAACTAAGAGGACTGTGTCACCGCCCATCGCTGACAAATTTGAGAAACCAGACAAGATGAGCTACTGTCTGAGCACAAAAGCAGGTTTAACAAGGCCAGCAATTGAAGCACCACCTGCAACTTTATGATTATAGATGACTTTCTAAGGTTTGAGTTGACTGATGTGCTACAGAAGCAGCAGGACACATACTGTTATCAGTTTGCTTGACCATAGCTCTGATCCTGTATTGTAATGAACAGTGCCAATTGAGGGAAGTATCAATGTAATTAGAACTGCAGCTATTTCATTAGGCATGGACACTATAAAGTGTCAATACATTGTCCAATGTGACAAAGAAAAAGTACACATGAAATGTAATGATCACAAATTATATGTTGAAAGGTTTCACAGTTGATTTACAACAACACAGAATCATAGACTCACAGAAACTTGAATGCAGAAAAGGACTCACAGGCACATCAAGTCTGCCCTTATATCCCCTCCCCTCCTCCTTTTACTGGCTCACATCTTTTCACCCTCCTCCCAGCCCCATATGTCTGTCCCATGCGCTCTTAAATCCACCCACCGTTTTGGATACACAAACTCCTCTGGTAGCATGTTAAAGGCCTCCAATGACCAGTCTGTGAAGAACTTCCCCCTCACATTGCCTCTATATTTCCCTTAATCAAATCTAAGGACATGACCCCTTGTTATAGCTCCCTCCTTTCTTTTGAACAAGCTCCGCTCCTTCACCTTATTGATCACCTTCATATACTTTTTTTTCCTTACTTTCTTTTTTTTCTCCCCATCACCAGAAGCTGTATCCAACTCCTGTCTATCCCCCCACCCCTCCGAGGTCTCCCCCTTGGCTTATCAACCAGGTGCGGTGACGATCGGCGGGGGGTCTCCCCTATATCCTTTGTCCCAAGAAATCAAGTCTGCATCATGGACCTTTGTCCAGCAGTTTTTGATGGCTTGGGAGGACCTATTATTGGTCCCTTGCATCACTGTTGCTCCTGGTGATGTATTTAGTGAGTACGCCTAAGCATGACGTATCATTACGGCACCATGGCTTACACCATTGTTTGTCATGCTCCATCATTGGTTTTGGGTGCCAAGGCTGCTGTACCTCCTGGCCTCTGCCAGAGGTAAGACCACCCCATGCCAGGAACACCCTTCCCCCAGAGGAGCTGAGCAGTCCACCAGACACTCAGACTACCTCCCCCCTGCCAGTCCCTCTGGCACCTGTGTCCACTCCAGAACCCAGGTCGCCAGCATCATAAGCTACCTCCAGCTCTGTTCATATGTTTTTCCACAGCATCCCATGCACCATCTTGGTTACTCTTGTCTAAACCTTCTCCATCCCCTCAATGTCCCTACATAGGTGCAGTCTACTGAACTGTACCCCGTAATCCAGGTGGTGGCTCAGCATTGCTTTGTACAGCAGCATTAGCACCTCCCTCCTTCTGCTAGTTATGCCTTTACAATGTAGGCCAACATACCATTTGCCTTTTCTACCGCCTGGCTGCACTTGTTCCCCACCTTAAGACTGACAGAATATTAACCAGAACACTGTCCTGCTCTGTTTCCTTCATTTCATCCCCTCCCAGTGCATAAGCTGCTATAATGTTTTTCTGCACTGGGTGCAGCACCACACACTTTCTCGCACTGAATTGTAGTTGACAGGTTTCAGACCACCTATCCTGTTTCTTCATGTCTTGCATTATGGCCTCCACTCCACTTCACCTCGGGTGTCCATTCAAGTCAGACTTTGTATCGTCTCTTGAATAGGCACTCTACCCTCTAGTCCTTCAGCCAGATCAGTGACATAAATGAAAATTTGTGGTCCCAGTACTGACTCCTGAGGCACTCCACCACTTCACCCCTTAGACTGAAATGTACCTTATTTACCTACATTGGCTCCTTCCCATCAACCAGTTTTCCACCCACCTAGTTACCTTGTGGCCCCTCCTTAGCTCTCCAACTTATTTAGTAGCCTTATGTGTGAGACGTTGTCGAAGGCATTACTGAAGTCCAGATAAGCCATGTCCACCGCCCATCCCTGGTCTACTACTTGTGTCACCAGATCAAGAAACTGTACATTCTCCATGCTTTTCCTTTCATTTCATCACAGCTGTCTTGATAATTGTACCCCATACTGTAAATGTTGTATAAACATGGCATTGTATAGCGGCATCACAAAGTACATTATTATGGTGTTTATGCTCCTTCATGTGCAGGCCAACATTCTATTTTCCTTCACCACTGCCTTGCAAAGGTGATAACACACCTTGGCAGGTTTCGCTGTTGTGATCACCAAATCCTTCTTATCCTCACTTTACTCTGTTTCCTCAACTGTGAAGCTGAGTACCTCTTTCTGATTTGTCATTACCAAGTGTAGTAAATAACATAGCTTGGCTTTCAACCTCTGCTGACATGTTTGCAGCAAAATCACCATTTTATTCATTTTCTGCCTCATGCCCTCAACCCCTTTGTGCTGGTTACCCACCTGCAGACCTTAATATCATGTTCTAAAATACATGCATGATCATCTGGCCAGTTTTCAGCATTGCAGATATACACTTTGAAGAACACATGCCTGAGAAACAACCACTGGTGCAGTACCCTCAGCCCCCCTCTCCCCAGAGTGCTTTGCCTTCACCACAAAGCACCCCTACATTGCAGCTGGCCCACCCACCTCCCCCATCTCTCATCCAAATACTCCTAAGCACTACCTACCCAGACACTCCACCTTGAAGTCCCCCCTCTTGTACTGATTTCAATTTCACAATTACACAACTTTGTCATCTAACTGCTCCTGCTTTAACCCTACTTAACTGCCCTCCTATACCTCTGCTCCTCTGCATGACTCACATCCCCTATTAAACCTTCCTCCCCCCGAGACTGCTTCTCAGAAAGATCTCCTCTCCCATCAGTGCTTACCCCCCACTTCTACCCATAACCGTCTTCCATTACCAACTTGCCCCTGCTTAGATTTTACCTCTGCCAGGGTTCGCTGCATCGTAAAGGGGTCTATCACTGGGCAAGCCTCCTCCTCCACCTCCCTTCCCCCTCTCTCTCCTTTCTACACAATTTGTCCTTGCCTAAATCTGCCCTCTGTTGGGATTCTTAGCACCCTGTCGAAGTCTACTCTCGGGTAAGTTTATTCCCTTCCTCCTTTTTTTCCTTTTCTCTTCTATCCCCCCTATTTCGCTCTGCCCAACTTGTCCTCCTAATTCTATCCCCTGGCAGGGTTCTCTGCATCCTGGAAGGGCCCAGCACTGGGTAATCACTCTTCCTTCCTCCCTCCCCTACAGTATTTTCACCATCCTCCAAAAGTCCACCCACCTAAGGTACACCACTCTTGTTTCAGAGCTGACAGACTCTATACTCAGTGCAAGGCCATACCACACAGTATGATGGCCACTACAAGATAGCGGGCACTCCACCCTTACTTCTCCCAATGCCTGACAGTTGGATAGTACGAGTACAGTGTGTTACCTTCCAGCATTGTCTCCCAACAAGCTGTATCGAGAATATTTCCTGAAATGTATCCTGGAATAACTGCACCTGGCACTGGTGGTGGCGTGTACCACAACCAACAACAGACAGATTGAAGTCAGCAATGAGCAACATACTCCCTTCCTCACAGCCAATGAATTAGATGTGTAGCTCCATATCCATCTCTTTATACTGGGTTGGTGGTCTATACACCACTCCCAACATCAGCTTCCTACCCCTTGAGTGCAGGAGCTGCATTCTTAGTGCCTCAGTCCACCAAAGTAATATGGACCACCCCCTCCACTCCCTCAATGAAAATGTTCTGCTGCATGATCTCCTGCTTGCTGGATGGCAACCGGTTCTTAGTGCCTTGGATGTCGATCTTGACCGATCTCACTTTCTACACATCTTTAGTTGTATCTGGGACTGGCATACGCCCCAAAAAAGTCAGGGTACAATGCCACCACCAACCTGGGATCAGCTCCAACCTGATTTCCATGTTTTGTGCCAGAGACAAGACCTGGAGACTCTACAAAGCATCATGTGGCCAAAATGACCTCCTGATATACAAACAACTCAGGAACAGGGGTACAAAGATGATTCACTTATCAAATGCCTCCTATTTCAAATCCCAACAAGAGCATAGCAAAAACTCAACGGCTTCTTTCTGTAAGGTGATCCACACCTCCTGGATCCGTCTCCCCATCAAGCGTGTCCAGTCCTTAAAATTAACGGCTGCCCTGTATCTGACCAAGCCACTGTATCTGACGCGTTCAACAATTTGTTTATGTCCTGTGCCCTGCCACCACCCCCTCCGCCACCCATCCACCTGACCTTTCCTCCAGCCCTCCTCTCCACAGTTGTTATGTCTGACCTTTGGTTTGGGTGCTCTATTTTCTACTTATAATTTCATTAGCATGCAAACAAACTAATGTCATACAAACATCTTCAATTAAGCAATAATGCATGACAAGCTGTGCAATATCATGGGATGAAGTCCCACCTAGGGGGCATTGTGAGGCACGAGGCCAGAGGCGGAGTGACTTCAATCACCTGAAAAGGGATGATATCCCATGATGTTACACACCTTGGAGTGTAATATTGTGACTATGGCCAGCTCAGTGGCATGGAGGGCAGAGGCAACCATGCCTCATCTGACACCACACTGGTGATCCGGGTTCAGTAACAGATTCAGTTAGTCAAGGGTTGGCCAGGGAGAAGAGGACTGAGCCTCTGGAGGATGGCTCTTCTCCTCTGGAGAGGGAGGATTGTGGGTCCCAGCACTCAACTGGCCCCTAGTGGAGGCTGGGGGACAGGCAACCAGTGCCGGCACACTGGGGCTGGAGAGATGGCAGTTGTTGATGTCCCACGTCCGGTAATGTGTGTGGTATATCTGGACAGCACTGCATGTCCATCCCTCAAATTAGAACAGGGAAAATGGCCTGGTGCAGTACGGATGACACCGACCCCTTGCAGGCTCTGCATTGGCTATAGAGTCCTCTCCTGAACCAGATCCGTTTTGTTGGCTGTAAGGTTCCTGCCATCAACCCCTGCTACAGGGGCAATGGGGAAGCACTGGAAGAGGTAAGGCCCTAGAATGCCAGGTGACAGGGCTTGGGGAGGAAGTGGAGGGCTAAAGACTGCACCATGGCAGGAAAACAAAATTAATGGCAAAAGAAATTTCTATTATGAAATTAATACATTTTATTTTTTAATGATGGCATGATCTACTCAGATCCACATTATGTACTGAGATATCATCCTAACCAAACATGATCTTGGTTAATCCTCCATCATACAACTACCAATATCTCACCAGAATAGCACACTATGTTATAGAGGTACCTTTTTATCCACCCATACTTAGTCCCAGTGAATGAGTTTATTATGGGTGTTTCCAACTTCTTCAGTTAGCCTAACACTGGCATGCTGAAATCAAATTTCTTATTGAACTTTTCCTATAAATGAATCCTTTTGCAGAAGAACAGGAATGCCAGGAGAACCTGAGGTTGCTCGACACTGAACCATTTTAGTACACTAGCCAATTAGCATTATGCCAGCAGTGTGCTCCTTGCTCCAAAATGAGCAATACAGATGTGTTCTGTTAGTAAAACGCAGGAAACATTAGTGATGGTTTCAACAAAACCAGGCCTGGGGAAGAGAATCAGAGTTGCAGTGGTTCCTACATAGCAGTAACTGGCTACGATGCAATATTGTTTCCTGAGTTTTGGGAACCATTATGAATGTTATTATTTATAACCACAATCAAGTACTTTGGGCCCTCATTCTCATAGAAAAAGCCATCATATATTTCCTATATATGGTGGTAGCCAGTTACTTAATTACATTGTATTAATGTGTTATTAACACCTTAATACCTAACAAGAACACACAATAGATAGATAGATAGATAGATAGATAGATAGATAGATAGATAGATAGAGAGAGAGATATGGATATATATATATAATGTATGGAAGAGGCTTATTATTAACTAAATTCACACACTTTACAACATTATTCTACCATCAATATCATACCAGATTGTTGTTATACTCTCTTCACTGTGTCATATTGATGGTATAACAAAATGGAACATTAATTCTGTGTAACATTCTGTAGTGAATTCAACACAAGTTGGCATCCATACACTATAAAAGCTAATGGATGGTCTCTAGGTAACAACATGCTGCAATCACTTTTAGAGGTTGTCATGACAACAGTAAACCCTCTCAAGCTTAGCTCTAGGGTTTGCAATGTTATGATAAACTCTCAAAGTGATTACAGTGGTTATCACCTGAAGACCATCCATTATCCTCTATATATTCTTTGCAAAGCTTTGTTAATTTATCAGTTAGGGTTCCAGCGACAAGGGCTGGGAACTGTGCTGTTAGGGTTTTCAACCCAACACCCTGCCCCCACCCAGCACACAGCAACAGGCATGTGGGGTGTGCCTTGGGGTTGTCAGGCCTAATGCTCACCTCATTCTCCTATACTGTATTCATCTTAGCTTATTTATTCATGGACTGGGGTAAGTGTTAGGGCTGACAACCCAAGGCACCCCCCCATGCCTGTTGCTGCATGCAGGGTGGGGTGTTAGGGTTGGAAACCCTAATAGCTAGGGTCAAAGTGACAAAAGTTGGAAAATGAGGTGTTAGGTTTCCTAACACCCCACCCTCAAACCAGGCAGGAGAGCAGGTAAGGGTGTGCCTTGGGCTTCCAGCCTAACACTCACCCCATTCCATCTGTAAATAAGGTCAGATGTGTAGACTTTATGAGAACGGGTAGCTGCTTAAGCTTGAGAAGCCCAAGGCACACCCACACCTGGCCTCCTGCCTAGTTTGAGGGGTGGGGTGTTAGGGAAACCCTAACACCTCATCTCCCCACTTTTGTCACTTTGACCCTAACTGGAGCATTAACAAAGTTTTTCACAACAGATTTCCTTACTTTCTGAGATTGCATAATAGTATCATTATTTTACTATGGGACCCTGTGCTCCCATCTGTCCTTAGATGCATATATGTATGTAGCTGTTACAGGACAACAGTGACCAAATTGTCAGCATACCCATCTTATTACCCCACCTCATGTACCCGGTGCAAAAAATTTTAGAATCCCCACCCAAATACAATTATGTGCAACTGCAATGCCATTCCATGCCATAGGTATGAAAACACATTTTGGGCAGGATTTGAAAAATGACAGCTGTGATATACATGAGGTGGGGTAATAAGAAGGCTATGTTGAAAATCTGGGGTCAAAATATTTAAAATTTCTGAAGTTATGAATGGGCGTAGTGAAACTACAATGAACGGTCATAACTTTAGCGTTTGTTCATATTTTGACCCCAAATTTTGAACGTAGTCTTCTTATGATCTCACCTCATAAACCCTGCAGGTTAAAATCAAATCCATGCCAAAATCCTATTCCACACCACAGGTGTGAAAACACGTTTCAGACAGTATGTGAAAAATGATGGCTGTACTGTTTATGAGGAGGTGTGAAAAAATGGCCATGTCAAAAATTTGGACTCAGAATATTGAAAATCACCAAAGCTATGTGTGTACATAAAAAAAATTGAATGAACACTCATAACTTGGCCATTTTTAAGAATTTTTCTACCAAACTTTCAACATGGCCTTTTTGGGACCCCACCTCATGAACACTGGTGGTGAAATGTCATTATTCTATCTTGAAAGGTGATTTCACACAGCAACCGCAAAATTATCTTCCAGACCTGATTAACGAAATGACAGTGCCAGTGTTCATGAGGTGGGTCCCAAAAAGCCATATTGAAAAGTTGGTGAAAAGTTCCAAAATGGCAAAGTTATGAACACAAGTTCAAAATGCTATTGAAATACATTATATGGCACTTACCTTGATTCCTCAGTTCACGGTTCAGCTTTTGAAGAGTGCAGACATGTTTCAATCCACAGAAGATGACAGCCTATGACCTCCAGTAGTAGTAGAGGATGGGGGGTGTAGGTGGTGGGTGCTCAGTGGGAGGGTTGGGATGGGGAGGAGATGGCAGGGACAACAAGGATCTTTTCTTTCAGGTTTATAAAAGACATTGGGGACTGTTTTCTTTTTATAGGATCAAAGTAAATAAATATTTTAGGACTCTGAGGTGGGATCCCCAGTGTCCCACACTGATGGAGGGGGCTTGTAATGCCAACACGGGGACTGGGACCCTGATATCAACACTATCAGTAAAAAAATGGGCTGTAGGGGGGGCATCCAACACTGGGAGTGGGCATCCTGGTGTCAGATTATATAAATATGTAAAACATAAAAATAAGGGGGACAGTGGTCAGAGGGTGGGGTGCCACTAGACACCAGAAACTAAAATAACAAGCATTTGTCAATGCCAAATGTTTGCTTGCTGGCATTGGCATTGGTAGCGTAGGAGTTAGAGAGCTGCATAATAGGCATGGCAGTGAAGTATTGAACTGATGCCAACCCCACCACCACTCTGCAGAGACTGACAGGAATTGGGGTGTGCCTTTGGGTCATCAGGCATAATGGCCATGCCATTTCACCACACCATAGCCTGCAGACACCGACAAGTGTCACAGTGTGCTTGGGGTCTTTGGCCCTTATGCTCACCCCACTCCATCAGAAAATACAGTAATATGGGTGCTGTATAAGAGAATGGGATGAACTTTGGGGAAGAAGAGTCCAAGGCACACCTCGATGCCTCTCACTGGCTGCAGGGTGTGGAATGGCATGAGCATTGCAGGCGAGAATCCCAAGTCACACCCCAATGCCTGTCAATCTCTACAGGGTCGGGTGTTATGGTTAGAAACTCTAACATCTCAGGCGTTCATTGGCATTTTCACTCCAAATTTTCAACATGGGTTTTTTGTGACACCCACCTTATGAACAGTGGCAATATCAGTTCATTAGCCGAAAGCTGATTCTGCACAGCAACTATGCCATTTTGCACCACAGATGCGAAAACACATTTCGAACAGGATGTGAAAAATGACAGCTGTACTGTTCATGGGGAGGTAGAAAAAATGGCAATGTGGAAAATCTGCAGTGAAAATATTAAAAAAAACTGGTGAAGTCACAAGTGTGTAGAAACCGCGCAACACACACCATAATGCAATTAGTTTGGGATTTTTACAGCAGATTTGTCAACACAGGCATTTTGGAACCTCCGCTATGAACAGTGTCACTGTGATTTTCTTAATCTGTCCTAAGCAGTGATTTCCCACAGCGACCATACATTTCTGCCTGAAGTGGAAACACATTTCGCTATGGTGTGAAAATGACAGCTGTACTGTTCATAAGGAAGTGTGGAAAATGCCAGTGGTAAAAATCTGGACTGAAAATATTAGAACCATGAACTTACGAGAGGTGCATGGAACTGCTTAATGGTCGCCGTAACACAGTCATTTTTATGGACTTTTCACCAAATTTTAACATAGCCATTGTAACACTTCTGCTCATGAACAGTGTCACTGTGATTTTCTTAATCTGTCCCAAACATTGATTTCACACACCAACTGCACCATTCTGCGCTACATGCCGGAAACACATTTTGGGTGACAGGTGAAAAATGACAGTTGTACTGTCATAAGGAGGTGTGATAAAATGGCAATGTTGAAAATCTGGAGTGAAAATATTCATGAACTTACACATGTGCGTAGAAACAGCGCAATGCATGCTCATAAAACAGCCATTTTGGGAATGGAATATGTCCTGGTGACATTGACTACCATTTTCTCTCTCTATCTCTCTCTCTCTCTCTCTCTCTCTCTCTCTGTGTAATTTTCAATGATGCAGTCACTGTTGTCTGGTCCACTGAGTGTGACAGTGAAGCCGTTACAGCTAATGCACAGAGGCTTGCAAGAATTGAGGTAATGCCATGAAATATATTGGCATACTACTCTGCAAGGAAGATGCTCACTCTGGAGGGCAACCGTGCGAGCTGTCTCTGCAGGTCATGAGCGCGCTCCCCCAACACTCAGCCATGCTCTAGAGGGAAACCATGGATAAACTGAGAATTAATCCACAGTCAGGTGATGTTTTCTGTTCAGTGAGAAGGGGACATTGTTCTTTGCCATGTTACAAACTGTATTAATGTGTCATTTGCCCTTAATAACACATTAATACCCAAGAAGTACTGTCTGTGTGTGTGTGTGTGTGTGTGTGTGTGTGTGTGTGTGTGTGTGTATCTATATAAATATAAATAAAGGGATATACAATGGTGGCCATCAAATTAATGATGTATCCTACACAAGTGCAGTTTGACCTCAATTAATCTCATGAGTGGTGTAAATACAGTGAGGTGTCAAGTCAAACAGCACAAGTGTAGATAAACTATTATCTGACAGCTCACCATTGAATATTTCATTTATGCAATAGGGTTGCTTTCTGTCAGTGCAGGAACTATTGCTTTTGACTGTTTATCTTTTTTTTTTAAATGACAATTTCTGGGACTTTCGGTTAACTTTCCTAATGTACGTCTGCCTAGCGTAGTGGTTGCTATTAAATGAAACACCACTCATTTTGTAGAAAGGGTCCTGCTGAACAAATGTCATGTTCACAGTACCATGCTACCTTTTCATTTTAAAGTTATTTGCATTTGTTTGTTGAAAAAGTGAAAAGAAAATTGAATTTTCTGCAGTATTTTTGCTAATTATAAAAAAAAAATCTAAAAGGTATCTATAAATGAAACACCACTCATTTCATAGATATGTTTGTTCTGGGCAACTTCCTTGCTCACAGTACCATGCTATCATTTTTGGTTTTAAAATTATTTGCAGTTATTTGTCAAAAGAGTGAACAAAAAATTAAATGTTCTTTTTTTTGCTAATGATAAAAAATCTATAAGGTATGTATACATGAAACACCACTCATTTTGTAGATAAATTTGTGCTGAGCATTTTCTTGCTATCTTTTTTCATTTTAAAGTTATTAGCATTTTAATATGGTTAGTATGAATAATAGAGTAACTGTGTGGATAAACAACTAACTGGATAAATTTCATTTATCCACACAGTTACTGAGATACATAGATGTATAACACTCTGTTTATGTCCACCCCATTGAATAAATATATTTATATCTACACACACACACACACACACACACACACACACACACACACACATATTACCTATATATACTACTGCTATATTAATGTGTTGATTGTTGTTTGTTTATTGTTTATTGTTTGACAAAACATTTTGTCATTACAGTTAGAAAGTACTATTAAAAACAGTATTAAAAAGAAGCTTCACAATACAAAAATTAAAACTGTTCATAACATAATAACACATAAATATATCCATATATATAAAAAGTTAACCATTACATCCAATACATTATTTTCCAAATAACTACAACACTACCAAGAGCAGCCCCTTTCCCTCTGATTTACATAAATAAAGAAGTAGTTGTAATTTCGGTTTTAACATTTCCATAGATTTCATTTATGGGCATTTAGCAATACATAGCTCTTTATCCTCTATTAAGGTGGGAGGAACCTTTGTACATAGTTCTTCCTAATATTAGCAATTTTGATCAGGAACACTGCTAGGTTATTTAGACAAGTTTGACTTTCTGAGTTAAATAATAAATCCAGGATATATCTATCTGGGAATTCATCACGCCAAATATTGCCCCAGATATTTATGTCTCAAGTCAGTATACCAGGACACGAATTATGACATGTACCAGGCCTTCTTCTTCTTCTTTCAGTGTGCAATAACACTCTGTTCTAGTTACACTTTCTTTTTGTATTTATTTTCCAGTATATTACTTGCAAGGACCTCAAATCTAAACTTAGTCAATATAAATCTGTGTTCTGGTTGTTGAATAAAATTAAGCTAATATTTCAAATTATGTTCCTTTGTGTTAGTGACTAGCCACCTTAAGTCTTTTATTTCCCTCAAGATCTTTTTCTTTTGAATATGCATGTACATGTTTTGTAATTTTTTTACAATAGGTTAGACTCAGTTGTATATTCATTTTAGTCCATGTTCACAAATAGCTTAGATCATATATATCTAGCAAGTGAAACACAAAAGATAGCCATCCTTTATTATATAGGGAAAGTCATTTTTCATTTTCCCTTATAGTCTTATCAATAATTGGGTCTTTATTTTCTGTGGTTAATTTATTTATTTATTGAATTTTGTTCACCCAGTAAGCCCCCTGGGTCTAGAAGTCCCTTTTTCAGGGGCGACCGGGGGGAGGGGGGGATACAGATGGTAAGTAACTGAAATTGAACCAGATTAAGCTGTTGGTGGTATTTTTAGTGAATTGGAGAAATTTGGCCAGGACACCAGGGAAATTCCCCTACTCTTTTTCGATAAGTGCCATGGAATCTTTAGCATCCACCTGAACTACCACCAATCCAGGCAGATGAGACCTCTGTTTAATGTCTCATCTGAAAGACAGCACTTCAGAAGTGCAGCACTCCCCTCATGTTGCACTACAGTGTCAGTATTGGGATATTAACCCAAGTGCCAGATGTAGGAACTGAACCCACAGCCCTCTGAACTCCTGGCCTCAGAGGTGAGTGTGCTACCTACTGAGCCACTGACACTGCTTTTTAACCCAGAAATTTATCATCCTAGCATGTATTATGTGTTCAAATTTTATTTGTCCTATTTCTGATCTTACCAATGTGTTTGGAGTACCTAGTAGGAGTCTCAATATTTGTGTATAAGTCTTGTCCAGATATATCTCTATTTTATTTACCTTCTCAGTTCCCCAAACCTCTGCTAGATATGATGTCTGGCTTATTACTTTCCCGTTGATAGCTTTGAGGATTGGAATTAATGTCAAACTCCCATATATGTTGTTAAATCTTTTGAGTGCCTTAACCATTTGTTCTAATTTTTTTCTCATCCATACCACATGTTTGGTCCATCTATAGTTGTTTGTTATAAGCACTCCTAAATATGGGAATTCTGTGACAAAGCCCAATTTATTTTGTGTCAGCATTAATTTCCTGTATTTTTTATTACAGCCTATTACCATAATTTTGGTTTTATTAGCATTAGGCTTCAGATTATGTTTTTTTACAAAGAATATCTAACCTATCCAATGCTTTCTGGAGGCCAAGCCTCAAGGTAGATAAAACTGCCAAGTCATCAGCATATACTGGAACTGGTACCCTTTTCTGTAGTATTATTGGACAGTAGTGTAGGAGATTATCTAACTGTTGCAAAATCTCATTAACATATAGGTTAAATAATATTGGAGCCAGGACACAACCGTGTCTCACACCAATTTAAATTTAAATGTTTTATGTAAGCCTCCGTTTGTGAATATTTTACTCTAGACCAAGTTTTGTATAAAGTCTTCTTATTAAGACAATTAAATTGTGATCTATTCCCAATCTATACCCATTCCTTCCGTCTTTTCCCATAATAAAGATCTTAAAATTGTATCAAATGCTGAAGAAAAATCGACAAAGGCCACAACTAATCCTTGTTTATTTATTTTACAGTATTTTTCTATCATATGGGAAAAGATGAAAACCTGATTCCTTGTACCAGTACCCTTTCTTAAGCCTGCTTAAAATTCTGATATTATCTCCTGTTGATTCAATATAACTAATAGTCTAGTTAATAAGATTTTGGCATTAATGTTTGCTATCATATGCAGAAGGCTTATTGGTCTATAATTAGCCGGATTTATCCTAGACCCCTTTCTGTAAATAGGAATTATGTAGCTTCCATGCCAAGATTCAGGAACAAAGGTATGCACTGCTGCTTTATTATAAAAGTCAGCCAGGGTAGTTGACCACCAGTCCATATTAAGTTTATAAAAAATAATTGAAATACTGTCTGGACCTGGTGTTTTGTTATATTTAAATGATTCTATCACTTCCTTGACCTCAGATGTTGTAAACCATCTGAAATCCTCATTTAACTCACCTAATTCTTCTTCTTTAGCTATATTTTCATTTTGAAAAATCCTTAAAAAGTATTTTTCCCAAGTCAGTGGCTCTATATATGTATCAATCTGAGTTTTATAATTACAGGTTCCCCTGGCTACAAGGGACCAGAATTTTCTATCACCCCATTCTTCTATAGCCTTAATCATTCTATCCCATAGTTCTCTTTGATGTTGTATTCTATGTAAATTTACATGTTGATTATAATGTTTTCTAGCCAAATTCAGTTCTTTAATTTTCTTTTTATTGGAATATATTTGTTGTTTTCCAAACTAATTTAACTAGCTTCCTCTTTTTGGATCTACAATTTATGTAAAACTAACCCTGATAGTGTATTTTCTCTTCATTATTCTTTTTCTCCTTTGTTTGTTCCTTAGCTACTAGTTGCAATATATCCATCATTTCCTTATATATCACCTCTGGATCTCACATATTCTGGATATTAATATTCAAAGTTTGAACAATTTAGTCACTCAGATTCCTGTTTTTACTATTTTTTCCTGGGTCCTATCTAATACTTTTATTCATAGTTTCTATATTATCTTCTCTTACTAGGATGGTCCTAATTGATTTTTTTTATAGACTACTGGGGGCAGTGATCACTTTCTGTCCTATTCGATATTTTCATATCATTATAACTATGATACTCAAATACTGAAGTCAGTGCATAGTCAATTATTGTTGCTCCCTTTGCACTTGTGCAAGTCATATTTCCCATACTATCTGATAACAACCTCCCATTAAGTATAATTAATTGCAATGTCTACTAAATGTTCCAGTTGTTTGCAGGTGTCTGTATATTTTTATCCTTGGAGCTTCTTTTTGGTATCCTTAGGGCCTGACATATTGAGTCATTTACTTCCAAATTCTCTTTTTTCCCATATCTTATAATCAAATCCTCCATTATTAAGATTTCCATTGGTTCACTTTTTTCCATATATTTTTTAGCATCTTGTACAATTTTACTAGGTAACGCTTTATCGTACAGTGGTGATCTTACTGGTGGATTATAAATATTTGCCGCGATCAATGGCTTACTTTCTATTTGGACTTTTATCAAGATATAATTTTGATTAACTACTTGTTCTGCAATACTCATTGTCTCATCTATTTTGACATAGGTCAACATTCCACCCATATATTTTACCATTTTGTTTTGTTTTACAACTGGTGATTGAATTGTACTGTAACCATTAATTGTTATCTTGTCTATTTGTTCCTCATCATGCCATGTTTCTTGAAACATTATAATATCCATCCCTTCTATAAACTCCCTAAATTCTAGATCTATAATCTTACTCTGTAACCTGGCAATGTTCCATGACAAAATTCCTAAATTAGTCTCCTTATTTCTTTCAATGAATAAGGTGGTACTAATATTCATGCAGTCTGATTTTTGCTCCCACTCAATTTTTCCTTTATCCCTCTTAAGTCACACCTGGTCATCCTGTAACATTTGGAATCTATTAAATATATCCACATTATATTCAGGAAGTTGTTCTCCTTGAGTTACTTCTAGAGATTGTTATACTATCACTGCCTGCTCAATTGAGGGATTCCTAGACTTCATCATTGTTTCAAAATCTACTATCAAAATATCCAGCTTATCCAACTATGGGCTAACTTCTAGAATATTTCTAGCTGAATTTATATGATCCAAGGTTAAATCTATTTGAACTCCATAGGCCCAAATATATGGGCTCTCTGAACCTGAACAATATCATCATCATCATAAAACACTAGTCCCAATATATTTCCTATCTAGTGGGTAATCATTGTTCTTAATTTAGCTCTGGTATCAATGCTCATATACAAAATTCCAAAAATAGAAATAGTTATGTCTGAAGGAACTTCTAACTCACTTTGTTCATCAAACATCTGTTGCAATTGTCCCTGTTGTTCTAATTGCATATCTAATTCCCCTTTAGTCTTAATTCCAAGATCAATCAGGTTACTAGTCAGAAGAGGTGACTCCATAAACAGATTAAGTTCCTCCAGTGCATTTGAGTTCCTCCATACATACTGGGCCACTCTTGGTTGCTTAAAAAATAGTTGCAGTATATAATCCCTTTTACTGTTCTCCATCCTTTTAGCATCCGATACATCTTCTAACTGTACATCCAAATTTAAAATTTCAGTACAAATCAAATGTCCTAAAATTCTCAACACTATGTTACTCTCATTTAAACCCAATTCTAATCTCTTTATAATAATCAGTGACTGTTCTTTCTCTAATGGTTCTATATCTGAATCAATAACATCATGTTTTTGGGGCTGATCATCATATCCATTCTTTGTACCCTGTCCTACTTTACCATCTAAAATATCCTGCTCATTACCTTGATTACTATCTCCTCATTTCCATCATTTCCTACATGCTGTACTTTTACTAGGGAAATATCAGTGTTCCTCTGTATTACACCTACAGTCTCTTTATTTCCCATACCCCAACTTTTTTATTTTGTTTTACTTTTTGATGCTTCTTTACTTTCTTCTTCTTCTTCACTTTCTTATTCCATCAAGTCCAATATCAGTTTCAGCTTTACTAGATCTAGAGATTTCTAATAATTTCTTCAATTCTTCCTTTTTGAATATCTATTTTTTGCTCAGAGACCTTTGTTAGCAGAGTTTCCTGCCCCATCTTATACATAGGTAGCTCATCTCTGCTTTCACTTTGTGCTGCTTTTAAATCCTTTGCTACCACTCTCTTTCCCCCATACTAATTAACATAAATTTCATCCAGTCATGCAGTATTAGCTGCCACTTCCCCTTTTAAGTGATTCATCTAACTTTTTAGGATGATTATTTGCTCCATTATAGCTACACTGGCTACTGTGGATCCTGTATAGCTTCAGTTAGATTTGAGTCCATAAATGGTGTATATGTAATGTGTTTCACTACCTTTTCTTCTGTGCTACTTTCTTTTTCTGCCAGTTCTTCCAGACCTTGTAAGGTCTCCTGCATCCCTGTAATTATTTGGGACAGATCAGGATCCTTATTCTCATTTAATTTACTGAAATCTCTTTCCTGGTTCATTTCTTAACTACTACTTAACTCTATTGTAATCTGGGGATTTTGTGTTTTCCCTGCTCCTGGGGCATCACTTCATTATCCCCCTATATTTAAAGTATCTTCCCACTCCAATCTGGGAGAAAGTTCCAAAGAGCTCTGAGTTATTAAGTTTACTATTTGCTCAGGATTAGAAGCTCAGACTTTGTAGATTTTGTAACTTTTCATATGTTTAGTAATCAATGTTTGTCCTACTTCAGTTGATTTATTACTTTCCATGGTTTTATTTTTGAAATCTTGTTTCATATTCTTTTGTTATTCAATTCTTCCCATTTTTGTTTCCGCTTAGCAAAAACAGGATCATTATCAAGATCTGTATTATTATCCTGTTCCTCCCCAATTTTTTTAACTTCTAGTTCTCATTTTATAGTACCAAAATAACAATAAGAAACACTGGTCAGTGTATCTCTAGTAAAGTGTCAATCAATAAAGTGCTATGTGCAACGATTATATATATTATAGAGAGGAGTCAAACAGCAAATATATAAATTGCTTTCTTTACTGTTTATGAGAGAAAAAAACTAAAAATATTTAACAATGTGCAACACAATGCAGTAGAATAAATAATTGGTCTTAAATAAGACACCTTATTTATACAAATTGATAATTAATAGTTCATAAGAGAAGGGTTTCTATAGAAAACACAACCCAAGAACAGTTCCTTAACAGTTCACCAGCATACCATAGCCCCTTTATCTCCTTTTGCCAATCATTTGATCTTCTAAAACCTTCTTGCTTTGAAACCTCAGATTTAATAAGCTTGGTATACGTCTAATAACCAATTTGAGCAGTTCTATGATTAGACCATCTTTGGCCTGAGATGAATACTTTAGGGTCCTAGCAATGCTCAATGTCCAATCTGTCCAGGACCTATTGTACAATTGTTTCCATAGTGATTTGCTGTATATAAGCTGTGAAATAAAACAAATACAAACAATAACCTCTGTATTGAAATATTCACCCCCCCACTTCCTATACCCCAAACTTTTCACTATATTATTATATCTCAGTACTAAAAAGTGCTGTGTATTCTAGAACTGAAAATGCAATTTATATAATTATACAGTTTTTGTCATCTTCCTTATCAATAAATGCAGACCTCTACACTATGATTTAGCAATAGATAGAAACATTTTTTATCCAATAGGGCATTTAAATAGTGTTTGACTGATAGATCTTTTCAAATATTTTATTTAATTTTAATTATTTTTATCTGCTTTGCTACAAAGAGTCAGCATCGCCTTAGTAAAATTTTTGGTCAGGCACAGGAAAATATTCAAATTGTTCACCAACTCTTACTGAAACTTGTGTCTTTGAGGCACCAGTCATTTAATATCATGGGTAATGCCATAGATAGAGCAAAAAAGAAAAACCAGCTAGCTTTAGCTGAAACCACACCATGCACACTGTGTACAATATCTCAGTAAATGAGGCTACATGAAGCTACACATAGCTAGCATCTTACATTCGACCTTACTTTTTAAAATAAGATAAAACATATCTACTTTTGGCACCCTTTTCTTTGGTGCCACCATCAAAGCAATGCAAACTCTTCTGGCATTCTGACATTCTCCTAACAGGTCTGCATCAAAATCCTCTAGCTATATTCCCCACACATGCTCAGTCTGATAAAAAGCTGATATCTGTAATTATTAGAGGCAATTGACTGCTCAGGTCAATTAAACAATTAAACAATTACCATCCCTGGCCAAGGTTCCAGCTATATTCTTATAATTCTAGCCGAGAATGTGAGGCTTTGGATTGATCTCATCTGTCCACAATAAGTTCTAAATAAAGTGGCACTAGAATAGCCACTCAAAGTGTATATCTTTTATGTAAAGCACACAATATATTGTGGAAATGTGCTGAACTGAGATCAAAGATAGAAAGACCAATTTACTAACATACTAAAATGCCAGCAGAATAGGCCTAACAGTCTCTCAAGTCTGCTTCATTTTCAGCACCCGTACCGAAGGCCAATTTCGGTGTCCAACCCTCCCCCTTGGGTTATACTGTCCCCAGTCCCGGATGTTCCACCTGTATTGTGCTTGGTCAGATTTAACCTCCCCCTGTACCTGTCCCATCCCCTCTTAAACCCATCCACAGTCTCCATCTCTACCAGCTCCTTGGGCAGTGCATTCCATGGCTGTACCACCCTTTCAGTGAAATAACATCTCCTCCTCTCCCCTCTGAGCTTGCCCCCTTCCAGCTTACACCCGTTACCTCTTGTTGCCTCACCCTCCTTCCTTTGGAGCACCCTGACTGGGCCTCTTTTATTGATCCCTTTCATGTACTTAAAGACCTCTATCATGCTCCCCCTGTCCCTCCTCTCCTCCAGGGTGTACATGTCGAGCTCTTTGAGCCTCTCCACATAGGTCCTCTCTCCCATGCCCCCAGATCATTTTGGCTGCCCTCC
The DNA here is from genome assembly GCA_016271365.2 of Neoceratodus forsteri. NCBI lineage: Eukaryota > Metazoa > Chordata > Ceratodontiformes > Ceratodontidae > Neoceratodus > Neoceratodus forsteri. Next base: position 286,278,189 of record JADMNL010000025.1, read on the forward strand.
TTTGGACCCTCTCTAGGAGTGCAATGTCCCTCTTTAAATGTGGTCTCCAAAATTGTACACAATTCTCGAGGTGTGGCCTAACCAAGCAGTTGTACAGTGGAAGGATCACGTCCTCCTTTCTGAAGGTAATCCCCCTGGTGATGCATTCCAGCAGCCTATTTGTCCCTGCTGCTGCCCTACTACAGGTCTCCGAGTTGTTCATTTTGACATCTACCACTACCCCCAGGTCCCTCTCACCCTCCGTGACTTGAATCATGTCTCCTCCCAGGGTATACCCCTGGCCTGGATTTCTGACTCCCAGGTGCAGAACCTTGCACTTCCCCGCGTTGAATTTTAGTTTCCATTTTCCCGACCACTTTTCCAGAGCCTCCAGGTCCTCCTGCAAGGCCACCCTCCCCTCCTCCCTATCCACCACTGCACCTAGCTTTGAGTCATCTGCAAAGAGACTCATCTCACTCCTGATCCCCCTCCCGATGTCTAAGATATAGGCATTGAACAGGAGTGGCCCCAGCCACTTTAATCTTGTTCCACTCCAACTATGGAGTTTTGAATTTTTAGAACAAAGTTGCAGAAGCTTTCCAGTTAGCAATCAAGTACAAAGACAAAAAGCAAGTCCCATGGCAAATCCCAAGCGCATCCCAAGAATGTAAAAATCACAGCTTTAGTTTATTGTTCCCTTACTTGATAACACACTGTTGTCCTATTAAAGAGGAACAGTCTAAATGCCTGCTTTAGTTGTATTATTATATGTTTTTATAGTTTTAGTTGTAGGGTTAAACCGTTATGGATAGTACAAGTAACAAGTACAAGACCATAAACAAACCCCAATATCTAACAGTACTGCACATGTATATAAGATATACAAGGTTATACAAATACACTTTAAAACTTTAAAAGTTCAAGAAGTTCAAGAGATGACCAGGCTGCAGACATCTTCAACAACTTCCGCTGCCAATTCTGCTCTGCAAACACTGTATTTCTACAAATTTCTTGGCAGTTTTTCAATAAACAGTCAAGGTGTGTGGAACCTATAACACCAACACTTAGGGAGACCCCACAAAAAAGCAGTGCGATACTCTTTTCATGACTTCTGCAGACCATCCCTGCAAATAATTTTCCATGAGACTCCTCCACTGCAGGACTCCAAATAAATGGACAAATTTATAGCGGCAGTCAGAGAATCACAGTTGAATTCTGGCACAAGAAAGACTGGAAAGAGTAGCAACTCTTCTTTTCAGCTTGTCCATATGCCGGTCAAGCTTCTAGGCAACAGTGGTTTACCTGTACTCAAAGAAGGTAAAAGCATTTCGCTACTCCTGCTGCTGCTGTCTCTGTCCTCTGTCTTCCGAGAGCATAGTCTGCAGCCACCTTCCACCACCTCCATCATTCGAGTGGCCTGTATGATTATTTCAAGTAGCAGCTCTGCCTCTAACAAGCTATTAATGATGGGCGCAGTCATGTAGGAGTGTTATAACCTGCACTCATGCTAAGTCTCCTATATTAATGTGTTATTTACACATTACAACCCAACATAATACAAGTGATCCAAATAACACATGTAACAAATCCCTTAATAACACATGCAATAGGCATCTTAATAAGATAAGTAATAAGCCACTTAATAACACACGCAACAGTCACCCTTCCTCCCCCCCAACACTATGGTAAAACATAGGACACAACAGCAAGTGTCCAGCCTAATGCATTATATAAAACAAAAATGGCAAAGTCTGGCATACTCATGAAACAATACCATCTCAGGGTTGAACAAACTCATAAAAGCCAATCACCCTTTGGGCTTGTGGCATTGTGGCTTGTTTGACCCGTTATGACACTATTTCTGTGTACCACACTTTGCCATCATTTATTCTTTATATATACTAAAGATAGACAGATAGATGATAGATACTAGCACTATATTAATGTGTTATTAACACTTTAATAATACATTAACACCTAACAGTTGCTATATGTATAATATATAACATATATATATATATATACTATCTATATATACTACCACTATATTGATTTGTTAGTGACACATTACTGGCCAACACACTACAAACCACGCCAATAAGACATGTAAAAAGCCCCTTGATAACACAAGCAACAAGTCCTTTAATAACACACATAACCAGTCCCTTAATAACACATGAAACAGCCCCTCCCCAAAAAAAAAACACTTTGGTAAAACATAGCACACAGCAACAAGTGTCCAACATAATGGATTATATGAAACAAAAGATGGCAAAGTCCAGCATACTCATAACATAATACCATAATACATAACACCCTTTAGGCTCATGTCTGTATGGCTTGCTCGACCCCTCAATGGTATTATTTCCTTGTATACCAGACTTTGCCATAATTTATTTGTGATAGATAGATAGATAGATAGATAGATAGATAGATAGATAGATAGATAGATAGATAGATTAGACAGACAGACAACTAGACAGACAGACAGAAAGAAAGACAGACAGATAGATAGAGATAGGTGGAAAGAAAGAAAGAAAGAAAGAAAGAAAGAAAGAAAGAAAGAAAAGAAAGAAAGAAAGAAAGAAAGAAAGAAAGGTTTTAGTGAGAATAAGGAAAGAACTGACATAGGTGGCCAACCTACTTCAGTGTAGAAAGAGAACATGATAGATTTTAGAGAAACTGCTGCACAACAGATTTATTAGTTTGAAAAAAAAAAAGAACATAGGCTAGTTGTCCCTCTACCCATCCTTTCATCAGGTAGAACGCAGGTCTGCCACACAGCTCTCTTAACAGAAAACCAGTATTCTCAACTTGACTGATTTTCAGTGTTACAACCCCCAGAATGTCATTCTACATTCAGCAGAATGGGGGTTGGTTGGAGCTCCACCCATCCACTTTAGAAGCTCCACCCCAGGGTCCCTTAAGCAATTCAAACATTAGTATAGCATACCCGCTATTTCATAGCAATTCATTCATTACTATACAATTACCCTGGGTGTGTAGGTACAAGACACTGCTTAACACCACATTTCAAATTCTGTTTACATATTTACAGCGCTGTTGTTCATGACACCATGTCTGGACAAGAAATCTGCATTTGTATGCAGCGTATCTGCTCTATTGTTTTATGCTGAAACTATATGGCTATAAGACTAGATACCATCTCATGATGCAAGCATTTTTATCTTTCATTTGGTGTAACCAACACAGTGGCTTATGGTCAGTGACCAACATAAAATTAGACTCCCAAAAATAGAAACGTAAGGCTTCTAATGCCCATTTTACAGCCAAAGCCTTTCTCAACTGTGGAGTACTTCTGTTCTCTATCACAGAGCTTTCAGGATATGTATATTACAGGGTGTTCTTCTCCTTCAATGGCCTGACTCAGTACAGCCCCAATCCCCATTTCTGAGGTGTCGGTATGCACCTCAAACATCAGATCAAAATCGGGACTTTTTAAAACAGGGGAAGAGCAGAGTGCGGCCTTTATGGACTGAAAGGCTTTCTCACCTTCAGGACTCCACCTAACCTTGTTATTACATTTTTATGTTTGCTTGCATGCATGTGCAAGAAACATAGTGCTATCATCTGAGTTTTCTGAGGTGTGGCAGCCCTCTTCCAATTCAATCAGTGTGTTTGCAGGCATGGCCGCTGTTCCCCAATGCCTGCTGGAGATGTGTATGATAGCAGTCCAAAATGCAGTGGAGTACAGTTGAAAGGGGGAGCTACACTTCAGTAAGCAGCGATAAGATATCGCCTGCTCACGCGCGCTCCCCTACACACACACACACACACACACACACACACATATGCACGCATACGGCGTGCCCGCCCCCACGCACACACTGTGTAGCCGACACGGGTGCCCAATCCCCCATCGGCTGTGCTGCGTCCCCCCCAAAACAGAGTTCCATATGCCACACTGGGTGCCCACCCCAGCATGGCTTACATTGTATAACCCGTGAAGTGCTCAATCCCCATCGGCTCCTGGTTCCCCCTGAGAGTACAAGGTGCCACACTGGAGCCCACCCCAGCGTGGCAACAGATGCTATCGCCGATGGGGGTGCCCAATCCCCATCATCTCCCGCCCCCACCAGCTATCCTTGTGCCATGCTGGGAGCCACCCCAGCATGGCAACAACAACTGAAAATGGTCCCTCGCTCTCTCTGCCCCCACCACGCCCACCCATGCACCCCACCTCTCCACCCCACCCCATACTTACCTTTGGACTCCGGCGCGATGATCTTCAGTAGACCGGGAACACGTCTGCATTCTTCAAAGCCGACCACGAACTGAGGAAATGCCGGTAAGCTGTATAATGGGATAGATAGGGTTTTTTCAACTTTGCTGCATATCTCAGGCATTTTTTGGAATTTTTGCACCAAATTTTCAACATGGGGTTTTTGGGACCCCTTCTCATGAATGCTTTCACTGCCATGGCGTTAATCAGGCCCGAAGGGTGATTTCACAGTCATTGCGTGAAATCACCTTTCGAGACAGAGTAACAAAACGACACTGCCACTGTTCATAAGGTGGGCTGTCAAAAGCCTATGTTGAAAATTTGGTGGAAAAATTCCTAAAAATGACTGTTTTACGAGTGTGCATTGTGCAGTTCCTACGCACGCTCGTAAGTTTGTGAATTTTCAATATTTTCACTCAGATTTACAACATTGCCATTTTATCACACCTCCTTATGAGCAGTACAGCTGCCATTTTTCACATCTTGCCCAAAATGTGTTTCCGCCCATGTAGCACACAATGACGCTGTCGGTGATGAGAAATCAATGTATATGGGAACATTAAGAAAATCACAGTGACACTGTTCATGGGTAGAGGTCTTAAAATGGCTATGTTGAAAATTTGGTGAAAAATTCCCAAAAATGACTGTTTTACGGCGTGTGTCGCTGGTTCTTACGCATGCTTTCGTATGTTTGCAATTTTCAATATTTTCCTCCAGATTTTCCACATTGCCATTTATTACACTTCCTTATGAACAGTACAGCTGCCTTTTTCATGTCACCAAATGTGTTTCAGTATTACGAAGTACACAATGGTGCAGTCGTGCGAAAGCAATGTTTGGGACAGATTAAGAAAATCGCAGTGACACTGTTCATGAGCAGAGGTCTTAAAATGGCTATGTTGAAAATTTGGTGACAAAAGTCCATAAAATGACTGTGTTATGAGTGAGCATTGCGCAGTTTCCACGCACCCTCGTAAGTTCATGACTTTCTAATATTTTCAGTCCAGATTTTCACCAGTGGCATTTTTCCACACTTCCTTATGAACAGTACAGCTGTCATTTTTCACAACATGGCCGAAATGTGTTTTCACACTTTCAGCGCAGAGATGCGTGGTCGCTGTGGGAAATCATTGTTCGGGACAGATAAAGAAAATCACGGTGACATTGTTCATGATCGGAGGTCCCAAAATGCCTGTGTTGACAATCTGCTGTAAAAAATCCCCAAACTAATTACGTTATGGGTGTGCATTGCACAGTTTCTATGCATGCTCGTGACTTCACCAGTTTTTTTAATATTTTTACTGCAGATTTGCAACACTAACATTTTTTACACCTCCCCATGAACAGTACAGCTGTCATTTTTCACATCCTGTTCGGAATGTGTTTTTGCACCTGTGGTGCTAAATGCCGTAGTCGCTGTGCATAAGCAGCTTTCGGCTAACAAACTGATATTGCCACTGTTCATGAGGTGGGGGTCACAAAAAAAACATGTTGAAAATTTGGAGTGAAAATACCAATGAATGCCTGAGGTGTTAGGGTTTCCAACCATAATGCCCCACCCTGTAGAGAATGACAGCCATCAGGGGTGTGACTTGGGATTCTTGCCTGTAATGCTCATACCATTCCACACTCTGCAGCCAGTGAGAGGCATCGAGGTATGCCTTGGACTCTTCGGCCCCAAAGTTCACCCCATTCTCCTATACCGCACCCATCTCACTGCATTTCCTGATGGAATGGGGAGCGCATAAGGGCCAAAGATCCCAAGGCACACCGTGACACTTGTCAGTGTCTGCAGGGTAGGGTGTGGTGAAATGGCGTGGCCGTTATGCCTGACGACCCGAAGGCAAACCCCAATGCCTGTCAGTCTCTGCAGGGTGGTGGTGGGGTTGGCTTCAGTTCAATACTTCACTGCCATTTCTATTATGCAGCTCTGTAACTTCTACACTACCAATGCCAATGCCAGCAAGCAAACATTCGGCATTGACAAATGCTTGTTTTCTTTGTGAGGTCTGTCAGGGGAGTTGCAATGGAGGCAATGTTTGGTATAAAGCATCTGTAGTACCCTGCTAGACCTAGGAAGGACTGGGTACATACTTCTTTGTTAGTGACACAGGGCAATTGGACATTGCCTCAATGTTATCCATTTCTGGTTTTACCTATCCATTTCCTAACAAGAAGCCTAAGTACCTTGTCTCCGTCATGGCTATGGTACATTTTTTTGGGATTGATGGTTAGACCAGCTTCTTTGATGGACTGGATAACAGCAGTTAAGTTAACTATGTGGGTACTCCAGTCTGGACTGTAAACGGCCACGTCATCCAACTAGACTGAACAATAGTTGGTATGGGGGGGGGCAATACTTTGTTCATGTACTTCTGGAATGTTGCCGGGGCAGCCATGTAAACCAAGTGGTATTGTGACAAACTCAGAGTCCCACCAGTATACTGAATGCTGTTTTCTCTTTAGCACTTTCTAAGAGGATCTGCCAACAACCATTAGTCAAATCCAAAGTAGTAATGAACCTTGCATTCCCTATTCTATTGATGTTGTCACTGATCCTATGCATGGAGTTTGCGTCAAAGTGAGACACCTGATTTAGTTTGCAGAAACCTAGGCACAGGTGAATTTCTCCCTCCTTTTTAGAGACTACCACTATCAGGGAAACCTAAGCACTAGTCGAGGGCTCTATTATCCTCAGCTGTCTTAACTTGTGGATTTCCTGCTTACTCCGCTCTAACCCTTTCAGGTAGACAGTAAGGTCTTTGCCTAATAGGTATGGAGTCTGTCCAGATATGTGTATAGCCCTTCCAGGAACACTAGTAAGGTTGTGGGGAATGCTTGGACCAGTTTTAAGATTTCCTCCTTATGCCCTTTGGTTAAGGTGGGGTTAATATGAATCTTTTGGTTCCTTTCAGTCTCCTTCAAGCTGCTATAAGCTAGATCTAGCTCAGACTCCTTCTTTTCAGGGATCACTACCCCTACTATGCATTAATCTCTGACTTTTCATGCCATTTCTTCAATAGGTTTGCATGGTATACCTTTTTACTTGGTTGCTTATCTGGGGTTTCTATCTCATACGTAACAGGACCTGTTCGTCTTAGTATCTTATATGGCCCCTGCCACTTCATCAACAACTTATTATCAGATGAGGACAACAATAACAGTACTTTATCTCTTAATATAAATTATTTGGTTAAAACTTTCTGATCATACAGTTTCTTTTGTATATCTTGGGCCTCCATACTATCCTGGTGTGCCATCATTTTAGTGTAGGTCACCAAACGCTTTCCCAGTTGGATCATATAATCCATTATACTAGTACAGTATGTCTCATCTCTGTGCCCTCTTCCCAAAACTCCTTGATTACATCTAGTGGTCCATGGGGATTTCTACCAAATAGTAAGGAGAAGGGTGAGCAATCTGTTGAGGCTTGGGGTACCTCCTCATAGGCAAACAGTAGTAAGGGAGAAACCTATCCCAATTTTTCCTCTTCATGCACAAACTATATAACATCTTTTTACATGTTTGGTTGAAGTTGCTGCCAACCCATCGGTTTGGGATGGTAAGGGGATGTTCTTACAGCCACTATTCACGGTAGGCAATATAATTCTTTTAACAGGGCTGCACTGAAATTGCTCCCTGATCTGTAAGGACCTTTTGGGGTATTTCTAGGCAACTAAACACCTTTACCAGCTCTTCATCAATTTTTGGGTTGTTACAGAGCACATTGGTATGGATTCCAGATATTTTGTGGCATAGTCACATATAACAAGGATAAATCTATCACCCTTTGAGCTTTTTGCTATGGGACTACAATATTCATGCCAGTTTGATCAAATGGGGTAGCCACTAAGGATAGGGACAGTAAGAGCACTCGTATCTTTCTTGCCAATCTGCACTTTCTGGCAGCTTCTCATACTTGGCAATATTTGGCAACTTGTTCATGTATGCCTAGCCAGAACAATCTCTGTAAATGTCACTTCAGGGTTTGATCTCTCCCTGTATGGCCTGCCCAATGTAGATCTGGCGGCCCAGACATAACAGTTGCTCCTCACACTTTTCTGGTACCATCAATTGTTCCACTTTTAACCAGTTTCAGGGTTTGTACAGACTCTATATAAAATATCATTTTGTCTAATAATACAGGCGCCCCTTGGGTCTGTTTCTTTCCGACCTTCTGGAAGAAATAGGTTAGTGAGGGGTCATTACTATGTTCTTTTGCCATTTTACATTTAACAAAAATAGCATCCACTTTCCCTTTTGGTAGTCCATTTATGTCTTGTTGCCATTGTCTCTGTAACTTTTTCTTGCCATTTAAAGTTTTCTTGTCTTTTCCAAGGGCCTCAATAACCTCTCCCTCGAAAGGAAAGGTGTCCTCAAGTGTCTGTTCTTTCCGACTTTGGGTCCTGGTAGTCACAGCATACATATTCCCTTTTTTAGGCAATCAGACTGGTAAAATTTGGGAAATCATGTCCAATGACTATGGAGATGGGCAATTTGGGCAGAAGTCCAGCAGTAACTGTAATGTTCTGGCCCTGTATGTCCATTATAAAAGTGGTGGTAGGATATTGATGAGTGCCACCATGCACACATACTACATCTATATTTGGTTCCGTCATTGGCCTGGAGTCTAACAGTTTGGGATGTATCAAAATCTGCTCACTCCCCAAATCAATTAATCCCAGGACAGTTTGTTCATTAATTTGTACATCTTTCAGGAAGTATCCCAAGTTTAGCAATGCCAAATGTGCAGAATCTGTCTTCTTTTTTGGACAATACCTTGCAATATGTCCCAACCCATGACAGTTATGGCTACTTTAGGAGCATAGTACCTCCCTCCCTCCCTGACCAGTCTTCCCATCTGCTTTTCTATTATACTGCAGAGGAGATTTTGTATAATAGTTTGGCTTACCGCTGGGAAATGATGGAGGTGGTTGGGTCCGTAGTCCTGTATCCCTTCCTCAAAGGCTGACGAGCTGATACAAAATACTTGGCAAGGGTGATGGCTATTTCTGCAGATTCTGGGTTGTGCTCTTTCACTCAAATTTGTACATCAGATGGTAGAATCTGTAAACATTGCTTCACAACCAAAGTCTCTATAATGCCCATCACAGACTTTCCCTCAGGCTGCAACCATTTAATGTAAAGATCCCTTAGTCTGGTAAAAGTGTCTCTTGGGGCATCATTCTGTTGATGTTTCAACAAACGGAATCTTTGCCAATATGTTTCAAAGTTAATGTCAAACCTTTTTTAAATTTCTTTTTTTACAAGGTCATAATGTTCTGCATTTCGGCTGTCCATATTATTATTGGCCAGCTGAGCTCTATCTGTCAAATAAGGAGTGAGGTGAACCACCAGTTGTATTTGGGGCCACACACATGCCCTGCCAGCCCTTTCAAAGGTAATAAGGTATGCCTGTATGTCATCAGATGGGGTAATTTCATTAGTTTTATATCTTTTGGGTTGTTACCTGCTGCCCTAGACCCATCATGCCCATGTGCAGACTCTATGATCTGTAGAGCACTCATGGTATCCACCCATCTTTGGACATGTTGTCTTTGGTCCTGCTCCTTTTCCTGGTTGTCTCTTTCTTTTTGGTATTCCAATTCAAGTTGTTTTACCACCAGCCATCTCTACAGCTCGCTAATGTTCTCAGGTGGTTCCTCTGCTAGCTCCTTCCAGTCTCGTGCATGCTGGCTTCTGCAATCGGCTTTGTTGTTGTCCTCTTCCAAACTCCAAAATCCAGACGTGGCAATAGTTTCTCTCTGGTCCTCTCAGTCCTGGCTCTGGTCTGCACACCATAATCCATCTTCCGGTCCTCTGTTCCTTCAGCCATACTGTACACTGTTGGTTATCCAGATACCAGGATTGGTATCAGCTAGCTGGTTTCCCCCTGTCTGCTTGGACAACCAGTAGTATCCCACTTCTAAAACCACTTGTGGTAGGGTGTGGGGAAGGATAACACAAACAACAGCATATTTGGTTTTGAAACACACTGAAGTGTGATATTTATTTTTTTCCAAAAATAATAAACTAAAATAAAAAATAATCAAACAGAAAAACACTACAAGCTGCAGTGTTCTCACAGGTATGAATCTATTTTTCAGCTGAGATCCCCTTTCCTCTGTGATCTGCTGGACCCTACTCCACTTGGTAGATCCTCTTTGTTCCTGTCTCAAGGCTAATCTGAGGAACTGACTGTGAAGGAGGTGTTTATATACAGCCTGGTTAGGTCACTGGATCCAACTCTGTTCTAATACAACACAGTTCCTTCTCTAGTATATATTTTCCAGACAAGTGTGGACATTATCCAAACAAACCATACATCAGGATACTATTATCAAAAGCTTTAAGTGATACTTTTAATATAAAGTTTATAAATGCACCGCATACATAATTGGTCATTACTTATTATAGCTCTCCCCTGAACAGTATGACTGGCATTTTAATAGTATAAAAGGGCCCCTAGAGGCTGCTGTCACCCTAAAGGACATAGTCAGAAGGTAAGGTTATGGAACAGCCTTCCTGAGGAGGTCAGAGTCAAAACAGTGGGGAGTTCAAGAATGCATGGGACAGACATAAGACAATTCTAGTGGGGGGTAGGAGGAAGTAGGCTGTTGGTTAACTAGGATCTGTAGTTTATCCGTTAGGTAGGGAATTTGGCAGACTAGGTGGGCCAAGCAGTCCTTATCTGCCATCAAATACTATGTTTCTATGTATGCATCTCCAGTGGCGAAACCTCTACAGCAACATATGTCACTGCCAGCAACAGCGCAAGTTTGCCGTAGAGGTTGTGCCAGGGACCGGGCAACATTTTCCCCTATCCTGCACACCCTCGCTGAACTAACTCCAACCCGGAGCTGGTATCTAAAATAAGGGGGGGTGCTGGGGGCAGACCACCCTGCGTGAGGAGTTCGGGGCAAGCCCCCCAAAGAAAAAGACAGTCCCTGCTGTGTGCGGCTCCCTGCCAACTGCAACTCACAGTCGATAGGGAGCCTGATGCTGCAATGCCGATCGACGAGTTAGTTGTCGACTCGGCATCACAGAGCCCAGTCAGAATACACTCTCCTTCAGGTAAGCTCTGCCATTTATTAGCTTGCTTGTACATTCTCATATCACTGTACTTCTTTTATTTAATACAGAAATTCGCACAACCCTTTAAAACACATTTATTAGGGCTCAGTATTGAAAGGATGGTATATTAGAGACATTCAATGTCTCTATTATTCTTGTATTCACTTAGTGTAATTTAAACTGTCTTTTCTTAGCCTTTGCATTTACTTGGCTTTGTTTTATTGAAGGGACACCAGGAAGCACAGGTACAGTATATACAATACAAGGGGCGTTTCTGTACCGATTCATTTATTTAACAGTGAAAGGTTTTTACTGTGCTGTGCCAGAGAACGCTAGCATATGAGAGAGAGAGAGAGAGAGGTGACTGCACTCCTGTTTACAGTATAAGGAGCTCTCTCTCTTACCCAAGGGCAAACAATTCTTTATTCCACTAGAAAAACAGTTTCCCTCTTAAAATACGCCTGAACAAAAAAACTAATTTTTTTTCAGGCAGCAGTCCTGTTTTACGCATATTGCCATTTTCGGCAATTCTTTCAGTTCGCTCTGGCATTTCTTACAGGAGTGGCTTCTAAAAAGGGAAAGCAGAGTCGCTCTGTGGCAAAGTTCTCTCTGTCACTAGGGGAGAAGGGTTTCTGCCACATACACTATATTTTTAGTTCAGCTAGCGACAGGGGGATATGGCCATTTGTTGGCAGCTTACTTTATTTAACCTGACTGCAATAGTTTTTATTACTTACTGGTGCTGCCACCGCTCTGAAAGTTTCATTTGTGACTCAAAAATGCTCCTCTTATAAAGTACCATAAATACAGAGGATCTGATAGTTTCTCTCTAAAGAACAAGCTCTGTTTTATAAATTCTATATGAAGAGGCCAACGAGGAAATGTTCACTGTGGAGTGGCTTGCTGCAATACAAGTGAAAGTAAAAGCCACTCCATAGTACAAACTGAAGCTCCTTCTGTCAGGCATTTGTTTTAATGATTTATTAAGCATTCTTACAGCTTGTACCCATATCTACATATCTAATAATTTCAGTTCCATGCCATAATCATGAAAATAATACCATGACTTGTACAATAGCGAGTACATTTTGCTGAATTTAAATTCCTCTACTTAACAAACATGCCGCATCTAAACACAGCAATTGTATAATTTAATGTTTAATGTGGGGGGCTAGGCCCCCGCACCCCTTCCCAAATTAATATAATCAACTCCAGGGGGCGGATACTGGAGGACAGAGGAACACGCAGTATGGGAGATATCCTGGCTGGGGCAACCACAGGATGATAAAGCAAAAAGCAAAATCTAACAGCTTACAGACAGTGACATAAAGAAATCACCTGCAGCCAGTCCCAAACCCAAAACCATCCCCGCTCCAGATGGTGACAGTAACCACCACACCAGGCAGCCAGCTCGGCAGCAGCAGACTGCACTGCCTTACTCAGATCCTAACACTATTCCATCCCCCCCCATCAGTCGCTCTCGCTTTTTTATCCCTCCACCCTCGCTATGCCCTCCCCTCGCTATACCCTCCCAGTCACTACTCTGTCAGGTGAGCAAATTGAGTTGCTCGTATGTGAGTCACTCAATTTTCTTCACCAATATTACATTATACCAATAATTTCCTAAACCTAAAACCATATACAGTAAGGGTCCTCTTCCGATAATCAGGTGCTATATTGTTATTTTATTTATTTATTTATTAAATTTTGGTGACTGGGTAGGCCCACTGAGCCCCAAAGGTCCCTTTTTCAGGGGCGACCTGGGATAACAATACAAGTTATAAGAATGAACAAGGACATAAGGAACATTTGAGGCATTGTGAGTTACATCATGAGGTGGTTACAGTAAAGAAAAATAGTGGATACAGGCATGGTTACAGGCATGGTAAAAGAAAAGCAGTGGATGCAGGCATGGCTTACAGGCATGGTAAAAGAACAGCAGTGGATGCAGGCATGGGTACAGGCATGGTTATCATCATGACATGTAAGCAATTGGTAATACTTTGCATATAGTTTATTCAAGGGTTACACGTGGCCTCTGGCGAGCAGTCTGTATAAGGCAGGTAGTAGGAAGGTTAAGCTAGGAGACGGGAGTTGGAGAGGAGAGGAGAGGAGGGGAGTACCTTAGGAGCTTTAAGTGCCATGACAGTGGCATGCGCTTGAGGTCAGCAGATGGGACTTAAGCCTGGTGCGGAAGTTCACGAGTGAGGAGGAGGCCTGGACCTGGGGAGGGAGCTTGTTCCATTGGCAGGCTGCTTGGGAGGAAAAGGATCTTCTGCCAGCGTTTGTTTTTACCCTAGGGACTTCTAATAGCATTCTATCTGAGGTCCTTAGGTTCCTTGGGTTGTGTTTGAGGGTTATGGTCCCGGTTATTTAAGCACTGCAGGCAGTTAAAAATCCTACAGGTGTTTATACACATTTAGTTTCCTAAAGCCCATGAGCACATTATTTAATAAGCAACAAGCTTGGCATTCCTGCTTTATGCATTCTGCACTTTAATCCCTAGGCTGCCAACAGAATTAGAATGTATAGGAATTTTGGACTGATATATCAGTCCACAGCCATGCAAGTGTTAAATATGTCAGCTCTTTAGTTGGTATTTGTGAAGGCACTACAGGCACCTTATACCTCATATTTTAAACATCAATTTCTTTTCATATAAGCACCTTGCACTTCATGTATGCTGACATATTTATTCATTTTCCAGCCTTCTTACATGCAGATGGATACTGTATTCATTTCTTATAGGTACAGCAAGGCATTTCATTTTATATCATGAGGGACTGATAAGAAAGAAAGAAAGAAAGAAAGAAAGAAAGAAAGAAAGAAAGAAAGAAAGAAAGAAAGAAAGAAAGAAAGGAAGGAGGAAGGACATTTTAGTGAGAATAGTAAGAATAAGGAAAGGACTGATGTAGGTGGCCAACCTGCTTCAACGTGTAGAAAGAGAACAGGATAGGTTTTAGGAGATTCTGCTGTGCAACAGATTTATTAGTTTGAAGAAAAAAAGAATATAGGATAGTTGTCCCTTTGCCCAGTCCTTTCATCAGGTAGAACACAGGTCTACCACATTTCATCAGGTCAATCGGCACTTAAACAGTCCATGCACTTGAAAATTGCCTTCTCCATACTACCCAGAGCTACATCTCACTCTGCTGCCATTTCTTTTTTTTTTGGTTTCATGTTTTGTCTTTCAGCTGTGTGCTATTTGAGTTGGAATGTTACTTGTTTCCAGATGAAGAAGTCAGAGGCCTGGTGTTCCTCAGAGCAACCACCTGCTGACTCTCCCACATCCTTAGCATACACTTCCATGGCAGCATAGGTGCCTTCAGCACCTGAGTGAAGACATCTACATTTCCTAGGTGGTTGATGGCACTCAGCTGCACCTCGTGCTCACTCAACCACCTGGGGCATGCAGTAATTTAGCATTACTGCACACCCTGTTGTGTGTTATTGCTTACTTATAATTTTTACTGTGATCCTATGGGAATCATATACTGTACTTCCCAGGTGGCTGAAGGCACTCGGCTGCACCTTATGCCTCACAACACACCTCTGGCATGTGATAATTTAGCATTGCTGCACACTCTGTCATGTGTTATTACTTACTTACAATTTACAAAGTGATCCTATGGTAATTTTTTCCTGCAGTTACCAGGTGGTGTGCAAGTGTTCATGTCTATACATGACTACAGAAGTGCTGGTCTACAGTCAGTGGCTTCTGTTACAGACATCTAACTAATCTTATCTTAAAAAAGGAGCTTATATACTTTTTTAATAGAAGATGACTGATTTTAAACTTCTGGCAGCATGTCCTTTACTACTCTTAACACCGCTCGGCTGCGCTACACTGCAACAATGGAACTCACTCACTCTCCTCTTTCTACAGTCAACAGCTTCCTTTACAGATATCTAAATAATATTACGTTAAAAAAGGCAGTTTACATACCTTTAAACACAAGATGCCTTATTTTAACACTCTGCCAGCACATCCTTTACCACCATTTACACGGCACAGTCACGTAGCGATAGTAGAAATCCAGGCTTCTATATCAGTGGCGAACATCCGGCATTGACAAATGTATTTATTCATTTATTTATTAAGTAATTGGAATTACAACCTTTGAGCTAACAGCTCATTTACAAAGGATCTTCATCAAAACAAGGGCAAGGGAGCACAAACAAGAGTAGGTAAGAGTGGCAGCCAGAAGGCATTGTCAGATATCACCAAATAATAACATGCAGTAATCACTAATAAGAAATATAAGGCAAGGCATAGCATAAGAGAATCATATTCATAGGCAAGCATAACACGATCATTGCACGGGTGCAGAGTACAAGGAGATACGGTTCCCATAGCAGCATCGGTAATAAAGTGTATCAGTCAACAAAAGTATAACATGAAAGATTGAGATAGTAGCAATACATCTGTGTCAATATTCTAAACAGCAGAGTCATATGAAGAGTCCGGAAGGAGACAGGACTAGCGAGAGAAAGGGGTGGCAGGATGGTATAGTGGAGGCAGCAGAGGGCACCTCTGGGGAGTAGAATGGGAGCAGAGAAGATACAGCAGGTAAACAGGCACATGGGGGAACCTCGTGGTTCAGTAAATCAGTAGAGGGTGATCGGGGCGTTGCCCAAGAGTGCCAGAGACTACCAACAGCAGGGCAGGTGCGACAGTAGCAGCGCTCTGGAGGGGAAATAGTGTTCCGAAGTGCTGCCTTAAAGGGACCAATGTGAGGGAGGCTTGTGGTGAAGTGGGGGAGTTCATTTAACCAGGCGGGAGCCCTGACCATGAAGGTTCATTTCCCCAGGGTTGGTTCTTCTGAACAGAACTGCTAGGGCTTGTTTAGTGATGCTTCTTGTAGCATGTTGAGAAGGTGTGGGTGGAATAAAGCTTGCATGGAGGGGGTGCTTGTTTATATTGTGGATCTTGCTCTAATGTGATTAGTTGTTGGTAATCTTATTTTTACAAATATTCATACCTTCTAAGAGACAGGACTATTCAAATGAAGGGTTCTGAGAGGTGATATATTGTCCTTTTAAAAAGTCTGTGTTTACAGGTCTTCAGGTACATGAAGGGGTAAATAGGGAGGAGCAGTCAGGATGCTCCGAAGGAAGGGGGCAACTAGAGGCTTCGATGGAAGCTGGAGGGGGAGATTCAGGGAGAAAGAAGGAGATACTACTGCACTGAGAGGGTGGTGGAGTCATGGAATGCACTGCCCAGGGGCTGGTGGAGGCAGAGATGGTGGAGAGGTTTAAGAGGGGGTGGGATAGGTACAGCGGAAGGGTTCTGGAAGCAAAAACCATTGCAACGAGAATATGCAGGACTGGGAAGGGAGAAACCAGAGAGGGAGGGGGGGGCAGCAAGGTCAGCTCCCAAGGTGGAAGCTGACCAAATGAGCAGACATGAAGACCGTTAGGCCTATTCTGCTGGCATTTTAGTATGTTAGTATATTATACATAGCCTCTGCTGGGCTCTCATGCTGCACACAGGCAGTAGGTTACTTTAAGTAGTTTGGGAGGGCTTACTGAGTTGGTTCCAGGCATCTGCCCATGTCACACACTTGCCATGATTTGGCAATCACACTGTCAATGTTCAGTGCCATCTGACATCATCGATTACCCAGAACAGACACATTAACACCTCCTACATAATAGGAATTAAATTTATTTAGTCATTCGGAAAAGACCTTTGAGCGCAAGCTCTTTTACAAAGGTTCCACATCATAGATTGAAAACAAAGAACAACAGGAGAAAGCAAAGGTACATTACAATGAATGATATAGCTTGGATTCAGAACTACAGAATAACTCAAAACATAGGTACACATTAAAATAACAAGAAAAACACTTTATGAGGTGGGGTGGGGAATAAGCAGCCGCAAGTGCCTTGTCAGTAGTTCAGAGGGATGGGGATAGCCAGAGTGGGGTGAAGAAAGGAGGCACAAGAGAGGTATGTAATGTGGTGGAGGTGAAGGGTGGGGGAAGAAGGGCGATAAGGTATAGGGAGAAATGATGGGGTGAAGGGAGGCTGAGTGGGGAACACATGCTAAAGTAAATGGTGGAGTGTGAGGGGGCATGGTCAAGTAGCCTGCATTAGTAGTGACTGTTAGGGAACTCACGGGACTGTGAGTTGGGGGAGGGGAGGGGAGGGTGGCAGGTGCCGAAGGAGCATGATGCAGACTGATTGCTGAGGAAGGTGAAAGAGTCCAGTTCCCCTTTAGCAAGATGGCAGAAGAACTGCATAACAGAAGTCCAAAGTGAGCGTCCAAGTAAGTAGAACTTTTTCAGTGCTGACTCTTTCTTTACAACTGGTTCACAGAAAGTCGCTTTATAAGAGAGGAGACTGCTTCTGAGTCAAACATGTTAACTGAGATGCTATATTATTCTATTTTTCTTAGATTTTGGCACTTGGCAGTAAAACAGTTTAGGTGAGCAGCACTCTAAAAGAGACTTTTTCATTTAAAGCACAGAAGAATATAAATTTAGCAAGTTTGATTTTAATGTAGATAAATAGAAGAATAAAACCCAGATCTGATTTACAATGAATATTTAAACAGAAGTGGGTTAGGTACAAGTATGTTTACATGATATCTACCATATACTCTGTCACTAAAAGCAGTTTTATGTTATTTATTTAACCAGGTTAGAAATGATACATAGGCTGTGGGGTTAATCGATGCAAAAGAAAAATGCCTTATACTAGGAGGTATTTCTATTCTATATTAATAAAATATGGAGATATTTAATATTTGATATTCATTACATGTGTGTGATTGATTTTGGAAAAAAGTAATCAAAATTGAGCAGCACTGATGTATGGTTTTGCTTTATTTGAAGATTTTTAAGAATTTATGGAGTATTGGTCCACTTCATAATATCAGCTTATATATTATAATCCAAATTTAATTGTAGAACAATAAAATTCACATGTGTATGCTGATTTATATTAATTTTTTAGCCACTCACCCTGAAGAAGAGAGCAGTCAGAGTCTTGAAACATTGGTTTATAAAAGAAAAAAAAATCTTGAATATAGGTGGCAAGAGAATAAACTACTTGAAAAGGAGCGTTTTGGTCCAGATTCCAATTTTTTACAGCACTAGTTCATACATGGTGAACTATGGGACAGCACTAGGAACTATGGGACAGTACTAATTCATACATAGTGAACTATGGGACAGCACTAGGAACAATAGGACAGCAGTAATTCATACATGGTGAACTATGGGACAGCACTAGGAACTATGGGACAACACTAATTAATACATGGTGAACTATGGGACAGCACTAGGAACTGGGACAGCACTAGTTCATACATGGTGAGCTATAGGATAGCACTAGGAACTATAGGACAGCACTAATTCATACATGGTGAACTATGCGACAGCACTAATGCACATATGGTGGACTATAATCACCAGTAGAAAACAGGAAGTTATTATCCCTCTGTATAGACAGCTGGTGAGACCCCATCTGGAGTACTGTGTGCAGTTCTGGAGACCCAATCTCCGAAAAGACATAGATAGAATGGAAGCTGTCCAGAGGAGGGCAACTAAAATGGTGCAGGGTCTGCACCGGAAGACATATGAAGAGAGACTTAAGGAGCTTAATATGTATAGCCTTGAGGAAAGGAGGGAGAGGGGGGACGTGATAGAAACTTTCAAGTACCTCAAGGGAATCAACAAAGTCCAAGAGGGTTGCATTCAAAAAAAGAAGTGTGCAAGAACAAGGGGGCACAATCTGAAGATAGAGCGGGGCGGCTCAGAGGTAATTTAAGGAAGTATTTTTTCACAGAGAGGGTTGCGGATGCATGGAACGGCATTCAGGAGGAGGTTGTGGAGTCAAAAACAGTGGTGGAATTCAAGCATGCATGGGACAGTCATAAGGCAATTCTAGGGGGTTGGGGGTAGGAAGAAGTAGGCTGCTAGCTAACTAGGATCTGCAGCTTATCCATTAGGTAGGGAAATGAGAAAACTGGGTGGGCCAAGCGGTCCTTATCTGCCATCAAATTCTATGTTTCTGTGGGACAGCACTAGTGCACACATGATGGACTATGGGCAACACTAGTTCACACATCGTGGGCTATGGGTCAGCACTAGTTCACACATGGTAGACTATGGGACAGCACTAGTTCACACATGGTGGACTATGGGACAGCACTAGTTTCACACATGGTGGACTATGGGACAGCACTAGTTCACAAATGGTGAACTATGGGACAGCACTGCTGCACATATGGTGGACTGTGGGTTTGCATTAGTGCACAGACGGTGGACTATAGGACAGCAGTAGTACACACACATGGTAGACTATGGGACAGCACTAATTCACACATGGTTGACTATGGGTCAGCACTAGTACACACATGTTGGACTACAGGACAGCACTAGTACATACATGGTGGACTATGGGCCAGCACTAGTTCATACATGGTAGACTATGGTCCAGCACTAGTGCACACATAGTGAACTATGAGCTAGCACTAGTTTTATACATGGTGAATTGTGAACAGTATTAGTGCACATGTAGTAGACTATGGGCCAGCACTAGTATACATACAGTGGACTATGGGCCAACACTAGTATACTGCATGGTGGACTATAAACCAGCACTAGTTTCACACATGGTGGACTATGGAACAGAATAAGTGCACACATGGTGGACTATGGAATAGTATTAGTACACACATGGTGGACTATGGGACAGCAGTAGTTCACACAAGGTGGATTATCGAGCAATATTAGTGCACCCATGATGGACTATGAGCCAGCACCAGTTTCACATGCATGGTGAATGATGGGACAGTATTAGTGCACATATGGTGAAATATGAGCCAGCAGTAGTTTCACACATGGCAGACTATGGGCCAGTACTTGTGCACACATGGTACACTATGAGCCAGAACTAGTACACATGGTGAACTATGGATCAGCACAAGTGCACACATGGCCGACTATGGGCCAACACTAGTGCATACATGGTAGACTATGGGCCAGAACTAGTAAATATGGTGGACTATGGTCCAGCACTAGTGCATGATGGCAGACTATGGGTCAGCTCTAGTGAACACATAGTGAAGTACAGGCCAGTTCCTGATTGACAACAATGTTTTCCTTTTAAACATCCATTACTGCATTATATACATCAGTGGTGCTATTTGAACCATACTGGCATCCAGTTCTCTAGGCAGCATAGGCAACAACGTTTATGGGACCCCCTCAACACACCCCATCTTTATCTGATAAAAGGGGCACTAATGAGCCATCTTTCTGGTAGGACATGCCTTACTTGTGCTGTCCACCTCAGTCAGACAGTTTCTAATATAACCTCAGCTAAAACTAAACACTGAATTTTCAAACCTGCAAATCTGAATTCTGAATTTATCTGGAGTACAGCCATACCAAACTCGATGATGGTGCAACCAAAGACACAGCAGAGAACTTCATCCAAAAACACAAAGTAGCAGTAGAGCAAGGCCAAAAACACCTCGGATAGTGCCAAACCCAGCAACTGAACCACCATGACAGTCTCTGCTTGAATCCATGAGGGCCATGGGTTCAAAAAAAGGGAGAGAACCCTGACCCTTCTTGAAGTTCAAGATCAGTATCTAAAAGATTGAGTGACCTGAATTACGGATATGGAGAAGAGTTTGACAACCACATTATTAACTATAACGTCCTTGACTAAAGAAACACACAACAAAGGGCTGCCTTGTGGGACTGGAGAACAAGGTGAAAGGGTGGAATCCCAACTTGTAGGAGTGTCCGAGGAGTGAAGGCCCTATTTTGCTGTATTATGTAATCCAGTGGGCAAATAAGTACTACAACTATCTGACAGTTTGGACTATTCATTATTTAGAAGAATCTATAGAATGAACCCCAGAGTTGCACCACAGAACTCAAATCAGTGATGATCAGTTTTACTACATACCTCAGGACTTGAGATCAGAGATGAATTCTTGGAAGCAGCACAAGCTGTGTACCCAGTACCATTGATGGGGCCAACTGTGACTGAAATGGGAACTAAGTAGTTAATTGGTAGGATTTACTAACACTATTTTCTGGTCTTATGAATCTCACCAAAAGGTTTTCCTGGGCTTGCTAACAACAAAGGGAAAACCAATGGGACTCAATGTCACTTGCAAGCCATCCTCTGGACAGTGTAATAGGTAATAAATGTCAGGAATGACAAGGGGGGGAGTGGACATATACACTCACATACACACAGAGTTTGATAGGATTGGACCACTCAGATATAAACAGGATGTTAAATGGATATAATTGGGCACCTACAGTATATGTGTGTAAGCTTTTTCCTTAGTCTTCACACCCCCCTTGCAGGGTACTCAGCATCCTGAAGGGGTCCCATAATGCCTAGACTTGCCAACTTTTCTTCCCCATCTATCTATCCTTGGCCTTCCAGGTCCCCTTGCTGGGTCTCCAGCATCCTGGAGGGTTCCTTGGATCAGGCCTCATCCCCTCCTAGGTGTTATTTCTCATTCCCTCCCTCTCACTATCCATCTCTAATTACAACACCTAACCACAGGAGGGTTTACAATTGCCTAAACTTCCCTGCCCCCTTGCAGGGTTCATCGCATCCTGAAGGGTTCTCTTTTTGGGTCAGGCCTTATTTCCCCTCCTAGGTATTAATCACACTTACTCCCTCTCTCATTCTCCCTCTGTAATCACTACTCCAGTCCCCAGTCCCCTTGCAGGGTTCCCCATATCTTGAAGTGGTTTCTCCGAGAAATGACTCTGCACTATCTATCATCTCATCCTCTCTCTCTCTCCTTCACCCCTTATTTCATGATAGTACTTGTTCACTTATTACCATTGCACTTCTTAATTGTTCTCACAAATTACATATGCATGCAACACTGTTTGTAACAACTGCCTTAATTAATTGTATGCTATGTTGATCTTTGTAACTTGAATGTAAAATGTCTCATCCCTACTGTACCCCTTCCCCCAGGTCACATCAGGAGATGAGCAACCTGTTGCTCAGTGTGCCTTCCTGGTGAAACATTTAAATAAATAAATAAATAAACTGACTGGGGCAAGGAAATTCAAACTTGTGCAGAATCTAAAATGGTTGTACAATTCAAAGGGATAGGTAGGTAGGTAAAATGTTATTTATACAGTGATACAGCTTTTAGGGTTCCAAGAATCCATGTTTACAAGGTTTACCTATTTGTATAATATACTAATTGTTACTATAATAACAAAGTACAAAATACATATATCAACAAATAACAAATAGTTTAAGCACACTTGAAGGAAAACTTATTTAAAAAGATCACAGGCAGTTGGTTATTACATTCTTGTTATTCATCTATTACATTGACAACGAAAACTCAGTTCTTGTTTCACTGCTGTTTTAAATGTAGTAGTAGATGTTTCTAGATCACGAAGAAAGAGAAGAAGACAATTCCAACAAGAAGTAACCTTATACTGAAACGTCATGGTACTGAATTGATTTGTTATTATTGGAACCGTCAGTTCCCTATCTCCCATTTTTCTTAGATTTAATCAATGTTTGACTTTTGTAGTTGAGCTACTAAGTTGTGGGGAGATTTGCTTTTAAGCAGACCCTCAAGCTGATTTAACGAGATGCCCTTAGCCCACAGATTAAGTGAGTTCCAACAGAGATTAATGTACATTGTACAATGGTGGGTTCTAAAATCACATCTTAGTACAAATCTCGCTAATCTATTATAAAATAAAGGCTATTGGTCAATAGTTAGAAGCATCCATGGGATCCCCCCCCCCTTATCTACAGGGACCACTTTAGCAAGTTTCCAACTCAGTGGAAACTGTCCCTCCCTTAAGCTCCAATTAAAGATGTCCCGTAATTTTGGTGATAATTCCAGAGCAGCTTCTCTCAACAATCTATTTTCTATTTTGTCTGGGTCACTGGCTTTGTTGATCTTTATTTATAATTTTTAATACTTCCTTTTTGTTACTATCCTAAATCTAAACTTAGGTAGATAATTATCTTGAGAATCCTCTATATTTTGAAATTGTATCACATTGTATCTGATTTGCACAAGATGTAATTACTGGTTTTAAGTCAGGAAGTTTTATAAAGTAGTTGTTGAAAAGATCCACGGCACTGTCTCCTTTAAGCACTGTACCATTTTGATTAAGTTTTATCTCAGTTTGATTTTTAACAGCATTTGTAAGATTTTTTATTAAAGAACAATAGGCACTCGGGTCTGTTGTTTCTCTATTTTGTTGTTTATAATAAAGTGCTTTTGATTTCCTTATTTCCTGAATTATTCTGTTTCTTATTTTTTAAATTTATTCCATGCTTCACACTTTAGTGTTTTATTGGCTTTCTTCCAAAGTTGATTTCTTGTCCTGATTAACTTCCTAATATGTACAGTTATCCATGGCAAATGGTTTAATTTTTAACTGACTTTTTCTGGGGAGCAAATTTATCACATGCTTCTACAAACATTGTCATGAATTCCTGTACTGTTAAGTTTATGTCATGAATAAGAAAAATCCTATAGCACGGCAACCCCTGTAAATATTTTTTAAATAACAATTTGTTAAATTTAGTATAACATCTCTTATACATTGTTGGTGCTGCAACTATTGGGATTGCATTCTTATCAACAGAGATAATACATTTAACAACATTATGATCCCCCATCACAGAGTCTTAAATGTAAGCTATAAATTCAGAGGAGTCCATTCGAGCAGGGCTTTTTGCCTGACACCATCTAGAAAGATAGGAGAGCTGGACTTCAGCTAAGGTTTGTGTAGGGGGACAGAGAGTTTAGATTTCAGTTTCTCTGTCAGCTTAGAAAGGTGAGGACTTCTTTATGGCAGATTAATGCAGTCTGAGTGTTTTCTTTCTGACTCCTGTTATTTAAAAGAAAAAGAACATTTGTTTATTTTTCCTGTAAAAGTGTGTTCCTCTCATGTATACTATTGACATCCTGGAGTTGCATCTGGACTCCTAAAGTCAAATCTTTTTATTTACCTAGCAGTTGTGACTGTGTCTTAATTGCAAGGGAAGCTCTGTTGGCATCTGTCATCAGAAGAGCATTCTACCAGAGTTGAACTGGCTCTGTGCAGGGAAGAAAAGAAATCCTGGGTTTGACTCAGGTTGGTGGCAGCTGAAAATAAAAAAAAAAATAGACAACTCTCTAAAGGCAGGTACAGCCAAAAAACAGAGGGTTGTCACAATTGATACAAAAGTGTATCCAGATCTCGCCTTCCAAACCCATGCAAGAAGAAAACTGTCTGACTCGGTTCATCAATGTCTGCAGATCTGTCCACTCATTCTTGCTGCCAGCTCATCTCCACATTTTGTGTGTGGGCAAAACATGGTAATACTCAGACCTCAAGGACACCAGCAGATGACTCAAAAAGATGAAGGATAAATTTGTGGCCAGGAGAGATGCTGCTCCAGATCAACGCCTGCATATCACGGAAGACCTTGCACTGATATTTTGTTGTAATGGCTCACCAATAATAGACTGTGAATTGACTTAACTGTGGGACTCTTTAAAGCTGAATTGTATATTAACTTTGAGTCAGGCTATATGGAGGGTGGGAAGGATTTTTTTTTATACTATCACAGATAATGGCACTGACCACGTGGCCGTGGGCATTACGAGATAGATATTCACCCTCCAGTGTAGCCGCATATTATGGCTTCAGTGAGAATGGGGTATGAGGGATTATATCTCTAAGTTTTTTCTTTAAACATTGGTCTTTTAGGCAATACTGTTATTTAATAATATTATGTCATATCTTTATTTCTTAAGTGCTATTTAAATGTACCAAAGTGCTTTACAATCTATACAATATCAATTAAAAATCAATAAAAATTCTAAAAGATCTTAAATTCAGTCAATATGATTAAAATCACAGATCACAGTAATCCAACAGAATTTAAATATTTTCTCCAAAAGTGAGCCCAAAGAAGTAAGTTTTTAATGCAGTTTTGAAGCTCTCCACTGTCAGACACTCTCGTATCTGATGAGGCAGAGAATTCCATAGGGTGTGGGCTGCAAACGAAAATGCCCGTGATCTAGAAGTTTTTAACTGTACCCTGGGAATCTCCAGCAATCGCTTGTCGGCTGAGTGGAGCAGTCGGAGGGGACAGTAAGGGTGCAGAAGATTATGCAGGTAGCTCAGACCCATTTAGCTTGCTTATGCAGTGTTATGTTGGAGGTTGTGACTGAAGGGGGGATTGTATTAGCTAGTACACGCCCTAATAATAGTTTGATTATAAATGGTTAAATTAGTAGTACAGGTTGACTGCATTTATGAACCTTTATTTATCTCCCTAATAATAACATCAAAAGTAGCTGAAGAGGCTGGCATTACCTATAATCATCAGATGATTCTAAAAACTGTTTACCCCCACCTCCTACTGTGCAAGATTGTATGGCTATAAGACTGTTTATCAAATGTGTGACTACCTTATTGGGTCTCATGTTTAAATAATTGTTCATGAGCCTAGAGAGGCTACTGGATTGGTTATTAACATCTGAGAAATGGCCGATTCAGCTGCCAACTGATGCTGTGTGGCACACACAGCTCGCAGTGCACAGCTAAAACTATTTAAAAAAAAGACAAAAATGAAAGTTGCTATTGAGATCAGCCTTATAATTTCAATACAGCTTTGAAGCCTGGCATTTCCTTGGACTAACGACCGGCTGGAGGGAGGTGACCCTTGGCAGCACCTCGCACCATCCATCCCCCCAACTGGTCATTAATACCTTAGAAATTACCAGCTTCTCAGTCATTATTGCTTAAGTAACCCATTAAGGCTGTGTGTTTCCTATTGCCTTACAGGAGAATGTAATGTATTTTTGCACAGTAGGGGTGTTTGTGAGGCAGGCTGTCCATTTCTGCACTGGCGTCTGTAATATGCAATGTTGTCCAGCTGTGTGAAGAATTGTGAAATAAAGCAAAGAAAACCTGTGGCTGATCTGTCCTGGTCTGGTAGCTTTTTATAATCACTGTACCCACTGAACTCAGATGAGCCTGAAAAAAAAAAAGAACTGAGAAGGTTTTGTGTGTGTGTGTGTGTGTGTGTGTGTGTGTGTGTGTGTGTGTGTGTGTGTTGTCATGATTGTCTCAGATAGCATGAGCCAGTACTTAAGTGACTGATCATATAACATAGGAAAACGAATGCTTACTCCAGTGAAGTCTGTCTCTTGGAGTGTGGTATGATATCATAAAAAAGTGTCTAATATGAAATTAGTTGTCAGTTGTTGTAAAGGCATGCTTTTTGGCTCTAGATTTATGGGTAAAGACTATTGAACCATATCGAACTATCTTAACATTGCTCTAGAAGAATAAAATGCCTTGGCCACTTTAATACCTGCACCTACTTTCTTCTTAAGGGCAGAGTCCATTCATTTCTCTACAGAGTCCCTAAGGGCTGTTGCACTGCCTACTGGATTCACACATCATTTGCAGCTAATCATTCTCCATGTATCTTTTGATGCATTTGATGAAGAAGCACTTTTTTCTTCTACTGTTGAGTGAGTAAATGTAAGCAAACCAATTATCCCCTATTAGCCTTTTTTCAGGTATGTCCATATTGAATCTAAAATATAGTCCACTGCACCAGGTATCCAGAATGCCTTACATGGTTAAAGAGCATTCTCTTTAATAGAAACGCTCCACCCCTCAAAGCCTCACCCCCTGTGTACTGAGAAGCATACAAGCAAGTGTAGCAGAGCCACACTATAATAGGAGATGGTGCCCCAAAGCCTGACTCCCCCAAATTTTGGTAAGATCAGACCATAACAGAAAATGGAGCTACCCAGCACCCACCATGTTGTCTAATCGTGGGTCTTACAAAAGTAAAAGTTAATAAGGTGCAAGGCTTGACATTATTTTTTGTTACAAAAAGTCTAATTGAGGCTAAGGCTCTAAGGGTGAAGAGTTTCTAATAAGAAAAGTTTTCCTTTAAGAAGTGTACCCTAGCAGGGGATCACCTTTGATTTTCTCCTCCTGGTAAGTATCTTAGACAATGTGCCTCTATCTTAGACAATGTGATAATATGTCTGTCTCTTTTTGTGCTGCGTACTCTTTTGTAACTGCCACTGTATTTTGGGGGTTCTGCTGCACGTTGGGTTCTGATACCAATCAGACAACAAATGCTAACTTTCTGGTCTCACTTAATTTTTTAGTTACCCATCTCCTTTCCTTAATCTGGCAGAGTGTTACCTGCCTCACTCCTTGTTTTTCACTTTCCAGTCTCCTTGGCTACCAGAATGAGGTTCTATACCATTACAATAGTCACCGACATAACCCTTTAGCTCTACTTACTGACCTCTGGATCCCTGCTTCTGACTGTGCAACACAGGCTGCCGACAGGGCCCTCTTTGACTTTCATTTCTCCAATACCCTGGTTCTCTCTACACCGATTAGGAACCTATCATGGTTCATCAAACCCAGACACATTTTCTACATCATGCAGCACCTAACCAAATTCTTCATCCGCGGGCCTCACACTTGAACCCCTTTACACTATCTTAGCACACTATGGCTCCACTGTCTCTCTCTCTCTCTCTCTCTTATATTGTCAGGGGATGTTGAAATCAACTCTAGACTCTCTCCTCTCCTTCAAATTCCTCCTCATGGCTGAACTCCAAGGGGCTAAGGATCGCACACCTCAATATCAGAAGCATCTTGGCAAATTTTCCAGACCTGGAAGCTTGGGTCTCTTTCCACAATCCTGATATACTTGGGATTACTGTAACATAGCTCAAACCATCTGTTCTGAACTCAGTATATTACTATACTGGATACAGCATGGAGTGCTGACCGCCCCTCCACTAAGCAAGGTGGAGGGATCATCATCTACTTCAAAAGCCATCTACTGCTGACAAGCATACCAGGTGCTAGACCTTCCTCCTGTGAGGTTCTACATTTTCTTCTAACCTTGGGCAGCTCCAAAAAATTGCATAATGTATGTCTTTATAATCCTCCCAAGAGTGGCACATGTGGCCTGTCTGAGTTGATCAATTACCTGTCCCCTGCCACTGGGAAAAATGAAATTATTGTTCTCGGGGACTTTAATCTCAATTGACTTGGAAAACATACATATGGCTCTCTCTTAAGCAAACTCCAACTCTCCCAGCTGATCAGTGATCCAACTAAACTAGCCACATCATGGAGAAATCACTCGCTCATCGACTGGGTCCTCTCAAACAGGAAGGACAAGATAATAACTGCTGGTAGAAACATAGAATCATAGAAACATAGACTATGACAGCAGATAAGGACTGCTTTACCCACCTAGTCTGCCCATTTCCCTACCTAGAGGATAAGCTGCAGATCCTATTTAACCAACAGCCTATTTCTTCCTCCCCCAACAAAAATTGCCTCTATGTCTGTCCATGCATTCTTGAATTCTCCCACAGTTTTAGACCCACAACCTCCTCAGGAAGGCTGTTCCATGTGTCCACAACCCTCTCTGTGAAAAAATACTTCCTCACATTGCCCCTGAGCCGTCTCCCTTCTATCTTCAAATGTGTCCCCTTGTTCTTGCACATCTCTTTTTCTGAAAGATGCTACCCTCTTGGACTTTGTTGATTCCACTGAGGTACTTAAACATTTCTATCATGTCCCCCCCCACTTTCTCAAGGGTATACATATTAAGCTCCGTTAGTCTCTCTTCATATGACTTCTCTTGCAGACCCTGCACCATTTTAGTTGCCCTCCTCTGAACTGCCTCCATCCTGTCTATGTCCTTGTGGAGATGGGGTCTCCAGAATTGCACGTAATACTCCAGATAGGGTCTCACCAAATGTCTGTACAGGTGGATAACAACTTCTTGTTTTCTGCTGGTGATGCCTCTCCCTATACACCCCAGTATCTCCCCAGCCCTCCCTACTGCCTTCTCACATTGCTTGCCAACCTTAAGGTCATCTGATATGATTACCCCCAGGTCCCTTTCCATTTTTGTTGTTGTTACTACCTCCCCCATTGTGTAATCTTTCCTTGGGTTTTTGTTTCCCAGGTGCATTACTTTGCACTTCTTTGCATTGAATCCAAGCTGCCATAATTCTGACCATTCCTCCAACCTTGCCAAGTCCCTTCTCATCCTTTCCATGCCTCTTTGTGTATCAACCCTGTTGCAGATCTTTGTGTCATCTGCAAAGAGGCATACTTTTCCTTCCAGTCCCTCTGCAATGTCACTTATAAAGACATTAAAAAGGACTGGACCCAGTACTGAACCTGTGGTACCCCACTAGTAACCCCTCTTTCTTCAGAGTGGACTCCATTTACAATTACCTTCTGTGTCCTGTTGTTCAGCCAATGTTTTACCAGGCTACCACCCTGGGAACTACTCTCAGGCTGGTTAATTTGACTACTAATCTTTTGTGTGGGACTGTGTCAAATGCCTTGCTAAAGTCTAGGTAGGCCATGATCACAGCCCCTCCCTGGTCTACTACTTTGGTCACCCAGTCAAAGAAATCAATTAGATTCATCTGACATGACCTTTCTGCTGTGAACCCATGCTGCCTTGGGTCCTGTGCCCCACTGACCTCTAAGTACTCAACAATTCTTTCCTTCAGAAGTGATTCCATCACTTTCCCTACCACAGAGGTCAAACTGACAGGTCTGTTGTTTTCTGCCTCTGTCTTGGTCCCACTTTTGTGAAGGGGAATCACATCAGCCTTCTTCCAGTCCTCAGGTACCACACCATCCTCCCGTGATTTGTTAAAAAGGGTAGTCAGTAGTGTCACTACTACTCTGTTTAATTCTTTTAGAATTCTGGGGTGAATTTCATCTGGCCCCATTGCTTTTTCCACCTTCAGTTTTAGGAGTTCTTTCAGAACCCTTTCTTCTGCGAAAGGACTGGGATCGACCCCCCTCTCCAGAGTGCTTCTGTTAATTGGATTAAGCACCTCCCCCCACTTCCTCTTTTGTGAATACTGAACAGAAGTATTCATTCAGTATCTCTGCTTTTTCACTGTCACTCTCTGCCCACCCTCCATCCATTCTATTCAGCCTCACTATCCTTCCCTTTGTCTTTCTACATTCCTGATATACCTATAAAGGTTTTATCCCCCTTCTTAACTGAGATGGCTATCTTTTCCTCAATTTGTGCCTTTGCTATTCTGACTACCTCCCTCCTTCCTTCTGCCTTAACTGGTAGAGTTCTCTGTCCTGTTCCTTCTGTGTTTCCTTATACTTCCTAAATGCTATCTTTTTCTCCCTAACCTTCACCACCATCTCTTTTGAGAACCATAGTGGCTTTTTCTTTTGTTTTGATTTGTTTATTTGCTTCACAAAAAGGTTTGTTGCCTCTGTGATGGCAGTTTTGATATTTCCCCATTGTTGCTCCACCCCTCCTTCTAGCCTATTTGTTAGTGCTTTTCTAAGGCACTTTCCCATCTTGCCAAAGTCAGCCCTCCTGAAGTCCAGAACCCTCATTTTTGTATGGCTTGACTCTGTAGCTGAGTTTATCATGAACCACACTGTTTGGTGGTCACTTGTTCTCAGATGGCTACCCACTTCTAGATCTGAGATCCTCTCACTGTCCCTATTTGAGAGTATGAGGTCTAAGATTGCTCCCTCATGAGTAGGTTCCAAAATTAGCTGTCTGAGGCATGCCACCTGAAGGGCATCAAGAATGGCCCTGCTTTTGGATGTGGCTGCAGCAAAGGTGCTCCAGTTAACATCTGGCATATTAAGGTCCCCCATCAACAGTATCTCCCCTTTCTCTGCCATCCTAAGTATGCCTTCTATCATATCTTTGTCCATTCCCACTTGGTACTGTTGCTGATGCAATAAGTAACCATACTCCTGTCTACTGCATTTGGAAAGCCTGTGCCCACACCCTCACTCCCAAGGAGCTTGTATTCAGAGACCTCTCCAGGTTTGATCCCACGGCCTTCCTACACAAACTTGAACAAGTTGACTGGTCCCCACTCGACAATACTGATGATGCTGATACTGCCCTTGATTATTTTTCCACAAATGTCCTCGTTCTCCAGATTAAATATGTCCCTACAGTCAGATGCAGAGAAAAGGAAAAATTCACCAGGTGGCTACACAGCAGACTACTGACCCTTCTTAAAACAAGGGATGCATGCTGGCACAAATATAAAGCCTCCTCGATACCAAATGATTGGCTTGACTACAGGGCCTTGAAAAACACCTGTAAGAAGGAAATACGGGCTACTAAAGGAGCTCACCATAGGGAGTGGCTGCAAGACTCTGCAAAGGACCCACAAAATTTCTGGAGCCACATTAAATATCTCTCGGGTTCTGAGGAAGATTCCAAACATGCACTGTCAGACATGGCTATCAACAGGGTAAATTGCAATAACATGGCAACAATAGCCAACTCTTTCAACAACCACTTTGCCAACTTACCCTGCACCATAGAACAACCCCTGGCATCTGAAGAAAATAATCTTCCACAATCATATCGTCCCTCAACGCCTTTCTACTTCTGTGCTGTCTCTCGAAGGGAAGTATTAAGACTCCTTAACTCCGTCTCTTCCAGTAGGAGTGTTGGCCCTGATGGCATTTAGCACAGGCTACTCAAGGTTGCAGCCTTAACTCTTGTGGCCCCAGTAACCAGGATATTAAACATGTCACTAACCTCAAGTACTGTCCCTGAGAACTGGAAAACAGTCAAAATAGTTCCTGGCCTCAAAAAAGGTGACCCAAAGAATCTTACGAACTACTGCCCTATTGCCATCTTGCCTGTTCTCAGCAAACTACTGGAGGAAGTGGTCACCCACCAGGTCAATGGTCACCTAAATAAGTACAACCTACAATCCCCAGCTCAACACAGTTTCAGATCAGCCCACGGCACCACTACAGCACTAACCCAACTTACTAGTGACATCCGACTGGGGATGGACAACAGGGAACTTACTGGGTCAATCTTCATCAACCTAACAAAGGTGTTTGATCTCATCAATTACTCTATACTGGAATCCAAACTCTCCTTTCTAGGCATTTCACACATCTCTTAAATGGTTCTCCAGCTACTTTAGTCAGCGGCAACAACTGTCAAAGTAAACCAGGAAGTCTCTGCACTTACTACTATCAAGTCTGGGGTGCCCCAAGACTCAATTCTTGGACCACTGCTGTTCTCCATATTCATAAATGATGCTCCCAAAATCCCATTGCACTGCAGAACCCTTCTTTATGCCGACGACATGCTGCTCTACACCAGCTCTCACAGCATTGCTGAGATCAACCTGAAACTAGTTGCTGATTTTGGAAGACTACAGTCCTGGCTCACACAAAACAGCATCATCCTAAATGCCAGCAAAACTCAGGCCATGCTCTTTGAGTCACCGCCTTAGCTCAGATCCTGCAACACTGGCCATACCATCCAATGCTCTGATGGCTCTCTCCTCTCTCCTCTCTACCAACAACTCTTTCAAATACCTTGGTGTTACTCTGGACCCTGCCCTCAATTTAAATCTGCACATCACTAATGTCTGCATGTCTGTCAACACCAAACTCAGACTGACCTACAAAATCAAATATTCTCTGACTCCTGCTGCCAGGCTTGCAATAGCTAGGGGTGTCCTACTTCCCAGCCTCATGTATGGTCTTACATCCTACTACAAGACCAGTGCTTCCAACCTGGACAAGTGGAATGTGTCATAAAACAGCATATGCTGGTTTGCTCTCTCCACTCCCAGACTGACTCACCACTGCTCTCTATACACTAAGCTAGGTTTGCTGTCCCCTCCTTCTCACCATCTATTTGCACTTGGCTGCATGATGGACAACATTATAAGATCCTGCAAACCAGCCGGCCTTGCAGCCTTGATGACCCCCCCAGGAACAATCTTACCTCCTGTGCTCCTGCACCCAATCTCTCCTGGTGGTCCCAAGATGTCCCACTACAACTGGAGAACACACCTCTGCCACCTTCACTTCCAGAATCTGGAGTGCTCTCCCTTCCTACCTCAGGGCTGTGCAGTTCCATGTCTGTTTCAAGCAAGCACTTCACAAGTTCCTAAGTGACTCTGATGTCTGCACTTGCAACTGACCCCCTTTTTCTCTCTATTGACAGTCCATTGCTGTCTTTCTCATCCCCATGTTTTCAAACTCCTTCCTATCTAAGTGCCCCCCCCCATCTTCTACTGATTGTGTAATTTACACTCACTTTCTTCTGCACTGTAGGACTCTGATCTTATTCTCTGTGTCTAAGCTAAAAGTGTCAAGTTATGTACCTACTTGCTCAAAAGTAACGTTTGTGCATACTGCATTATTTACTACTGACCAGCTGTTCCACTGTTGTACCATTGTTCTGTAACCTCCAGGGTTGTGCTTAAAAATAGACAGTGTTTGTCTAGTGCACTTACCCGGTCATCAACAACTAAATAAATATATCTTTGAAGTTCAAATTCAGCCATACATGTTTAGAAGAAGAAAAGGTGATTCCAGTTTTTAAAGGGGGTAGTCCAGGCCAACCCAGTGGTGTGAAGGGCTGAGATGCTCAGCACCTTGCTTCCTGCTATGCCAGCAGCCCAGGTTTGGAAATAGAGCAGGGTTGCTTTTGGGTTGGCGAGGGAAGGAGGATTGAGCATTCACAGATGGCGCTGCTCCTTTGGGGAGGGGGACAATGCATGTCACTGCTTGTTTGCCCCACAGTGGAAGCTGGGTGGCACTGCAGGAAGCTGCCTCTGTAATGGACGGGTTTAGGCATCTGAGTATGTGCAGCATCTTCTTGTTGCACATCCATGCCACTGCACATGCACTGACCTGGGGGATGGGGAACAGAATTCAGCAAAAGTGGGGGCTGTGCAACAAGGAAGCCCCACTAACCTGCAATGACTCAAGCCATTGCCCCAGATACTGATGGCTGGATCTGGACTCTGGGGGTGAGAAGGATGGCCTTCCCTCCCCCAGCCTCACCATGGAGGGGGGACAAGCTGTGGGAGAATAAAGCAAATAAGACCTGGGGGGAGATGGTGGCTGGTCAAGGGGGAGGAGTAATGGCTCAGGAGCCATCCAGCATCCCAAAGCACAAAAAACTCTATAGGAAAAAAAATTAAAAAGGGGGTTAGTCCAAGTGAAATGGCCAAATACCAACCTATTTTACTATTGTCAATTACTTCCAAGCTTTTGGAGAATAACTACAATTTTATTTGGAATAAAGCCAAATAAACACCCCCTATCAGTCAGGCTTTTGTAAATATCGTATTGCAACAGCTGTGCCAAGGGTCTTGAATGACATCAGCATTGCTATGGACCCCAGAAAGTATACTGGAGTCATCTTTGCTGAGCTCTCCAAGGCCTTTGACACTGTTGATCAGACCACTATATTACAGCATTGGTCCTCACTTAAAATTGATTCAAGGGCTATTTCATGGTTTACTAATTATTTAGCAAACCAAACACAAAGAACTTGTGCCCAATTCTCAAAGCTTCCTGACTGACACAGGGAGCTTGCATCAGAAGGAATGAGGCAGGGCGTGGCTTGCTCCAGGAACTGCACAGGGAGCAATTCTCAAATGCAGCCTGTGGCAACTGCAGGTTGCGTGCGCCGAGGTGGCCTTGTGCCATCTTTGAGGCACTAAAAGGGGTGTGGCATGGCACAAGAAGCCATGCGCCAGGGCAATGCTACAACATCCCCTTTTCTCATGTTCTTTTTTTTATTCAAATTTTTATTGAGAGTTCAATGAACATAACTATACAAGTAAGTACAACCAAACATGGTATTACAAACATATCAATGTATCAATACAACAAGCCAGTGAACAAATGTAATAGATAAGGAACTAAATATTACTACATAAAAAGATGAAATCATGTTCAGTATTAAACAGAACTATTGATTCAAATCTTTTTACAGAACATAGAATGTAGAAAAGGGTTCCAGATGTCTAAAAATGTCTCACTACAATCATTACAGACAAATGCTATCTTCCAAAGCTGACTCTAATAGCAATGTCCTCTATCCATTCCCTTAATATAGGGGGAGTATTTTGTTTCCAGTATCTAAGGATTAGGTTCTTAGCTGAAATCAAGGCAACTATCAACCACTGAACACTGGCTTGAGACCACCCTACACAGTCAGATGCAATGCCTAACATTACCAGATTTTCAGAAGCTATAATCTTTTTATTCAAAATGTTTTCACATACTCCAAAAGCCTCATCCCAGAAGTTACTTATTAATGGACATGACCAAATAATATGTGAGATAGTACCAGTATCCTTAAGGCACCTCCAGCATATATTATTATCTAGTAATCCCAATTTGAACAGTTTATCTGGCGAGTGGTGCCCCCATGAACTATTTTATAATGTGTTAGTCTACCCTTAGCTTCTTTACAATCCTTGAGGATATTTGTCCAACTGAGGTCCCATTCATCAGGAGTGATGTTAATACCTAATTCCAACTCCCACTTTGTAATTAAGGGATGGAGTGTATCTTCTCTAGAGTTTAAAATCATTTTATAAATATTTTTACAACCCTTATTAGTAGTGAATATCTTATCCAACAAGTGGGTAGTGGACAATGTGACAGAATCATTGACTGCGTCTTTTAAGATTTGCCTAAGCTGTAAATTTTTAAAAAATTCTGTCCTAGGCAACTTATATTTCCCAGACAAATCTACAAAGGACATCAAAGTAGCTGTACTTTGATCTAATAAATCGTTTAGGTATAAAATACCCTTTTCTTTCCAAATCTGCCAATTCAAGGTTTTCCCTTCTATTGGAATATTTTATTATTCCAAATGGGGCAGTGTGGAGATGTAGCTGGATTCCATTCTAGTTGTTTTATGGTCTTAAACCAGGCCTTTGAAGTTGCTCTTAAAATGGGGTGAAATTTAGCTTCTTTTGGGAGGTCTGTAAACAAAATAATCCTAGGATTAGCTCCCTTCAATAGATGCTTTTCAATATCCACCAAACCCGGGATCAAATTTGAATCTTGAAGGCATAAAGATTGAATGTTCTGAGAAACAATAAAAGTGTCATGTCTTGTTTTAGAATCTGGATAATTAAAACCACCTTCATATCTGGGCTGTTGTAGTTTGGATTTCGAAATTCTGGTAGGCTTGTCTTCCCAAAGAAATATTGAAAGAGCTGAATCCAACAATTTATAGTGTTTTTCTGGCAGGTGTAATGGAATGTGATGCAATAAATAAAAAACTCTGGGAGCCAGAATCATGTTTATTGTCTGAATTTCCCCCCAAAAAGATATAAGCATAGGTCTCCACCTCTGTAGATCCTATTTCATTGACTTCAACAAGTTGTTAAAATTATCATGACAGATTTTCTCAATGTCTCCACATATTTCAAGACCTAGCAATTTAATTGTAGATGTAGAGATTTTAAACTTATGTTGATTGAGGTTTGTGGCACAAAAATCTTTCAAAATTGGAAGAATTTCTGATTTTTCAAAGTTAACTTTAAAACCTGAGAATAAAGAAAAGGAATGAATGAGTTCCAAAAGTAGTCTTATTGTACTTCTTAGATTTGTAAAAGTAAAGAATAGATCATCTGCATAGGCCAAAAGTTTATTATGTTTACCATTTCCAATGCATGTAATCTCTTTTGAGGACCTAATTTTGAATAATAGAGGTTCTAAGGCTAATATAAACAATAGTGGTGTAAAGTGCCACCAGAACCAAACACCTCTTAGACCAGCCAGGGCTGATCTAACAGTCCATGTGCCACTCATGGGCACTTCTGTGCTACTTACTAGGAGTGGTACAGCACATATGCCACTCATTGCTGTGCATATATATATTGTAACAGAACACATATATTATTACTAATCATCAGAATGACTGACAGTAATTACAGATGATTCAGGCAATGCATGTTAGGTGCACTTCATCAATTTCTGTAGCATCTGTAACTACTTTCATGTCGTTGCCATGATGATAATGTATATTATAGTTGTGCTGTTACAACATAGCTTAACACTTCCACTGCCTGATTTTCTGCATGCACCTACACTATTGCTGACCATCGTGGAGTGCCCAGCGGTCGCCCTGCAGCTTGAGGCAAACCCCTCAGGTGTGCTGTCTCTTTGCCGCACAGCCACCTTTCCCACAAGCCATGGGACTTAGACACTGAGACCCTACCCAATAGAGAATTGGGCATAGGGTCACTGGCACACCGAGCATTGCTGTAAGCTGCCTTTTGTTGCAGCTTGCATCAATCTAAGGCCCCTTTGAGAATCAAGCCCATAGTCTTCAAAAACCAAAGTGATGATTTTCGGCTCTTCTGTTAAGCTGAAGAAAGTTTTACAGCCCTCCATGGCTATACTTCCTGTCCAACTCTCACCCTCTCTCCTCTGTCTTAAACCACTTCTTAAGGTTCATTAGTCCCCCCTACTCCTTCCTGTAGCTAACTAATCACTCTCCCTCCCATGCTCATCTCCACCTTTCTGTTGTTTATTTGCACCTGCCCTCTTAGGTTCTTGATATTTTGCACCTTTTTTTTAATGCACTTTGTTTCACCATTATTAGCAGTTTAACAGTATTGCTACCTCTTGAGAAGTGCCCTTGTCCAGTTTCTGGACTTCTGCAAGTATTTGCTCTCTCTTTCAATGTTGTACAAAACTGCCTTTGTCTGTGCCTTCCTCTGTAATCCCTATCTCCTGGGTCACACCTGGGAATGATCTTCAGCCCAGTGTGCCTTACCTGGGTCCACATCTTATGTGGAAAAATTAATCTCCAACTGTGAAGAATGGGCTGATTTTTAACGCCAAAGGGGTTCTGTGACATCATGTGAGTTTGAGAGTTCCAGGGGCCAGATATTCAAAGCTTTGCACCTGGCGCAAATCTGTTGCACTGGAATAGCACCGAATTTCCACCAGGCTGCAATATTCAGAAGCTCTTTTGGCACTGGCGCTGAGTGATAGCGCTGATGCTAAAAGTTAATGTATTCAGGGGAGGGAGTGAGGGGAGTGGCCATGAATGCAGCACCAGCATATTCAAAATAATAGTGTTGTGCTACAGGTTTATGTGCCACAGGTTTATGTGCCACCTGTAGTGTGGCACTAAATACCGCTTGCAAAAAGTGTGTGGTAATGCGGCGCTCCAGTTCTGTAGTAAAAGCAAAGCAATCTGAAGAAATTCAAATTCTACCCCTGGTAGTCTAGTGGCCCCCATCTCCCCAGCCAGATCCCTGACTCCCATAGGATGTAACAACAGTTTCTATATCTGTAAATAAAGAAAAACATCCCCAACATCTTTTTTCCTTTGATGCAGGATCCTGCATTGAACTTCTGTAGTCTGCCCCAAAAAATCCACTGACATCGGGGTGTCCAGTCCCTGTGTTGGCATCGTGTCCCCACCATCCCCAACTCATGTGGCACACTGGGAACCCACCCCAGTGTGCCCAAAAGGTATTTTATTTTTAATTTTTTGCCTTGCCGATGGGGGTGCCCAATCTCACTGACAGCAGCATGTATCCCCCCCCCAACTCATATGACACACTGAGAGCGCACCCCATTGTGCCCAAAAGTTATTTTATTTTAAATTTTTTGCCTTGCCAATGGGGGTGCTCAATCCCCCTGTCAGCAGCATGTATCACCCCGACTCATATGGCACACGGGTGCCCACCCTAGTGTGCCCCAAATTATTTGTTTATTTATTGTACCTGTAAATAAAGAAACCATCCCCGACGTGTTATTTTATTTTTTAACCTGAAAAAAGTAAATGGTCGCCGTCAGCCTTCCCCTGTCCCCCCTCCCCAATCCCCAGCCTCTCACTGAGCACCCACCTCCCCTATCCCCCACCCCATACATACCTCCAGAGGTCGGTGCTGTCATCTTCGAAGACCAGGACACATCTGCACTCTTCAATGCCAAACCGCAAAATGAAGAATCAAAGGTAAGCACTGTATAATGGCTGTCAACAGGGTTTCAACTTATGATGATATCTCGCCATTTTTAGAAATATTGACCCCAAATTTTCAACATGGGGTTCTTGGGACCCCACCTCATGAACACTGTCACTGTCAGTTCATTACTTAGTCCAGAAAGGTGATTTCACAGTCACTGTGCGGAATCACCTTTTGGGACCACGTATGAAACAACAGTGCCACTGTTCATGAGATGGGGTCCCAAAAAGCCCATGGTGCAAATTTGGTGAAAATATTCCAAAAAATGACTGTGTTATGAATGTGCATTGCACAGTTTCTATGCACACTCGTATCTTTACCAATTTTTTATGTTGTCACTCCAGATTTTCAACATTACCATTTTTTCACACCACCTCATGAATAGTATAGCTGTAACTTTTCAAATCCTGCCAGAAATATTTTTTCGCACGTGTGGTGCAAAACAGCATTCCAGTTGCGCGGAATTACATTTTGACAGGGATTTGAAAGTTTTCTGTACTGGGTATGTTCAGTGAGGTGATAAGAAGGTTATGTTGAACATCTGGGGTGAAAATTATGTAAGATGGCACAGTTATGACTATTTGTTACAATTTCGCTACGTCTGCTCATAACTTAATGTGTACAGGTGCAGAGACCCCTGTGTTTCCACAGCTCCCACTGTGACATATGGATACTGATGTACTATCTGGATGGAGGGACAGACCCTGCGCTCCCACAGTAAAATGAGGATACTATTATGCTACCTCAATAAGTAAGGAAATTAGTTGCAAAACCTTCATTAATGCATCAATTAGGGTGAATAGCATGGTAAGAAAAGTAGGGAAAGGAGGCATTTGGGTTTACAACTCTAATGCCCCACCCACAGGGTTCCCACCCTACCATCCATCCCCCACCCTCCACACACCAACAGGCATCGGGGTGCCATGAAATCATCAGGCCTAACTCTCACCCCATTCCATGTATAAACAAGCTTACACACTACAGTATAGGACAACGGTAAGAGTTAGGCCTGACAATTCAGTGGCACACCCCAATGCCTATTGGTGTGTGAAAGGTGAGGGGATGGGGGTGGGTGGTAGGGGTTGGAACCCTGTGGGTGGGGCATTAGGGTTATAAACCCTAATGCCTCATTTTCCTGCTTTTGTTGCTATGGTATTCACCCTAACTGATGCATTAACAATGTTTTTGCAACTAAGATATATATACCTATATATACTTTCTGTGTGCAGATGTATGTCTTCATAGCTATGTATGTACACATCTATATAGTGATACACACAGTCATATATTCCCCACTGTATCCCTTATTATGGGGACATCCCTCAGTGTACCCCTTAATCTAGCCCTGACTTGCATATGCCCCCCATGTGAGCAGTGCTTTACACACATTGACTGTGATGTACAGCCAGACATGGCCGCAGAGGGTTCTAGGCTATGGGCCTATGTATAGCTCCCCTGTGTACATACAACGGTGTTGGTATTTGTGCTCTGTGTTTGTATCTCCATGTTTGAGAATGTGTCCCACCCTCTAGATAGCGGT
This sequence comes from Neoceratodus forsteri, assembly GCA_016271365.2. Lineage (NCBI taxonomy): Eukaryota > Metazoa > Chordata > Ceratodontiformes > Ceratodontidae > Neoceratodus > Neoceratodus forsteri. Next base: position 286,318,854 of record JADMNL010000025.1, read on the forward strand.
GTCCCTCATTACCCCTCATTCAGCACGTCTGTGTCCTTCATTGCAGTGATGCATAGGCAAGTGGTATGCACTGACTGTGCCTGCCAACATCCATTTCCTGCAGCATCCATCCTGTACTTCAATTCCAACCAACAGGGGGTTGCTGTGTACACACCCTGGCCTGCAGCTTCCAGCCTGTACTTCCATTCTGACCAACAGGGGGTTGCTGTGTGAACACCCTGGCCTGCAGCTTCCAGCCCATACTTCCATTTCAACCAACAGGGGGTTGCTGTGTGCACACCCTGGCCTGCAACTTTCAGCCCGTACTTCCATTTCAACCAACAGGGGGTTGCTGTGTACACACCCTGGCCTGCAGCTTCTAGCCTGTACTTCCATTCCGACCAACAGGGGGTTGCTGTGAGCTCCTTGCAATAGCGCCAGGCAAAGTACATGGGAGTGCATGCAAAGCGGGCCATAATGAGATGCAAATGTGACTATTTGCCCACGGATTGCCTGAGTAGGCTCATTTGCATAAGATCTTTGAATATTGCAAACTTTTGCCCCAGGCTAACTTGTTTGCACCGGGCTAATGTGTTAGTTCTGTGCAATCAAGTTAGCACCGGGCAAACCTCTCAAAAGTATAGCATGGTTCTGCAGTGTGTGGCCTGCATTGTTGTTTGCAGTTGTTGTGCAACACTTCATTGCTATCACACACATTGCCCACCAACTTCAGCTCTGCCTTACTAGCCACTAGCTGTTGTTGCATTTTGCACATCCCTGTTGCTATATTCAGAGCTGTCTTATTTCCCGGGCTATTTTAGCACTGCATCCCAGCCCTGTTTGCACTGCTTCCTTTGCATGTTATGTTCGGCAGGTTTAGCTCCTGGGCTATTCCTTTAAATATAGCTTGCTACTGATTCAGGACTAATTTACCATGCCATGCAGTGCTAATTTAGCCCCGGGGCTGTTTTGAATATCTGGCCCCCGATGTCACAGAAGCCACGAAATGTCATAGGAATCATCCTTAACACCTCGCTGTTTTTTGTTTTTTTCCTAATTCTATTTTTCTCCTTCCCTTCTTTAACTCCACCGAACTGTCTCCGGTGACCACCCTTCCAGGACTCTACTGCCCCACATAACCCCGACTGAACTCCTTTCCCCCCGGTAGCGGGCATCCCCCAGGTCTACCCTCCAGGGAAGGGCTGCCCCCACTCAGGGCACTCTTTCTTATCCCAGATTGAGACTGGGCCATGAGGAGGAGATGGGAAGGAGAGGCGGGTACCGATCTACAGGGTATGGTCCTTGGGTGGGAGTGCCATGCCTATCGGTGGTAGGAGGAGGTATTTTCTTGTTTACACCTGTGGAGTCTAGCTGCCGATGTACGTGCATGGTTCCCACCCTGGGCATACGCCCACAACGCTCTTTCTCGGCTACCCCCAGCCTCCACCTGAGGTCGCTTATTGAGCGGTCATTTTCCTAGCCCTCCTCAGATGCTCAATCTCCCCCCACCGCAACCCCGACCACCCAGGTCCATTCCCGAACCTGGGGTGGGTCGTGGTGTAGTGTGGCATCCAGCGCCTCAACCTTCAGCGCCACCGGGCCATTTTTATTTCATAAAATATAGATACTTTCTTTTATAAGCATTACAATGTTTTTACATCTTTCTTTATCTGAACAGAGAGTGAATCACAGAATGAACATGGCCATTCTTGCGTAAAAGCAACAAACAAGTAAGAAATGGATTTGATTTACCAGTTTTGGTTGCATTTTCAGTTACCTCAGATGTGGGTGCTCACACTGAAATTACTTTTCTTGACATATACATTGATAAATGATATATTTTCGATCTAAGTTGTGTCCCTGACAATCCTCTGGGATTCCTTTTTTTCCGTAAATGATGCAGTTATTATTAATCAACTGGCAAAGTACTTTTATATTAAGAGACAAAGGAAAAGTAAACTTTTCTTGTATCAGGGAGATGCTGCTTAACTAACAATTCTTAATGTAATTTCCAATTTTCTATGATTACTTACATCTATTCTGAGAGTTAATTTTAACAGTCATGATTAATGGTCGGCTTTGAGTTTACTGGGACTCTTTCTTATGTTTGAGAATCCATCATTTGAATTACATGCAGTTTCTGCATTAACTAATGCCTTGTCTTGGTGGGTCACCAATCACAGTAAGATATACTGGTTTCCCACAAAGTTGTTCAAATTTTGTGTCCCAGTTGGCGCTACCTTTATAGGATAAATCATTATCATTACTGTACTGATTTATATGTATTTATGACAGACATATCCCTCTACTTGATCTGAAGGTGTTTTGGCAAACACAGATAGTCTATGGGCCCAATTCTCAAAGCTCTGAATTCGACACAAGGTGCCTGCATCACACAACAATGGCGCAAGAGACACCTTGCATAAAAACTTGCAGATTTCATGATTCTCGAAGCCCCCCTGTGCCAAACCAGGACCCAGTGTGCCAGACCAGCCCTGTGCCAGGTCTACGCCAAGCTGCTGGGTGTGCCTGAGTGCTAGAGGGCTTGCAGCACATGCAAGCTGCCATATCCCCAACATCATGATTCTGTTAACCCTCCCACAGGGCACACTTCCAAGTACCAGAAGACCAGCCAGGGCTTATCTAACCATCCTTGCGCCATCCCGTGGAGCCCTCCCTGGGCAGGAGGGAACATGTGCCGCCGCCCCACAACAGCATGGTATGTGCACTAGTATTGTATTTGCCAAGTGCAAGCCAGAAAACATAAAAGTAGAAAAGAAATACATCTACAGCCCTTTGTGGTGCAGTGCCTGCAGTAGCCCCACATGGTGCCCAGCATGCAGGTGCCCCCAAGACACTGCCACTGCAGTGTCCCTTCAGATGCACTATTGTGGTGCTGGTATCACCCCTTCCATCACCCATCTGTGTGCCAGTAGTCCTCCCTATGCACTGCCCCATCCCCCATGACCCCGGCAGCCCCCGGTGGGTCCTTTTTCCTGGGTGCAGATGCTGCCCGGCCTCCTGCAGTTTGTGGCAAACCTCTTGGATGTGCCATCTGTTTGATGCATGGCCACATTTGCTGCAATCTCAGGACTTTGGCATCGAGACCCTAACCAATAAAGAATCAGGTGCAGGATCCCTGACCCACAGGCAATTGGTGCGAGTTGCGCTTGGCACAGCCTGCACCGCCTTTGAGAATCAGGCCCTATGATGTCTTGTTATTCAGCTATTTTAGTATATTAATGTTATGGATTATGGAACATGCTGTATTGTAGGTTTATATGTTTTTCATATTTATTGGTATTTTTTTATTATCATGTACAATTTTTAAGCTGTAATGGCATATTTTGCTGAACAATAAATATATCTGACTGACTGACTAACATATACAGCTGTGAAAAGTTATACTAAACGTTTTAAGAATCTCTGGCAGGACCAGACTAGTTTGTCAGGGTGATTTGCATATATATCCTGTGATGTTTTGCATTATGCGTGTGTGTGTGTAATTTTGTATTTCTTGGAAACCTGGCTTTGTTGCCAATACCCTTTTTGGCAGCCCTTGCCTCAGTGCTCTTGTACTGAGATTCTTTGTCTTTTTAATTCGCGTTCTAAGGCTCTGGTATGTAGGAGTTTGCTGTTAAGTACGAGTTTTAGAAACCAACAAAAAAAATGAAGTAAACTTATATTATTAATAAATAATCAGCAAATTTAAGCAGCCTACTAAAGACCCCAGCTTCCAGATCATTGATGACAATTTTTTATTTATTTAAAAATTTGGTAACCAGGAAAGGCACACTGAGCCAAGGCTTGTTTCCAGGTGCGACCCATGGAAAGGGTGCAGCGAGGGAGTAAAAAAATTATAAACATAGCAAAAATAACATCGACTAGATAGCATATAGCAAGGTAATAAAATCATATAGGTAGGAAATATTGCATACCTAAATTACATACAGTCATAAAGCTTTGCAAAATAGTCTTGGTGTGAACATAGTTGCAAAATGGAGTGGTACATACAATGGGCAGGAAGATCAAGTCATAGTAGAAAATGAAATAAAATAATTCACCCTGGAGTAGAAGCACAAGAAAATGGGTGGGGGGAGTAGCAGGAGTTAGTGCTTTCTAATGTTTTTGAGAGGTGAGGGTGGAGAGCTGGTGAAGGGGAGTGTGCAAGAAGAGGAGAGATTCAGGAACAAGATGAGTGAGTGCAAGAGGTAGGGAGGGATTCAATTATTTTCTAACATTAGTGGCACTAGCACTGATCCCTGAGGGACCCCACTGAGTAACCCTTGGCACTGACCCCAGTACCAGTCACTAAGGGACCAAGCTGAGTACCCCTTCGAACTTGCCCCAGCACTGTTCCCTGGGGTACCCTGCTGAGCACCCTCAGCACTGGCCCTAGCACCAATCTCTGAGGGACACAGCTGAGTACCCCTTGGCACTAACCCCAGCAGCAATCCCCAAGGGACCCCACTGAGTACCCCTGTCAGCACTGGCCACAACACTGATCCCTGAGAGACATCACTGAGTACTCCTCAGCACTGGTCCCAGCACTGATCCCTGAGGAACCCCACTGAGTATCCCATGGCACTGAGACCAGATCCAATCCCTAAGGGACCATGCTGAGTACCCCAGGAACTAGCACCAGCACAGATCCCTGAGGGACCCTGCTGAGTACCACTCAGCACTGGCCAAAGCACCAATCTCCAAGGGACCCAGCTGAGTATCCGTTGGCACTGACCGCAGCATCAGTTCCTGAAGGATCACACTGAGTACCCCTGTCAGCACTAGCCACAGCACTGATCCCTGAGGGATCCTGCTGAGTACCCCTCAGCTCTGGTCCCAGCATTGATCCCTGAGGGGCCCTACTGAGTACCCCTCAGCACTGTCCGCCGCACTGATTCCTAAGGTACTCTACTAAGTACCCCTGTCAGCACGGGCCCTGGTACTGATCCCTGAAGGACCTTACTGAGTACCCCTCAGTACTGGCCCAGCATGAATCCCTGAGGGTTCCCACTGAGTACCCGTCAGCACTGGCCCCAGCACCAATCCCTGAGGGTTCCCACTGAGTACCCCTCAGCACTGGCCCCAGCATCAATTCCTGAGGGACCCCATGAGTACCTCTCAGCACTGGCCCCAGTACCGATCCTTGAGGGACCCCACTGAGTACCCCTCAGGATTGGCCCAAACACTGATCCCTGAGGGACCCCATTGTGTACCCCTTGGCACAGAACCCAGCACTAGTCCCAAGGGGACCAAGCTAAGTGCCCCTTGAAACAGGCCCCAGCACTGATCTCTGGGGTACCCTGCTGAGCATTCCTCAGCACTGGCCCCAGTACTGATCTCTGAGGAACCCAGCAGAGTACCCCTTGGCACTGGCCCCAGCACCAATCCCTGAGGGACCCACTGAGTACCACAGTCAGCACTGGCCACAGCACTGATCCTTGAGGGACACCACTGAACACTCCTCAGCTCTGGTCCCAGCACTAATCCCTGAGGAACCCCACTGAGTACTCCTTGGCATTGGCCCCAGCACCAATCCCTGAGGGTCCCCGCTGAGTATCCTTCAGTACTGGCTCCTGCTCCCATCCCTGAGGGTCTCTGCTGAGTACTCCTCAGTACTAGCCCCAGCACCAATCCCTGAGGGTCCTCACTGAGTACCCCCTCAGTACTGGCCCCAGCACCAGTCCCTGAGGGTCACCACTGAGTACCCCTCAGTACTGTTCCCAGCACCAATCCCTGTGGGATCCCACTGAGTACCCCTCAGTACTCACCTCAGCATCAATCCCTGAGGGACCCTACTGAGTACCCCTTAGTACTGGCCCCAGCACCAGTCCCTGAGGGTTCCTGCTGAGTATCCCTCAGTACTGGCCCCAGCACCAATCCTTGTGGGACCCCACTGAGTACCCTTCAGTACTGGCCCCAGCTCCAATCCCTGTGGAACCCCACTGAGTACCAATTGGCACTGACCCCAGCACCAATCCCTGGGGGTCCCCACTGAGTACCCTTCGGTACAGGCTCCTGCTCCAATCCCTGAGGGTCTCCGCTAGGTACTCCTCAGTACTAGCCCCAGCACCAATCCCTGAGGGTCTACGCTGAGTACCCCTCAGAACTGGCCCCAGTACCAGTCCCTGAGGGCCACTGCTGAGTACTCCTCAGTACTGTCCCCAGCACAAATCCCTGTGGGACCCCACTGAGTACCCCTCAGTACTGGCCCCAGCACCAATCCCTGCTGAGTACTCCTCAGTACTGATCCCAGTACCAATCCCTGAGGGTCCCCGCTGAGTACCCCTCAGTACTAGCCCCAGCACCAGTCCCTAAGGGACCCCTCTGAGTACCCCTCAGTACTCACCCCAGCACCAGTCCCTGAGGGTTCCTGCTGAGTACCCCTCAGTACTGACCCCAGCACCAATCCTTGTGGGACTCCACTGAGTACCCTTCAGTACTGGCCCCAGCTCCAATCCCTGAGGGTCCCTGCTGAGTACCCCTCAGTACTGGCCACAGCACCAATCCTTGTGACATCTCACTGTGTACCCCTCGGCACAGCTGGCTCATCAGTGTGCAGTAACACTACTGCTCGTGATGCCAGAGACCTGGGTTTGGAAGCGAGCCTGAGTTGTCACAGGCCGCTGGAGGAAGGAGGATCGAGCTTCCCAGAGAACGCTCTCCTCCTCTGGGGAGGGAAATCCATGTGTTCTGCTGTAGTACTACCACCTGGGTGACCACAGATGGCAGTGCAAGTGAAGCCACAATGGGTGGGTGGGTGTCTCCTGACTGGGGACATCAGCATGCTCACGTGCCAGTGTCCACTGCTCTCCTAGCCTACAAGACAACTGGTGGTGGGGGGAATAAGAAAAAATGCCCCAGACTGCAGAATGAAGTCACCTCTCCTTAAAGGCCCCTCATCCACTCACTGGGCTCCCAACCCACACCCAAACTAAAACTCCTCCCAGGCTTGGGGGAGCTGGGGAGGCTCTTCTACAGGGGATAAACAGTGAGGCACTGCAGGGTTGGTAGGTAAATCCCTAGGACAGCAGGGTGACAGGGTAGGGAGAAAAGAGGCTGACAGGGCAAGCTGAGTGTCAAAGGGGCATAAAGTACAGTAAATAAAAAAAAAAGAGTACTCCCTCATCACTGGTCCCAGCACCGATCCCTGAGGGACCCCACTAAGGTCCCCTCAGTACTGGTCCCAGCACTGATCCCTGAAGGACCCCATTGAGTACCCCTCATCACTGGTCCCAGCACCAATCCCTGAAGGACCCTGCCAAGCACCCCTCAGTACTGGCCCCAGCACTGATCCCTGAGGGACCCTGCCGAGTACCCCTCAGTACTGGTCCCAGCACAGATCCCTGTGGGACCCTGTGGAGTACCCCTCAGTACTGGTCCTAGCACCAGTTCCTGAGGGACCCTGCCAAGTACCCCTCAGTACTAGCCCCAGCACTGATCCCTGAGGGACCCTGCTGAGTACCCCTCAGTACTGGCTCCAATACTGATCCCTGAGAGACCCTGCCATGTACCCCTCAGTACTGGACCCATCACTAATCCCTGAGGGACCCTGCCGAGTACCCCTCAGTACTGGCCCGGGCACTGATCCCTGAGAGACTCTGCTAAGTGCCCCTCAGTACTGGTCCAAGCACTAATCCCTGAGAGGCCCTGCTGAGTACCCCTCAGTACTGGCCCCAGCACTGATGCTTGAGGTACCCCCACTGAGTACTCCTCATCACTGGTCCCAGCACCGATCCCTGAGGGGACCCCACTGTGTACCCCTCATCACTGGTCCCAGCACCGGTCCCTCAGGTACCCCACTGAATACCCCTCATCACTGGCCCCAGCACTGATCCCTGAGGGACCCCACTGAGTACCCTCATCACTGGTCCCAGTACCGATCCCTGAGGGACCCTGTCAAGTACCTCTCATCACTGTTCCCAGCACCAATCCCTGAAGGACCCTGCCAAGTATCCCTCAGCACAGACCCCAGCACTGATCCCTGAGGGACCCCACTGAGTACCCCTCAGCACTGGCCGCTGCACTGATCCCTGAGGGACTCCACTGAGTACACCTCTACGGTGGCCCCAAGACCAGTCCCTAAGAGATCCCACTGAGTACCCCTCTGCAGTGGCCCCAGCACTGATTCCTGAGGGACCCACTGAGTACCACACACCACTGGTCCCGGCATCGAACCCTGAGGGACCATACTGAATACCCTTCCGCACTGGCCCCAGCACTGATCCCTGAGGGTTCTCACTGAGTACCCATCTGCACTGACACCAGCACTGATTCCTCAGGGACCCATTGGGTAAACCTCTGCAGTGGCCTGTTACCCCAGCACCAGTCCCTGAGGGACTTTACTTTGTATCCCTCAGTACTCTCCTTACTCAAACTAGTACCCATCCACCATCGCACTCTGGTTCCTTCACTCAAACTAGTTAGCAGTCCTCCTTGTGTATGCCTTGTGTATACCTTGTGTATGCCTAGTGCATGTCTTGTGTATACCATGTGTATACCTCAAATCCTAGTATCCTCAAATTTACAGCACTGGAACATGTAACTTTTTTGAGAAGAAGGTGAGACTGAGTTAATAAACTATTACAAAAAAAACCTGCTGAATAGTCGCCCCCTTAACACTGGAATCCCTCAGAGCCTCAATGAAAAAAATAAATAATAAACCATTCCTCAAAAAATGACATTTTTCCTTTTCCCAAGATGATCCCAGTTAATGTATTATGCTCAGTACATGTGTGGTACCTCTGTTACTGTCTTTAATGTATGTTTGTCTGCTTTGCTATGAAATATAAAATTAGGGCAGTATCCAATCAATCTATATTTGTTGGTGTATTTAAGTTCCTCTTACTTAGGAACAACTCATAAAGTGTTTAAATAGTTAAATATATAACTTGTACAATTATTTTGACAAATATTTGGTTCGATGTCAGCTAAGTACATCTCTCTGCTTTTACGTACATGCGTTCTACTCCCTTCCCATATTTATCTTTCTGTCTCCCCCCCCCCACCACCATTTTTATTTCTTCACTTTCTTTCTATTTCCACACACTTAGATGGACTTGGTCTTTAGATGCATCATAGAAGTAATTTTGTGAATAATTGAGATAATGTGCTTCATATGTTTGGAAACCTTTCTCAAATGTGAAACTGGATCACTGTGTTTTAAACAGCCAGGAGTTAAATACCTAGCTGAAACAGGTATGGGTACGCCCCCTTAGGAAGACATGCAGAGGTGAAAGTGCTAGGAGCAAGTGTGTCCTCATTACTTAGAACACGCAAAATAAATCTTTGATATATACAGTTACAGTTCCTGTGTTTATTGAGAAGCACCTGTGTGAAGATTATTTTTTTGTGTCAAAGTGACAGGATTATCCACCCTTATTTGCATCCCTGCTGACATTCTGTTGGTATCCTGTATACCTTGTGTATGCCTTCTGTGTGCCTTTTGTATAGAAACATAGAATTTGACAGCAGAAAAAAACACTTGGCCTCCTAATCTGCCCATTTTCCCCTTCCTACTGTTATACTGCAGACCCTACCTGATCTCCAGTTCTACCCCCTTGCCTTACCAGTAAGGTTCCCTTATGCCTATCCCATGCATTCTTGAACCCCACTACAGTTTTTGCCCCCACCACCTCTGCTGGGAGGCTGTTCCAGGCACCCACCACTCTTTCTGTGAAGAAGTGCTTCCTCACATCTCCTCTGAGACTACCCCCTCCAGCTTTATAGCATGACCCCTTGTTCTTGAGCACCTTTTCTTCTGAAAAATGCTTCCCTCTTGTACTTTATTTTATACCCATGAGCATACCTCTCAACCTTTTGTCCCCCAAATGTGGAACATTGCCTGTCAAAATGTGGAACAAATGGACAAAATGTGGAACACTTATTCAAATCTTTACCCAAGAAGCTCAAGACACTGTTAAAATGTTGCATTTATGTTCAGAAAGTCTGTTATTAATTGAATAATATATTTTTTGCATCATGTACTATGGATTTTTGCTTTGAAATGTTGACTTTGAATGTGGAACAAGTCCTCACAATGTGGAACAGGGAGCTTTTGGGAAGTAAAATGAGGAACGTTCCTCGTAATGTGGTACAGTTGAGAGATATGCCCATGAGGTATTTGAAAGTCTTTATCATATCCCCCTCCCCCTTCTTTCCTCCAGGGTGTATATTTATTTATTTATTTGTACATCAGTTTACAACCTTTGAGCCAGAGGCTCATTTCCAAAGGTGCCTTGTCACATTGAGGACAAATACATAACAGACTTTTAGTTACAGCATATGAGTTACATAGTTAGCAAACACATGTGATTACAACATTTAAACAGATAAGCCAGTTTAGTTACAATGGCACAATTCTTGCACCAAGGTAAAAGCAAAACAGCAGGATAATGGCAGTTCAATCTGCAATGGGTGAGGATTAAAAGAAGTGAGGTGTGGATGCCAGTGAGCATTGTCAGGGCACAGTGAGCTATGCCTCATTTATAGACAGGTGCAGCTACATATTAAATAGTTGGCCAGTCGCGGTTTTGAAGTTGGAGATCGTGGGGGCATCAGAGATGGGGGCAGGGAGCGAGTTATACCAGGATGGAGCTCTATAGCAGAAGGACCTCTGTCCATGGGAGGTCCTGGATCTTGCGACCAGAAGAGTGGCCTTGCAGGAGGTTCATGTACAGATCAAGGGTTGGGCTTGGCGGAGGGAGGCTGTCAGCCCGGGTGGGGATAGCCCGAGAAGAGTTTTTTTCGTTATTAGGCAGGTTTGGTATCGTAGACATTCGTCTAGATTCAGCAGTATTACCATGTCATAGAGCTGGCACGAATGCATGAGCCTGGGGACCCCAGTGATTATCCTGCATGCCTTATTTAGGATGAGGTGAATTTTATTGAGGGCAGTCATGTCAGCAGCACCGTATACAGGTAGGCCATAGTCAACAAGGGATAGTATAGAGGATGTAATTGCTAGACGGAGGGCAGCGGCGTGGAGACAGTTTTTATAGCGGTATAAGATACCTAGCCGCATATTAGTGGCTGAGGCAAGTGCATCGATGTGGGCGTGGTAGGTGAGGGCTGAGTCAAAGGAGACCCCAAGATACTTGTAGGAGTGGACTTGCTCTAGTGGTTGTTTGGAGCAGGGGAGGATATGGAGTGGGAAGTTGCTGGGTTTGTTTTGGGGGTGGGCAAAGAGCATTGTTTTTGTTTTTTTGAGATTAATGACCAGTCTGTGCTCTTTAAACCAGGTTTCGGCATCATTACAGGATAGTTGTAGGGAGTCCTGGAGGAAGATGGAGTTACGATGGGTGGCAAAGATGACAGCATCATCTGCATACAGCAGAATTTTACCAGTGCATGCACTGGGCAGAGTGTTAAGGTAGAGTGAGAAGAGTAGGGGTCCCAGAATGGAGCCCTGAGGAACCCCTGAGTGAATGGGACAAGTTTTGGAAAGTGTCCCATTAATTCTGACACATTGGGAGTGGGCAGATAGGTAGCTAGAGCACCAGGTGAGAGGCCCAGTAGAGAAGCCAGTGTGGCAGAGGGCATCCAGCAGAAGGGGGTGGGAGACAGTGTTGAAAGCCTTTGAGAGGTCAACGAACACTGCCCTGGCTAGGGAGCCAGAGTCCAGAGAGGAATGTAGGAAATTTGAAAACTCAACTAGTGCGGTGCCGGTACTGTGTCCTCCGTGGAAACCATGCTGTTCAGGGCAAGGGATGTTGTGTTTGATCAGGTATTCAGTGATTTGCGTGGCAACCAGTTTTTCTAGGGTTTTGGAGAGAGGTGGGGGGATGGAGATAGGTCAGTAATTCCCGGCAGAGAACCTGTCACCACCTTTGTGTATGGGAGTAACAATGGCAGTTTTCCATGCAGATGGGAATTGCCCCAGGCAGAGGGATTTGTTGAGAAGGCTGGTGAGTGGGGCAAGGACCTGATCGAGTACCAGACGGAGAATGCTGGGGTCCAGGGAGTCGTCGCCGGGCCTATTGCTCTTTAACACTTTGACCAGGTGAGGTCTGGCTTCCTGGGCAGTTACCCTACGTAGGTAGAAGCTAGGGCATTGGAGGACTGGGGCAAGTAGGGGGGTGGCGGGTCAAAGAAATTACTGGGGAGGACAGAGCTAAGGTCCATAAAGGATGTGTTAAGGTAGTTTGCAATGTTTGCTGGGTCAGTAACGGTTTTGCTGTCAATGGTGATCTGGGATGGGGAGCGTACACCCCCATTTAATTGTTTGACATTGTCCCAGAAAGTTCGGGCACAGCCCCAGGAGGAGGTGAGAGTGGCCTGGTAGTGGTCGGCCTTGGCTTTTCGGATGGCCCAAGTGCACTTATTCTGCACAGCATTGTAGGTCTGTCTGTCAGCCATCTGGCCTGTTTCTATGGCAAGGTGCCATAGGTTATCCCTAAGCCTGAGCAATTGTAATAGGGCAGGAGTAACCCAGGGCGCATTATGTTTTTTGGTTCGGACAGCCGTGAAGGGTGCGAAGAGGTCGCAGGCTTTGTTAAAGGTTTGGGAAAAGAAGGCAAGGGCAGTATCTATGTCAGGAGCATGGTGAATGGGGGACCAGTTTATCTGGGCAAGAAATTGTTAGAGGTTTTTCCACCCACCTGGTCTGAAGCACCAGTGGAGTGTGGGCTGGGCTGTGAGTCGGGGCGAGGGGGTCACCCAGCAGAATAGGATAGGGGAATGGTCACTGAGTGGCAGGGAGGATCTGGATATCCAGGATTTTTTGGGGGCGGTTGGTGATGATAACATCTAGGAGGGTGCTGGTACCTCTCTTTGGGTTTACTCTTGTGGGTTGGGAAATGAGTTGTGTCAGATCAATGGCTGCGAAGGAGTCCTGGGTGGTAGAGGAGGCGGCGCAGAGCCAGTTCACGTTCAGGTCCCCCACAAGGACTTGTTCTGCCTTGTGAGGAAGGGTGGCAAGATAATCAGTTAAGGATAACAGTGCCAGGTTTTGGTTCTTTGGGGGAATGTAGGCAGAGGTGAAATATAGGGGGCCCCTGGAGGGGTCCGGAGTAAGTTTAAGGGTAAGAGCCTGTGCCTCGTTTGCAAGAGCCGGGGCAGGGAGTGCTTGACCAGTGAGTGTATCCCTGGTATAGATTGCACAGCCACCCCCACGTTTGCCTACATGATCCTCCCGGTATAGGGTGTAGCCTGGGAGGGAGACAAAGGAGTCAGGGGTGGACTTTGATAGCCAGGTTTCCACCAGCTCCTTCAGTCTTTCCTCATAGAATTTTTTTTTATGCAGACCTGCATCATTTTTGTTTCCCTCCTCTGGACCACCTCCACTCTGTCTATGTCCTTCTGGAGATGAGATTTCAAGAACTGGACACAGTACTCTAGGTGAGGTCTCACCAGTGCTCTAAACAGAAGTAACAACACCTCTCTCTTTCTGCTGGTGATAGCTCTTCCTATGCATCCCAGCATCCCACTAGCTCTCCCAACTGCCTTGTCACACTGCCTGGTCATCTTTAGGTCATCAGATATGATTACCCCCAGGTCTCTTTCCTGCTTGGTGGTCGTCAATACTGCTTCCCCCATTTTGTACTCCACCCCTGGGTTTCTGTGCCCTAAGTGCATGATTTTGCACTTTTTTGCATTGAAAGTTAGCTGCAATACCCTTGCTCACTACTCTAACTTTCCTAGATTACTACTCACTTTTTCCACCCCTCCTGGAGTGCCTAGCCTATTGCAGATTTTAGTATCATCCACAAAAAGGCATACCTTCCCATCCAGTCCTTCTGCAATGTCACTAATAAAACCATTAAAGAGGACCAGCCCCAGTACTGATCCCTGTGGCAACCTGCTGGTCACTGTTCCCTCCTCAGAGCAGACTCCGTTTACCATCACCCTCTGATGCCTATCCCTTAACCAATTACTTACCCAGTTTACCACCTTTGGACCCACTCCTAGGCTGCCCAGCTTGCTTACAAGTTTCCTATGTAGAACAGTGTCAAAGGCGTTACTGAGATCTAGGTAGGCCACTTCCACCACACTTCCACCACTCCACCTGATCCAATTCCCTGGTCACCCAGTCAAAGAAATCTATCAGATTTGTTTGACATGAGCTCCCTCTTGTGAAGTCTAGCTGCCTCAGATCTTGTAAGCCACTGGATTCAATATATTCCACAATCCTTTCCTTGAGTAGTGATTCCATTAATTTCCCCACCACTGAAGTCAGGCTGACTGGCCTGTAGTTGCCAGCCTTCTCCCTGCTACCACTCTTGTGAAGTGGGACTACATCTGCCCTCCTCCAGTCCTCCAGAACCCCTCCCATCTCCAGTTAGTGGTTGAATAGGACTTTTAGAGGTGTTTCCAGTACCTCCCGGAGCTCCCTCAGCATCCTTGGATGCACCCCATCTGGCCCCATTGTCTTGTCCACTTTCAATTTGCAAGTTTCTTCAGGACTGTCTCCACTGAATATGGACTGGTGTCCACCTCCCTCCCTTCGATGCTCCTGTTGCTTTTCCATGGCCCCTCACCTTCCCCTTCCTCTGTGAATACCGAAAAAAAGTATTTGTTCAGGATGTCTACTTTTTCCTGGTCCCCCTCCACCCAATACCCCCTTCCCTTCTTAGCCATACAATCCCTCCCCCAGACTTCCTTTTTTCACTAATATACCTGAAAAATGTCTTGTCCCCTTTCATTACTGCCTGAGCTATTCTCTCCTCCATTTGCACCTTTGCACTCCTTAGTCCTTACTGCTTTCCATGCCACCGTCTGTTTCTCCTGATACACCTCCCTATCCTTCTCCCTGTGTGTCTTCTTATACCTCCTGAATGCTAACTTTTTGCCCTTACCTTCCCAGCCACCTCTTTTGAGAACCATAGTGGTCTCTTTTTCTCTTGCTTTTGCTCACTTGCCTGATGCAGAGGTTTGTTACCATCACTATAGCCCCTTTAGCTTCGCCCACTGTTCCTCCACACACCCCAATTCCTGCCCCCCAGCAGGGCATCCATGAGGCATTCACCCATCTTTTAAAATCAGCCTCCTGAAGTCCAGGAACCTCATCCTTGTGTGGCTCAGTTCTTCCACAGTTCTTATATTGAACCACACTGCACAGTGATTACTGGTCCTCAGGTGGCCTCCCACCATGATGTCTACAACCCTATCCCCATTAGAGAGTACTAGATCCAGTATTACCCCATCATGAGTGGATTCCCTTACTAGTTGACTGAGGAATGCCCCCCTGCAGGGAGTTCAGGATGTCCCTGCACATAGCTGAGGTTGTGGCTGAGAGGCTCCAGTCTACATCCAGCAGATTGAAGTCCCCACCGACAGCATCTCCCCCTTATTTGCTGTCTTTTGGATGGCTTCCACCAGAACTTTATCCAGCTCCCTCTCCGCCATGATGGAGGTCTGTAGATCACACCATACCATCTGTATACCATGGCCCAGATATTCAAAAGGGTTGTGCATGGTGCAACAGTGATGCACCATGCGCAACCCACTGATGCACCCCGGCACGATATTCAAAAGGGAAAATTGCGTGGCACAAATCCTGATGCACCGGAGCACATCAGTAATGTATGCAGGTGCAGGTAGGGGAAGGGGCGTGCCCATGCATACCCTGCACAGCCCGATATTCAGCCTGGGATGTGCAGAGCCATGTATGCGCAACCCCTACCTTCTCCAGCACAAAGTTGATCCAAAAAAAAAAAAGGAACAACGGATGACCACCCACAGGTGAGCTGCTGCATTGCAGGGTGCAACACGGCAGCTGCCACCTGTGGGTGGCCACCGAGCTCCAGCTGCACCTGTCGACGCCCATGCCCGATCGCGGCATCTGTAAAATAAAAGAAGAATTCGTTCAATATCCCTGGTGGTCCAGTGGACGCTGTCTGCCCGATCACGGCATTTGTAATAAAGAAAGAAATAATACCAATATCCCTGGTGGTCTAGCGGTACCCCCACCCGCCCACTGAGCCCCACTGCCCCTACCCCCAGTCAGCCAGCGAGCGGCAGCACCCACCCACCTGCCACCCCGCCTGCTGACTGACACTGCTGGAGCTGTACGCCCATTGGTCTACATGGTGAGCCAATGGGCATGCAGCCCGTACCATACTACACATTCCAGATATGTGAATGAATCATTGGGGATGGGCACACCTGTATGCAAATGGGGCCATAATGACATGCAAATGGCCCCATTTGCGCCTTGCATACATTATGGCTCTATTTGCATGTCAAGTTTTGAATATCGCGTTACTGTGCATAGTGCAATGGAACTTGCACTAGCGCATCCCCATGCTCCTCTGGCCACTTGCGGCTGGTGCAGTGCCACTGCTGTCACACACTACAGGTAGCCAGGGGTGTGATATTCAATGATTCTGTGCCATGGCACGGCTTCATTGAATATCGCCCAGTCCACACCCCTGCGCAGCCAAGTTACGCTGCGCCCAAGCTTGCGCCACAGCCTGGCGCAGTTTGAATATCTGGGCCCATGTGTATATCTCGTTTAAACCTTGTGTGTACCTTGTGTATCCCCCTGTGTATGCCATAAGTACACCTTGTATGCCTTGTGTATGTCTTGCATATACCTTGTGTATACCTTGTTTGTACCTTGCGTGTACTTTGTGTATGCCTTGGGTATACCTTGTGTATGCCTTGTGTATACCTTGTGTATATCCTGTGTATGCCTTGTGTATACCTTGTGTATACCCTGCATATGCCATGCATATGCCTTGTGTATACCCTGTGTAGCCCAGGTGTATGCCTTGCATATGTCTTGCATATATCTTGCTTATTTTTTTTATTTATTTATTTAGGTCTTGGATTAACACCTTTGGGAGGATGCTCATTAAATAGGTTCCACATCTGTTGACAAGCAACAGTAGAGTAAAAACAGATGAGACATTATACATAGTTGGTACAGATAATTACAAATACAGTAATGCAATAGGCTAGAGGCAGCTGAGGCATTGTACAATGTATGCCATCATCAGTAATTGGAATCACAATGCTAAATTGAACACATAGGGAGTGGCAGTTGAAAATGACAGCGAGGAGACGTGAAGGGGAGGAGAGGGGAGTGGGAGAGGGGAGGCACAGCATGGGGGGTGATATAGTAGAGGTGCCCAAGAGCATAGGCAGGGTGAGGATCAGGAAAGTGCTGAGGTTGGGCTGCACCAACTGAGGACAGTTGGCAGAGAAGGTTAAGTGCTGGCAGGTGATTACTGATATGGGAGGGGACCTAGTGGAAGCAAACACAGTTGCCAGTTGTAACAAGGTGTTGATGAAGTTTGCATTTGAAAGAACCAATTGTTGCAGCAACGGTAATGTCTGATGTCAGAGAGTTGGTCCAGAGGAGGATGTGGTGAAAAAACGAATGTTGGGGCATGGCAGTATGGCATCTAGGAACATCGAAGACTTGACTGGTAGAGCTTCTGGTCTGATGAGCATTCAAATGCAGGGTTAGTAGGTTCTGGACCCCCAGTGATAGCAAATTTAGAGAGACATTTTTGGAGAGGAGGCAGGTTTGGTACCTGATTCTACCATTCAGTTGGAGCCAGCCTGCCTGGGTACAAAGATTGCAAGTGTGCGTGAGTCTTGCAGAGCCTGTAAGAAGATGGCAAGCCTTGTTTAAAGCAAGAGAGATGCGGTGGAGGGCCTTGTCAGTTGCTGACCCATATATAACCAGATCGTAGTCAATAAGAGAGACAACTGAACTGTTGATGACCAGGTTCAGTGCTTTGTGTGTGAGATTGTGTTTTTGACATTAGAGTATCCCGATTCTTGTATTAATCACCCTTGCAATATTATCTATATGTTGGGCATAGGACAGGGGGGAGTCAGTTGTGATGCCCAGGTACTTGAAGTGCTGAACGAGTTCAAGTGAGGCCCCGCTGTCATTCTTGATTGCTAGGGGAAGGCCTCGTGTTTGCTTAGGGAGCTGGAGTACAACATGGTCTTAGTTTTTTTCTAGTTCATAACGAGTCTGTGCTCCTTGAACCATTTTTCTGTGGATTCAAACTCTCTTTAAAGATCCTACTCTAGGAGCTCAGGGTGAGGGTTGCTAGTGAATATAACCACGTCACCCAACCAGGACAGGAGACCGTGAGTTTATTTAGGAATAAACTGAACAGCTTATGCCTTGTGTTTACCTTATGTATAGCTTGCGTATATGTTGTATGTGCCTTGTGTACACCTTGCATATACTTTGTGTATGCCTTGTGTATACCTTATGTATACCTTGTATATGCCTTCCATTTCTATATACCTTGTGTGTGTGCCTTGTGTATACCTTGGGTGTACCTAATGTATGCCTTGTGTATGCCATGTGTATACCATGCATATGCCTTGTGTATACCTTGAGTATGTCTTGTGTGTGCCTTGTGTATACCTTGTGTATGCCCTGAGTACACCTTATGTATGCCATGTGTATACCTTGGCCCGGATATTCAAACTGCGCCACAAAGTAGTGCAATAGCAGGAGCAAGCGCAAGTTCAGTGTGCCTATGCTCAACAAGTGCGATATTCAAACACTGCGCAGGCCAAGATGCACTTGCGTCACACTACTGAATATCACACCAACTGCACTATGGCACAATCAGGGATGTGCAGTGGTGCAGGTCTGATGCGCAGTAGCACAAACAAGGATGCGCAGTGGAGCAGGGTAGCCGCGCATGAGCACAACCAGGGATGCGCAGGGACAGGATGTAGTGGTCCACCACCCATGGAAGATATGGGCAGAGGAGCACGCAGCAGAACAGACATCACCCCCCCACACCCCATGAACCACGCAACCTGAGGAGAGCTGGAGGAACCACCGGCCCATGGATATCAGCAACAATCCCACAGCCATGGTGCCCCAGCAAACCCCCTGGCAAGCTGTGACCAGCACACAAGGAGGTCCAGCCACCCTGTGCTACACCATCCCACCAATGCAGAGCACACCCTGCACAGTGATCTCCAGACACCCTGCCCAGGAGCAGCGCCAAACAGTGCATGACACCCCATGCATGCCAGCACCCCCACTGTGACAATGCAACCCTGTGCACCATGGAGCCATGCAAGGCAGCCCCACTGTGAGCATCCTGCAGTGGGCAGCAGCAGCCACCGATGCAACAACTGCAGACACAGTGCCACCCTGTATGGCCCCCGAGGTACAGCTGAGAGACTGACCCTGCTTCGGCACACGAGATACCCCACATGCGACAGGACCTGCCCTGGACCCCACCACCAGCAGTACAGCACCCTGCACACCCTCCCAAGGACACACCCTGTCCCATCACTGGCCCCAACAGCCAACACAGATGCCCACAGTGGTGCATGGAAGCATGCACCACATAGGATGCAACACAGTGCACGGACAAACACCCACCCATGCCCAAGGGGACATCAACACAGGGACACAGTAGTGGGGTAACAAACCCACTGGCATGCAGCCACAGCAGCCATGTACCCATGGCTAGCACCCCTCCACGGCACAGGTGTACCAGCCACCCTGCGCATGCACCATGAATCCATACGCCACCAGCATGTGACCAGAGCACAAGTGACAGACAGTGGAGCACATCCCCTGCAACAGACACAAGTGACAGCATGGAGGGAGGACAACAACAGCAGAGGCCATAGTGCCACCCGAGGCAGACGTGCACCATACCGGTGATAGGAGGCAACCAGGCATTGTGCCAGGTACAGGGGTTGTCCAGCATGGACAGCCACCACTGACATGCCAGCAGACCATGCATAGCACAGACATGCAAGGGTGTCAGCTGCACAGGCCATGGACAGTCTGACAGGGGTGCCATGGAAACAGTGTATGCACTGTGGACCACTGCACACAGGCGTCCAGTGCACAGAGCACAACACACAAACCACAGACAGTGACCAATTCCCCCACCCACACCATAGGCGGTTCCCTGCCAGACACACACACACGGCCTTGCCTGCACCACCCCTGACGCCATGTACACCACTGCAGCCGAGCACCTGTAGCCCTCTGCAAATCAGAGACCACCACAGTTGTCATAACAAAACGCATGTATTCAAAAGAGGTAACAAACAACTATGTATAAGTATTTACAAGAGGGAGGAAGGGCCACATACCAGGTGGGGACGGGCATTGGGCAGGGGTGAACAAATGGGAGAGGGAAGAAGGGGTGTGAGGGTGGGTCCGGGGGGTTAGTTGGGTCCGGGGGCATGGAGGGCCTATTGGCTGCCCTGCTCTCCACTCCTTTGGCACCTATGTGTCCTTCTCCTTCTGACCCCGTGCCTTTCCAGTCTCTCAAGGATTGCAAGGGACACCCTTGCCAGCTGCAGCAGCTCCTGCATGCCTCTCTCCAAGGCCATCCAGTGATGTCCACCTAGGACAAGGGAGTAGAGTCAATACATGTGATTGTCCATCCCCCTGCAGCCCGCCTATTGTGCATGGCATACAGCCATGGGCCACGCCCCTGTGACGGTGTGCCACCACCCACAGTGACCATGTCCACAAGACCTGCCTACCCAGGCGCACACAGCCATGCAGACCACTGCACACACCCACTGCCCAAGTCCCACACAGCACCACCATGGCCATACAGTGACAAGGCTATGCGGTGCGAAGGCAGTGGCACGGCCATGTACCCAGTGCACGTCTGGACCACAAGCGACGCACACCCACACATGCGGTGCCACAGAACAGTGCTGAGTGTACCATGTGGCATGAACATCGGTGGTGTCAAGGGCTGGTGGCCATGCCCCGCTGCCTACCCCTCAACACAGCATGCACAGAAGTTCCTGGAAGAAAGGCACTCACCTGCATCTGCAGCAGCTGGGTGCTGCTGCACTATGGGCCCTCCACCTCGTCCCTGTTGCCAGGCAGTATCATGTTCCTGCTGTGCATGCATCTCACGGGCACGGCGTCCCTCCCAGGGCCTAGGGTGCAAACACGGAGAGGGGAACATCAGTACAAACCAGTAGCAAAGACCCCCCCAGTGTTTGTGATCCAGCACAGCCCAGCCACGCCGCAACCCCACCACCACCCACACTGGATGGCGCCCACCCCCCTGTGTGGTGGACACATGCACACCATGATACCTGGACGGACAGACGCTACCAGTGTATGGATGGAGCACCTACCTGGACGTGGCACTGCACCTCGCCTGGCATGTGCCCATAGACGGGCAAGCCTGTCTGGGTCCCTCCGCTGGAGGTCCCCATAATGGTGGCGACACTGCTCCATGCTGCGGGTGATCCCAGTGGCCTCCTCCAGTGCCTCTGCCACCTCCTCCCACACAGCACTTCTGGGCCTCTCTAAAGGGTCTTCTCAAACAGGGCCCCAGCATGGGGCTCAACAATGGCCATGAGATTGGCCAGTTCAAGCTGGTTCCACATTGCTGCTCTCCTGCGTGCCATCTTTCGTGCAGCCAGGATCACAAAATGACACTCTGTATTGCACATCCCCCACGTGCAGATGCTGCATGGTACAGCCCTGCCATTCTCCATTGCGCTGTCACTGAACAGCGCAACTGGGGTGCTCCCATGCAGATGCATGGCACCTAGGGGGCAAAGGTCGACCACAGGGTCAAGGGTCTGTTGTGCATGGACCATCACAGAACTATTGGGACTCTCTGCGTGTAGTGTGGTAGGGTGCCTGTGTGTGATGCCCTGCAGTGGCCTACTGCGCTGTGGCACCATGGCGCCTATGGCGCTGCAGGACACGAGCGCCACATGCGTGAACAGTGCACTAGCACCACTGGCACAGTGGTGGACATGTCCTGCACTGCCTCCCATGCTCAGCACATCATCAGCATGGCAGGCATCGGCGTCAGCACCCCGGGCATGCATCGTGTGGTGCTTACTGCGCACGTCACAGAGCTGCGCCTTTGCCTGAGCACGCTCAACACAATTGCGCAAGCTGCAACAGTGCGATTTTCAGCAAGCATATGCAAATCAGCTCATCAGCAATTCCATGGCACAGCCACTGCATTAGCATCCTCTTAAAGTTGCACCTCGCCTCATTTGCATGCCTTGCGCTATATAAATGTGACATGGGGCTGCAGAGGACATTGTTTGGTATAGCAGTCTATTGTGGTGGATTGCATGCTGTTTGGAAGTGTGGATTGTGGTGTGTGAGAGATGCATGGGACTGCACATTCAAAGGTAACACCTGTCATTCCCACAGGCTCTATGATGACCGAACGTGAGGAGGAGGAGGAGCAGAGATGTGGGAGACAGAGGAGGCCCAATTTCACCCAGCAGAATCAGATGCCCTGTTCAAGGCCTACCTCGACAGGGAACTGCTGCTCAGTGGACAGCAGGGAACACCGCAGGCCCATGCTGCAGCATGGGATGAGGTAGCACGTGCCGTCAACCAGCATGGCAGCCACCAGCGGTCCGTGCAGGAGTGCAAAAAGAAGGTCAGCACGGACAAGAGGAGGATCAAGGATAAGGTGGCTGCCATCAGGGCAGCATGTGCTGCAACCGGTGATGGACAGCCGGATGTGCCACACCTGATGCCAGAGGAGGAGCGGGTGGCTGGCAGCATGCGGCATTGTGCCCTAGGGAGCATTCCAGATGGTGGCTTCCAGGCGGGTGGCAGTCCGTCACTGCATGGTAGGTCTTGTGCTGTCACTGTGTGGGGGGTGCGGGGAATTCCACAGGGTAGGTCAGAGACATTAACGCTACTGTGTTCCCTTACAGCTCCTGAGCATCTACATGGGTCAGCGGTGGTGAGTGTGTCCACTGAGGGCAATACCCTGGACATGGAGGAGTGCCTATTCACCTCCATAGGTGTCCGAGGGTCAGGACCACAGCATACCCAACTGTCTGTCTGGACTGAAGATGGTGGTGCTGGTGCAGAGGAGGCCCTGCCTGTGTCCCAGTGTGACAGCGGCCATGGATGCCAGCATGCTGTGACATGGACTGGTGCCGGATCCGGCACCGATGATGATGGATCAAACATCCTGGACAGTAATACGTGTGGGCCGCAGGATGGTCCCACAGCAGGAAACAGCATGGGTGTAGCCGTGGATGGTGCCACCGTGGAGGTCTGCGTGACATCACAGTCCCAGCCTGTGACTGTATGCACCACTGGGGCAGCACTGGTGTGCGTCCAGGCCAGTGGGGCTGTTGCGGCCGCTGTGGAGGCACCGTAGAGCCCTGGTGATCAGCAGCTGGAGGGGCAGTGTCAGCAGTCAGCCAATGGCTACGGGGGGGACAGTGTCAGGGGCAGCGTCAGTGCACCGTGTATGGACGTGCCCCAGCATGGCTCTGGTGTGCAGCGCCCATTATCAGGGGTGATGCCCAGCATGGCTGGGAACACCATGAGGGACAGCATGCCGATCCAGCAGATGACCTCTTTGATGAGCACAGCCGCCTACTCCAGGCTTCCATGAATCAGCAGTTGTGGCTTGTGAGTGCAGTGGATGTACTCAGTGTGGTTCTGCACCAGGCAGAGGAGCGGTGCAGCAGAGACCACGGTCTGCTCCTGGCAGAGATGGCCCGGTAGCGGGAGGATGTGACCGCTGCCATTGACAGGCAGACACATGCATTCACAGCTATCATGGCCACATTGGGCACCCAGTTTGTTGCCCATGTGCCGCAGACACTGCGCACTGTCATATCCACCCCCCATTCCCGGCGTTGTGTGACACCTTCCATGTTGACACTGGGTTTGGCTGTGGACATGTTCGGTGAGCTGCAGACCCCTGCTCGAACACGGTCACATTCCCACAGTGGCACCCCTGGGGCACCGTCGGTGCCACCTCATGAGGCCAATGGTCAGCCTGGCATGGCTGGCAGGTCTCGGGCGGAGCCGCCGATGCATCCATTGCGCTCGTGGCACTGTGCTGCATGACTGACCTGTCTCCCACCACGGCTATCGTCTGCTGCTGCCCTGTGTGCAGTGTGTTAATATAATAATAACATTTATTTAGTTAAGCGCCTTTCAAATTTTCAAGGCGCTGTACATAAAGCATAAGAACACCAGCATATCAATGCATACAATAAAACAATACAACAAATATAACGGATTAAAATAACCAATTACGGTATAACAGGGAATGCCTTATCCCATAGAAAGGACTTTAAGGTCCTTTTAAAACTTTCCACCATTGTACTCTCTCGGAGCTGATGGGGCAGAGAATTCCAGAGGGAAGGAGCTGCGAAACCAAAGGCACGGGCTGCAGAGGACTTCAAATATACCCTCTGGATCTCCAGCAACCCCTCGTCAGCCGAGCGAAGCTGTTTCAAAGGGGGTGTAGGGCACCAGAAGCTCTTTCAAGTAGTCAGGACCAAGCCCGTGTAGGACTTTGTAGGTCAAAAGACCCACTTTAAAGGTGATCCGCCACTGTATTGGCAGCCAGTGCAGAGTGCGCAGCACTGGGGTAATATGAGACCTTCTTGAAGCCCCAGTCAACAAACGTGCTGCTGCATTCTGCACTAGCTGCAAGCGGTGGATATCAACCCCAGCAAGCCCTAGGTACAGGGAGTTACAGTAATCAAGACGAGATGTCACAAAGGCGTGGACCAAAACCGGCAAGTCATCAGGTGGAACCAGGTGCCTAATCCTGGTGATGTTTCTAAGATGAAAAAATGCAGTCCTAACAACTGCAGACACCTGATAACGAAGGGTCAGACCAGTGTCAAGCTCCACACCCAGGTTACGCACCCATTCAAAGGTAGGGATCTGGTCCACCCCTAGAATTAATCCAGAGGGGGACCCCACCCCTAAACCCTCAACCCTGCGACCGGGGTCCACCACCATAACCTCAGTCTTTCCCGGATTTAACTTCAAACCACTGGTATTCATCCAGTCTTGGATATCTGTGAGGCAGTTATTCAGCACCGAGATAACACTAGCCTGGTCAGGTGCAAAAGACAGGTAGAGCTGGGTATCATCAGCATAGCAGTGAAACCTCAGCTCATACCGTCTTACAATGTCTCCGAGGGGTAGCATATATACTGTGAATAACATGGGGGAAAGCACCGAACCCTGAGGTACCCCACAAGGCAGAGAGAAGGCCCCGGATGAATGTAATCCCGAGACCACTCTCTGCGTTCTCCCCTCGAGGTAAGATGAAAACCATCTGAGGACCACACCTGAAAGTCTGCAAATGGACCCCAGACGTTCGAGCAAAACCTCATGATCCACAGTATCAAAAGCGATGACAGATCAAGGAGAACCAAAATAGAGCGGTGTCTCTGATCTCTCGCCATCAGGAGATCATTGAGCACCCGAACCAGAGCAGTCTCAGTGCTATGCCTCTTACGAAAACCAGACTAGAGAGGTTCATATAAACTATGGATGGTCAAATGGTTATCCAATTGAGCCACCACAACTTTTTCAATAACCTTCCCCACAAAAGGGAGGTTAGAGATCGGGTGGTAGTTTGCTAGGTCATCCGGGTCTAAGGAAGCTTTCTTCAGAAGGAGTCACCACCTTCCTTCAGAGAGCTAGGAAAACTCCCTGCTCTAAAGAGCACCGGATAATCCGAGCAAGGACCGGGCCGATAGACTCACTACAACCCATAATCATGGAAGTAGGACCCGGATCCAAACTACAGAATGTTGGGCGCATCTCACGGACAATCCTCATAGTGCCTACGAAATCCGGTAGATTAAAGGAACTCCAGGAAACTCCAGGCTCTACGACAAAACATTGATCAACTGCAACAACCTTAGAGTGGGGTCGGGGACACTGCCTCCAAATGTCTTCCACCTTAGTCGCAAAGAATCGAGCGATCTCCTCACAATCATTCTGCGTGAAAACTCAATGGATCTGCTGACAGATGGGGTTGCACAGTCTGTCGACAGTTCTGAAGAGCTGAGCCGGTTAATTCCGGGTGGCAGAAATTTCCCTGGACAGGAATTCTGCCTTCTTATGGGAAATTTCTGTTTGGTAGAGCTTATAATGCTCTAGCAAAATAAGATGGTCGGCCTCAGAGGCAGTCTTCCTCAATGACGCTCCAACCTATGCCCCAACCTCCACAACCCTCTCAGCGCCCCATCAAACCAAGGGGCAACGGGACGGCGTGGGAGGGGGCGAACACTGGTTGGTGCAATCTGATCAAGAGCAGCCGAGATGGCCCCATTATAGGCCACCACCAGCTGCTCAGGATCGGAGCACAATTCATCAAATAACGAGAGGTCAATAACCGCCATCAGGTCTTCAGGGACGACGTCCCACAATGGGCAGTACTTGACCAACTCCACAGGGGCCGACCTACCCAGGGGGTCCTCAAAATTGAACCCAAATGAGTAATGATCAGACCAACCGACTGGTTCCACCACCAGATTGGACGCCTCAATCCCCAGGAGGAAAACCAGATCAAGAGAGTGACCTCCTTTGTGAGTAGCTGTGGAAACAACCTGTGTGAAGCCCAGTGATGTCATCACCTGGAGGAAATGTTGACCAAAAAGCGAAGATTCGTCATCAACCCATGCATTGAAATCGCCCAGCACCATCAATCTGGGCAATTCCAACTCCATTTTGGTGGCAAAATCTGCTATTTCCTGCAGGAAAAGCTTCTCATCCCCTGGTGGACGGTAAATGAGAGCAATCCTGCACCCCACACCAGCTACCACAGTACACTCGAATGATCTGGACTCCTCAACTGGAACACCAGTTAGGCCCAATTCGGTCTTTAAACAGACCGCTACCCCAGCGATCCAATCTCGGGTGGTGTATAACCAGTACCGTGGAACAGCAGCTCTAAAAAGCGGGCCGCATTCCCATCCAAGCAGGTCTCGTAATGCAAGCCAGATCTTCCCTTGCGACAAAGTCCGCAATAAGACCAGTCTTATTGCAGACAGATCTGGCGTAGCACAACAGTGCCCAGGTTGGACGAGGTTGACGAGTTGTCCCAACCACTTGCCTTCCAGAACAGGAGGTGCCCTTGGGTATGGGAACCAGAACGGGACTACCACGCTCCAGAGGCCATTTCGCCCCAGGGCGTCTTTGAGGCCTAACCACCCCATGGGAGAGGACGCTCACTCCGCTGTCCACAACCCCCACACCCCCCACCTCCTCCCCTTCAGACAATCCCTAGTGCCCGACAACGATGATAAACATGGGCTGGCAAGGGGACAAGAAAAGGGCAGAGGGCATGGAGGCGAGGCGAATAATGAACAACAGGTGGAGCTGGCAAGCACATCAGGCTGCTCAAAAGTTAAAACAACAAATAAAATAAATAAACAACACCACCATCCACCACAAAAACAAAACAAAACAAAAAAAAACAATATTCTAATACAACAACTATTAAATTCAATAAAATTATTTTATAACCACAAGCCCTCTCACGGCCAGGGGACAATAAAATAATAAAACAAAACCAATAACTAAATAATAAAAATAAATAAAGGGAATAATTTAAAGACCACCCTCCGGGACTCTCTCACGGAACCGGAGAAGGTGGAATATAAGATGGAAACAAGCACTCTCACTGCTTAAATTATCCCTCAAAAATAACTAAACAACACATATCCTATAAAATACAAAATAAAATAACATCAGCAAATAGAATTCAAAATACAATGGACCAACATTAATCATCCACCTAGGCTGAACAGAAAATAAAAACCATCAGCGGGCCTCAGGAACCGGCCAGTCCAAAAGGATCGGTGGCCCACTACTTCTACTCTGGGGGAGGACAACCCTCCGGCCAGCCGCCCTGGAGTATAGAGGAGGGAAAATTAAGGACCGGGCTTCCAGCCAACCCCGCTCCCCTCCACTGTGTGAGACACCAACCCAGGACCACCAGAACAATGCAAGCCAACTAATAGGTAAAGTCAGTTTCTCAAAAAATGTTTATATAGAGAGTAGATATTTCCACAGTCACTTATCTTGCAGGATCTCTTCAGGCCACTTCTTAGCACACTGGAAGATCCAACAATACTGGCCCCAGGTCCTTAATACATCCAGTCAGCCAAAAGATTCCAAACAGGATTCAAGGTTTAAAAGTTCTAATCGATTTCCAAGGAGAGCCACACACCAAGCCACAGGATCCAGCCAGTTATTTAGGAGGCACTACCAGGCTATAAAGGTGACCCACCACCACGACTCCAGGCTGAATCAGCCCCCCAACCGACTCCACCGGGAGTCTAGGAAAATAGGATCAGAGGGCCAGCCCTCCAGCAGGCCCTGATCCCAGCCCCTGTGTAAGTCACCAACCCTTCTAGTGCATCAAAAAAGCCAGCAGGACAGGCTAAACAGATCAAAGCCACAATTAGACAGGTCACTAAAGTATCGACTTATAGCACAGCACTCCAAACGTATAGACTATAAGATCCTCTATGGTCTCTGTAGACTTGACAGTTCAAAAAAGAGTGCTCAAAATCCTTAATAAGCTTGTTCCCGGTGACTCCCGTCTCTTCCAGGTCCCATATAAAGTGAACTACTCCTCAAAAAATGCCAGGAAAAGGTCGTGCTAAAGAAGCGAGCACCGCGTGAAGCTCGACGCTGAAAAGCAGTCGCCAAGCCGCCAAACTGCCAAAAAAGCAGCCAAGTTCCCAAAACAGACTAGGACATCAAGCCACACAATGTCCCAAAGTCCCGAAGTCCGGACCAGAAACATCCAACCGTGAATACTCAAAACGTGGTTAAAATACAACAGCAGACAGATAAATGCCGAAAGGCGAGAAGCGGACAAAGTTTTAAGCCCCCGGCACTCGGCAGCTTCTCCGTGATCCGGGTTTAGGTCCAAAACATAAAAGTGCTCTGCAAACGAAATGAGGCCAAAACTTCAAATCCTATATATAAAACAGAAAAAATGCTTTAAAATAAAACTACAAAAGTAAAACATAAACGCAGCAAACAGCAGTCCGGCCAGCTAACCCAGCGTGGCCGCCATCTTTGAAGGGTCAACATGCGACTGCCGGGTCGGTGCAGTCCTGCACACACAGTCCATGTGCACACCCTCCCGCTGCTGGCCACTGTGGCGTGTGCATGATGATGCCTGCGTTGCGCTGTCCGCCAGTGTGCAATGGTGCCCAGCATCTGAGACATGCACAGTAACAGCCACTGGGCGTGGTCATGTGTGGACCTGTGTGTGACTAGGGGTTGCAGTCGAGGTTGGCGTGCCTTCTACCACTTGTGCATGTCTTGTGGTGGGTGTGAGTGTGTGTGTGTGTGTGTGTGTTTGCGTGACCGTGTGTCGTGTTTGGCCCTGCCCATCCCTGATGGCATGTGCGGTTCCACGCTCAGACCCATCCCCTTGCCGTCATCCGCCCCTGGGGTTCGTCCATGTCTGTCTGTGGGTTGTTCCCTTGCCATTGGTGGTTGCACAAGGCCCCATGACATACCTGTGTTGGCTGAAGTGCTCCTCTGTGATGGTGTCCCGCTGTAGCTGTGACATCCAGATCAAGCGGGGGTCCCTTCGCCCAAGGGTGGCTGCCCATCCCCATCTGGACCGGTGTCCTCATCGTCCCCATCGCTATCCCCCTCTTTGACCCCTATGGCTATCCCACAGTCATTGGCCATGTTGTGCAGGATGCAGCAGGCCAGGAATAGCCCACAGGCCTTTGAGGGGCTGTGCTGTAGGGCACAGCCAGATGTGTCCAGGCACCAGAAACATGCCTTCAGCATCCCGAACACTCGCTCGATGACATTATGTGTGGTGGTATGTGCCTCATTGTACCATAGCTGGGATGGGATTGTGGGGTGCCAGTATGGTGTGAGCAGCCAGGGAAGGAGTGGGTAGCCACTGTCACCTGTGTGTAGAGGGTGGACATTAGTATGGAAGTCTGCGTTGCTCTGCCATGGGCCGTCAAGGCCGGTACCCATGGCACCTCTGCCTATGCACCCCCCCACAGCTGCTCATGACATCCTGCGTGATGTGCATACTCACCCACTAGGTGGCCAGTGGGGATGTCCCCACTCTCGAACCTGTGACACAGTGCAGACTGGTGCCAGATGAAGGCATCATGTGCTCCCCCAGGGTGCGTGGCACGAACATTGGTTATGCACACCCTGGCATCACACACCACCTGGCAGTTGATGCTGGCAAACCCCTTCTGGTTAATGTAAGATACAGCATCCAGGCCAGGTGGTGTGCGGATGGCCACGTGGGTGCAGTCAATGGCCCAGAGCATGCCAGGCATACGTGCTACCCTGTGGAACTCTTGTATGTGTGCCGTGCGCTCCGCCTGTGTGCTGCGGAAATGGGTGTACTCCACAGCATGTGGCAGTAGTGCGCTGAGGAATTGTGTGAGTAGGGGTGACGCGGCCGACTGGGTTATGCCTGTTGTGTCCCCTGTTGGTCTCTGGAAGGTGCCCGTGGTGAGCAGGTACATGACAGCTGTCATCTTTGTCTCCACTGACACAGCATGGCTCCATCATGTGGGAGCTTGCATCTCATCACTGCACAGCTCACAGAGCCACCTCAGGATCGCCCAGTTCAGGTGGTACTGGCCCACAATCTCTGTGTCAGAGTAGTGTTCGAAGATCGTGTTGGCTCTGTACCGCCTGTTGGGGGTGTACCGCTGACGTGCCCTTCCAGGGCCGTGTCCCCCTGCTGCTTGCCTTCTCACTCCCCTCATTACCGCCTCCATCTGGAAGGTGGCACTGACCATGTTCCTGGCTGGTGCCCCCCCCCGGCAGCTGTTATCCCATTTCCCCCTGCTGTCCTTTGTGATGCTCCCCGTGCACCAGGTACACCTCCGGCCTTTGGCTGTCCTGCCTACTGCCATTGCCCTCAGTCCACTGTGGCACTTCCCTGTCACTCCTGCACAGTAGCACAGGCTCTCCACTCCTGTCCTGTTCCTGGTTGTTTCCAGGTGTGCCCTGTCCTGCTCCTGCCCAGTCCCACTCACTGCTACCCTCTTTCTTGTTGCTGTCACCTCGCTCCCACCTCTGGCTTCCCTGTAGCATTCTTGTGCCTCTCTCTTGTTCCTTTTTATTTTGGATCATTTCCACTATCGTGCAACTTCCGCTTGCTCCCTTATTGCTCATGGTGCATGCTGTTGAATATCGCTGCACCATTTATTCATGGTTCCTCCCCTACGGTTGTGCATGCATTCATTACCATTGGGCGCCTTATGCATTGCAGCCAGCGCGTAGCTGCCTCCCCGCTGAATATCACACAATGGCGCATTTTCATACTTGCGCTGGTGCATCTCTGTTGCACATGGCGCATCCCTTTTGAATATCTGGGCCCATGTGTACACCTTGCATATGCCTTGTGTATACATTGTGTATGCCTATACCTTGAGTATGCCTTGTTTTTTTTGTTTTTTTGTATCTTCTATTTTTGCACTGTACCACAAGGAACTCTCTCAGGCATCCCATGTTGTCCCCAGCTCTACCTCCTTGCCTGAAACACCTCTCGCTCCTGGCACCAGCCCGGTGATCCCTCTGGCTCTGAGGTCCCTGAGGTAGGGCCACCCTCTCTGCCCAGGGCACTCTATCTAGAATTTGGCAAGCCAGGCTGGGCTCGGCCCAGGAGAGTAGGATGTCCGGTAGTTGTACTGTGACTGTGGGTGGTGGTGCCATCACTTATCCCCATGGATGCGGATTTTCTGTGTAACTGTTTCCCCCTAGGGGTGTGGCATGCAATGATGTCCGAGCACAGCTTTCCTGCTGACTTCTGCCGCACTCCCTGTCCCTATGATCTGGCTGGTGATCGTGTAGTGCCTCCAATCTCCATTGGGGGTCACTAGAACACTGAGCAGCTCCAGGATCCCTCCCAGGGAGAGGAGAGCAGTCCTCTGGACACTCAATCCTCTCTCTCCCCCGCTGATCCCCGGCTCCCCGAGTCCATCACCGAACCCGGGTCGCCAGCGTGGCGCAAGGTGTGGCGTCCAATACCTCAACCCTCTGATCCACTGGGCCAGCTGTGTATATCTTGTATATGCTTTGTGTATACCTTGTGTGTGCCTTATGTATACATTTTGTATACCTTGTGTATACCTTGTGCATAGCTTGTGTGTACCTTAAGTGTACCTTGCGTATACCTTGTGTATGCTTTATGCGTACCTTGCATATGCCTTGTGTATACCATCTGTATACCTTGTGTATGCCTTACATATACCTTGCGTATGCCTTGTGTATCCCTTGTGCATACCTGTGTTTGCTTTGTGTATACCCTGTGTAATGCTTGCATATACATTGTGAATGCCTTGAGTATACCTTGTGTATGCCGTGTGTATGCCTTGTGTATACCTTGTGTATGCCTTTTTTATGCCTTGCATTATTTTGTGTAGATCTTTTGTATACCTTGTGTATACCTTGCATATGCCATGTTTATATCTTCTGTATACCTTGTGTATGCCATGTGTATATCTTGTGTATGCCTTGCATACATTTTGTGTATACCTTTTTTTTTTTTACCTTGGCCCAGATATTCAAAGGGGTTGAGCATGGTGCAGCAGAGTTGCGCCAGTGCAATCCCGCAGTGCGCCCCAGTGGGATATTGAATTGGTTGCCTGGTGCAGCTCAAATCCCGATGCGCTGGGGCAAAATGTTAATGTATGCGGTGCAGATGCAGGGGGTATGCCCATGCATATGCAGCACATCCCAATATTCAGCTCAGGATGTGCAGCGCATATGCTGGCACAACCCTGCATTGCGCCACATAGGGGGCTCAAAGTTGAGCCCATGAATTGGTGGAACAACTCCTGACCACCCACAGGCAGGTTGCTGTATTACAGGGTGCAACACAGCAGCTGCCAGTTGTGGGTGGCCACCTGCCCAAGCAGAACACAGTCCACAAGCACCAACTTCTCCCTGGTAGTCTAGCGGGACCCCCTCCCTCTTGTTTCCCCGATCGCCGGTAAATGTACATTAATTCATTCCTTGGTAGTCTAGTGGTACCCCCCCTCCTGATTCCCTGATCGCCAGTAAATGTACATTAATTAATTCCCTGGTAGTCTAGTGGTACCCCCCAGCCCGATCGCAGTACATTGCCATAAAAACCTCCTGGTGATCCAGTGGCACCCCCACCCCTCCCACCCACATAGACCCCTTGCCCACCCCACTACCCCCATCTTCGGTAGTAGGAGGCTGCAACCCACCCAAGATATCATTCAGCAATGATTGTAGATAGTAGGAGCCTAGTAGGTCATACTGTACTAGATCACCTCAATATGTGAATGACTTCATTCACATATTTGTGATTGTCTAGTACAGTATGCCCTGCAAAACCATACTGTACCTGTCATTTGGCGGGTGGTCGGGCGTATACGGGTGGTTGCAGCTACCTATGATGGGGGGGGGAGGGGTAAGGGGTTCTGTGTGGGTGGGAGGTGGGGGGTGCCACTGATCACTAGGGAGTTTTTTACGGCAATGTACTGCAATCGGAGCTAGGAGTGGGTGGTACCACTAGACTACCAGGGAAGGAATTAATGTACATTTACCAGCGATTGGGGAATCGGGAGGGAGGAGGGTACCACTAGACTACCAGGGAATGAATTAATGTACATTTATCGTCAATCAGGGAATTGGGAGGGAAGGGGGTACTACTGGACTACCAGGGATTTGTTCTATGGCAAATTACACGATTATGACTATGGGGCGGGGGATGCCCCAGGACCCCCACTGTGCATATGTCATTCTGTGCAGGGCGCTAGGTGCAATTCACTGGGCTGCCTTGCACAAGGCAGGCAAATGGGGCCATAATGACATGCAAATGGCCCCATTTGCACCTTGTATATATTATGGCCTCATTTGCATGCCCTCTGCTGAATAGCATGGGTAATGCGCCCAGCACAACTGAGTTTGCACTGGCACATCCCCGTGCTCTCTATCTGTGGCTTGAGCAGGTGCAGTGCAACTGCACCAGGGCTGTCCATGCCATATTCAATGGGGCTGCACCATGGCGCATCACCGTTGAATATCACCTGGTCCTGGCCCAGGCGCATCCCAGTTGCACTGCGCCCATGATTGTGCCACTGCCAGGCGCAGTCTGAATATCCAGGCCAATGTGTGTACCTTGTGTATGCCATGTTTATATCTTATGTACATATTGTATATGCTGTGTGTATGCCTTGTGTACACCTTGTGTATGCCTTTTGTATGCCTTGCATATATTTTGTGTATGCCTTGCATATGCAATGTTTATATCTTGTGTATACCTTACGTATGCTGTGTGTATGTCTTGTGTTTACCTCATTAGTATAGTTTGCCCAGAAGCCTTTCATGTGCACACAGTAAGCAGAGTCCTTAATCAGAAAGGCTGGTGCTTGGGTACTTTAACACCACAGAGATGCCAGAACTGAAATCTTAACTCCACTGAAATAGAAATGCCGTGAGAAGACAGGAGCACCAAAAATATTTAACTGCAAATAACGATTAATTTTGGTACAGGGAACAGGAAAGGTTAGTCCTTCTGAGTGGTCAAGGTTTATTTGTTTAGCAACCAATGGTGGGGTAATGGCAGACAGGGCTGTGGGGGTGAAAATTAAAATATTTTCATAAAGCAGTAGATTGCATTGTTTCATAGTGGATGCCATAGAGCTGGTGTAGTTTGACACACCAGGTCCACAAATTCAGAATTTGAGTGGTCTATACAGCTATGCCATATAGAAACAGTAACAGATCTATGGATCAGAGTTGATTCAACCTCTGTAGAACATGTTTTTTTCCCAGATTCCTTTTAGTCTTCACTCCTCCCTAATTCTCCCAGGGCCCTACAAGATGTAGGCGTCTATTCAGCTTCTATCCTATTACGTTTTTTTTAAACTTTTGGGTCCAAGTCTCATATGACTTTAATTGCAATTACTGGCCAGGCTATAAAAATTATGTACAGCCCATGCCAGATACAAAACTATAATTGTTCACAGCTTTGCTGCTGACACTACATACACCAGCTTGCGATGTGCTGCACTGCATATTTGTAACCTTTTCATATCCTGTATGTATGAATAGTGTGCTATTGTCTGAACAAGTTATTACCCCTCCCCCCCCCCCAAACACAACTGAAGATGAATTGATTGTGGCTTAGTGAGTCTTTCTGGTTAAACATTTTAATAATTATATAAAATATCCAATATCTAAAATATATATTTTAACTGAATTTTTCTTACATAGTGGCTTAGTAAACTAAAATTAGAAAGGACTCTAGGCCCATCATGCCCTCCCCCACCCCACATGCTTTATAAACGGGTATGAATAAGTATCCTACAGAAACTTATACTAATTTAGGTTCCATGTGATATTAGTGAAGGAATAAAGGTGATGTTAATAATAGTGATCAGCATAATAGCACCAGCAACAAACACCAACCGGTGCTCACTGTCTCTGTGGGGGGGGCCAAGTGTAATGACTATTTATGTGGAGAACTATGCCCCCACGCCACCCACACCCCACAATTATTAATCAGCTCTGGGGTTGATAATGGGGAGAGGGAAAACTCGGGAGGGGCTACCTCACGGGGACAGAATTCAGCAGGGGAGAACATGGGGGCAACCTGTGGGAAGGGAGGAACACAGTCAGGAGGGCAGGTGATCAGGAATTGGCATACACAAAAAAAAGAAAAGAAAATCCCACAAAAAACTAAAATCCCACAGCCCATCCCAAACCCAGGGTTGCCAAACACAGCTGCACAAATAGGCAGTGCTCCTATTCTCTATAAGCCACACTGCCATTTCGATTCTGGCCTCACAATTTACTGCTTACATATATCAATACCTCACTGCCTGCCTTGCTCATCCCTTTTACAACATCATTAATATTCGCTATCGCTATTTAATTCATGTCACTCAATTTACACTCACTATTTACTACTCAGTCATATTAACTCATTTATATGAACTCACTGTTGTCACTGAATACCACTAATTTAGAGCGATTCTCTGTTTATCTGCATGTGACTTACTGAGAATTGTAACATGTCAAAAAATTTTACTGTAAAACCAAGTATTGAAATTGATCAAACTACAACACATGACCCAATAGAAAGTGCGTATTAATTCCCTAGTAATGCCCGTTTGCCATTGTGAGCACGCTTTGAAGATCACTGTGTCCTCCATTGCTCCCTATAGGTGGAACTTCAAATTCCAGCACTGTGTGCAAGGTTGTCCCCCTACCACCCTCCCCATGGAATTCTGGTACTGGAGCGATGACTTCGTGCATTAGATAGGACACACCTATGGACCGCAAGATTTCTTGCTATGTTATAAAACATATTGGAAGTTCATGGAGTAATGCTTATGTCATGTGGTATTGAGTGCATGCAGTCAGGCCGCAGAAGTCCAGTACTGCACAAATCACTGTGGCCACCCAGATGAAGAAGCAAAGAAATCGGCAGTAATCTCTCTCTCTCTGTCTCTTTCTCAGTCTCACTCTCCATTTCTGTACCACAGTGCACCGAGTGTGAGCCTTGTTACTTCTTTCCACCCAATAATGTATTCTGGGCACAGTAGAAATATTTGCATACACTGGCATATACAAGCAAGTGAGAAGCCAGATATGCAAATATTCCTACTTTCCCCATAATGCATTACTGAAGCAGAAATAAAAAACGAAGAAAACAAGTGAAGAGAACAGTACAATATAGTAAAACACAGAGGAAACTGTTTCTGTAATTTTTTTCTGTAATTTTATTGAAAACATCACGTTCGGATGTATAGAGAAACAACAGTCACAATGTAAAAAGATACTGCGCACTCAACGTGCACGTGCACCATCGGACATGTAGTTAGCCTATGTAGTCATGCAAAAGTGCAGACTTCAACCACACATAATATTGTATTCAGCAATATTGTGACTTTGCTGTTACTTTCTATCCCACATGTAACTGATTTGTACCATTATTGGCCTTGCACTTGCCATGTTACAAGAGCATTAATCCACTCCAAAGTCGGGCTCTGCTTGGGAATTAATGCCTGGTTGGTGGTTGGAGAACTCAGCCTGTGGCCTAGTGCCCCAACCCCCCCAAACCAGGCATTAATTCCTAGTAGAGCCCTCCTTGTCATGAATTAATGCTTACATAATGAAACTGGTCTCCAGCTAACAATACTGTCTGCCAAAAAGAAATAGTACTTGTGACACTTTTACATATACTGTATCACCTTTTAGCAGTTCATCAGATAGTTCGACTCTCTACATGGAACATGGTAATACAGATAAAATGGGTGAACCAGAGGGCTGACCCAGGATGAGATTTGAAGATGAGCTTAAAGTTCTTCTTTCTTAACACGTAAAAAATAGGGATTACAGCTGTGAAAATAAAAAGCTTACAGCAACCAGAGTTGAAAGATAAATGATAGGGTGATTTAGGAGCTAAGTACCCACAAAATTGCTAGCTGTCTTTGAAGAAGTACTGTGTCAGTGAAATCTGTGGTAGCAAGTTAAGTGTTTTGTCTCTGCTTGCAAGAAAAAAGGGTACATGCCTGACACATTTGGCATAGTAAAAAGGGAAAGTATTTATGAGACTGGTCTGCTAGGGTGGACAGTGGACACAGAGGAATACAGCATTTTGTATGCTGTTAACATGACAGTGTAATATTCAGTACTAACATGCGCTAATTTTGGGGTTTAATTTTTTGTGACAAGTTTTACCTAGTGCTTATGAAACCTGCTACATTGACAGCAGTTGAAATGTTTTGTTGGTCCACATAAAGGGCTCAGCATGGTCATCTACCCAGCAAGTTCACCACACAGCCCTGCCAGTGCACATTAAATATTACAGGCAGTCATATCCAATGCACTTTTTAGGCCTGCTATGTTGGCTGTTGCTGCTCTGCTGCCATCTATTGGTCAAACAGTGTTAAACACTTGGGGTCCAATTCAGGAGTGGAGAAAAATAAGTTCTGCCCTCTGACATCAACATTCTCAAAGAGGCCTCCTCCCCCACCTCAAATTTCTACTCCATGAGTATACAGCTCTGATCCCCATTATGGAAGAAAGATATCGACAGGATGGAGATGGTGTAGAAGAGCATGAGCAAAGTGGTTTAAGGCTGGGAAACCATGGGTTAGGTGGGCTAACTAGCAGAACTGGGACTGTTCTCCACGGAAAAGGACAAAACATCCCAGGGGAGACATGATTACAGTTTCGCGTGACTGGGTTTTCTTTTCTTATGTGTGTTCGTAGACATTAGCCTGCACTATTGGGAATAACACCAGCTAACATTTGTGTGTGATCGCAGCTGCACTACTAAGTAGCACTTTGACATGCCTCTGGCACATGTCACAATGCTACATTTGTATCACTGCATCTGAGGTACTGGTCCCCCTCCCACCTCATCCCAGTCATAAGCACTCCCTGGTGCCCACCACCCCAATCTAGCCAACCACGATCCCCCTCAGACTTCACAGTGCCTGCTACTGATGCACAGAGGTCCCCGATTCATTTAATATTTCCTCTCCCCCTCTCTTGCCTGTCCAATCATCTCTATTCCTAATTTTTAGAGGTCCCACCAAACCAAAATCCATTTATCATTGCCTCCCATTAACAATGCCCACCACTGTCCCCCACCTTACTGTTTCTAATGTCTTGTTGCCCCCTGACAGTGGATGCAGACCCTTTCCCCAACATCCTGATGCTGAAACTATGGCTCTCCCCAACCCACACAACACCCTCTAATGTCCAGTGTTCTCTAAATCCTCTCCCCAGCCCATTTTCAGTACTTCAGATGTTCCCCCAACACACACACATACACACACACACAACCACCACCAGCTGCAGGAAGAGATTGCAGTGAGTTACCAACTGCAGGGAGTGAGGTTGCTGTGAGTTAGTGACTGCAGGCAGTGAGGTTGCAGTGAGTTACCAATGGCAGGTGATGAGGTTGCTGTGACTTACCGACTGCAGGCAGTTAGGTTGCTGTGAGTTAGTGACAGCAGGAAGTGAGGTTGCTGTGAGTTACTGACTGCAGGTGATGAGTTTGCAGTGAGTTAACAACTGCAGGCAGTGAGATGCAGTGAGTTATCAACTGCAGGTAGTGAGGCTGTAGTGAGTTACTGATTGCAAGCAGTGAGGTTGTGGTGAGTTACTGACTGCAGGCAGTGAGGGTGCCATGAATTACTGACTGCAGGCAGTGAGGTTGCCATGAGTTACCAACTGCAGACAATGAGGCTGCAATGAGTTACTGACTGCAGATGTTGAGGTTGTTGTGTGTTACCACTGCAGGCAGTGAGGTTACTATGAGTTATTGAGTACAAGCAGTGAGAGTGCCATGAGTTACCGACTGCAGGCAGTGAGGTTGCCATCAGTTACTGACTGCAGACAGTAAGGTTGCCATGAGTTACCAACTGTAGGCAATGAAGTTACCATGAGTTACTGACTGCAGGTGGTGAGGTTGCTGTGAGCTATCAATTGCAGTCACTGAGGTTGTTGTGCATTACTGTTGCAGGTGGTGAGGTTGCAGTGAGTAACTGAATGCAGGCAGTGAGGTTGCAGTGTTACCAACTGCAGGTGTGAGGTTACAATGAGTTACGGACTGCAGGTGGTGAGCTTGCAGTGAGTTACTAACTGCAGGCAGTGAGGTTGCTGTGAGTTACCAACTGCAAGTGGTGAGGTTGCAATGAGTTCCCAACTGCAGGCAGTGATGTTGCCATGAGTTACTGACTGCAGATGGCAAAGTTGCCATGTGTTAGCAAAGGCAGACAATGAGGCTGCAGTGAGTCACCGCCTGCAGACGTTGAGGTTGCTATGAGTTACTGTCTGCAAGCAGTGAGGTTGCAGTGAGTTACCAAATGCAGGCAGTGAGGTTGCCATGAGTTACCAACTGCACATGGTGAGGCTGTCTTGAGTTACCAACTGGAGGCAGTGAGTTTGCAATGTGTTACCAAATACTGGCTGTGAGGTTGCCGTGAGTTACCAACTACTCATGGTGAGGTTGCAATGAGTTACTAACTGTAGATAGTGCAGTTGCAGTGAGTTACCAAATATAGACAGTGAGGTTGCAGTGCATTATCGACTGCAGCAGTGAGGTTGCCATGAGTTACCAACTACAGGCAGTGAGATTGCCATGAGTTACCGACTACAGGCAGTGAGGTTGCTGTGAGTTTCCAAATGCAGGCAATCAGGTTGCCATGAGTTACCAACTGCAGGCAGTGAGGTTGCAGTGAGATACCAACTGCAGGCAGTGAGTATGCAGTGTGCTACCAAATGCTGGCTTTGAGGCTGTCGTGAGTTACCAAATGCAGATGTAAGGTTGCCATGAGTTACTAAATGCAGACAGTGAGGTTGCAGTGTGCTAGCAAATGCTGGCTGAGAGGCTGCCGTGAATTACCAAATGCAGATGGTAAGGTTGTCATGAGTTACTAAATGCAGACAGTGAGGTTGCAGTGAGTTACTGACTACAGGTGGTGAGGTTGCAGAGAGTTACCTACTGCAGACAATAAGGTTGCCATGAGTTACCAAATGCAGACACTGAGGTTGCAGTAAGTTAATGACTGCAGACAGTGAGGTTGCCATGAGTTACTGAATGCAGACATTGAGGCTGCTGTGAGTTACTAACTGCAAGTGATGTGGTTGCAATGAGTTACTGATTGCAGGTGGTGAGGCTGCCATGAGTTAATGACTGCAGATGATGAGGTTGCTGTGAGTTACCAACTGCAGACAATGAGGTTGCCATGAGTTACCAACTGCAGGCAGTGAGGTTGCCATGAGTTACTGACTGCAAGTGGTGTGGCTGCCGTGAGTTACTGACTACAGTTGGTGAGTTTGTTGTAAGTAACCCACTGCAGGCAATGAGGTTGCCATGAGTTACTAACTGCAAGTGGTGTGGTTGCAGTGAGTTACTGATTGCAGCTGGTGAGGTTGCTATGAGTTAATGACTGCAGATGATGAGGTTGCTGTGAGTTATCGACTGCAGACAATGAGGTTGCCATGAGTTACCAACTGCACATGGTGAGGCTGCTGTGAGTTACCAACTGCAGGCAATGAGTTTGCAGTGTGTTACCAAATGCTGGCTGTGAGGTTGCCGTGAGTTACCAAATGCAGATGGTAAGGTTGCCATGAGTTACTAAATACAGACAGTGAGGTTGCAGTGAGTTACCAACTGCAGGTGGTGAGGCCACAGAGAGTTACTGACTGCAGACAACAAGGTTGCCGGAAGTTACCAAATGCAGACACTGAGGTTGCAGTGAGTTAATAACTGCAGACAGTGAGGTTGCCATGAGTTACTGACTGCAGGCGGTGAGGTTGCAGTGAGTTACTGACTGCAGAGTGTGAGATTGCCATGAGTTACTGACTGCAGGTGGTGTGGTTGCAGTGAGTTACTGACTGCAGGCACTGAGGTTGCAGTGATTTCCCAAATGCAGGCAATGAGGTTGCTGTGAGTTACTGACTGCAGGCAGTGAGGTTGCAATGAGTTACCAACTGCAGACAGTGAGGTTGCAGTGAGTTATCAACTGCAGGCAGTGAGTTTCCAGTGTGTTACCAAATGCTGGTGGTGAGATTGCCATGAGTTACCAACTGCAGATGGTAAGGTTGCCATGAGTTAACAAATGTAGACAGTGAGGTTGCAGTGAGTTACTGACTGCAGATGGTGAGGTTGCAATGAATTACCAACTACAGATAGTAAATTTGCCATGAGTTACCAAATGCAGACAGTGTGGCTGCAGTGAGTTAATGACTGCAGACAGTGAGGTTGCAGTGAGTTACCAAATGCAGGTGGTCAGGTTGCCATGAGTTACCAACTGCAGGCAGCGAAGTTGCCGTGAGTTACCAACTACAGGCAATGAGGTTGCTGTGAGTTACTGACTGCAGATGGTAAAGTTGCCATAATTTACTAAATGCAGTCAGTGAGGTTGCAGTGTGCTACCAAATGCTGGTTGTGAGGCTGCCGTGAGTTACCAAATGCAGATGGTAAGGTTGCCATGAGTTACTAAATGCAGACAGTGAGGTTGCAGTGAGTTACTGACTACAGGTGGTGAGGTTACAGAGAGTTACCGACTGCAGACAGTAAGGTTGTCATAAGTTACCAAATGCAGACACTGAGGTTGCAGTAAGTTAATGACTGCAGACATTGAGGTTGCCATGAGTTACTAACTGCAAGTGGTGTGGTTGCAGTTATTACTGATTGCAGGTGGTGAGGTTGCCATGAGTTAATGACTGCAGATGATGAGGTTGCTGTGAGTTACCGACTACAGATAATGAGGTTGCCATGAGTTACCGACTGCAGGCAGTGAGGTTGTCATGAGTTACTGACTGCAGGTGGTGTGGCTGCCATGAGTTACCGACTACAGTTGGTGAGTTTGTTGTCAGTTACCCACTGCAGGCAATGAGGTTGCCATGAGTTACCGACTGCAGGTAGTGAGGTTGCCATAAGTTACATTGTAACTTCTCTAGCCAATCACCAGTCTGCTATAGCTCAAATACACTTTTTTCCCAGACATCTGCAAATGATTTGAAAGCATCTGAGAAACCCTTATAACACTGGCACAGTGAGCAGAGCTCGACAGGATTGTGA
This sequence comes from Neoceratodus forsteri, assembly GCA_016271365.2. NCBI lineage: Eukaryota > Metazoa > Chordata > Ceratodontiformes > Ceratodontidae > Neoceratodus > Neoceratodus forsteri. The sequence continues at coordinate 286,361,114 of JADMNL010000025.1, forward strand.
ATTTAGCACAGAAGTTAAGCGGCCTTAGTAACCACTTTATGGGTATGCTTGCATTTGAGAACCTTAGCTTTATCATGTAATTCTAAACTAAACTACCATTTCATACAATTTATGCCTGGGGTCTCAGGACTAAGAGTACAGAACTCTATCAGTGACCTAGTGGGGCAGCTCCACTAATTTACGTAGTAGGAGACCACGTTACACTTTACCTGGCTCACTACAAGTAATTACGCTAGTAGGAGACCGTGTTATACTTTACTTGAGCCACTACAAAAACGTAACTTAACTTTAAGCGCATTCAGTCTTAGGTCCTTATCTGCTACAAATGCTATATGTGAGGGTATTTTTTGTCATATGGACACGTGTCCTCTAGGGACTTGTCTAAGACTACCAATCATTTTGCACTGGCAACTGAACAGTCATCAGACATCAGCTTTAGACTCCAACCTCAGCTGCACTCCAGTGAGTGAACTAGAAATCAAAGGTTCATTACCCAGTGTCAAACAACTAATATGTTCAGCTCTCAGAAATCCAAGAACCAAGAACAGTATAGAGTAAATGAGGTGGCAGTGGGGAATACATCAGAGGAAAGAGACCTGGGGGTGTTCAGAATGGAGAACATGAAAGTATCAACAGAAGCAGCAGTACTGTGAACAAGGAAAATCAGATACTAGGGCACATAGAGAGAAGGACCACTAGCAGAAGGACAGAGAGGTTCTACAATCCCTGGTTTGCCCTCACTTGGAGTATCGTGTGTAGTTTTGGAGCCCACACTTGAGGAAGGACAGGGACAGGTTAGAGGCAGTGTGGAGATAAGCCATCAAAATTATACAGGGGCAACAGGGTAGGTCCTACGGGGAGTGCTTGGAGGATATAAACATGTACACGCTGGAGGGCAGAAGAAAGAGGGGTGACATGACTGAGACATTTAGGTACCTCTGTGGAATAAAAAAGGTGGGCAGCAGAGAACTAGTCACAATGACTGTTAACTCGTGTATTCGGGGTAACTCACTGAAACTGGTAGGGGGGGTTGAGAAAGGATGGCTGGAAGTGTTTTTTTACAGACAGAGTGGTGACAGATTGGAACAAGCTAATGGAATAGGTAATTGAGGCCAAAAAGGTGTGGTTCTGGAGAACTGGAGGAAGGCTGACATGGTCCCTTTACATAAGAGTAGCAGCAGGAAGGAGGCCAGCAACTGTAGGCTAGTCAGTCTTACTTCAGTGGTGGGAAAATTAATGCAAACCCTACTAAAGGAAAGAGCAGTAGAGTATTTTGAAATCAGTGGATTGCATGACTACAGACAGCATGGATTCATGGAGGGGAGAAGGTCATGCCAAATGAATCTGATAGATATCTTCAGAGAAAAAGATCTGGAAAGAGCAGTGGATGTGACTTATCTGTACTTTAGCAAGGCATTTGATACTGTACCACACAGAAGGCTGATAAAAAAATAAGCAGCCTAGGGGTGGAATCAAAGTGATGAATTTGGTTAGAAACTGGTTAACAGATAGGAGACAGAGGGTGCTGGTAAACAGCACTCATTCTAATGATTGGAGAGTGACCAAAAGGGTGCCACAGGGCTCAGAACTAAGATTGTTCCTCTTCAATGTCTTTATAAGTGTCATTACAGAAGAACTGTTAGGGAAGGTATGCCTTTTTGCAGATGATACCAAAATCAGCATAGAGTGGACAATCAGTAGGGGGTGGAGAGAATGTGCCAGGACCTTGGGAAACTCAAGGAGTGACCAAGAGTGTGACACTTGGAGTCTGATGCCAAAAAGCGCAAAATCATGCACATAGGGCATGGGCATTAGAACCCCGGAGATAAGTATAGGATGGGGGGGGTATACTGACAGTCACTAACAGGAAAGGGACCTTGGGGCTTTCATATCTGATTACCTCAAAGTGGCAGGTCAGTGAGACAAAGCAGTGCATAGGGCTAGTGGGATGCTAGGGCGCATAGGGAGATGTATCTCTAGAGGGAGGAGGGAAGTGGTGCTACCACTGTATCGCTCCTGGTGAGACCCTGCCGGGAGTACTGTGTCCAGTTTTGGAGGCCGCATCTTAGAAAGAAGATAGATAGAGTGAAGGAAGTCCAGAAGAGGGCAACTAAAATAGTACAGGGGTTGCACATGAATCCCTATGAGAAGCGACTGAGGGATAACAATATTCACACCCTGGAAGAGAGGACAGGGAAAGGTGATATGATAGAGACCTACAAGCACCTCAGGGGTAAACAGGGTGCAGTAGGAGAGTCTCTTTCAAAGGAAAAAACACTAGGACAAGGGACTTGGGAAGAAGCTGGGGGGGGAGTTTTAGAGAGATGAGAGGAAATATTTATTCGCTGAAAGGGCAGTAGACACCTGGAACAGACTACCAGTAGATGAGGTGGGGGTGAAAACAGTGGGGGGTCTTCAAGCATGCACGGGACAGCCATAAGGGTATATTAGAAAATAGACAGGGAGAAGGGAGGGTTGACAGAGACCACTTAGGGTCTGTGGACCCAGATTAGGTAAGGAATATCTGAGCAAACTGGCTGGACCAAGGGGTCCTTTTCTGCCAATAAATTCTATGTTTCTAAGTAGTGGGAAGGTTCAAAGGAGAAAGGCCAGCGACAATAGAATAGTGTGTAAGGGGGCGGATGCAGGGGAGGGGGAGGTAGGAAGGACTGGCAAGGGCACAGTCCCAAAATGAGACAGGCTCAGGCAGAATGGATGTGCCACTAGGCTTTTATCAGCCCTCATTCTCTGTTTCTGTTCTCCCCCTTCCCACCCCAGCACTCCCCCTCCCACCCCAGCACTCCTCCCTCCCACCCCAGCACTCCTCCTCCCACCCCAGCACTTCCCTCCCACCCCAGCACGTCTGTTACCAATTTAATCAATGCTACATGAAACTGTAAGCACAGATTTCTGCATTTGTTTTACACACAGGACACCTGGCTAAAATGCAAGATTGAAGAGGTTTGTTCTTTGATGTTTAAGGAAGCACTTCAATTGCAGTGAGTAGGGGGGTTAGTATGTCAGGTATGTGACTATAGACTGATGATTTTCTCATTATGCCCTTAAAACCCATCCTCAGTTCGCCACAGGTCTAAGGACTTTAATTTAGATCTAAAGCTGTGCAATGTTTTAAATAAAGATGGGTTCATTTCATTTTTCACTTTTATTGTACCAGGACAAATATATTAAAGGAAATGGGGAGCTATTTCCAGTGCAGCCCTGGAGCACACTAATATTATTTACAAAACAGCAAAAATGTTAAACACCTATATTAATATATTAACAGGTGCAAAAAAAATCACAATAACATGTAATGACCAAGGTTGAGCCGTCTTCATCCAAAATCCTTATGTATTCACTTGCAAGGTAAAAAACACTGGAGTTCACAAACCTGAAAGCTTGGCAAAATGGAATACAATAGACTATTATAGTAGCAGGTAAATGCTGCAATAAAAGAAATTGGTAAATGAACAGCAAAACCACAAAATAAACATTGAGTACCTAATTTACTTAGGGCTCAGTTCAGCAAGAACTTACATACCGTTTAAGAAAAGGATGCTGTCGATCCCTCTGCCTCACACTTCGCCCAGATAAAAAACACACATTTTATAATTGTTCACCTTTGGCAGAATTTAGGATGGAGCTGTCTGTATTTTATCTGCTTCATTCTTCTTGGTAAAAGTGAAAAAAGCTATTAGTGTAATCAGTCTTACTACAATTTTCTTTTCAGAGGATGGATGAAGGGGTGGATGAATGGATCTTTTATTAATAAAGACACCATTTTGACATGAGATTCTGAGAACCCTAGAACACGATACAAATCACAGTTGGATACAATTTTTAGGATATCTAAACAAATAATTACTACCAGATAATACTAAAACTTAATTTCTTTAGTAGGCACTAGGTCAGAAGAACGCTGTCAATAACAGCGCCGACCAGAACAGTGCTGTATTGACAGCACTCTCCAGAACAGTGGCACAACAGAAGGCCACTGCACAACACAGTGCCAGCAAACAACATTCAGTTATGTGGGGAGCTCCTCCCCCAACCCCGATCTTTAGGATTCACACTCCTGGGGGAGTGGCTCTCAAGGAAAGAAGAAATACGTGGGGCCATGGAATACTCTTTCCATGGCCCCTTGTAAAAAAAAAAAAGACCCCACAAGGAAAACCAGAATTAGAACCCTAGTCTTGACCACCATTCTGCCTAGCTGCTTCCTGCCTTAGCCCTCCATGCCACAGGAACAGCTTGGTAACCTCCTGATTTTCTCTGTCCTTGTGGTCTTCTATAGTACCATGGACAGTGACCCAGGGAGCACTTACCACATAGCACTGTTAATCCCCTATCGCTGTCTGGGATAAAGATGTACAGACCGCGCTGTCCTTCCTAGCATTGTTATTGTAGTGCTATTCTAACTGGGTAGGCGTTTATAACAGAGCACCCTAGTTTTGTGATAAATAGAAGGACTTGGAGATCATCCTGTCCACCCCTCTAGCCACATGGCAGTAACTATACCCCAATTTGAGTATGGACACATTGCCACGTTTAACAGTCAGAATGCTGTCACTACTAAAGCTATGTAACACTCAGTGCCATTCTCCATCAGGAATCTTTCTAACCTGACTTGAAATATGAACAGTGCTAGCTTCCACAACTGCACTGGGTAGACTATTCCACATGGTAACCAAAAATAACAAACCGGGCTGAACAGCCTCACCAAACAAGCAAAGTTGTACACTGACTCTTGTTGTAGTGCTATAAAAGTTCAGTTGACTGGTAATACATACCAAACATCAGGGATCTAGCAGCCCAATGGTTTGCACCGAAATGAGCGCTTAATCATGGGTGACCTATGATTGAGCACTTGTTTTGGCACAAAACATTAGGCTGCTAAACCCTTGATGTTTGGTATGTCTTACCAAATGAACTTTTACAGCACTACGACAAGTGTCAGCATAATCAGCAGCATAAGAAAAGAGGTGGTGATGCCACTGTACAAATTATTGGTAAGACCTCATCTGGAGTGCTGCATCTAGTCCAGGAGGCTGCATCTCCATAAGGACATAGATAGGGTGGGGGCAGTTCAGAGAAGGGCAACAAAAATGGTGCAGGGCCTGCACCTAAAGTCATATGAGGAGAGACTGGAGGACCTCAATATGTATACCCTGGAAGAGAGGAGAGAGGGAGCTATAATAGAGACCTTCATATATCTCAAGGGCATAAATAAGGTACAGGAAGGTAGTATCTTTCAGAAAAGGACATGTTCCTCAACCGTAGTTCTACTACTTCCAACACCGGCGACCCCAGTTTGGGAACAAATTCGGTTTGTCGGGGGCTGGCCAGGGGGAAGGTGGGCAGAGTGTTCAGTGGGATGCTCACCACCTCTGGGGGGAGGGTTTACCAGGGCAGCATAGGCATGACCTGCTTGCCTCACCACCGGTAGAAGCACGGGCGGAGAGGCATCTGTTCCAGAAGTGAGCACCGGGAGAGGAGTGTGCTGTTAGGTGCTTGATGGCAGTGAGCTTCCACTTGTTGACCCTCTGGACTTCCATCCTCATGCCAGCGCCCTCAGAGGGCAGGAGTTATGGGGTGGCATGGGATCTCAGCAGCTGCATGAAGTTGGATCCCAGTACACCAAGACCATGGCATGCCCAGACTAGCTGGTGACCCATGGTATGCCAAGGTACAGCAGATGACCTCTGGGGGTAAATACTAGGCAATCCCCCTAAGGGTGCCGTCCAAGATCCAGAGGATAAAAAGTAAGTTAAAAAAAAGGAAAGGAGATATTCAAGAACAAGGGGTCATGACATGAGGCTGGAAGGGGGTAGACTAAGGGGTAATTTGAGGAAGTATTTCTTCATAGAAAGGGTGAAGGATGATTGGAACAGCCTCCCAGTGGAGGTGGTGGGAGCAAATTCGTAGGAGAATTCAAAAAGGCATGAGATAGCCATAGGGGAACCCTAGGGATAGGAAGGAGAGAGTAAAGCCAGAGATCATGTAGGGTCTGCATTCTTTGAAGTAGGTAGGGATACAGGGCAGACTGGGTGGACCAAGCGGTCCTTCATTTTCCTGTCATCAGTTTCTATGTTTCTACTTATGACTTTGTTCACTTGGTGGGGCTGTTTGAGTCCAGTTTCTTGTTTTTTGATTCACAGGTATTACTGCATGCTCTAATTGTTCCAAGATCGGTCCCGTTCTTCTATGTGCCAATTCCACACATTATCCACTCTCTGTAGGAAGTAATGTATATATTAATGTCTATAATAGGGTCAGTGAGGCAATCATATGCTTGCTACAAGACTCCCACATGTTAACCCTTCCACTGCTGTCCCTGACTGATTCCCACCACTCAGACATCCCTAGGTAATGCTTCTAGAGTGGGGAGCAGGTGACCTCCCTCCCAATGGAGGAGAGTATCCACTGGGACACTCAGTCCTCCCCCCCCCCGCTGGCTACCAATGTCCCAGGCTCAATTCCCATCCCAGGTCACCAGCATCAGGTCTGTCATAGGTGCCGGAACAGTGGGGGCCACTATAGTCAGACCCTATCAGTTTTTGCAATCCTTTTTTTGTTGCTAAATTTGCTGTACTTTTCTTTCCTCAAGGACTGGCCTCCATCAGCCCAGCCTCATGCCCAGACCTGTCACCCCACCTCCCATGGTTACATAAGCTGAGATATGTCCTGGCTTGCCCCTCAGAGTGGGGCCCATAGGAGAGAGCCTGACCCCTGTTTGATGCTGGTATGTGGCCCAGGATACATTCATCAGGGTTAAGCCACAACACCCCCCAGTGTGGATCGCTTTTTGGAAAGGGCTCACCACTGTTGAACACTAGGATTCGTCCCCAGTAGTTGCCATGGGCAGTGATGTGGGACCTGCAGTGCAAGGCAGGATGTGCAATGACACCAAGGGTGCATGCACCAATGTCTGTCCTGCCTCCAGCAAAAATGCAGGTGTTGGCAGCTGCTCCGCTGCTTCCCCACCACCCCTGGCCTCCACCAGAGATCAGTCATGCACCAGGCACTCAACCACACTCCCCCCGGAGAAGACGAGTAGTCCCTAGGATGCTCAGTCTTTCTTTCTCGGGCCGGCCCTCTGACTCTTGGGTCCATTCCTGAACCTGGGATGTCAGCATCACAAGCAGAAGCCCTTATCACTGCCTCAATGGGCTGGCCTCAATTTTTACAATCCTATTAATTTATTACTAGAGAGGACTGTGCCTTTAAAATGCAACATGTGCAGTAAACAGTGTTACTTTCTAATCACTCTTTATGTGGCTTTCAGAGTGTCACAGAATTCTGAAAGAGAAGGCCTGAGTAGTGTTGATTGGGGGGGGCTGGGTTCATGGCCTGCTGAGTTAAGGCACAGTGGCCAAACTTTAAAAATGAAAAGGAAAGTCCAGGCCTTCATGTGGGCATCCAGCTATAAGGCGTGGGAAACTGCTGTCAGTCACTGAGGGTGCGGGTGGGAAGTTACTCCAAAGATTACAAATTTGGATGAGAAAAAAATAAGGCTGTAGGTGAACCCAATCCACATGGTGATGGTGGGAATTTACCCCCTACATCCCTGGCACTACCACTTTTTAGATCACTTCATCACCTGCGCGAGTGGTTGTGTTGCCCCTGCACCAACTAGCCAGTGAAAACAGGGCTGTACTTCTTATATCACTGGAGTAGAGAGAGACAGCTAGACCAGTGACTAACACTGACAATTACTGATTGTTGGTTTTGTTTCTTTAACAAGTAGATAGAGCAGGCTGGTTTACAAAGAAGAAAAATGAAAAAAATCCAATTGAAACATCCCGCAGATTGAAAAGATAATTTGGGAGGGAAAAAAAACAATAAAACAATGTGAGGGTTAGCTATTCCTGGAAGTAAAATGAGAAAGGAAAGCTGCATGTAACCTCAAGGAGTATCTGAGGAAATATTGAAGAACTAGAGGCATACGTGCTGACAGAGAGTTGTGATTGAACCAAAACAAACTCTGGCCAAAGCTGATATGGCTGCAGCTGAGCTTGCTGAACTCATGGTGGAACATGGCACAGTCCGCTGTGTCCAAGATAGCCACCGGAGCTCAATGCGCATGCACGGGCCGTTGCACATGTGTAACTTGACTTCCGCAGTTGCGGTGAAGTCGCACATGCTCACTGAGCTCCGGCCGCCATCTTGGGCATGGCAGAATGCTCTATTGTGAGCTTAGTGCACATGCGTGACTTTACTGCAACTGCGGAAGTGAAGTCGCAATAACTCGCGTATGCGCACTGAGCTCTGGTGGCCATCTTGGACACAGCGGACTGTGTCACATTCTGCTGTGAGTTCAGTGAGCTCGGTGGGAGATGACCAAATAAGTAGTGCACTCATGGCAGGGGGATGAGTGCACTGATTTGGAGTTGCAAAAGGAAGTAATGTAACCCCAGATTTGTGCTTCAGTATCCCCTTTTTCCAGCTACAGCAAGACGGCTGCAGGCTCTGCCCACTGCAGCCATAAAAACTAGGAGTTTGCTAAGTCCTGAAATTAATGTAGACATTAAATATCTGCATGCAGAGCTTATAGAGGGGATAGCTAAAACAGAACAAACAAGGACAGAAACTGGGAAAACTAGTAGCAATTTGGGCAGCAGGAAATACAGCAGAGAGTGTAGAATCAAACACAGAACGAGTTTTCACCATCCATTTTCTGGCTACTAATGTCAAGGGGAAGAATCACTTTTTAAACAGCTAGTGGCAGAGAATGCCACAGGGAAGAAATATACCCAACAAGCATATTTTTTAGACAGTCTGAGGCCATGATATGAGAGAGGGTAGTGGGGAAAACTTGCACACATCATCAGATTACTCAAGTAACTGGATAATGTTGCTACATGCCTTAAGTATTTTAGTAAGATGAATGAGCCATGTACTGTGTACTACAAAACAATCTGGGGGCTGGATTTTCATAGGGTGGCACAGGGATTGCACCAAGTTCTGCATCAAACTCTTTCCATGTGCCATACCCATTTGTCACGACTGCACCCGATTTTACAATCACGGGTGCAGTTATGACAGTTTACCCATTTTAAGGCAGCTTCTGCCAAATGTCGGACACCAGCTCCGTGTAAACAGTCCTAGTATTGACACAAGCTACAAAAAGATGATCTACCATGCATCAGCCGCCACAAGGAATAGAAAATGTATTTATTTATTTATTTTATTTTCACAATTTTTGACCAGGAAAGGCACACTAAGCTGACACTTGTTTCCAGGTGTGTCCTGTGAGCAGAGAGAAGTTAAGTGATTTGTTCAGGGTCACAAGGTATGCAAGCTGTGGTTGTGGGATACAAACCCAGTTTTCCAGGTTTGCAGCTGACTGCTGTTAACCACTACACTATACTGCCTCCCTAAAAGAAAATCCCTTTAGACTGTTGTAAGTCCTGGTTCACCATATATTTGGTGCACTCGGGGCTTGTGGCAATCACATGCTTTCAAAAATCCAGTCCAGTGTGTCATCACAGGATTCTTGTAATAGCTAAGGAACGCTCCCACTCCATGGATGTCATTACACAGGACATTCTACCCCATCTAAGGTCTGCATTCTGGCATGAGTTTTCAGCTGAGCTCTGCTTTGTTTAAATTTCTAAATGAAACAAAAATGTGTTAAATCACATAGTTCAAGATAATTAGGTACATTCTTAGTAAGGGCTGTTTCTAAAAAACATTGCCCAAAGATGTCACTTTCTCCTAATTTAAGAATCTAATATAATGTGGTATCATTCTTCTTGCTCCTTGAACCTTCATTTAATAATGTTTGTAATTGTTATAATTAAAGTGCTTGGAATTAATAGTAATTTTCAGATGCAGGCAGCTATCACTTCCAATCTCTGAAGTTTTTTTTTCTTTTCTGTTTGCTAATTAGACGATTTTCCACCTGGCAGTACTAGGGTGATGTGTGGAACAGCACTCTTTCTGGAGGGGAAAAAATGTCAGTTGGGTTCCTCCCACTACATTGTCAGAAATTAGACCAAATGCCTTGAGGGACCACAATCCTTGTAGCCTGAGTAGTGACTCTCACAAGCTACCAATCAAAATGCAGGAAATTGTGATATCACTAGTAACCAGGGAGAGTCAGTCCCTGATGCTTCATGTGAAAGTGAAACCTGGCAGTGAGAAATGGTTTTCATTGGTTACTGGTGATGTCATAGTCAGTGTGGTGTCAGTGTTTATGTTGTGGGAGGGACAGAAATTATTTTTTTTCCTCTCCAGACAGAGTGCTGCTCCACACATCACCCCAATACTGCCAGGTGAAAAATCTTCTAATTAGAAAACAGAAAAGAATAAACACTTGAGGTATAAGAAGTGATAGCTGACTACATCTGAAAGTTACAATTAATTGCAGGCATATTCCAGGCAGTACACTAGCTCTTTAAGTTTGCATATTTTATTTTGTGTAATTTTGTGTGTTTCTCACAGTTGCAAACAAGGCTTCGGTCTTAATGGACTTTCCTGCTCTATGGAACTTTTAATAAATAGCAAATAATATATTTTGCTGGTTGTTTCAGTGCATGCAATGGATTCAGGTATCCTTTAAAGTTCAACTGTAGATAATTACCACTTTTGATGTATGGTTTTGTTAACCATATGTTGTTTAAACTACAGCAGGCTGGTTCTCTAAAATTTTTAAGCAGTCAGTTACTCGAGGTCCATTCCTTAAAGGAAAATTGTGCTGAATTTACAAGTAATTTTCCCCAGTAGAAGCTGTTTTTTAAATACTGGTTCAAATTCTGTTATTGCGCTTGCTAGCCAGGCTTTTTAGTTATCCGTGTGGGTGTTTCTGATTTACATGCTGCTGATAAGAACAATTTTGGAACTGTATGATGTAGTTTATGTCCTTCTTCTACTCTTCTATTGATGGCATAATACGTACATGTTCTACTATAGAACTCTGTGGCTGAGAGGGGAACAAACTACATCACACAGTTCTAAAATGGTACTTACCATCAGACTGTAAAGCATAAAACCTACCGGGGTTACTAAAAAGCATGAATAGCTGGAACAATAACAAAATTTTAATCCGTAATCAAGAAACAGCTTCTACTGGGAAAAATGACTTACAGACTCAGTGCAGTTCTCCTTTAAAGAGGACCCTGCTGGATAAGATGGAGCATTGAGATGTGTTTTCAGTCCATGGGACCTGATCAAGAAGCTGAGAAGTGTAGCAACACCTAGCTTCCTGCCACCAAGAGAAAGGCCAGAAGTTTTTTTTTAATTTAAACTGATATTCTGACTCCAAAGACAGTATCTGCCCCATCATGTGTCTTTCACATTAGTGCTTGTAGAGTAATAGGGATGTCTTATATTGTGTGCATTCATTTTATGATGCATTGAACATGGATAGAGAAGTAAACAAAGAAGAAGAAGAGCTGCTCACATACATTATATTCCAAAGCACTTTACAGCATCCCCTAGTACAGCACTCGGATGCCAGCATTTATTATAGTATGAGGCCAATCTCAGTGTGGGACTAGAACCTACAACCTTCTGGCTTAAAGGTAATTGTGCTGCCAGCTGAGCCACACCAACATCTAACACAAAGGAACTCCATTGAGATCCACAAACTCATCAATCCAATCTAACTTTATTTAAATAACCCCCATCCAAAAAGCTCTGAACATTGTACAACACTGAATCATAATTCATATGCAATAAATGACAGTCCCTGCATAATACACATTCAATAAATGACAGTCCCTGCATAATTCACATGCAATAAATGACAGTCCCTGCATAATACACATGTAATAAATAACAGTCACTGCATAGCACACATGCAATAAATGACAGTCACTGCACAGCAGGCACACAATAAATAATAGCCCTGCTCAACACACATGCAAAAAATGGCAGTCACTGTATAACACACGTGCAGTAAATGACAATTACTGCATAACACACGTGCAATAAATGACAGTCACTATATAACACACATGCAATAAATGACAGTCTCTGCATAACATGCATGCAATAAATGACAGTACCTGCACAACATGCATGCAATAAACAGTGGCAGCTAAAGCTAATAAAATGCTGGGGTGTATTGCCAGAAGAATCACCTCCAGGAGAGGGGAGGTCATCCTACCACTGTACAGATCATTAGTGAGGCTGCACCTTGAGTACTGCATGCAGTTCTGGCATGCCTATTTAAAGAAAAATGTACAATTCCTGGAGAGGGTCCCGTACATAGCAACTAGGATAATCCTCAGATTGGAGGACAAACCCTACAGGGAGAGGATGAGGGAGCTTAACACGTACTCCCTGGAGGAACAAAGGGATAGAGGGGCATGACAGAAACCTTTAAATATATGAAAGGTTTAAATAAGGCTGGTTCAAGGGGTATGTATAGACTAAAGGGAGGGAGAGACACTAGGGGGCACAGTCTGAAATTGGAAGGTGGTAAATTCAAGCAGAAAATGAGAAGGCGTTAATTTATAGAAAAGGTGGTGACAGGGTGGAATGCCCTGCCAGAAGAAAAGGTATCTGTAAAGTCAGTGGGCAGTTTTAAGAGGGGATGGGACAAGCTCCGGGGAAGGTCACCAGGAGAACACTGGGGGGAAGGGTGTCGGCAAGCAGGGGCATGAATTCGGATATGCAGGTAGGGGTGGGAGTAGCAGCTGCAGTGTAATGGGGCTGCTAGCTGCATACTTGAGCAGACTTGATGGACTGTATGGCTTGTATCTGCTGGCAGTTTTCATATGTTCGTATGAGTCACTGCATAACATACATACAATAAATGACAGTCCCTGCATAACACATATGCAATAAATGACTGTTACTGAGCTGACCCGGTGGCTCCGAGAGCTGAGGCGCTGGACACCACCCCTCGCTACACGCTGGTGTCCCGGGTTCGAGAATGGACTCGGGCAGCCAGGGGCTGGCCGGGAGAAAAGGATCGAGTGCTCAACGGCCTACTCTCCTTCTCTGGGGAGGGATGGGGAGTTAGCCCCGCTGCTCTACTGCCACCACCTGAGGATCTCAGGTGGTGCCGACGTGGTCGGGGACAACAAAGGGGTTGACGCTAGCAGAGGACAGGAGCAGACACATGTCTCAATGTGCGTCAGCTCATTGGTCCTCATTGCACACCAGCGTCAAGGGAACCAGGAAGAAGGAAGGAAAAAATTCCTCAGATGGTCCTGGCGACGATCCTCCACTCTGCTCCCACGATGCTAGAGGGGCATTCTCCACTGTGTGCGCATGGTTCCTTGATGTCAGAGGAAGGTAGGGAGGCCTTCCTTGCCCCACTGGGGTAAAACTTGGGGGCTTGAAAGTAGAATTGAGGTAGCGTGAACTCTAGGGGCAGACTCCTCGGCGGATTGGAAAGTGGATGCCAGAGGATCTGAGAGATAGGATGGTCTGGGGGCTGTAGGAGGATAAACACAGAGTTAAAAAAATTACAGTCACTGCATAACTTGCATGCAATAAATAACACACACACATAGTAAATACATCTAATCTGAAAACGCAAATATACTTGTTGATACAGTTGATACCTTTAAATACCTAGGGTTCTGGATGGATAACAAGCTCAAATTTCTGTGCCACTTAAATGAAACCTCGAAGAAACTAAGACAGTGATAAGGTTTATTCTATCGCATTAAACACTTACTTATGTTAGAAGCCAGAATGAGACTAGTACAAACTACATTCCTACCTAAACTGGACTACGCTGACTTGCTTTACAGTCATTGCCCATCAACGATGCTAAACAAACTGGACACCCTTTATCACCAGGCTTTAAGATTTATCCTAAATCTACCCCATGGTACACATCACTGTCATCTATACCAGGTTTTGGAATGGACCTCACTCTCAACTAGGAGAAAAAGGAATGCTTTCCTCTGGTTTTAGAGCATTATCTGATAATCTCCCTGCATACATCTCGAAACTCTTCAAATGGGCTAAAGGATCCTATGGCCTGAGATGCTTCTCCATAATCTGCTTCCAGATTCCTAGAGTGCAAACTACCCTTGGCTCGGCAGCAATCAACTTCTCACTTCCATCACTTTGGAACACTATGCAAAACTCATTAAAATTATCCTCACTTCCAAGCATTTTCACATTCAAAGCTCTATTAACAGATTATCTGAAGGAATCATGCAACTGTTTCAGACACCTATGACCCCTAAGCCCCAGGTGCCACTCTCAAATCCTACGCCTAAGTATCTCATCCACCCCACATTCCTAACAACAGAAACCTGGGACCTACAAGCCTAGTTCCCTTAATCTGAAATGGCCCTGCCTATTCTCTACCTTTTACCTATTCTGGCCTCCATCTTGGCTGCCTACTCTTTCACCCCAGTTTCCACCCTATTCCTTAATACCTACTTATTTTTTATCATTTAGGTATGAGGTCTTACTTAGTGGAGACTATATGGGATTGTTGTCTCTTCTCATTCCAGTAAAGCTTATCATTATGTACCTTTGCATGTTAATTATGTTGACCGGTATGTATAGGCCCATATTGACCGGCACCATCACAATGTTTTTTTTTTTTGCACTGCTGTCCACCGTAATTGTAATCTTATGAAGTGTACTGTATTGTATTAATGCCCAGGACCACCTTGAAAATGAACTTGCTCAATGGTGTTTATGCCTGGTTAAATAAAGTGATTGATTGATTGATACTTGAACATTAACATATAAAGAAACAGTTAAATTAGAATGCAATAGACTCAGGAAATCTTGAAAGCTTATGTAAACTTCAATGTCTTCAAAGCAGACTTAAAATCATCTACTGAGTCAAGTTGCCTAAGGACAAGGGAATAGGCATTCCCAAGTAATAGAGCCATAACTGCAAATGCCAAGCCGCCTACAGTTCTTAGATGAAACTTAGAGATAGCTAAGAGCTGCAAATTAGTAGACTTTAAAGGTCTTGCTAGACAATATTCAATGAACAAGTCTGAGAGATATTTGGGACCTTAGTCATGGTGACCTTCTTGTGACAACAAAAGCCACTTAAATTCGGTTTGAGACAAAGCACAAGTTTAACAAGCAGCCTCACAATCAGTGTGAGAAATCAAAGGACAGTACTGTAATCCCTGTTGCCAGGAAATCCCCATCTAGCACATTACCCAAATAGCTACTGTGCCTCTCTGCTGAGCTTGCAGCTTTCACCATCGAGATCCAGAGGTACAACCCCTGTTTAACTAACCCAGGAATTTCTCTATTTGTCTCTTGAAATTTATCATAAAATCACAACTTTAAAGTTATTTAAATTCTTCTAAAGCAAGCCAACATTGTTAGAAACTAAACTTGTGTGGAGAACCAGAAAGCTTCACTACATAAAATGTGCAAAGTACGAATAAATAATTTCAACACTGCTCTTTAAGTAGCTTGGAATAAATTCTGGGACTGCAGCATTTTAAAAATAATTTTAAAATGAATTATGAATTGCCTTGTCAGTTTCCATGGAAACAGTCATATGCCTCATGTTCTGCATCTTTTATATACAGATTTTATTTACCTAGGATTGTCAAGCCAGAATGTAACCTCTTATGTGCTGTACAGTTAGGTTCTGCAGGACCCAGTTTTACAGGAGAAAGGACTAAGTACATGAGGGTCAAGTGACTTCCCCAAGGTCGCAAATCAACCAATGGTAAGGCTGGGTTTGGAGCTAGCATCTCCTGGCACACAGTTCACTAAAGGGCACTACCAAATCATGGAGCTTCATGCATCATTCCCACTCATACAGGCCATGTTACCACTGAAACCAAAAATCACATACCTGACAAGTAAATTTACATCTTGTATGCCTGGTAGCAGGGAACTGTATGCAATGGATTTATAAGGGATACATTCATGTCTACAATTACATCATCACAGCCTCAGCCAGAAAAAACACCTGAGATATTACTTAGAGAATTGTATCTGGTAGGAAGGCACTATACCCGGGCTGTGTGTGCCTCAGGTGATGGACCACGTATCTGTATTGCACCACCGAAGATTGGAGCGCAAGGGTGAGAATGACAGTTGGCTTTAGATCCAAGCTGGGCTCTGTGATGCCTCCTGTTGAGAAAGCAGGGTCATTTAGGTGGTTGGCCATTGAATGTCCAACTGACCAGAGGTGCAGAATTGCTCTCCTCTACAGCTTCTTCCCACATGCAGTGGCACAGACTCTCTGCAAGGATGGTGGTTCGGGTATTAGATTCTCCAAGATTATTACTGTACTTCTTGGGGACTTCAATGCATGGGGAGATGCCCCTGTGGACCAATTTGCTAACAGACTTCTCTAGCTAACGTATGAGCTGGGCCTTAGACAAGAAATGTGTGCAGCCACACACTCAAGGGGTCACACGCTTGATCTCTCTTCTCGGCAGGGTTTTGATTAGGAACCTCTGAGAGGATCCTGTAATTTTGTCAAACCACTGCACCTTATTGTTCAGTACTGCTGCTTTTGAAAGAGGAGGTGGTAAGGCCTCTACTCAAGAACTTGTTATTAGACCTTACGGCCTTCTAAATTACCAACCTGTCTCCAACCTTCCATTTATTGTACAGGTTGATGAAAGAATGGTTGCAGAACAGGTGGATCATCTAGCAGAGAACACTTCTGAGCCATTTCAGCCTCGTATCCAAAGATGTCCAAGCACTAAACAGCCCTTATCAAAGAGTGCAATGACCTCCACCTAGTGAGGGATTGATTGAGGGGGGGATGTAATTAAGGCAATAAGGGAGGGTATAATTAAGGCAACCAGCTTCTACATGGAGGAACTAAGTAAAAGCAGAAGGAAAAAGAGACCATTATGGTTCTCAAGGGGAAAGACCAAGGTGGTGATGGAAAAAGGGTGGCATTCAGAAAGTATAAGGAAATGCAGAGGGAGGAGTACCGAGTAAAACAGAGAAAGGCGGGTAACATGGTGAGGGGAGCAAAGGCACATACAGAGGAAAGGATACCCAAAGGGGTAGCTAAAGAGGAATAACACTTTCTTCAGATACATAAGTGAGAAGACAAAAGCAAGCGGAGGGATAGTGAGAATTAGGAGGGTGCCAGGGGAGACTGCGGAGAAGAGGACCAAGAAAAAGCTGCCATCCTGAACAGGTACGTCAGCTCAGTCTTCACAGTGGAGGGGGGACAGACCACCAGGGAATATTAGGAACAAAGGGGGCAGTGATGCAGTGCAGAAACAAGTTTATTTTCAAAAGAAAGAGTTCTGAAGAGACTTGCAGCTCTAATGGTGAACAAGGCTATGGGACTGGATGGGGTACACCCAAGGGTACTAAAGGAACTCAGGGAGGTGCTAGCTGATGGCCTTATTCAGCAGTTCACTGGAAACACACATGGTTCTGGAGAACTGTAGAAATGCAGATGTGGTCCCTCTATGTATAGAAAATAATAAAATAAAGTCCTTAGGGATAGATAGTACCATCATCTATTGGGTTAATAACTGGCTTAGCCAAAGAACGCAACAGGTCGGAATAAGGGGTTATGTTTCTGATACAGGAGCAGTTGCTAGTGGGGTCCCTCAGGGCTCAGTTTTGGGGCCAGTCCTATTTTCTCTATTTATATCAGACATGTGCTCAGATATCACCAACCAATGCATGAAGTTTGCTGATGGCACCAAGATTAGCTCCAAGGTTACTGATGATCAAAGTCATAAGGCTTTACAACAAGACTTAACTAAATTCCTCCGGCCCAGTCTCTCTGTCTTGTGGGGTTCCTCAGGGTTCGGTGTTGTCCCCCATGTTGTTCGCTGTGTACATGATACCCCTCAGAGACATTGTAAGACGGTATGGGCTGAGGTTTCACTGCTATGCTGATGATACCCAACTCTACCTATGTTTTGCACCCGACCAGGGTAGAGCTCTCTCGGTATTTAACAACTGCCTCACTGAAATCCAGTACTGGATGAATTCAAGCTGGCTGAGGTTGAACTCAGAGAAGATGGAGGGGATGGTTGTGGACCCGGGTTGCCAGATAGAGAAAATGGGAGCTGGTTTGCCCTCAGGACGTCCAGCTCCCTACCTCTGAATGGGTGTGGAACCTGGGGGTGATTTTTGATGATGGACTGACACCGCGATCGCAGGTGTTGGCAGTCATCAAATCATTCTTTTACCATCTCAGGAACATCTCTAGGAATAAGCACCTAGTTCCATCTGGTGATCTGTCTACATTGGCCCACACCTTTGTGACCTTGTGCCTTGATTACTGCAACTCCCTGTATCTAGGGCTACCAGGGGTTGATATCCACCACTTGCAACTCATGCAGAATGCTGTGGCCCGGTTATTGACAGGTACTTCTCATGCCTGTCATATTTCTCCAGTCCTGCACGTTCTGCACTGGTTGCCAATACAGTGGCGGATCACCTTTAAAGTCGGTTTTCTGACTTATAAAGTCCTACATGGACTGGGCCTGGACTACTTGAAAGAGCTCCTGGTACCTTACTGCCGTAGGTGATCACTCCGCTTGGCAGACAAGGGGTTGCTTGAGATTCTGAGGGTTTCCTTAAAATCTTCGAGGGCCCGTGCTTTTATGTACACAGCCCCTGCCTTCTGGAATTCTCTACCCTGTCCACTTCGACCCATTTATGAACAAAGGCGTACCCTGATGATGATTTTATTGTATTTTATGAATGCAGCTGTTAATGGATTTGTGTTTATTTTACTGTTTTATGCATAGTTGCTGTAAAGGCGCCTTGGTTTTAAGAAAGGCGCGGTATAAATAAAGTTTTATTATTATTATTACACAACCTACAAGAGAGACAGGGAGGGTAGAAGAGGGGAAGGAGTAGCTCTGTATGTAAGGGTAGGGGTAAAAGCAATGGAACAAGAGTAAACACGGAGGCGAGGAGGCACTGTGGGTCACCTTAGAGACCGGAAATGGCACCACAATCCGCACAAGTGTTGTATACAGACTGCCATGTCAGGGAGAGGGAATGGACAAGGATATGATAGAAGACATCCTTAGGAAGGCAGAGAAAGGGGAGATACTGTTGATGGGGGACCTGAATATGCCAGATGTTAACTGGAGCACCTTTGCTGCAGCCACATCCAAGAGCAGGGCCATTCTCGATGCCCTACAAGTGGGATGCCTCAGACAGCTAGTTTTGGAACCCACTCATGGGGAAGCAATCTTAGACCTCGTATTCTCAAATGGGGACAGCGAGAGAATCTCAGATCTAGAAGTGGGTAGCCATCTGGGAACAAGTGACCACCAAACAGTGTGGTTCACGATAAACTTAACTACACAGTCAAGCCATACAAAAGTGAGGGTACTGAACTTCAGGAGGACTGACTCTTGCAAGATGGGAGAGTGCCTTAGAAAAACACTAGCAAACATGCTAGAAGGAGGGATGAAGCAACAATGTGGAAACATCAAAACTGCCATCACAGAGGCAACAAGCCTTTTTGTGAAGCAAATAAACTAATCAAAATGAAAGAAAAAGCCACTATGGTTCTCAAAAGAGGTGGCGGGGAAGGTTAGGGAGAAAAATATAGCATTTAGAAAGGATAAGGAAACACAGAAGGAGCAGGACAGAGAACTGTACCAGTTAAGGCAGAAGGAAGCAGGGAGGGAAGTCAGAATAGCAAAGGCCCAAACTGATGAAAAGATAGCCAATTTGGTTAAGAAGGGGGATTAAACCTTTTATAGGTATATTAGTGAGCGAAGAAAGACCAAGGGAGGGATAGCGAGGCTGAATAGAAAGAACGGTGGGTGGGCAGAGAGGGACAGTGAAAAAGCAGGGATACTGAATAAATACTTCTGCTCAGTATTCACAAAAGAGGAGGAAGGGGAGGTGCCTAATCCATTTAACAGAAGCACTCTGGATAGGGTGTCGATCCAGTCCTTTCACAGAAGAAAGGGTTATGAAAGAACTCCTAAAACTGAAGGTGGATGAAGCAATGGGGCCTGATGGAATTCACCCCAGAATTCTAAAAGAATTAAGGGGAGAACTAGTGACACCACTGACTACCCTTTTTAACAAATCATGGGAGGTTGGTGTGGTACCTGAGGACTGGAGGAAGGCAGATGTGATTCCTTTTCACAAAAGACAGAGACAGGAAATTACAGGCCTGTCGGTTTGACCTATGTGGTAGGGAAAGTGATGGAATCACTTCTGAAGGAAAGAATTGTTGAGTACCTAGAGAAGAGTGGGGCACAGGACCCAAGACAGCATGGGTTCACAGCGGGAAGGTCATGTCAGATGAATCTAATTGATTTATTTGACTGGGTGACCAAACTAGTAGACCAGGGAGGGGCTGTGGACATGGCCTACTTAGACTTTAGCAAGACATTTGACACAGTCCCACATAAAAGATTAATAATCAAATTAACCAGACTGGGAGTGGATCCCAGGGTGGTAGCCTGGGTAAAACATTGGCTGGACAATAGGACACAGAAGGTAATTGTAAATGGAGTCCACTCTGAAGAAAGGGTTACTAGTGGGGTACCACAGGGTTCAGTTCTTGGTCCAGTCCTTTTTAATGTGTTTATAAGTGACATTGTAGAGGGACTGGAAGGAAAAGTATGCCTCTTTGCAGATGATACAAAGATCTGCAACAGGGTTGATGCACAAGGAGGTATGGAAAGGATGAGAAGGGACTTGGCAAGGTTGGAGGAATGGTCAGAAGTATGGCAGCTTGGATTCGATGCAAAGAAGTGCAAAATAATGCACCCAGAAAACAAAAACCCAGGGGAAGATTACACAATGGGGGGGGAGGTAGTAACAACAACAAAAATGGAAAGAGACCTGGGGGTAATCATATCACATGACCTTAAGGTTAGCAAGCAATGTGAAAAGGCAGTAGGGAGGGCTGGGGAGATACTGGGATGTATAGGGAGAGGCATCACCAGCAGAAAACAGGAAGTTGTTATCCCTCTGTACAGACAGTTAGTGAGACCTCATCTGGAGTACTGCGTCCAGTTCTGGAGACCCCATCTCCACAAGGACATAGGCAGGATGGAGGCAGTCCAGAAGAGGGCAACTCAAATGGTACAGGGTCTGCAAGAGAAGCCATAAGAGAAGAGACTAAAGGTGCTTAATATGTATACCCTTGAGGAAAGGAGGGAGAGGGGGGACATGATAGAAACTTTTATGTACCTCAGTGGAATCAACAAAGTCCAAGAGGGTAGCATCTTTCAGAAAAAGAGATTTGCAAGAACAAGGGAACACAATTTGAAGATAGAAGGGGGACGGCTCTGGGGCAATGTGAGGAAGTATTTTTTCACAGAGAGGGTGGTGGACCCATGGAACAGCCTTCCTGAGGAGGTTGTGGGGTCTAAAACTGTGGGAGAATTCAAGAATGTATGGGACAGACATAAGGCAATTCTTGTGGGGGGGTAGGAAGAAATAGGCTGTTGGTTAACTAGGATCTGCAGCTTATCCTGTAGGTAGGGAAATGGACAGACTAGGTGGGCCAAGCGGTCCTTATCTGCCGTCAAAATCTATGTTTCTATGTGCAAAGCCTGGAAGTAGTCCTTGACAGGCAATTCACATATGAAACTCAGGCATCTTCTGTAGTCTGAGACTGCATCTATCATTTAAAAAATACCATAGACAGCATCACTTTCTAAACACTGCCAACCTTCGCACACTTGTGCAGGCCATTATCTCCTCCAGACTACAGCAATGCACTCTAGTAGTGCTTACCAGTTAGAAAAAGTCACCACCAGCATCTTGCATAGAATGCTGCTGTGAGACTTCTGAGTTCTGTTCAGAAATCGGAACATATAAACCCCTCCCCCCGCTCTGGGTTCTGGGCTGGCTGACTATTAGGTGGTGTGTTGATAATAAGGTACTTCTATTCATGTTTACTTCATTGAATGCACTGGGCCTCAGTATCTCTGTGAGCTCCTGAGCCTCATATCCCAGCCAGGGTCATGAGTTTTGAATGAACTGGGCCCCCAGTACTTCAGTGAGAGCCTGACTGCCACACCCCAGTCAGGATCATGAATTGCTTAATGAGCTGGGTCCCCAGTACCTCAGTGAGCTCCTGATCCCTTACATTCCAGCCAGCGTCATGAAGCCCCAGATGAGTTAGACTCCCAGTACCTCAGTGAACGTCTGACTCCCCCACACCCCAGCCTGGGGTCACGAATCCCTGAATGAGCTGGGTCCCCAGTATCGCAGTGAGCTTCTGATCCCTCACATTCCAGCAAATGATATGAAGCTCGAATGAGTGGGCCACCAGTACCTCAGTGAGCTCCTGCCCCCCACACCCAGCCAGGTTCATGAAGTCCTGAATAAGCTGGGCCCCTAATACCACTGTAAGCACCTAACCCCTACACCCCAGCTAGGGTCATAATGCCCGGAATGAGATGGTCCCCGAGCACCTCAGTGAGTACCTGACCCCCCCCACACACAACAGCCAGGGTCATGAAGCCCTGAACATGCTGAGCCTCCAGTACCTCAGCGAACTCCTGACCTCCCACACTCCAGATAGGGTTATGAAGCCCTGAATGAGCTGAGCCCCCAGTACTTCAGCAAGCTCCTGACCTCCCACATCTCAGCCAGGGTCATTGAGCCCTGAATGAGCTGGGCTCCCAGTACCTCAGTGAGTGTCTGACCCCCACACCCCAGCCAGGGTCATTAAGCCCTAAATGAGTTGGGTACCAGTATCTCTGTGAGCTCCTGACACTCCACACCTCAGCCATGGTTATGAAGCTGTGAATGAGCTGAGCCCTCAGTACCTCAATGAGCTCCTGACCCTCCACACCCCAGACAGGGTCATGAAGCCCATGAGCAGGGATTTTTTGGGGGTACCACCCTCTCCTGCTCCTCTACATCCTAGCCAGGGTCATGCAGGGCATGGTACAGGGGCTTTTGTGGGTGCCACTCTCTCCTAAACCCCTACACCCCATCCAGGGCCACCTTTTGAGGGTGCCACCCTCTCTTGACCCCCTACACCCCAGCCAGGGTCATGAAGTCCAAGTGGGGAGCTGCACTAGCTGGGGCCACAGTGTGTCAGCTGCAGCCACCATCTAGATGACGTTTGGTTGTTTTGTCTCCCCTTATCTTTTCCTCCCACCTGCAGTGGCCACTGGTTATGGTCCTATAGACCCTTCACACACACAGATTACTTCCTGTGGGGGGGGGGCTAGCTCCCTTGCCCAGAAAGGGAGTAAACAAGACAGGAGTGAGTCTGCACTTAAAAGCACAGCAACACAGACAAGACTGAGGTGCACTCACTTATTGACCAGACGTGAAGTCAAGGAAACCCTTAAAAATGCATTTATTTGAAGTGAATAGACAACACATCTATAACACCAAACTGAGGGAAGATAAGTGCCCTTGCACTGTGACCAAACTGGGTCTTCTTCAGGGAGCCTGGTTGACCACAGGAGTGGTTATAGTGCCTGAACCTAGCACCAGCCCTCCTCCGACTGGTAGTTCAGCTTCACAGCAGTACCTCTTATCCTCCCCCAGACCGCTCAGATGGCTCCTGTGTCCACTCCTGAACCCAGGCTGTGGGCACAACAGTGAGACATGCTGCCACTGGGCAACTGGGGAGTCCTTGTGAGGACTAAAACAATGCAGCTTGCACAGTGTTTCATAAAATGTAAAGTTTCACTTATCCAACAAGGGCATCTGTGTGTCTTTTATAGAGTATTCAAAAAAAAAAGTGAAAGAAAAAATGTTATACTAAAGGGAAGAGTTGATTGAGTTTGGTACCTTGGTACCAGCTGTTCCTTTCCCTACGTTGTGAACTATAAAGCAACCAGATCTGTGTTCTATGATCCTTACCAGGTTTTCGCTTTAAAAAAAAATTAATAAAAAATTGCTGGCTAACTCCTATAGAACAGAAGGAGATGATGAGAAGAAAATAGATTTTGATTGATTCCTGATGTAATATAGTTAAACTAGCTATAATGAATTATATGGACTGGACCATCAGAACTTAATATAATATCATAATATATAGAGTTAACTGTTCTTGTTCCTTTTTTTTTTTACCTTTAGTGCTTCTCTTTCCTGGAGAGGGGGGTGCTGATTTCAGTACCTCAGCCATACCAGACAGTAATATATTATTTAATGTTGACAAATTCTACTACAGATAATTGTAGTACTGCATTATTTTCTTTTTTTTTCATCAGGTTTGATCACTTTTGTAAAAATTACTTCATAGATTGGATTTCACCTAAGTACCAAACTTAATTTTATGAAACGTGATTTTGATTTTAATGTATTTACTTTTCTGTACTTTTTAAATGCTTAAATCCTACACTTATAAAAAATCAGTGAAGAGAAAGTTTAAGATATTTTTACTTTTCAAACATACTATTAGTCATAACACATAGTGTAATGATTTAAAAGAAGTTTGTAGGGATGCCAGGATTGCCTCTCAAGGCAATAAGAATGTCTCCTCTTGTGTCCTCAGGGCAGCAGAATTGCTCCCCTTAGGTTCATAGTTCTGCTGCATTAGGAATGTGTGAGGAGACACACATCAGTAAGAAACCCTCCAAGTGTCCCTATAAACTTATATAGAAGTAAGTTTGATTGGGTCTTACATTTCCATATACTCCTTCATAGTAAATACCCCAACTATCCAAGCTTCTCATTAATCAGGTCCCTTAGCACATACAAACTCAGACCACAAGTCCACAATCTACTTCATGTACTACCAATTGAAGCCTGTGAAAGTACCTTTAATATGCTGCACCTGGCTATTTGTGTTAGGGTCACCAAAAGTAAAGAGATCAGGAGTTGTCTCGTGACTCATCCAAGGGTACTCCAAAAGGTTTGATTTGGAACTGTTAGTTTGACTACGTAACGTCAGTTACACTTTACCTTAGGTTTCTGTTACCGCATGAATTAAAGTATAATTAAACTGTAAAGTTTAGCTACATAAAAATAAGCTTTACCGTTGTTACACAACTAATCAGTTTATGTACATTGTAGTTACACTGCTGTTACACTGTAATTATTTTGTAATTACAGCATAATTATGGAAACTTCAGTGGAAAATCAATTTGGGTACAATACTTGCTAAGGTCACTCACAGACTTTGACCTTTGGCTTTTGTGGCTGAAACACAGAGTGAAACTTGCAAACATAATGTTGACCAGATTTGAATGATGGAAAGTTCTGCAGCGCAGGTAAAGGAAATGTCTCAGAAAAGAGTGCTCTTAACAACAGTATTTGTGGGTCACCCCCAAATCAGTAAGCACGGCAACACTTCTGAATCTCCTGACCTTGCTCTTTGGTGCAAGTGGTCTATAAGAGGTGCTGGAAGTGTAACATTTATTGGGAGTATTTCCCAAAGTGGTACTTAAAGTTTGGCACACTGTACCACAAGAAGTCATGCCTTCCGTGTTCTGTCCACTGCAAGATCATCCAGAAGATGAACTTGCCAGTGTTAAACTACATGGATGTGGTTTACATTGCTGCCTCTAAATCACCCTTACTAGACTAGACCCTTTTATACTCTTTCAGTCAGTTCTCTCTTAATGTCCCTCCTCTCACCTTCCACTTATCACTACTCCGTCTATCTCAATCTCTCCCCACCCTCAACTCTTGATGCATCCTTTACTGTTTCTTCTTCATTGCTAAATTCTGACTCACTACTCTTTCCTATTAGTTACTGACCCTCCTTTTTCCCTTCCAGGCCTTCCTCCTAATCTTTTTGTTCCTCTGATTTCTGCTCTTTCTCCATCTCTCGCTACAGTACCACCTTGTCCATCCATCTCCATAACCTCTGGAACAAACTCTCTGCATTTGTCTCTCCTCTTCTCTTCCTCTTCCCCCCCCCAACCTCCTCTACTACCTTTTTTTGTGTTTGTACTAGTGTAACCATCCAGTCCCCTGGGGTTACTAGAATCCCGTCAGTGTCAGTGCTAGGTAGAGAAGGCAGCTGGTGAATAACTGGTTAAATGTTTTTCTCACCTGCTCTGTTTACTTGGTCTCAGCTGAGAGTTGAGAGGTGATGTCATTTAGAACGTTCTCAGCAACATAAGTCACAGTCGTTAGTTGTGAGTGGGGAACGTTAGAATTTTCAATTAGTCTGTGAGTACTGTGTCATCCGGCAGCAGCCAGCGTGAGCAGTGGAGGAGTAAAGACCTGCAGTGTGGGCTCTGAGGAGAGATCACTTTTTCTCACCATGGTGCTGAGCACCATTTGCCTGCCAGTAGAAGTGATGGAAACTGTCTAGCAGGAGTTCCTGTTTTTTCTTAGCCCCAGGGAGATGAGAAGGACTGCAGAATGGATCTGAGGGATAATCCCCTGACTTTGATCCAGGACATTGAAGCTGCCTTTTGTGTACAACTGTGAGTAATCTGTCTTTGGGTAACCCAGAAGGAATGTACCTGTTTTTCCTTGGGGGTGTACTCTGACAAAGGGTCATATGCACCAAGTTATGTTCTGTTTGAGACTGTTCTCATCTTTTCTTAAAGTTATCTGACAATCATAGAGTCCCCATTGAGATCTGGCACATTGTTCAGAACTTTAATTCGCACTCAGAAGTAGTGTTTTTTTCTAATGTTGAATGTGCCAGACATTCCAAGATGATTAGTTCTACTGTTTTTATGTTTGCTTGCACGCATGTGCAAGAAACATAGTGCCACCATGCAAGAATTCGTAGGTGTGCCTCCCCCACTTCCAATGCCCTGCTCCCTTTTGCAGGCACGGCTGCACCGAGCCAATGAATGTCTGAGCTGTCTATGAGAGCCGTTCAGATGCAGTGGCGTACGATTGAAAGGAAAACACCACAGACAATTTGCATACTGTTGTCAGCAGTATGCAAATTACCTACGTCAGTACGTTGGCACTGCATCTGAACTGTCTGTCATAGACAGTCCCCCCCCACTAACACATAGGTGCACGCTGGGAGCCCACCCCAACATGCTCATGTGCTCCCCCATACAGCCGACGTGGGTGCCGAATCCACCGTTGACTCAGTGCCCCCAACACACTTCCAGGTATCACACTGGGAGCCCAACCCAGCGTGGCAAACGTCCGTCTGCTGGCCCCCCCAAACACACTTCCAGGTGCCATGTTGGGAGCCCACCCCAGCATGGCAAACCTCTGTATGGCTAACGGGGGTGCCCAATTCCCTGTCAGCTCCACTGCACCCCCAAAAAACAAAAGTTCCATCTGCCATGCTGGGAGCCCACCCCAGCGTGGCAAAAGTCCCGCGTCATCTTCCTAAAAGAAAAAAAGACCTAAAAACAAAATACGGTCCCTCGTTGATTGTCTTACCCCCTTCCCCCACCAGTGCCCACCCTCTGTGCATCCTGCCCACCCACATCCCCACCTCACCCCATACTTACCTCCGGAGTCTGGCGCAACAATCTTCGGTGGACCGGGAACACATCTGCACTCTTCAAAGCCGACCGCGAACTGAGGAAATGCTGGTAAGCTGTATAATGGAATAAATAGGGTTTTTTCAACTTTGATGCATATCTCAGGCATTTCTGAGGATTTTTTCACAAATTTTTCCAACATGGGGTTCTTGGGACCCCACCTCATGAATTCTGGCACAACGTTTTGTTATTCGGTCCATAGGTGATTTACGCCGTCCTCGCGTTGAACCACCATTCGGACTAATTTACAAAATGACAGTGTCATAGTTCATGAGGTAGGCCCTCAAAAACCCTATGTTGAAAATTTGTGAAACATTCCCAAAATGACTGTATTACGAGCGTGCATTGTGTAGTTCCTACCCACGCTCGTAAGTTTGCAAATTTTTTATGTTTTCACTCCAGATTTTCAATGTTGCCATTTTACCACACCTCCTTATGAGCAGTACAGCTGTCATTTTTCACATCTCGCCCAAAATGTGTTTCCACGCATGTAGCGCACAATGGCGCAGTCGGTGTGCGAAATCAATGTTCAGGACAGATTAAGAAAATCACAGTGACACTGTTCATGAGTAGAGGTCTTAAAATAGCTATGTTGAAAATTTGGTGACAAAAGTCCATAAAATGACTGTGTTACTAACGTGCATTGCGCAGTTTCCACGCACACTCGTAACTTCACGAATTTGTAATATTTTCAGTCCAGATTGTCAACACTGGCATTTTTCAACACCTCCTTATGAACGGTACAGCTGTCATTTTTCACACCCTGGCTGAAATGTGTTTTCGCACTTCTGGTGCAGAAATGCGTGGTCGCTGTAGGAAATTAGTGTGCAGGACAGATTAAGAAAATCGCAATGATGCTGTTCATGAGAGGAGGTCCCAAAATGCCTGTGTTGACAATCTGCTGCAAAATATCCCCAAATTAATTACATTACGGGTGTGACTTCACCAGTTTTTTTATATTTTCACTCCAGATTTTCAACATTGCCATGTTTTACACCTCCCCATGAACAGTACAGCTGTCATTTTTTGCAACCTGTTTGAAATGTATTTTTGCACCAGTGGTGCCAAATGGCATAATCACTGTGCAAAATAAGATTTCCGCTAATGAACTGATATTGTCACTGTTCATAAGGAATGAACTGATATTGCCACTGTTCATAAGGTGGGGGGTCACAAAAAAAACATGTTTAAAATTTGGAGTGAAAATACCAACGAACGCCTGGGACATTAGGGTTTCCTACCATAACGCCCCACCCGGTAGATACTGACAGGCATGAGGGGTGTAACTTGGGATTGTCACCTGTAATACTCCTGCTATTCCACCCCCACCCACACCCTGCAGCCAGTGACAGGCATCGAGGTGTGCCTTGGACTATTTGACCCCAAAGTTCATTCCATGTTCCTATACTGCACCCATCTCACTGTATTTCTTATGGAATGGAGTGAGCATAAGGCCCAAAGACTCCAAGGCACACTGTGACACTTGTCGGTGTCTGCAGGGTAGGATGTGGAGAAATGGCATGGCCATTATGCCAGATGACCCAAAGGCACACACCAGTGCCTGTCAGTCTCTGCAGGGTGGTGGTGGGGTTGGCTTCAGTTCAATACTTCACTGCTATTCCTATTATGCATCTCTCTAACTCCTACACTACCAATGCCAATGCCAGCAAGCAAACATTCGGCATTGACAAATGCTTGTTACCAAATGTTGAGATATAACTCTGAAAGAATGCAGCTTGCACAGTGGGTATGAACTGAGGAAGTAAAAGGTGGGCAACCCCCATTCTGGAGTGACCAGTTTAACACTACAGGTTCCATAAGGGCACCTGCCTTTTCAGGACTTGGTGGCCAATGTCTGAAGAGAAAGTGTACCCCCCTGGTGTGAGTTCTGCTAATTTTGAGCACCAGTGTGCTCCATCATGGCCAGTTGCCACATTGCAAATGTTTTAATCCTATGCCATATGGGAAATGTACTAAGTCGTGGCCCTCGCCACTAGAAGAACTTATGTACACTATTGCGGCCATTGCCACCAGAAGAAAGATGTGTTTCAGCTGAGGCTATGTCACTGAAAAGGGTTCGAAGTCCTATGCAATATGGGAAGTTTAGAGTTTCTGTCTGCTACAGATATTGTTGTTCTGTATTGCCTAGTACCACGAAGTGTAAACCCTTGGGAGTCCTCCTTTGTTTTTGTGTATGATTCGTTGGAATAAAGCCATACTCTAGAACCCCAGCCTGGTTTGTACATTCATGTTACTGCTTCCTGTGTGGAATCACTGGGTAAACCTCCAGAGGTTCAGACCTAGCATTGCCCCTAGCAAAAGTTTTCTCCTGAGGACCTGTGTTTAGTGTGGTCATTTGTGTGTAATACTGTTTGTGTACCCCCACCCCTCTCTTTCCCCTAGACAGAAAATATGAGAGGTGTGCTTACTAGTTAAACAAGTGGCCGGTGGGGGGGTTACAAAAAAATGGGGCTTGTCCAAGGATGTTGTTTAATTTTGGGCAAGAACTAGAGATTTTTGCCGAGGGTATGGCTAGTGTTTGTCTGCCTGGTAGCATGGTAGCCCAAACAGGAAAGGAGGCTTTGCAGAAAAGGATTTTGCCCAAGAGAGTGCCATCTGAATGTGCCACTTGCATGCCTGCTAGTACAGAAACAACAGAGTGCTGCTGTGTGTGTGTGTGTGCATGTGCGTGTGCCAACTTACAATAGAAAGTAAAGCCAGAAAGTGTATGCCCTAGTCTCTGCATCCAAAACATTTACATAACTTTTTAACTTGCAATTTCCATGCCAAAAGTAGTGTGGACTTTAGGAAACAGAATGATAGAAATGTGCCCTGAAAGTTTCATGTGCTTTGTGTGCAAATTAGTGGAGTTACTAAAGAAATTGCCAAAATCTGTGGAGAAAATGGTCAAAACGGTGCTCCCGCCACTGAAATTGCAGCTGAGAAAAAAAAGTTACAGTTTGCAGTTTAAATTTGCGCTGCTCGACAATCGCAGTGAAAGAAGAGTAAGGAGGGGGGACCTTGTCATGGCATTGAGTGATTGGTGTGACTGCAATCAGTCCCGCTCCTTAGCCAGCTTCTGTGTGCAGCCAAGTGTTCGAGGAGGAGAGAGAGAGTGGCGTGCAAGCTGGTCAACCAGGATCGACCATCGAGGGGCATGTGAACATTCCAATCTGTCAAAAGCAGTCTTTTGCTGTGTAAATTCAGGCTCAACCCATTGTCCGACCAACTGGAAAGTGAGCATGGCATTCGTTGCTACGATCGGTGGGACCATCTGCCTGTTTCACCCCAGAGGCCTTCCAGGATCGGCACCAGGCCAAAAATTTCCACCGGAGAAAGACAGTTACTGATTAAGTGAGTAAAACCCAGCCAACTGAGCATCAAACTGTGTGTGATTTTCAAGTCAGCTGAATCTGTGTACAAGCAGTGTGACTGTTTTGCAAAGAAGGACTGTATGCTGAAACAGCAAGGCACCAAACAAAATTTCTGAGCATAGACTGTGATCATTTATGATGGGTTCAGCAACAGTAAAATGCTTCTAAGCAAGAGAGAGACTGTGAGTTGCATATTAGGCTGTAGCAAACAAGCAATCCTGTGTAAGAGAAATACTGTGGCTTGCAAATGACTTTGAGTATGTGTAAACAGTCTTTGATGTGATGCTGATCGCAAAGTCAAATTAAAAACCATATAAATGTGCTGAGAGATACAAGCAGTGCAATTGATTACAATCTGAGCAAAAATTAGTAGCCAGAAAAGGTCGGACACACAATTTTGAGTCAGAAACAGAGTCGATGCATGAGGAGAGCTACCGCTACCACTACAGGGTGGGGTTAGCAACTGTAAACACAGCAGCAGGGAGCCATTTTGTGAGAATGTAATGGGACTAGTGAACAGATAAGTATCAACAAACTTTTATGTGCTTTGATTTCAGGCATGGCTTTGGGAAATCCCTGCTACATGGATCATGCCCAAGCTATGATCGCAGAGGAGGTTGCAGCACTAAGAGAAATAGAGAGAACTTTCTATGGTGAAGGGTTGTCTCCAGATGTAGCAATCCCTAGTTATCCAGTGAGACTGTGCATTATGTGCCTCAGGGCTGGAAGGGATGTGTTTCTGATAGCCCACTGTTTGGATTGTCTTGTGAAGTATGGTATGAGCAGGGATGCAGTGCCAGAGAGGGTATCACGAATTTGTTTGGCTCCAACATGAACTGGAGTAGGAGACTCTGCATGCAGCAGCACGCAGCACCAGTTTGAACCTGTTGGGAGAAGCTCCATAGAGTGTGGCACAGAGGGAGAGAGCAATGTTGATCTACTGCAAGGGCAAGAACAAAGAAGGGTTTCTACACCCATGTCCCAGATGGGCAATGCATCGGAAGGATCCATGGATCCATGGAAGGAGGGTCCAAGTCCTAGCCTAGTAGGGGAGGACGAACTGCAAGACACAATGAACTTTGAGGTGTCTACCTCCGTGCCCAGTGAGGAGTGGGCTGTCTTGGGAGTGAGGACATCTGCTCACTCCAGGGCTCAGATCCTGAGTGAGGAAGAGGAGGATAAAGAAATGTATCTTTATGTTGAGGGTCCCCGTGAGTTGCCTCAAGTTCTTGCCTCAGTGGAACCAGAGAAACAAGAAGAAGGCTCCAGTAACCTGCCCACAGAGATGATTGGGGACAAGTTATTTCATTCTTTAAGTATATGGCACTGGCTCAACCAGGACTGGCCTCCCCCAAGCTGGGCCATGGGCCACACACTTGTGAAGAGTAGTTAGGAGGAGAGACTGGTATGTAGGAGGGATGATGCCATGCATGGGAAGTCCTTTCCTACCTTTCCTCATAGAGTCTGGGAGGAAATTGAACAGAACAGGCAGTCCTGGTTGTTGAAAGAGGCATGCAAGAATGTGTGCTCTGGTGCAGCAGAATGTGTCAGGAACAGAGTCATAAATGATAGACTTAAATTCTGGAAATTGGGCAGAACTCTGTTTATGGATACTGTTCGAACTGAGGACAAAGCAAGGAATGAGACATTCCACAACATCAACTTTGAACGCCCAGATGGTGTCATAGTTCTTGCACCTCATCCCAAGTGGTATTACCCTTAATGGTGCCACTCCCTGTGAATATTCCCAGCATGCCCCGAAGGAAGCTAGCAGTGGCAGTCCGGTGTCTGTCATCCAGCAGCAGCAGTATCCAAGGAGGAAGATGAAGCTCTGCTTGTATTCCAGGATTCTTCCAGTGCATCCAGATTTGCCAGCCCAGCAGTGTGTCCCATTTTCTTTGCCTGGTCTTCCAGATGACATCATTCCAGCTGTTTTCCTGTTCCATTGTTTGGTTTCCAGATGACATCATTCAAGCAGTTTTCCTGTTTTGTCGCCTGGTTTTCCACAGGACATCAGCCCAGCTGTATCCAAAGATGCCTCCTGGAGGGAGAGGGTCCTCAGTTCAGAGAAGTAAGGTGATTCTTTGTTTTCAATCCTCAAGGAACTGGTAGACCCAAATTTTCTATTTTCTAACTGACTTTGCACAACACACCTTATACTGGCAGACTGACCTCAAACTATTTGAATTGTCCTCAAAGACTCTCCCCATGGATTACAGTGTTTTTCAGGCCCTACCCTGTTCCAGGACTGTTCTTCAGCAGGCTCCAGCCCAGGAGAGACTCTTTTATGAATCTTGCCTTCGGGCAACAACATTCTGTCACTAGTATGGACATTTTAGGGCATTCCACTCCCACCAAATGTGTTGTATAAATGTCTGTTTTCCATTTTTACTTTTGTACTTTTATAGAAAAATATTTTTGGGATTCTGTAGTGTTCATGTGGAGGTTCAGGCACTGTGTGGTATGCAGGATGTGTTTTGTGTTTTCTTCTCTTGCAGGTACTTCTGAAGAAGAAAAGAAAAGGATGTGGGACCTCAGCCGAGTGCTTTTTTTCTTAGAGATTTAGGATTGTTTGAGGTTAACAGGATGTTAACATGCTATTTTTCTTCACAGGTGTGAGGTGTGGGGAAAGTGTGGGAAATGTAATGCACTGCAATGTGTTATTTCCTTGTTTTTGTTTGCAGGTATCCTGGGAGCTTGGGGGGAGGTTCCCCAGTGGACAGCCTGGTCAGATAGATTTTCCCTAGAAGGCTAGGGGGATAGGCAGGCTGTGGCCCTGACCTGCAGTAGGGGCCTCAGTTCTGGTCTATTAGGGCATGCTTCAAGCCATTTTTGGAGCCACTGAATATCCATAGATAGATCATAGGATAGGGGCTGAAGTCTCATCAGCCAGCCTCTGTGCCTTTAGTGTCACCTGCCTGTGCCTGGCACATGGTAGGAGAGGGCCTGATCACCCCTCCCCATAGGTAACACAGAGGGTAGGATGGCCTGGTGCCGGGTAAAGAAATGACTTTGGACAGTCATTTACCTGGCTAGGGGTGAGAGAGTAACCAGCCAGTCCCCTAGGGTTACTAGAATCCCATCAGCGTCAGTGCTAGGTAGGGAAGGCAGCTGGTGAATAACTGGTTAAATGTTTTTTTTTCACCTGCTCTGTTTACTTGGTCTCAGCTGAGAGGAGAGAGGTGATGTCATTTAGAACGTTCTCAGCAGCATAACCCACAGTAGCTAGCTACGAGTGAGGGAGTTTAGAATTTTCAGTTAGTCTGTATGTAGAGTGTCATCCGGCAGCAGCCAGCGTGAGCAGTGGAGGAGTAAAGAGCTGCAGTGTGGGCTCTGAGGACAGCCCACTTTTTCTCACCCTAGTGCTGAGAACCATTTGTCTGCCAGTAGAAATGGTGGAAACTGTCTAGCAGGAGTTCCTGCTTTTTCTTATCCCCAGGGAGATGAGAAGGACTGCAGAATGGATCTGAGGGACAATCCCCCTGACTTTAATCCGGGACATTGAAGCTGCCTTTTGTGTACAACTGTGAGTAATCTGCCTTTGGGTAACCCAGGAGGAATGTACCTGTTTTTCTTTGGGAGTGTACTCTAACAAAGGGACATATGCACCAAGTTCTGTTCTGTTTGAGACTGTTCTCATCTTTTCTTAAAGTTGTCTGACAATCAGGGAGTCCCCAGTGAGACTTGGCACATTGTTCAGGGCTTTAATTTGCACTCAGAAGTAGTGTTTGTCCCAATATTGAATGTGCCAGACATTCCAAGATGCACAGTTCTACCGTTTTTACTAAATGTTGACGTGTAACTCTGAAAGAATGACTAGGTATGGACTGATGAAGCAAAAGGTGGGTAACACCCCATCTGGAGTGACCAGTTCAACACTTCAAGTTCCATAAGGGTGCCTGCTTTTTGAGGACATGGTGGCCAATGCCTGAAGAGAAAATTTACCCCCTGGTGTGGGTTCTGCTAATTTTGGGCACCAGTGTGCTCCGTTGTGGCCAGTTGCCACATTGCAAATGTTTTAATCCTATGCCATATGGGAAATGTTCTAAGTCGTGGCCCTTGCCACTAGAAGAACTTGTGTGCTCCATTGTGGCCATTGCCACCAGAAGAAAGATGTGTTTCAGCTGAGGCTATGTCGCTGAATAGGGTTTGAAGTCCTATGCAATATGGGAAGTTTAGAGTTTCTGTCTGCTACAGATATTGTTGTTCAGTATTGCCTAGTGCCACGAAGTGTAAACCCTTGGGGTCCACCTTTGTTTTCTGTACCATTTGTTGTAATAAAGCCACCCTCTAGAACCACAACCTGGTTTTGACATTTTTGTTACTGCTTCCTGTGTGGAATCACTGGGTACCCCTCCAGAGGTTCAGACCTAGCATAGCCCCTAGCAAAAGTTTTCTCCTCGGGACCTGAGTTTAGTATGGTCATTTGTGTGTAATACTGTTTCTGTACCCCCACCCCTCTCTTTCCCCTAGACAGAAAATATGGGAGGTGTGCTTACTAGCTAAACAAGTGGCTGGTGGGGGGTTACACTAGCTATCTGTCAACATACCCCTGCCCCCATCCGCCCCTCTCCCACAGCACCATGGTCTGAGGTAGTCATGTCACTTTCATATTTCTCTGGTGTTAACCAGTATTTTACCATTAATGTGATGTTTACTCAGTATTTTGCTGATTACATGATGCTGACACTGTATTTTTGACTTATTTGATTGTTATTTGTTCCATGTTCCCTTCCACCTGGGTCATACATGGGAACAAACCTTAACACAGTGCCCACCCCCAGTCACCAAATTTTGAATAAATAAAATTAATAAATAATATAAGCCAAGACAGTTGGTGACTTCCAACTCCCTTGTACTGAAACAGATGTTACTACCTATGTGACTGCTGAAGGTAAAGATCAAGCCTGAGTGATTTCAATTCAAATCATTCATAAATATTTGTGTAAAGTTCTTGAAAGAAATCTTCCAAATGAGCACGCTACAGGAGGCTCCAGAGGGAATCTCATGTCTGGCGTTCCACATGTCTTAACTTGTAATACATCAAAACTGACAGCATGTTCTCTTTTGCCCGAATACATGTCTGGCTCTGGACATAATTTTATAGGCAGTTGGCAATCAGTTAGCAATAAGATTTACAAATATGCAAGACCTTGTACTATTCAGTTGTTTTAAATTCAGAATTTAACTAAGGTTACCTTCCATAAACAACATCATACTTGGGCTTTAAAAAAAGTTATTTGAAATTGGAATTGAGAATGCACTTGATGAGGATGTTTGATGGGTGCGTGCTGGGGAGGAAGGCACATCACTCCATTTGTTATGGGACTGTGGGGAAACCTGAAACTTACAGTTATAGGTATTTCTGGAAATTGAAGGGATTCTGGGTAAACAGATCCCACAGATGTTAGAATTGGCTATTTTGAGACTTGGTGATGTGTTGAAACTGGACAATCAATTCCATAAAGCGTGGGTTTTATGAACACTTCTTATTGGGAAAACATTAATTTTTAAATACTGGAAGAACCAGCAGTCCCCAATGATTAAAGAATGGCTGGACTCTTTAGAAATTTTTGTAGGGATGGAATTCCATAAATATAAAATAAAGGGGACCACTGTGGCAATTCCAGAAGATATGGCATGTTTCCATTGTGATGTTCAGACTTACCATGAGGGTCTTTCTAGGTAGCAAGGACCTATCATTACTTGCCCCTTATAAGGGGGTTGGAATGGCTAATGAGGGTTTTAGGGTAAATCAGACTTCCTGATGTATAATCGTGATAAGTGATGTGATACTGATTGCTGTAGTGTCACTTGGATGTTGTGTGTTGTGCTTAAATATGATGCTGATATGCTTGACAGTAAAACATTAGAAATCACAAAAAAGTTGCAACCCAGCTCTGGGAATATTATCATTTAGATTCTGTTTTGTTGCTAGGCTCCAAGCCTCATACATTGTGTTTCAGTGGTGCAGACAGTGAGGGCTGAGGGAGACACACTACCCCATCAGGGGAGAGTTAGGGAGTTGTTACAGCCTCTAGTGATGCATATGCAAAGGTCACCCCACATCATTTTGTACTTGCTCTGCTGTGTTACGAGATATTGGATTATAATTACTGGTGTACATTTTTTTCAAAGGGAATTCTCAGTTGATATTCCCCGTAATCACTAGTTGGTTGAAATGACATTCACGTGCCAGGTAACAGCAGTGCAGCGTAAGCGTTCCAGTTAGCTTCAGTTGGTAAACAGAAGGGGATTGTGGCAGCTGTCAAACTGTCTCTTCTGCCTCCCCATCACTCGGTGAACATTCATAGCTCCATCGCTGCTGTAAGCCATTCAGCAACTTCTCTGTAATGCGGCAACTGTAAAGAACAAAAAGAAAACATGGAAAAAGAAAGAAATGTACTTATTTGGCTCTTGTAAGTATGGGATCCCTATGTGTGAAACACACAATTGTAACACTGTCCCTTATTTCATTTCAAGCACTGCAGTCGGAAGGACCCGATGTCCATGGTTACGAACTGTTGTGCAGCAACGGAAAGGCAGCATATGGTGTTAAGAAACTGATACTGTATACTTACATTTTAGGCTCTGTTTAACAAATCACCTAATTGTAGTTATTTTTAAGTTATTTGCAAAGTTTTTTAGCACTCTGCAGAAGCCCACTGATGTTCCGGTACAACCGCAGGAGAAGCAAAACATGAACATGTGCTAGCTACTTCTGTCGTCCTTTTTTGTTGTGTGAATTACTAATCTTTGTCCCTCACTTATTTAGTTCTTCTGAGGTAAGACTGATCCTGTGTTTCAGTGTATTTGTGTTTTGCCATTCAATAAACAAAATAAGCATTTCAGTACTTCACAAACTGTGGTGTTTACTCGCATGTATTATCAGTTTATTTTGGCTGAAACATGATTCTGTGGCTGGAAAAAAATGTAAATCAGCAATTTTATAAAATAAGACATGGTGGTGAACACCATGAGAATTTAATGCATACCCTCGGTGTGGGATGCATTGTTAAACCCCGAGAGCGAAGATGCATCCCACACCTCTGGTGTGCATTAAATTATCATAATGTTTACCACCCTATGTATTATTCTCTATGTAGCAGTTCATTGGCAAGCAGCCTACTGTATTGCCAGTAATGCCCTGATGGGGAGGTCCCTGAGAGAAAACACAGCACCACCTATTGCATGTGTGTAGTTTAATTGTAACCCTATAATGTTATTTATTTACTGATTATTGTATCCAAAAGGTGACATGATAGAGACCTATGAGTACCTCACAGGGTTGAACAGGGTGCAGATGGGGAGTCTCTTTCAAATGAGAGAGATCACCAGGAAAAGGGGGGCATGTGGTGAAGCTGGAAAGAGTACATTTAAGAGAGAAGTGTGGAAATATTTATTCACTGAAAAGGTGTTACGACACTTTGGAACAGACTGCCAGCAGAAGTGGTGAAGACAAAGCAGTGGGGGGGGGCTTCAAGCATGTGTGGGATAGACATAGTGATGTATTAGAAAACAGGCAGGGAGGAGGGAGGGTTGCCAGAGACCAGTTAGAGGCTGTGGAGACAGATTAGGCAGGAAACATGTGGGCAGACTGGGTAGGTCAAGTGGTTCTTTTCTGCAGCAAAATGCTATGTTTTCATCCCCTGCTGCATACATAGCACAATTGCAATTTGCTTCAACTTATGGATGTCCAGACTAGAGGGGTCCTACCAAATCTGATTAAACTGGAACAGATGGGCTTTATCAAAGGCCATCACTCCTTCCATAATGGCAGGAGTCACCTTAATGTGGCCAGGTGGGGTGGGGGGGGTCATCCAGGGAGGGTTTTTGTGCTTTCCCTGGATGCTGTAAAAGCCTTTAATAGAGTAAATTGGGGATACCTGTTTAGCACCCTGGCAAACTTTGGGTTGAGAGAGGCCCTTTCTTAAAATGGTGAAGTTCAGTATTATAACCCAAAGGCAAATCCTGGTAAATGAAGGAGTATCAATGGATATTGCATTGGGCAGGGGCACTCAGTAGGGTTGCCTGTTATCCTTGCTTTTGTTTGCCTTGGCTGTAGAGCCCCTCACAGAAAACATGAGAGCAAATAATGAAGTGACTGGCATGCAGGGAGCATGGGATTGGCAACATAAATTTGCTCTATATGCGAACAATATCCTCCTGTTTCTAATGCAGCTGGAACACTCGATCCCTGGGTAACCAGAATCATTAAGCAATTTACCAGATTCTCAAGCTACAGCATTACCTTTGGGAAGTCCAAGTTAATGCAGGTGGGGGAAGGCCCCCAGGTGCCTCTCCCTTTGGGGTAATATAGGGTGACATCCAACATCACTTACATAGTCATCAAGGTTCATACTGAGGTTCATACTGAGGTCTGTACGATGCAAGAAGGCATAGCCCATATATGCTCCATGGGATTCTAATCCCTAAAATAATGTAAGGTATCTATCGAGTCTAGATTTAAATTCAGTTTTTGTTTTACTCACTATAATGTTTTCAGGTAGGGAATTCCAGGGGTTGGCAATCCTGGTAGCAAAATATATTTTCTTTGATTATGCTTGAACCTATTTCCCTTTATCTGAAGTGGGTGACCCCTAGTGTTTTTATTATCAGGTTTAATGGATATGTTAAGATCACATAATAGGGCCAGATCTTTCATTATATAGTACATAACCAGTAAGTCGGAATGCATCCTTCTTGTTTCAATGCATATGAGATTCAGTTGGGATAACCTGTCTGTGTATTCTAAATCTCTCATTCCCGTAATAGCTTTTATGTACTTCCTCTGTACCTTTTCATTTCTATCATTTTCTGTTCTTCTATAGGGAAGCCATATTTGAGAAGCATATTCCTGTTGGGGTCTAACATAGGTGTGATATAAAGGGACTAGAATTGATTTGTCCCTTGTTGTTATCTCTCGCAGTTTGGTCAAGAATTCCTCCAGCTGGTGAATTCACTGGGCTTCACACAGGTTATTTCCTCCTCTACCCATATAGATGGTCATTCATTGGACTTGGTATTCCTCCTGGGGATGGAGATATCCGACTTGGTGGTGGAGCCAGTCGGATGATCTGGCCATCACACCATTGGGTTCAGTTTCTTGGCCCCCTGGTAGGTCGGCCCCTACGGAAATGGTTCAGTATCACCCTTTGTGGGGTGTTAACCCAGAGGGCCTGATGGCGGTGCTGGATCTATCGAGATTGCCGAGTGAATGCATGGATCCTGGGGACCTGGTTCTTGCCTATAATAAGGCGGTAGTAGGGGCCCTAGATTCCATTGCTCCTGTATATGTTCGACTCCTCACCCTTCGCCCCAAGTCTCCTTGGTTTGATGAGACTTTGAGGGAGTTGAGGAGAGTGGGAAGAAGGCTTGGGAGATGTTGGCGGAAGTCGGGTCTGGAGTGTGACAGGCTTAGTTTGATGGACCATTATCGTGCCTATCAATCAGCAATTACCCGTAAGAAGGCAGAATTCCTGTCCAGGGAAATTGCTGCTGCACAGAATCAACCAGCCCAGCTCTTTCGGACCGTGGACAGACTGTGCAATCCACTCTGTCTTCAGCCTGAGAGAGTGTTTTCTCAGGAATGGTATGAGGAGTTTGCTCGACTCTTTGTGGATAAGGTTGACACAATCAGGTCTGATCTCCTTCTAACTCTTTCAAACAGGAGTTGTGGTGGTCGGCAGGAGATGTCGGACACCCAGTTTGTGTGGTCTGACTTTGACCGGCCCACAATCAATGACATAG
Organism: Neoceratodus forsteri; assembly: GCA_016271365.2. Classification (NCBI taxonomy): domain Eukaryota; kingdom Metazoa; phylum Chordata; order Ceratodontiformes; family Ceratodontidae; genus Neoceratodus; species Neoceratodus forsteri. Next base: position 286,401,501 of record JADMNL010000025.1, read on the forward strand.
TGATGATCGTCCAATCGCTGCGACCGATCAGCTGTAGTTTGGAACCGGACCCCACCCACCTCTTAGTAGGATGTGTGGATAAAATCGGCCCAATCCTTGCCGAGATAGTCTGGTTGTCATTGGAGAAGGGGATCTTTCCTATCCCTTGAAGGAAGCCGTGATTAGGCCCCTTCTTAAAAAGCCCTTCTTGGACCCGGACTGTCTGGATAACTACAGGCCTGTCTCTAACCTACCTTTTGTGGGTAAGGTTATTGAGAAGGCGGTCATGTTGCAGCTGGATGATCATTTGACCAGCCACAATGTCTATGATTCTCTCCAGTCCGGATTTAGGAAGAGACATAGTACTGAGACAGCCCTTGTTCGGGTACTAAATGACCGCCTATTAGTGAGAGATCAGAAGACTCATTCCATCTTGGTCCTTCTTGATCTTTCTGCAGCATTTGATACCGTTGACCATGGAGTGCTTTTGGAGCACCTGCGGTTTATCTGTGGACTATCTGACTCAGTCCTCAGTTGGTTTCGATCATTCCTTGAGGGTAGAACTCAGGGTGGTGTCTGGGATTTTTTCCTCGGCATCACTCCCCCTATCCTCTGGGGTGCCACAGGGCTCTATTTTGGCACCCATGTTATTTGCAGTATATATGTTGTCATTGAGAGCAATTATTAGGTGGCACGGCTTGAGTTTTCACTGCTATACAGATGATACTCAGCTGTACATGTCCTTTGTGCCCGACCAGGGTGATGCTGTCTCAGTCTTTAACAACTGTCTCACAGAGATTCAGGACTGGGTGACTGTGAGCTGGTTGCGGTTAAACCCCGGAAAAACTGAGGTGCTGGTTGTGGACCCAGGTCACCGGGGGGGGGGTTTGCTGACTGGGTCACCTTCAGGTCTTTGGCTCAGGAGGACCCAGTTGGCGACCTCAGACCAGGTGCGGAACTTGGGTGTTATATTTGATGACTGTCTGACCCTTAAACATCAGGTATCATCCGTTGTCAAAATTTCCTTTTACCATCTGAGGAATATAGCCCGAGTGAAGCATCTGGTTCCTGCTGATGACCTTTCAACATTGGTCCACGCCTTCGTTACCTCCCAGTTGGACTACTGCAATGCCCTGTACCTAGGGCTGTTGGGGGTGGATATCCGCCACTTACCACCGCTCTCTGCTGCCTCCTATCCAGCCAGTTGCCAATCCATCTGATCACCTGTCACTAACTCCCAGGTCCCTCAGCTTGCCTATCAGTCCCCTGTGTGGTACCGAGTAGAAGGCCTTGCTGAAATCCAAGTACAGGACATCCACTGCCATACCCTCATCCAGAGCCCTAGTCACCCAGTCATAAAAATCCATGAGATCAGTCTGACAAAACCTTCCCTGTGTGAACCCATGTTGCCTATCATCTAATAGACAATTCTCCTCCAGAAATGCCATTAATTTTTCCCTCAGGATAGTCTCCAATAGTTTACCCACAACTGACGTGAGACTAATCAGTCTGTAGTTCCCAGGATTATGTCAAGAGCCTTCTTTGTGGATGGGCACCACATGACCCACCCTCCAGTCCTGGGGCACACAAACTGATTGGATAGATTGAAGATGTGTCGGGTTTAGGTTACATTCTAATGGGGTTTTCCTTAACGTGTTTATGTGTGTGTCTATGCAGTTTTATAGGGTACTTGTTATATTTCTGATACATTTGGTACTTGTCTGCAGTGGGACCCCTAGTAAATGAGCCTCAGCTCATCCGTGTTTCCCTTAACTACTATATTTTTGGGTTATGATTAACAGTGTTCTCTATTACCCTATCTATCGCACTGTGGCTCATATACAAGCTCTACACATGCCACACACTGGCAGTATAGCCAAGTGGTTAGAGTAACAAGCTATCAATAAGCTTGGTACATCCAGCAGACTTGGGTTTGATTCCCACAACCTCCACTTGCATACTGTGTGATTCTTAGCAAGTCACTTAACCTCCCCAGTGCTCCTGGGTTGACCCTGAAAACAGGCACTTGTGCCTAGTGGGCCTTACCTGGTTACCAAAGGCTAATATAAAACAAAAAATAAAAACACACTGTTGCCATGGGTGCTGCGGGGCTCTTGGACCTGCACAACACACTGCCTCACCTAGTTACCAAGGAGCAGGAGTAGTTCACTGTTCCATGCCCTCTTCCCAGGGAGGGGGGTCCAGAGGGACATGTCCCTCTGGTGCTGCTAGCACAGTGCTAGGGTTACATCCACAGTCACTCAGATGATTACAGCCCACCCTGCCCAACCACTGTGACTGCCCAGCACCAGTGGCAAGTGGCACACACCCCACACCCTAACCTGGGACATGACCTTAGGTCCAGAGTGTACACCCACAGTACACGCCTCAACTGTGCAGTTATAGACTCATGTCCTGCAATGCTGGTATTGCATGTACTCATGCCTTCCTGATGGTGTACACTGGACACTGGCATGTACTGTGGAACACTGACAGTGCAACATGTTATGGCACCCTCTTCTTGGGCTGGGCGCACATATGGCATCAGTTGCCTGCCTGTCGCAATCAGCCAATCAGTGGGGCATTGTGTGTCATAACGTGTACTCACACTGCTGACTGCATTGGCATTGTGTGCCAATACAGTGCACCACAATCTCATGTTCATGCATTCCCACTGTACCCTTACATGATGGCCCTCATGTGCCCCATGTCATGGTGTTGGACCATGCTCATCAGCCAGCCCTGTCATAGTATGGGTCACTGTACCCTGGGTCCCCCTGCAAAGGACCACACTGGTCCTATACACGGCACACCCCAACCATGTTCTGACATGCCTGGAGGGGTCATACCAGGAGGAGTAAGTCAATGATTACTCCTGTGCAGCCGGTGTGAGGTACAATGTACCCAATCGGTCAACCAGTACCACAGTCTGGCATGTGTCAGGTCACCTTGACAGTTTACGTAGACATCATGTGAACATTCCTAAAATATGCATATGTACACTACAGTAACTGTTGTTCATCTCATCGCCTTGCTTGCACTGGTAGCAATGACATGTGGTCAGGATGGAAGTTCACAGGGAGGTCAGTGGACGCAGCAATGGGAGCCTTGCATTAAGTCCTGCTTGGTCCACTGTGAGGTTTACATGTGGCCCTGCTCCTCCGATGTGTGCACATGTTACTGCCATGGTGCCTGTGCTGTGTATCTGCACATGTGGACCCACCTCCTGCTTCGCAGTTATAGCTACAGGTCCACCCATGTCACACTGTTGATTGCATTGTTCTCTGCTGTACTATAAACACAGCCTGGATGATTGCAGACATCTGGCAGAGGTCCCAGGTAGTGGCTGCACACCTGAGGCATCCACACAGCCAAAACTGTAATGCACACACAGATATCATGTGTGCAACAGGCTGGGGGATGTCCATCTGCTGCCCAGTGTTTCCCTGGCAACTTATCTGAATGTTGGCACACAGATTCTTCTGTGTCCTGTGCGCTGGACACGTGTCACAGCATACCAGAGCATCAACTGTCAAACATCGGGAGGTGTCATCAGACAGCATAGGTCATTGCCTTCAGTACAATGCCAGTACACTTAGTGGTATCCCTAACAGCCTACCCATGTCATGCTTTCATGTACACTTTCAGCCCTCTCTGCCATCATCATCCACACAGTACAATCCTTGGACCTTTTTTGAGTTGGAGGAAACATGTCAGCACCCATACTATGCATGAGCATATGTGTGACAAGGCCTTCACCCTTGGTGGACAGCTGACCTGTCCACCTCATGGGTGCCTTTCTGGCAGCTCCCTTGTTGCCATGTTCCAGGGTGATCTTTAGGAAACGTGTATGTTACTGCATGACACTGACAGCATCTGTTGAGTTTTCCACTGCAGATTGAGGAGTCAGAGGCCATGTCGCCCGGAAGCCTAGGCACCCTTGCACCGTGCTGCATCCAACATGTATTGACGTTGTCCGCTGGTCAGGTAGTGTAATACGTGAAACACATGTTAGACGTGGCACCTGCCATGCCTGGTCTGTGTCACTGTATAGGATGTCATGGAGGACACATGTGGCGAAGATCCTGCCCAACGGTGACTGTGTACATCATTGTCCTTTCTGCTGGCACTTGTGCATGCACACTGCACCTGTGGCAACCAGGACCCTGTAGGACACATATGCAACCCCCTGTCTGCCACCTCTGCACATGGCAGCTGCTGACGCCCCAGGCAAGGTCAGGTGTTCAGTGTGTGTCATCTGCAAACTACATGCGGGTAGGCTGTGAGGGTCATTTTCTCACTTGTACGCGGGTGTGGCCACCGTGATATCATGTTTCTCCCTCACCCGGCAGCAGGACTACTGCCTGACGGCACAGATGTGTCCCTCTGTGCTAGCCTTTGGGGTGCTACTATTGTGCTGTAGCCTGGGGCTGCACCTCAATTGGAGTTCTGAGGACACAGCAAGGTCACGTGTGTCTCTCCAGCTTTCTAGCCTTCGGGGTGCAATGAGTCCTGCTGGTGCCTGTGTGATCTTTCCACATGCTCATGGGCCTGCATCCACCTTCTAAACAATGCTCCATGTTGTGGCTTCACACCCACATGTGTGGATCGGCACCCCTACTCCTGCCTCCTTTGCAGTCTCCTAGTGGAGAACTTCTGCAGCTGTTGGCACCTAGCCAGCTACCACACACCTTCTCTGCTCCACACCCTTTACTGCTGTGGGCCTAACTTTTTTGCTGGCATTCTCTGCTACTCCATCTGTTTGTCTGGTGGGTTGTTTTGTGCTGGTCTCTGTACCGTAGTGTACCCGCTACTGATGTTCATGTGTAATGGGATCCATAGGGCTAGCATCTGTGTGTGCAGAACTGGTTGGGCATGCTGTGTGCTACATCTGCACCTACCATGTCACGGGTGGCCCAGCATGCCCTCAACACAGCTGTGGCTGGAGTGTGTACAGACATTGCACTCGTGGAACCAACAGGAGCTCCTTGGAATACCTGGCATGCCCAGGCCTTTCTGTTATACCATGTGTTGTCTCTGCCCTGTTGCTCACATCTCTGTGGGATGGCATACACTACCTTGTCATGTTGTAGGCTATGAATCACATACAGCGACAACACTGTCACCCCTTCTTGTCATCAGCTTCACACTGCCGCTCACATGCCACTGTATTCCTGCCCCGCCCCCCCCTTTGCCCAGGTCCTTATGAATCTGCAGTAAGGCCTGCTGTTCATCCCCAGAGTGGTGTGCTGTGTCTCCTGACATGTGCTGTGTGTCTAGGACCTGCTCTTGCAAACTGACGTAGCTACAGTGCCCCAGTGCCTTCCATCAGCCCCCCCCATGGCCCCAACAGTGGAGGGCCACACTCCTGTCCCTCACAAACATGCAGGGAGCTGTGCCCTGTGTGGGCTGTGCCCATCATCCCCCAGCACTGTGACACCCATCTAACATCATTCGGTGTACCACAGCTGTACTGCATGTCGGCCAGTACCATGGTGTACTCTTGCTGGTACTGTGCCACAATGACCACCCACCCATGCGCCTATACATCATGTTGCATGAGGCAGGACAAGCTGCCCTGCCTCCAGAAACTTCCCCTGCCATCACACTGGAGACATCTGTCCTGTGCTTCTTGGCATGCATGTCTTCCACACACATGGGGCTTCTGTGGCATGGGGCACAGTGACACTGACAGTGGCCAACACACCTGCACAATCCCAGCTATGCATCTCACAGGTCTTGTTGGGGGGCTTCATTTTCCAGCACATCTCCACACAGTCAGTGCTACATTTCTGAATTCAACCTTTTTCTCCCCCTAGGTCTTGTTCGCACCCTAACATCTGCATGCCGCCTGGAACATCAGGAGGGGAGGGGTGACCTCCTTAGGCAGTAGGTGCAGCAACTATGGATACTGACTAGGAACGTTCAGGAGCTAGTGACCCTGCAACGCAGGATGGTGGCCACACTGGACACTGTGGCAGAAAGACTTCAGGCCATTGTGGAGCGGTTTCCCCACCTCCCCCCCAACGCACCATAGCCACCCCCCTGTAGTCCCTGTCCCTGAGTCCTCCCAACTTTCCAACCCCCCTTGCCCTAATCCCCTTTTATATATAGTTCACACCTGCCACTCTCTGTAAATAGTTGAGTCCCTTGTTTCCCCAACCCAACCCTTTTTGTATATAGTTTCATGTTTTTATATATTTTATTTCATGTTATTAATTTTTTGATGATACATTTTATTAGTAAAGTTTTTGATAACTTTGTCTTCTCCTGTGTGCTGTGTGAGTTGTTTCCTGTTGCTTTATTTCCCTTGTGGATATCCAATGTGCCCCCCTCTGCCAGAACACACACACACACCAGGTGGCGGGGGACTCAACGCATCTCACCAAGCCTGGTGTATCCCAACGTGGATGGCCACGTTATGTGTCATTGTGCATCCACCTGCACAGGTTGCCATGTGTGTCTGTGCAACTGATGCCCTGACTGTTCCCTTGGGTGACACAAGCCTCAGCCTCACAGTCTCCATGCTGCAGCATGCAGCGCGCACTCTGCCTTGTCCCTTCTCAGCAGGTCCGGGACTGTCACCAGCTGTGTCACACCACTGTGGTGCCCACATGGGTGCCCTCCATGCTGCCTTTTCAGGTACTTGTCTCTTGGTGGCCCTGCCAGCCATGCCCCATATGGCCAGACATGCTGCAGTGTGACACATACCCAGCTGTGTGCAGGTAGCCATTACTGTTGCTCACTGTTGTGGTCCTCTGTCCTGCAGCACTGCGCATTGCGCAATAGCACTGCTCAGTGCTATTCTCAGCCATGTGCAACTGTTTACTCTACGTGATGTTGCTCCCATTGCGCACATTGCTTGGCGCCCTATTCTCAATGTATTTAGCAACCACGCTACACCTTTGTGAATAGGGCTGCCATGTTGTTGCGTAAGCACAATCTATTGCGCAGTGCAAACTTTGCACAGGAGCAAATGTTTGAGAATCTGGCCCTGTATATCGTAACATTGTGATCAAATACAAATTGTCATTTTTTAACTAGTAATATACCAAGATAACTAAAGTACTAATACATTTTTCATCTAATAATGAAAGTAAAACTTTTGTGTAACATTATATCGCATTATCTAAACTATAATCATTCTTAATTAAGTTTAATATTCATAACACATTTAAATATATTTCTCATCAATGATAACAAAATTGTGAACTAAATTTACAGCCATTGTAAATGTCTTACATTCTAACCTGTGTCTGGAAGAATAGACAATCTTTCTCTTTGCGTTGCAATGTTAGATATGGGAAACAGAACTCAAAAAATGGGGACCAGATTGCTTCATACACTTTGAGATTATTGATCTTGATATGTGCTAATCTTTCAAATCTCGCTCTAGTAGACATGTCATTTATCCACTCTGATATCCTTTGGGGTCTCCATTGTTTCAGTGCCTTAATACAATATTTTTAGCTGTTACCAAGGCTGCATTTAGTCAGAGACCCTTCAAATGTGAGATATTTATCACCTGAGTGGAAAGGCCTAAAATAATTTGGGAGATTGTGGTGTTGTTCTTTTAAATTGCTCATTTCCAATGGTGTTCAGTAATAGTGTCTGCAATACATATAACAATTTACAATACATACTGTAGTAAATAACAGAGATGTTTTTACCAAGGAATGGATCTGTGTCAGCTGTTGCAGCATCAGTGATATTCTGACTGAGTCCTATGCATTTTGTAGTTACACAGCAGATAATAGCATTTAAGCAATGACGACCGAGAAGCCAGTCATTTCCAAGGGATTAATGACCAGTTGGGGCCACTTCCCTCCAGTCGGTCATTAATCCAAGGAAATGACCAACTTCAAGGTTGTTATTGCGATTATAGGTCTAATTGCAATAACAATGAGCGGAATGGTGCAAGCTATGCATGCTGCACAGCCGGTAGCCTCTGACATAGGCTACTGCGGAACGGCAACTCACACAATAGTGTTGCATGATGGGCGAAAGTGAATGGGGCTCACATGCACGGATGGCGACAGGCAATGAAGGCAAATGTGGCAAAATGGTGACTACCAAGAATAGCGACAGGCAATCAGGGCAAAAGCTGCAAAACAGCGACTGTATCATTTGGGCAACTACCAAAATCATGCATGCATCATGCACACACATGCACAAGTGCACACAGCAGCAGTAATGCACTGCCTCCAGCCACCCCATTCCCCCAGCTGCAGCACACCACACCCATGACACACAACAACCCCCAATGGAAGCACTGCTGGCAATGAAGCACACCCACCCCCCCGCACACCTGTCAAGCCATGAAGGGCCCCGTCAGACCAGCTGCAGGCATGCCGCTCTCGTGGCATGCTCCACAAGACAGCAGCCAACAGATGTGTGAATAAGCCTGCCATAGGTTCGAACACCACAGGCAGCAGCAACATGTAGGACAACAGCAGCAGCAGTGTAGGGTGCAGCAGCAGTACGGTGTAGGGAAAACAAATGCTCACCATGATCCGTCAGGGCCCATCGCCGGCTGCCAGCAACACAGACCTCTGCATAGGCACACAGGACATCAACACATGAAACAACACTGCCATACCTCTGCATGTGCTTGTTGCTCACATGTCCAGTCAGTAGCATGGCTGGAATGGTCTCATGTTGGTGTTGTAGCAGGTCAGAGCAGCAGGGAGTGGGTGACCGCATTTTCCTTTACACAGACAGCTGCACATAGGGGTGTGTTCCCATGCAGTATCCTGTTTTGTCAGCAGTGGAGGTGAGGAGTAAGGTGTGACTAACATGCACATGACCCCACAGTACGCCATAAAATGGCCAGTACCAGAAAGTAGTAATGCTGTCACTCTGTGTCAGCAAGTGAAGGATGGAGGACGTTACCTTCCTCACTAGCCAAAAGGGTAGACCACTCCTTGCTCACCGTGGAGAGAAGACTAGGTTTGCTGGCCAAGGCACCTAGCTTCACCTGAGCTCCTTCCTTCTAGGTTGCTTGAAAGGACAGAGCAAAGAACCTTACCAGAGCGAGGGAAAGGATTAGGATTCCTTTTGGCTAGGCAGATTTACTGTGTGCTGTTATTTTTTATTTTGTACTCACAGGGATCATTACTGTTTGTTGCTAACATTTTATTGCTTTATTTTTCTCTGATTCAAATTGTTGTTGCTGGGTATACCTTCTGCTGCATTATTACAAGGTGTGCCTACAGGTGTGTGCTAACAGATTACTGCTGTAATCTTCTGATTCAAATTGTCTTTTGCAAGGTATATCTTCTGTTACTGCTTTATTTTTCTCAGTAGCAAAGTGTTTCTTACAGGGTATATCTTCTGTGAAATTATTACAGGTGGTGCTTTACAGGTTTTACAGTTTTATGTAGCATTAGGATAAGCTTTCAGGGTTACTGCATTTGTTGCTGACAGATTTTTTTCTGCTCTTACCTTCTTGTTTCCTTCATCCGTGGTTCTTCTTTTTTGGCAGGGGAAGGACCCAGACACCTACCCCCATCCCCAACCACCCCACACTACACTCCTTTTATAGGGTAGCACAGTCGTGACATTTCCTGTGGCAAAGCAGGAAGGGATGGATCAGTGGGGTATCCACACGGTGACCTCATTTGCAGGGGGCACTAGTAATTTAACTTGTTATAACAAGTTATACAAAAACAAACAAACAAAACACAAAATCAAACTTTTGCTTTCATTTTCTTCCTTCTAATTACTCTGACCAGGTTATAAACCCAGCAACTTATCTGGAATGGATATCATTAACTGCAGGTACTGCAGAACACTTTTCAGAAGGGCAGCTTTACAGGATTTAGGACACTGTCTTACATGCTGGGCCATTGGAGATCTTAAGGCTCGGCTCCAGGCAGCATGGGCAGAGATTGCACACCTCAAATTTCATATTCAAGAGGAAATATATTATAAGAACCACCCGCCATTTCCCCAACATCCAACAGAAGCACCTCAACACGCAGAGGGTAGTTGGTCTGGGAGGTTGGCAGGTGGTTAGGAAGGAGCAAATCAGATGCCCATTACTCGGTGCTCTCAACATATTACCTCCACAAACCATATAAAACTACAAACAGGTATCTGCCTCTATCTCAAAATCAAACAAAGGGGCAGAGGGCGGCTGCAGAGCAGGACACTGCAGACAGGGAGCTAGCACAACAAAACTTGCCCAAAACAGGAACCAAAACAAAAAAGGCAAAAAGGAAATCAAAAAAACTTCTAATCATAGGAGACTCCATGATTAAGGGAGTTGATACCTATCTCCAGCCAGGGGTAATGGTCAGATGTCTCCCAGGTACATCAGCATGGAGAGACACTGACCACATTGCTGAAATTGTTCAGAAAGCAAAAGAAAACATTGTCGTTCTGGTACACATAGGGACTAATGATCTCTCCAGCCAGTCAGTTGTGGAGACAAGGAACACCTGACCAGGCTAGGTGACAAACTATCATCCATTTCATCTGGCATCTCCTTCTCTGAGATCCTGCCAGTCTGGGAGATCGGGGCAGATGGACAGAAGGTCTGTAGAGGGGAGATAGGAGAGCTAAACATGTGGCTCAAGGGCTGGTGCCAGGAAAAAGGACACAAATTTGTAGGGAACTGGCAACAGTTTTGGGAGTGAAAGTTCTTTAAATTTGATGGACTGCATCTGACTAAGGAGGGAGTCAGTGTATTGGGGCAGAAGTTTGACATGTTTGCAGAATATTTAAACTAGCAAATGGGGAGAGGGGTGCAGCACCCCATACGTCGAATGGGAAGAACACCCCTTCCCTCAGCTAGTGGTCAAACAGGAGTTCAGCATGTCTGCAGTTCATTTGAATCACCAGGTAAGGAAAAAGATCCAGTCCCCCATACGACGCACAGGGGAAACGCCAGACCTCACAACTAACACTCCGAAATCTGGCCAATGGAAAATCATGTACACAAATGCTCGCAGTCTGGGAAACAAGATCCCAGACCTGCAGGCAATAATGACAGAGGCTAAACTGGACATAGTAGCAATTAATGAGACATGGTTTACCAGTAACCACACTTGGGAGAATTCAGTACCTGGCAATGTACTTTTCAGAAGAGACCGAGGTGCAAAAAGGGTGGGGTGGAGTGACCCTGTATGTCAATGAAAATATCAAAGCTACAGAAATTCAGAATACACATAAGGAGCCAGAAGAACTGTGGGACACCCTGGAAACAGGAAATGGGACAGCCATAAGAACTGGGGTTATCTACAGGCCCCCAGACCAGGGGGAGGACATAGACATATTACAGTTAGAAGATATACAAAACATGACAGCTAAACGGGAGGTTCTGATAATGGGAGACTTCAACATGCCAGATACAGACTGGTCAATACCAGCAGAAACATCTGCCAGAACTAGACACATGGTGGATTCCCTGCAGGGGGAGTACTTCAAACAACTAGTACAACAACCCACAAGAGACAGGGCTATCCTAGATCTAGTACTGACTAACAGGGAAAGGATCACAGATCTCCAGGTAGAAGGTCACCTGGGGGTCAGTGACTATCACATGGTATGGTTCAATTTGGCCACTACAACTAAATCATCCCATTCCAAGGCAAAACGATGGGACTTCAGAGGAGCTGACTTTGATAAGATGGCCAACAGAGTTAAGCTAGCTCTGGCAAAAAGAAATACAGGTGAGGGAGTACAGGCAAAGTTGGCAAGCATTAAGGAAGCAATACTTGAAGCAACATCCCATTGTGTTATAGAGAAAAGGAAGTGCAAAAGAAGAAGGAAACCACTTTGGTTCTCAAAAACAGTAGCAGAAGAGATCAGAGCCAAAAGGCTCGCCTTCAGGAAATATAAGAGAACACAGTGGGATGAAGATAGGGAGGCATACCAAACTTCCCTAAGGGAAGCAGGGAAGGCAGTAAAGCAGGCATAGGCTCAAACCAAGGAAACACTAGCACAAACAGTAAAAGAAGGTGACAATACTTTCTATAGATACATTAGTGAAAGGAGAAAGTCCAGAGGGGGTATTCCTAGGATCAAAGGAGATAAGGGGGCTTGTGAGGAGGAGGATAATGTAGAATCATCTATCCTAAATAGATACTTCTGCTCAGTATTTACTGAAGAGAAGGTAGGGCAGGGACCCCAGCTCAGCACTATGGACACAGAGGGAGGTGAGCACTAGTCCCTTCACAAAAGAAAGGGTCCTACAAGAGCTCGATAAGCTCAGGGTGGACAAGGCAATGGGATCTGATGGCATACATCCCAGGGTACTAAAGGAGCTAAGGGGTGGAACTAGCAGAGCCATTATCAAAACTGTTTAGTGAGTCTCTGAACACAGGAGAGGTCCCAGAAGACTGGAGAAGGGCTCATGTGATCCCGCTCCACAAGAGTGGTAGCAGGGAGGAGGCAGGGAACTACAGACCAGTCAGTCTTACCTCAGTAGTGGGCAAGATTATGGAGGCACTCCTTAAGTAAAGGATAGTGCAACACCTGGAATCCATAGGAGCACAGGATCCAAGACAGCATGGGTTTACAAAAGGAAGGTCCTGTCAAATTAATCTCTTAGATTTCTTTGGCTGGGTAACCAGAGTGGTGGACCAAGGGGGAGCAGTTGATGTCACCTACCTTGACTTCAGCAAAGCTTTCGATACTGTTCCACATAGAAGATTGATTAACAAGCTTAGTAGGCTCGGGGTGGGTCAGAAGTTGATCAACTGGGTGGCAAACTGGTTGACAGCTAGAAAACAGAGAGTGATGGTAAATGGAATACAGTCAGAAGAAATGCAAGTCACAAGTGGGGTACCTCAGGGATCAGTCCTGGGGCCAGTCCTCTTCAATATCTTCATCAGTGACATTGCAGATGGACTGGAGGGTAAAGTTTATCTGTTTTCAGATGACACCAAGATTTGCAACAGAGTAGATGATCCAGATGTGGTGGGCAGTATGAGAAGAGATCTGGATAAACTAGCAAAATGGTCGGAAGAGTGGAAACTGGGGATTAATGCAAAGAAGTGAAAGATCATGCACATAGGGAAGAAAAACCCTGAAGCCACCTATAGGCTGGGAGGGGAGTTGCTGTCAGTCACAAGGGAAGAAAGAGAGTTGGGTATCATCATCACCGATGACCTGAAATCATCCAAGCAGACCACTAAAGCAATAGGTAAGGTTAGGGGGATGTTAGGGTGTATTAGTAGTGGTATCACAAGTCAGAAGAGGGAGGTAATAATCTCTTTTTACAAGACACTGGTTAGGCCCCATCTGGAGTACTGTGCGCAGTACTGGAGGCCACACCTTCACAAGGACATTAACCAAATTGAGGCAGTCCAGAGAAGGGCAACCAAAATGGTGCAGGGACTGCATCAGAAAACATATGAGGATGATTAACAGAGCTCAATGTGTATACCCTAGAGCAAAGGAGGGAGAGAGGTGATACGATCGCAACATTCAAACACTTTAAGTGCATTAATAAGGTGAAAGAGTCTAACATGTTTCAACATAAGAAAAATAGCAGGACAAGAGGACACAGCATGGGACTAGATGGGGGCTGATTAAGGGGTAATGTGAGGAAGTTCTTTTTCACAGAAAGGGTGGTGGAAGCATGGAATGGCCTACCTCAGGAAGTGGTGGATATGAATACAGTGCAGAGCTTCAGACAGGCATGGGATAGGCATAAGGGAGCAATACAGATGAGTATGAATAGATAGGTCATTGACAGAGCAAAATGGCAATGGGCAGACTGGCTGGGCCTTGTGGTCCTTATCTGCCATCAACTTCTGTGTTTCTATGTTTCTATGAGTAGCAAGGGAAAGTGTACTGGAGGTGTGTGCAGGACCACAGGCATGCCTGTCTTGCACGTGTGCACACAAGGGCAGACTATGTGGTCCATACCAGCCACCTGCATAACCACGTCCTAGATGCAGGGGAGGTTGGTATCCATGGTGTGATGTTGGATGTCAGAACATGCATGCACTAGCCTGGAATGTACAACCCAGGTTGTTGTGCAAGCAACATCAGGGATCACAGATACTGTCGCTGGCAGGCTGCTGGCCCTGCCCCTGATCTGACAGGCTGTCCAGTGGGTGTAGCAGGCAGTGAGAGGCTGCCTAGCAACACCCTCCAGTGTGACAGAGCTCACCATCCTGCAGGCGTATACGGTCATGTGCACTGGTGACCAATTTCTGCAATATGACAGTGGTCCATCGAGGGACCACGTCCTCTTACTTGCAATGCAGCATGCACTGCTGTACCTCACTGGGTGTCCAGACTGGTCCCTGGATGGCACAATTTGTGCCACACCACCACACTTTAGTCAGCTCTACTTGTCAGCTCTACACCATCCACAGCATGTGGCCCGAGGTCATAATGCTGGCAGAGTACATACCCATGTGATCGCGCATGGAGCGGTCATACATGCTTGTGTTCACAGAGATCCGCCAGCTACTGTGTGACGTCCAACCACGTACAGCGCTCCTTGACTTCGAGAGTGCAGCATGGCATGTGTTTCCATCTGTGTTCAAGGGGGCAGTCATGTGAGGTTGCTTCTTCCACTTTTGTCAGGCCGTTTGGCAATGTGTGCAGAGCAGCACTGAGGTGCATGCACAGTATGCCATGGATGCAGAGTTTGCACTGCAGAAATGCATGCTCCTTGCCCAGACATTTGTCCCCATGGATGCCGTGGCCAACATGCATGTGGAGCTCATTGACATGTCCCTCTTCTGTGACAACGAGGCGTTCTTCTGGCCACTCCTTGACTACATGGAGGACACATTGGACAGACATCCCATCGGTAGGACAGCCAGGTGATGTCCACTGTTCCAGGTCCCCACGTGGAACATGTACAAGTCAGCACGTGCTGCTCTGGCGAGGACGAACAATGCGGTGGAAGGTTGGCACCATGGCTTCAAAACTTGGCTTGGTGCCAGCCATCTGAGTATATGGCACTTCCTGGACTGCCTCTGGGAGAAGCAGCGGCTCAGTGACTTGCGCATGGAGCAGCTCATGTTGGCCTCAGGGTGCGCCATGAAGAAGAAGGTGTACAGAGACCAGACACACCATATCAAGGCAATTGGGGTGGAGTACAGTGTGCGCAGCATGCCAGACTACCTCAGGGTTCTGGTGTATAATTTCCAATTACAGATGTAGTTTGCTGCACCTGTGGCTGTGAAGGCATATGTGTACCATCCTCCACCCCGCAGCACCACTGGGACCTGTGCCACTCACCACCCCCAGCACCCACCATGTCTGCACCTTGTAGATACCCACTAGAGCACACCCCACCATGGTGGCCACCTCCCATCGTGTACCACCACCCACAACACCATACAGCCTGCATCTGCCAATGCATCCCCAGCCTATCTGTAACTATCTGCATCCCTGTGACCCACCCACCATGCCGGCCACCACCACAAATCCAATGCCCATTGTCTCTGAGCCCCACCCATCCAGCCTGCCATCACCATGCCATTCATGTTGTCCATACCCTATCCCTGATTGACTGTGCGTTCCCACCTGCCACTGTTTGCAGAACACCCCCAGTGCATGTTTCCCTACACCACAGCTACCAGCTTCCTGCCACTGGCCACTTGCCTCTGGAACCAGTGGCTGCCATTATGTCCATGCCTCAGCCCCACCACCACCTCATTGCCTCCACTGCCCTCTCTGCCCTCCCTCATGTGCCCTTGTTGTGTCTCGGCTGTCCAACATTATCTATTGGCACCCCCACTCCCCCTTGCCCTCTGTTGTGTTTTGCTGTTGGCATGCCCTCATACCCCCTCCATGTATGCTACTACACTATGCATTGCTGGTTTCCTCCACGTCGGGTCTTTTCCATTGCTCTGTAGCCCCATTCTCGTGATTCTTCCCCCACCGAACAACTGCTGTGCAATCCCTGTGCTTTCCTGCATCCCTGTGGTGGTCCAGTTGCGTTTTTTT
Source organism: Neoceratodus forsteri (assembly GCA_016271365.2). Lineage (NCBI taxonomy): Eukaryota > Metazoa > Chordata > Ceratodontiformes > Ceratodontidae > Neoceratodus > Neoceratodus forsteri. The sequence continues at coordinate 286,417,401 of JADMNL010000025.1, forward strand.
TTTTTTAATGCCTGCATTCACGGTTTTGATGCATGCCCATGTTGCTGCTTTGGCCTTTCCTCATTCATGGTGTCACTGGCACCCTTCGGCAGTTCACCCTGTTGCATTCACCCTTCTGACATGGAACTGCACAGCCTCAGTTGACAGCTGAATTGGTCATTTCTAAGATGTTAATGACCAATCCAGTAGCCAATCAGGAGCCTTACTAGCCTCATTAATATTTAATTAGACTTAAAATTGAATATAATGTTGGCTCCAAGAAGTTTAGAGACACAGTCGGATATCTTCAGGTAGCGGCCACATAATGGTAACTATGATAAACACGTTTTCATTTCTGTGACGGCCCAGTGGCATGGAGAGCTGAGGTGCTCAGCACCTCACCTCCTCCAAATCAGCAACCTGGGTTCCAAAAAGGGCACAGGTTGCTTAGCAGCCAGTAGAGGGATGGAGGAACGAGCATCCATAAAACTGCTCTCCTCCCTCAGGGAGAAGGGCTGGCATGGCTTGCTGCTTATCTGCCAGCTGAAGGTGTCCAGGTGGTAGCACCTGTGACTCACATATAGAAGGAAGGGACCAGGTTCAGAGCACCGGAGGCATCTCCACAGAGGCAGAGCTCATATATCATGCCCACTGCATGTCTGTGGGATCCAGGGGTTAAAAATCAGTGGAAAACAACCCACGATGGTAGAATGACAACCAACCCCTCCCAGGCTCTGCACTGACAACCAGCTCCCCCCCAGTCCTGTGGCAGAGGACGCCAGGGGGAGGTAAGTCCCAAAGAAACCAGGTGGCAGGGCTGCAGGGGAAGGGTCAGTCAGAGGAGGGCTGCTGGGGGAGAATCAGAGGATAAACATTTAAATTAAAAAAAGGTTTTCATTTCTGTTGAGTACCACTGTAGTTAAGGTATTATTCAACAAGGACTACATCCTTTTATGTCTCCATCCCTTAAATCCTTCTTAGTGCCTGATTTAATAGAACATCTGTCATCTGGAATGTAATCACTTACAATGAACACATAATAAGATAATGCAAGGAACGCTTGCATCTTATGAGGCCTGATTGTAAAAACTCACGCGGTGTATCATTCTTTGTGCATGAGACCTCCAAGCAAAAGAAGCAGCTGTGTGCACCAATGCAGACTGTCACAGCTTTCTCCGAGTCTCCCCAACTTGACAATGCATATCGTAGATGTTGTTTCTTTGAATGCTCAGGAAAGCGGGGGCTGGGGCAGTGACCAGCCAAAACATTCCACTGCATCTACTCAGAATGGTGTTTAAAATACTAAAAAGAACATGGGAGGGGCTTACAGAACTGTCCATGAACAGACAGAATTCTTACACAAACACTCAGATTCAAATTGTGAAATGTATAGAAACAGAAACATAAAAGCAACAATGAAGCAAACAGTTCTTAGGCTTCAGTCATCTTTTAAAGTACTTTCAAAAGTCTCTGTAGTACTCAGAGGTAGGGTAGTATTGCCCTGACATGCTGGTGCTGTGGCACTGAGTGATAAGGTAGTACTGCTCTGACATGCTGCTGCTATACTGCTGAGTGGTAGGGAAGTACTGCTCTGACATGCTGCTGCTATAGTGCTGAGTGGTAGGGTAGTACTGCTGACATGCTGGTGCTGTAGTGCTGAGTGGTAGGGTAGTACTGCTCTGACAAGCAGGTACTGTAGTGCTGAGTGGAAGGGTAGTACTGCTCTGATATGCTGGTGCTGTGGTGCTGAGTGGTAGGGACCAGGGTAGTACTTCTCTGACATGCTGGTCCTGTGGTGCTGAGTGGTAGGGTAGTACTGCTCTGACATGCTGCTGATATAGTGCTGAGTGGTAGGGTAGTACTGCTTTGACATGCTGGTGCAGTGGTGCTGAGTGGTAGGGTAGTACTGCTCTGACGTGCTGATGCGGTAGTGCTGAGTCATAGGGTAGTACTGCTCTGACATGCAGGTGCTGTGGTGCCGAGTGACAGGGAAGTACTGCTCTGACATGCAGGTGCTGTGGTACTGAGTGGAAGGGTAGTACTGCTGACATGCTGGTGCTGTAGTGCTAAGTGGTAGGGTAATATTGCTGACATGCTGGTGCTGTGATGCTGAGTGGTAGGGTAGTACTGCTCTGATATGCTGGTGCAGTGGTGCAGAGTGGTAGGGGTGTACTGCTCTGACGTGCTGGTGCTGTGGTGCTGAGTGGTAGGGTAGTACTGCTTAGACATGCTGGTGCTGTGGTGCTGAGTGGAAGGGTAGTACTGCCCTGACATGCTGGTGCTGTGGTGCTGAGTGGTAGGGTAGAACTGCTCTGACATGCTGGTGCTGTGGTGCTGAGTGGTAGGGTAGTACTGCTCTGACATGCTGGTGCTGCGGTGCTGAGTGGTAGGATAGTACTGCTCTGACAAGCTGGTGCTGTAGTGCTAAGTGGTAGGGTAGTACTGCTGACATGCTGATGCTGTGATGTTGAGTGGTAGGGTAGTACTGCTCTGACATGCTGGTGCTGAGTGGTGGGGTCGTACTGCTCTGACGTCCTGCTGAGGCAGTACCAAGTGGTTGGGTAGTACTGCTGTGACGTGCTGGTGCGGTAGTGCTGAGTGGTATGGTAATACTGCTCTGACATGCTGGTGCTGTGGTGCACAGTGGTAGGGTAGTGCTGCTCTGACATGCTGAGGCGGTAGTGCTGAGTCATAGGGTAGTACTGCTCTGACATGCTGGTGCTGTGGTGCTGAGTGGTAGGGCAGTATTTCTCTGACATGCTGGTGCTGTGGTGCTGAGTGGTAAGGTAGTACTGCTCTGACATGCTGGTGCTGTAGTGCCGAGTGGCAGGGTAGTACTGCTCTGACATGCTGGTGCTGTAGTGCTGAGTGGTAGGGTAGTACTGGTGACATGCTGGTGCTCTCGTGCTGTGTGGAAGGGTAGTACTGCTCTGACATGCTGGTGCTTTAGTGCTGTGTGGTAGGGTAGTACTGCTCTGACATGCTGATTCGGTAGTGCTGAGTGGTAGAGTAGTACCTCTCTGACATGCTGATGCTGTGGTGCTGAGTGGTAGAGTAGTACTGCTCTGACATGCTGGTGCTGAAGTGCCGAGTAGATGAGTAGTACTGCTCTGACATGCTGGTGCAGTAGTGCTGACTGCTAGGGTAGCACTGCTCTGACATGCTGTTGCTGTAGAGCCGAGAGGTAGGGTAGTACTGCTCTGACATGCTGGTGCTGAGTGGTTTGGTAGTACTGCTCTGACGTCCTGCTGAGGCAGTACCGAGTGGTCTGGTAGTACTGCTCTGACATGCTGGTGCTGTGGTGCACAGTGGTAGGGTAGTACTGCTCTGACATGCTGATGCGGTAGTGCTGAGTCATAGGGTAGTACTGCTCTGACATACTGGTGCTGTGGTGCTGAGTGGTAGGGTAGTATTTCTCTGAAATGCTGGTGCTGTTTTGCTGAGTGGTAGGGTACTACTATTCTGACATGCTGGTGCTGTAATGATGAGTGGTAGGGTAGTACTGCACTCACATGCTGATGCTGTGTTGCTGAGTGGTAGGATAGTACTGCTGACATGTTGGTGCTGCGGTGCTAAGTGGAAGGGTAGAACTGCTCTGACATGCTGGTGCTTAGCTGCTGAGTGCTAGGGTACTACTGCCCTGACGTGATGGTGCTCTGGTGCTGAGTGGTAGGGTAGTACTGGTCTGACATGCTGCTGCTATAGTTGTGTGTGGTAGGGTAGTACTGCTCTGATATCCTGCTGCCGTGGTGCTGTTTTGTAGGGTAGTGCTGCTCTGACATGCTGGTGCTGTGGTGCTAAGCGGAGGGGTAGTACTGCTCTGACATGCTGGTGCTGTGGTGCTGAGTGGTTGGGTGGTACTGCTCTGACATGCTGGTGCTGTGGTGCTGAATGGAAGGGTTGTACTGGTGACATGCTGGTGTTGTGCTGTGTGGTAGGGTAGTACTGCTCTGACATGCTGCTGCTATACTGCTGGGTGGTAGGGTAGTACTCCTCTGATATGCTGGTGCTGTGCTACTGAGTGGTAGGGTAGTACTGCTCTCACATGCTGGTGCTGTAGTGCTGAGTGGTAGGGTTGCACTGCTCTGACATGCTGGTGCTTTAGTGCTGAGTGGGAGGGTAGTACTGGTGACATGCTAGTCCTGTCGTGCTGTTTGGTAGGGTAGTTCATGTATTAATGCAGGTGTTTTAGTGCTTAGTGGTAGGATAGTACTGCTGACATGCTGGTGCTGTTCGGCTGTGGGGTAGGGTATTACTGCTGTGACATGCTGGTGCTGTGGTGCTGTGTAATAGGGTAGTACTGCTCTGACATGCTGGTGCTGAGTGGCAGGGTACTACTATTCTGACATGCTGGTGCTGCAATGATGAGTGGTAGGGAATACTGCACTGACATGGTGGTGCTGTAGTGCTGAGTGGTAGGATAGTACTGCTGACATGTTGGTGCTCCGATGCTAAGTGGAAGGGTAGAACTGCTCTGACATGCTGGTGCATAGGTGCTGAGAGGTAGGGTACTACTGCCCTGACATGATGGTGCTCTGGTGCTGAGTGGTAGGGTAGTACTGCTCTGACATCCTGCTGCTATAGTGCTGAGTTGTAGGGAAGTACTGCTGACATGCTGGTTCTGTTGTGCTGTGTGGTAGGGAAGTACTGCTGACATGCTGGTGCTGTAGTGCTCAGCGGAAGGGTAGTTCTTCTGACATGCTGGTGCTGTGGTGCTAAGTGGTAAGATTGTTCTGCTCTGACATGCTGATGCTGCGGTGCTGAGTTCAAGGGTAGTCCTGCCCTGACTTCCTGGTGCTGTGGTGCTGAGCAGTACGGTAGTACAGCTCTGACATGCTGCGGCTATATTGCTGAGTGGAAGGGTAGTACTGCTCTGACATGCTGATGCTGTGGTGCTGAGTGGTAGGGTAGTACTGCTGACATGCTGGTGCTGTAGTGCTGAGTGGTAGGTTAGTACTGCTCTGACATGCTGCTGCTATACTTGTGTGTGGTAGGGTAGTACTGCTCTGACATGCTGCTGCTATAGTGCTGAGCTGTAGGGTAGTACTGCTCTGAATTGCAGGTGCTGTAGTGCTGAGTGGTAGGGTAGTACGGCTGACATGCTGGTTCTGTTGTGCTGTGTGGAAGGGAAGTACTGCTCTGACATGCTGGTGCTGTGTTGTTAAGTGGAAGGGAAGTACTCTTCAAACATGCTGGTGCTGTAGTGCTCAGCGGTAGGGTAGTACTTCTGACATGCTGGTGCTGTGGTGCTAAGTGGTAGGGTAGTATTGCTCTGACATGCTGATGCTGTGGTGCTGAGTGGTAGGGTAGTACTGCTCTGAGATGCTGCTGCTATAGTGCTGAGTGGAAGGGTAGTACTGTTCTCACATGCTGCTGCTATAGTGCTGAGTGGTAGGGTAGTACTGCTGACATGCTGGTGCTGTGGTGCTGATTGGTAGGGTAGTACTGCTGACATGCTGGTGCTGTGGTGCTAACTGGTAGGGTACTACTGCTCTGACATGCTGGTGCTGTAGTGCTGAGTGGTACGATAGTATTGCTGACATGCTGGTGCTGTGGTGCTAAGTGGTAGGGTGGAACTGCTCTGACATGCTAGTGCTGTGGTGCTGAGTGGTAGGGTAGTACTGCCCTGACGTGCTGGTGCTGTAGTGCTCAGTGGTAGGGTAGAACTGCTGTGACATGCCGCTGCTATAGTGCTGACTAGTAGGGTAGTACTGCTCCGACATGCTGGTACTGTAGTGCTGAGTGGTAGGGTAGTACTGCTCTGACATGCTGGTGCTGTGTTGCTGAGTGGTAGGGTAGTACTGCTGACATGCTGGTGCTGTGGTGCTAAGTGGTACGGTAGTACTGCTCTGACATGCTTGTGCTGTGGTGCTAAGTGGTAGGGTAGTACTGCTCTGACATGCTGGTGTTTTGGTGCTGAGTGGTAGGGCAGTACTGCTCTGACATGATGATGCTGTGTTGCTGAGTGGTAGGGTAGTACTGCTGACATACTGGTCCTGTGGTGCTAAGTGGTAGGGTAGTACTGCTCTGACATGCTGGTGCTTTGGTGCTTAGTGGTAGGGTAGTACTGCTGACATACTGGTCCTGTGGTGCTAAGTGGTAGGGCAGTACTGTTCTGACATGCTGGTGCTGTGGTGCTGAGTGGTGGGGTAGTACTGCTGACATCCTGGTGCTGTGGTGCTGAGTGGTACTGTAGTACTACTCTGACATGCTGGTGCTGTAGTGCTGAGTGGTAGGGTAGAACTGCTGATATGCTGGAGCTGTGGTGCTGAGTGGTAGGGTATTACTGCTCTGACATGCTGGTGCTGTGGTACTGAGTGGTAGGGTAGTACTGCTGGCATGCTGGTGCTGTGGTGCTAAGTGGAAGGGTAGAACTACTCTGACATGCTGGTGCTGTGGTGCAGAGTGGTAGGGTAGTTCTGGTCTGACGTGCTGCTGCTATAATTGTGTGTGATAGGGTAGTACTGCTCTGACATGCTGCTGCTATAGTGCTGAGCTGTAGGGTAGTACTGCTCTGACATGCTGGTGCTGTAGTGCTCAGCGGTAGGGTAGTACTGCTGACATGCTGGTGCTGTGGTGCTAAGTGGTAGGGTAGTACTGCTCTGACATGCTGATGCTGCGGTGCTGAGTGGTAGGGTAGTACTGCTCTGATATGCTGCTGCTATTGTGCTGAGTTGAAGGGTAGTACTGTTCTCACATACTGCTGCTATAGTGCTGAGTGGTAGGGTAGTACTGCTCTGACATGCTGGTGCTGTGGTACTGATTGGTAGGGTAGTACTGCTCTGACATGCTGGTGCTGTAGTGCTGAGTGGTACGATAGTACTGCTGACATGCTGGTGCTGTGGTGCTAAGTGGTAGGGTGGTACTGCTCTGACATGCTAGTGCTGTGGTGCTGAGTGGTAGGGTAGTACTGTCCTGACGTGCTGGTGCTGTGGTGCTCAGTGGTAGTGTAGAAATGCTGTGACATGCTGCTGCTATAGTGCTGACTAGTAGGGTAGTACTGCTCTGACATGCTGGTGCTGTGTTGCTGAGTGGTAGGGTAGTACTGCTGACATGCTGGTGCTGTGGTGCTAAGTGGTGGGGTAGTACTGCTCTGACATGCTGGTGCTGTGGTGCTGAGTGGTAGGGCAGTACTGCTCTGACATGATGATGCTGTGTTGCTGAGTGGTAGGGTAGTACTGCTGACATCCTGGTGCTGTGGTGCTGACTAGTAGGATAGTACTACTCTGACATGCTGGTGCTGTAGTGCTGAGTGGTAGGGTAGTACTGCTGACATGCTGGAGCTGTGGTGCTGAGTGGTAGGGTAGTACTGCTCTGACATGCTGGTTCTGTGGTGCTGAGTGGAAGGTTAGTACTGCTTTGACATGCTGGTGCTGTAGTGCTGAGCGGTAGGGTTGCACTGCTCTGACATGCTGGAGCTTTAGTGCTGAGTGGTAGGGTAGTACTGCTCTGAGATGCTGCTGCTATAGTGCTGAGTGGAAGGGTTGTACTGTTCTCACATGCTGCTGCTATAGTGCTGAGTGGTAGGGTAGTACTGCTGACATGCTGGTGCTGTGGTGCTGAGTGGTAGGGTAGTACTGCTCTGTCATGCTGGTGCTGTGTTGCTGAGTGGTAGTGTAGTACTGCTCTGACATGCTGGTACTGTGGTGCTAAGTGGTAGGGTAGTACTGCTCTGACATGCTGGTGCTGTAGTGCTGAGTGGTACAATAGTACTGCTGACAAGCTGGTGCTCTGATGCTGAATGGTAGGGTAGTACTGCTCTCAGATGGTGGTGCTGTACTGCCGAGTGCTAGGGTAGTAGTGCTCTGACATGCTGGTGCTGTAGTGCTGAGTGGTAGGGTAGTACTGGTGACATGCTAGTGCTGTCGTGCTGTTTGGTAGGGTAGTTCTTCTATCACATGCAGATGTTTTAGTGCTGAGTGGTAGGATAGTACTGCTGACATGCTGGTGCTGTTCGGCTGTGTGGTAGGGTATTACTGCTGTGACATGCTGGTGCTGTGGTGCTGTGTAATAGGGTAGTACTGCTCTGACATGCTGGTACTGTGGTGCTGAGTGGTAGGGTAGTACTGCTCTGACATATTGGTGCTGTGCTGCTGTGTAGTAGGGTAGTACTGCTCTGACATGCTGGTGCTGAGTGGTAGGGTAGTACTGCTGACATGCCTGAGCTGTTGCTGAGTGGTAGGATACTACTATTCTGACATGCTGGTGCTGCAATGATGAGTAGTAGGGTAGTACTGCACTGACATGCTTGTGTTGTAGTGCTGAGTGGTAGGATAGTACTGCTGACATGTTGGTGCTGCGGTGCTAAGTGGAAGGGTAGAACTGCTCTGACATGCTGCTGCTATAGTTGTGTGTGGTAGGGTAGTACTGCTCTGACATGCTGCTGCTATAGTGCTGAGTGGTAGGGAAGTACTGCTGACATGCTGGTTCTGTTGTGCTGTGTGGTAGGGAAGTACTGCTCTGACATGCTGGTGCTGTGGTGCTAAGTGGTAGGGTAGTACTGCTCTGACATGCTGGTGCTGTAGTGCTCAGCGGAAGGGTAGTTCTGCTGACATGCTGGTGGTGTGGTGCTAAGTGGTAAGGTAGTCCTGCCCTGACTTGCTGGTGCTGTGGTGCTGAGCGGTACGTTAGTACTGCTCTGACATGCTGCGGCTATATTGCTAAGTGGAAGGGTAGTACTGCTCTGACATGCTGGTGCTGTGGTGCTGAGTGGTAGGGTAGTACTGCTGATATGCTGGTGCTGTGGTGCTGAGTGGTAGGGTAGTACTGCTCTGTCATGCTGGAGCTGTGGTGCTGAATGGTTGGGTAGTACTGCTCTGATATGCTGGTGCTGTGGTGCTGAGTGGTAGGGTAGTACTGCTCTGTCATGCTGGAGCTGTGGTGCTGAGTGGTAGGGCAGTACTGCTGACATGCTGGTGATGTGGTGCTGAGTGGTTGGGTATTACTGCTCTGACATGCTGGTGCTGTGGTACTGAGAGGTAGGGTAGTACTGCTGACATGCTGGTGCTGTGGTGCTAAGTGGAAGGGTAGAACTGTTCTGACATGCTGGTGCTGTTGTTCAGAGTGGTAGGGTAGTTCTGGTCTGACATGCTGCTGCTATAGTTGTGTGTGGTAGGGTAGTACTGCTCTGACATGCTGCTGCTATAGTGCTGAGCGGTAGGGTAGTACTGCTCTGACATGCTGGTGCTGTAGTGCTGAGTGGTAGGGTAGTACGGCTGACATGCTGGTTCTGTTGTGCTGTGTGGTACGGAAGTACTGTTCTGACATGCTGGTGCTGTGTTGCTAAGTGGAGGGGAAGTACTCCTCAAACATGCTGGTGCTGTGGTGCTGATTGGTAGGGTAGTACTGCTCTGACATGCTGGTGCTGTGGTGGTAAGTGGTAGGGTAGTACTGCTCTGACATGCTGGTGCTGTGGTGGTAAGTGGTAGGGTAGTACTGCTCTGACATGCTGGTGCTGTAGTGCTGAGTGGCAGGATAGTACTGCTGACATGCTGGTGGCTGGGAGCTAAGTGGTAGGGTGGTACTGCTCTGACATGCTAGTGCTGTGGTGCTGAGTGGTAGGGTAGTACTGCCCTGACGTGCTGGTGCTGTGTTGCTCAGTGTTAGGGTAGAACTGCTGTGACATGCTGCTGCTATAGTGCTGACTAGTAGGGTAGTACTTCTCTAACATGCTGGTTCTGTAGTGCTGAGTGGTAGGGTAGTACTGCTCTGACATGCTGGTGCTGTGTTGCTGAGTGGTAGGGTAGTACTGCTGACATGCTGGTGCTGTGGTCCTAAGTGGTAGGGTTGTACTGCTCTGACATGCTGGTGCTGTGGTGCTAAGTGGTAGGGTAGTACTGTTCTGACATGCTGGTGCTTTGGTGCTGGGTGGTAGGGTAGTACTGCTCTGACATGATGATGCTGTGTTGCTGAGTGGTAGGGTAGTACTGCTGACATACTGGTCCTGTGGTGTTAGTTGGTAGGGTAGTACAGCTCTGACATTCTGGTGCTGTGGTGCTGAGTGGTAGGGTAGTACTGCTGACATCCTGGTGCTGTGGTGCTGAGTGGTAGGGTAGTACTGCTCTGACATGCTGGTGCTGTGGTGCTATGCGGTGGGGTAGTACTGCTCTGACATGCTGGTGCCGTGGTGCTGAGTGGTTAGGCAGTACTGCTCTGACATGCTGGTGCTGTGCTGAGTAGTAGGGTAGTACTGCTCTGACTTGCTGGTGCTGTGGTGCTGAGTGGTTAGGCAGCACTGCTCTGACATGCTGGTGCTGTGCTGAGTAGTAGGGTAGTACTGCTCTGACATGCTGGTGCTGTGGCGCTGAGTGGTAGGGTAATACTGCTCTGACGTGCTGGTGCGGTAGTGCTGAGTGGTAGGGTAGTACTGGTGACATGCTGGTGCTGTAGTGCCAAGTGGTAGAGTAGTACTGTTCTGACATGCTGGTGCTTTAGTGTTGAGTGGTAGGATAGTACTGCTGACATGCTGGTGTTGTTGTGCTCTGTGGTAGGGTAGAACTGCTCTGATATCCTGGTGCTGTGGTGCTAAGTGGTAGAATAGTACTGCTCTGACATGCTGGTGCTGTGGTGCTAAGCGGTGGGGTAGTACTGCTCTGACCTGCTGGTGCTGTGGTGCTGAGTGGTTAGGCAGTACTGCTCTGGCATGCTGGTGCTGTGCTGTGCAGTAGGGTAATACTGCTCTGACATGCTGGTGCTGCAGTGCTGAGTGGTAGAATAGTACTGGTTTGACATGCTGGTGCTGTGGTGCTGAGTGGTAGGGTAGTACTGCCTGACGTGCTGGTGCTGTTGCGCTGCGTGGTAGGGTAGTACTGCCCTGACGTGCTGGTGCTGTAGTGCTGCGTGGTAGGGTAGTACTGCTCTGACGTGCTGGTGCTGTAGTGCTGAGTGGTAGGGTAGTACTGCTCTGACATGCTGGTGCTGTGGTGCTGAGCAGTAGGGTAGTACTGCTGACATGTTGGTGCTGTAGTGCTGAGTGGTAGGGTAGTACTGCTCTGACATGCTGGTGCTTTGGTGCTGAGTGGTAGGGTAGTACTGCCCTGATGTGCTGGTGCTGTAGTGCTGAGTGGTTGGGTAGTACTGCTCTGACATGCTGGTGCTGTGGTTCTAAGTGGTAGGCTAGTACTGCTGACATGCTAGTGCTGTTGTGCTAAATGGTAGGGCAGTACTGCTCTGACATGCTGGTGCTGTGGTGCTGAGTGGTGGAGTAGTACTACTGACATGCTGGTCCTGTGGTGCTAAGTGGTAAGGTAGTACTTCTCTGACATGCTGGTGCTGTGGTGCTGAGTGGTAGCGTAGTACTGCTCTGACATGCTGGTGCTGTGGTGCTAAGCGGTGAGGTAGTACTGCCCTGACGTGCTGGTGCTGTAGTGCTGCGTGTTAGGGTAGCACTGCTCTGACGTGCTGGTGCGGTTGTGCTGAGCGGTAGGGTAGTACTGCTCTGACATAGTGGTGCTGAGGTGCTGAGTGGTAGGGTAGTACCGCTCTGACATGCTGATGCTGTAGTGCTGAGTGGTAGGGTAGTACTGCTGACATGCTGGTGCTGTAGTGCCGAGTGGTAAGGTAGTACTGCTCTGACATGCTGGTGCTGAGGTGCTGAGTGGTAGGGTAGTACTGCTCTGACATGCTGATGCTGTGGTGGTGAGTGTTTGGGTAGTACTGCTCTGACATGCTGGTGCTGCGGTGCTGAGTGGTAGGGTAGTACTCCTCTGACATGCTGGTGCTGCGGTGCTGTAAGGTAGGGTAGTTCACCTTTGACATGCTGGTACTGTAGTGCTGAGTGGTAAGGTAGTACTGCTTTGACATGCTGGTGCTGTGGTGCTGAGTGGTAGGGTAGTACGTTTCTGACATGCTGGTTCTGTGGTGCTGAGTTGTAGGGTAGTACTGCTGACATGCTGGTGCTGTAATGCTTAGTGGTAGGGTAGCACTGCTCTGACATGCTGCTACTATAGTGCTGAGTGCTTGGGTAGTTCTGATCTGACATGCTGGTGCTGTAGTGCTGAGTGGTAGGATAGTACTGCTCTGACATGCTGGTGCTGTGGTGTTGAGTGGTAGGGTAGTACTCCTCTAACATTCTGGTGCTGTGGTGCTGAGTGGTAGCGTAGTCCTCCTCTGAAATGCTGGTGCTGTGGTGCTGAGTGGTAGGGTAGTACTCCTCTGAAATGCTGGTGCTGTGGTGCTGAGTGGTAGGGTAGTACTGCTTTGACATGCTGATGCTGTGGTGCTGAGTGGTCGGGTAGTACAGTTCGAAATGTTGGTGCTGTGGTGCTGAGTGGTAGGGTAGCACTGCTCTGACATGCTGGTGCTGTAGTGCTGAGTGGTAGGTTAGTACTGCTCTGACATGCTGGTGCTGTGGTGCTGAGTGGTAGGGTAGTACTCCTCTGACATGCTGGTGCTGTGGTGCTGTGTAGTAGGGTAGTACTGCTCTGACATGCTGGTGCTATAGTGCTGAGTAGTAGAGTAGTGCTGCTCTGACCTGCTGGTGCTGTAGTGCTGAGTGGTAGGTTAGTACTGCTGACATGCTGGTGCTGTTGTGCTGTGTAGTAGGATAGTACTGCCCTGACATGCTGGTGCTGTGGTGCTGAGTGGTAGGGTAGTACTGCTGACATGTTGGTGCTGTGGTGCTGAGTGGTAGGGTAGTACTGCTGACATGCTGGTGCTGTAGTGCTGAGTGGTAGGGTAGTACTGCTCTGACATGCTGGTGCTGTGGTGCTGAGTATTACGGTAGCACCCGATTCCAGGCCATCAGGAGGGAAGACCACTGGAAAGGGCTCTGAGTTCTGCCTGGGGTGGTTACATCGTCTGCTCAGATCGTGACACCTGGTGATGGAATGGTAGGTAGTGCGCTTGGAGATGTGAGGGAGAAGATAACACCAGGTGCTCCCTACCCCGAGATGGCGTGAGTTATTAGAAGAAGGTGGTTGGAAGAATAAAAGGGAAAAATAAATAATACTTATGTAACCCCCTTGTTACCCGTGGTTACTTGAATCCCAATAAGACCTAGTGGTAGGCAGGGAAGGCAGAGTTTCACACTGTCTCACTCTGTTCTCAGTCTCAGCTGAGACTGAGGGATGACATCACCAGTAGAACTATCGCAGCTGCATGAGCCACATTGGAATCTGCAGCAAGGGAGTTGGTTAGAACGTTGGGAAGTTTTGAAGTCAGTCTTCAGTCAGTGTGAGTCAGTGGAGTGTGAAGTTGGGAGCTTGCTAAGAAAGCAGCTCAGTTAGGCTCTAGGAGCCTCAGCCCTGATAGAGGGCTACTTTTAGTTTAAAAGTGTGTGTGTCTCCACCTTAAAGAGAGACACAGAAGACAACTGAAATGGTGGAGACTGCTGTTTTTGGGTCTTAGTGCCCCTCTCTCCGGGGGCAGGAAAAGGTCTCCCTGCAGATTCCTGGGGCAACCCCCTAGTTCTGCTTGTGAAGGAAAAGCTGCCTATGTGTTCCAGAGTTTATTTGGGAGAACAAGAAGATTTGTGAGTTGCCTGTGGGGCAGCTGCAACATGAGGGTGAGAGTCTGCTCTTGCTAAAAGGGCCTATGTTTTTCACCCTGGGACCTTTGTGACAATGTGGGGATTGAACTATTAAATATTGGGAAGCCTAGATTAATGGGCTAAGCAAAGTAACAGTAGGTTCAAGTCCAGAGCTTGTTGGGATGCAAATGATATGTACAGGAGATGTGACAGACGTCTACCCATAATCTACATTTGAAAGTTCAGTAAAGGAATTGTTCAGTTTCCAGAGAAATGGCCGGGTATAGGCTGTGGGAGCTGGAGGTGGGTGGCCCCCCATCTTTAGTGACCAGGTCCTCCTCTACGGATTTCTTCTGTGGATTTCTACTTTACCTCAGGCACTTGGCCAGAGATGAGGGAAGTACCCAGACGTGGGATTGTAAGGAAAATTCTCTCTAGGAGTCAAAGACTCTAGTGTGGTTTGGGGAGCCACAACAGGATAATTGGTTCATTCCTCAAATCTAACGCGGATCAAGTGGCCGGAGGGGGAGCCGGGCCAGTGGGGAAAACACAAGTGTGTACAAGTCGGGTTGTGTACCCAAAGCTGCGTGCAAGTCCGGGCTGTGTGCCTGGTGGGTTTAGAGCCTGAGGGCTGGAAATAGTGAAAAAGTGTTCTGTTGTCTCTAATCTGCATTACCAGGAATGTAGCCCCATGGGGGTCCGTCTATGCTTTGTTTGTTCAGCTTGGATGTGAATAAAAGCCACACTGAAGAATCCTATTCCTGGTTCTGGACATTACAGTTATTGCTTCCTGTGTTCGGATTTACTTGGGTGCCCCTGTGTAGAGTAGCCAAACCTAGGCCCCCTGTGCCGAGTAACCTCATCCTCCCCGAACCCAGTCCCCACCAGGTACTGCAGTCAGCTTCAACAGCATGTCACCTGTCATTTTGCTAAAAAGGCAGGGGTGAGGGGATACACTTAATTAGTGGCAGTGTGAAATGGGCCAATAGCTGCTCATGCCCTGGAGCACATGAATAGCTGTCCCAACCCCCCCGTCATCCTGTCAGTCCCTGTGACCAGTTCTGTCCCTTAAGGGCACCATCAGCTCCACCCAGCTGAAAATATATACCGTGGAATGTTCACATCTTCTTCCCCTGCCTGGGGTGGGGGGGGTGGTTAAGCTGAGTTTGTATGGCTTGGCATCGGTGTTGGTGTCTGTATCAGAGGAGGCTCTAGTCCAGTAGCAGAGACTTGGGGCATGATGTCAAACAAGTTGGTAATTGAGGTAAGTACAATGAGGAGGAAGTGACAGATTAAAAAACAATACTCCTATAAATAATAAAGAAAAATGGAAGGCAGATACAGCTGCAAAGGTGCCATATCACAGCGTGCATTGGGGCTCACTCAGTGCACCTCTCCCCTTTACACCGGGAACCTATCTACGTGATATACTATGTTTGACCTAAAATTGGTATGCCGATGCTTAGCATACCGAATTTATGGTCCCGAAATTCACAGCTCCGAACAGATCATATGCCCAACGCAACAATTTGGGGCATCATGACAGGAACTAAGAGTAAAATGTGGGGGTTTCCAAAAAAAACACACCCCCGTAACTTAAATAACTAACGCCGAGGGGGAGCAGACCCCAGAGTAAAAAAATATTAGTTACGGGGGTTAATTCTTAAAAGGATGTGACCCAGACCAGAACCCGGGTCTGAGGGAGTGCGCTGGCAGGGCTGCTGGTGGTTTAGCCCTGTAAACCACCAGAAGAGCTCAGCAAACTCCCCCAAACAACTGTCCCTTGACGTGCATTAGCAGGGGTAAGGTAGCAACCCATCACATCTGCTACTTTACCCCTGTCAAATTCTGTCAGATATTTCACCGTCAGGATGCTCACTCGTGGGATACGACACCTGTTGGGCAATAGTGCCCGGGCAGGTGAGTGTCAGGATAGTGAGAAATGGGACTTAGTAAGGGTACCTGTCTACCTCTGCTGGGACAGTAGGGGTCCCACTGGAAGCCCACTGTCCTCCTAATACCCCTGTTTTGTGGCTATGTCATGGTGGAGGACCTTCAAGACAACAAAGTTAAACAAATAATGGAAAGAGTGCAGCAACATTAGGGTATTTTGCACAGTGAAACCACAGTGCAGCCCAATTTAAAAAAATGGGCTCCAAACTGTATTTGTCTAGTTTTGTTGTCAACCAGTGTTGGAAATACACTTTATGAGCTTTGGGAGCTATGGAGGACCCTGGTGTTGATGTCTTGAAAAGTACCCCTCTTAGCTTTATAAGTCAATGGCGGTAATGCAAGAACTATAGAGGTTTACTTCAGAACTACTGTGTGGTGCTGGGCTCTGCTGAGCCCCCTGTAATTCCAACAGTGTAGACAACATGGACTACTTTAAGAACTAGTAAGAAAATGCCATTACTACAAAATGTTACCAGAACTTTACACAGAGTTAGATGTTCATGTTTTTTCAGTTATTGCCCATTACCTGATCATGCAGACCCACAAACTTTACGATAATATCATTTAGGTCACCAGTCTGTCATTATTCTGGCTCACAACCCTTCCTGTGAAAAGCGTTTTATTTTTTATTAACAAGATGCAAAATTATAGGAACAGGATTTGTTTTCTTTGCACTGTGAAAAGTGTGTCACCTCTTTTTAGCTGGACTAAAGTCGTGCTGAGGCTAGAATGACCTTGAGTGTCATCCGACTGTTTGTAGTGCTGCAGCATTGATGGATCGTAGAAAGGGTGCAACTGATACGGAAAGCACCATGCTCCCTGTGCAGCCCTTTGCCCTGGTTTTAAATCAGAGAGGGGGGGCAGCAGTGGCGAAACCCACAGAAAATAGTACCCAACGACGTGTTTTTTTTTAACTAACAATGAGCATTAACAGTCCAGAAATAATTGCCATTTTGTGTTGTCACAGAGCATCTGGTGTCTCAGGATCTACTCCTCGCATCTCACTTCAGAATCAGGCGTATTTTCTTGTCTCCGAGTAGCAATCTGAAATGAAGAAATGTTATATAGTTATTTACTTAACTGATAAATTAATCATTCTGTTAACTTTTGTTTTACTAAATAGTCCCTTAGTGGCAAAACCCTCTTTTCCTCAAGCACCTGGTCAAGAGGGGGCAGCAGTTTTGTTATAGATAAACAAGAAAATATGGGGTTATGCTAAAATATCCAAACACTCCATGAAACTTAAGCTGCTGTGAGTATTAAATTGATTAGGGCTTCTTTTTTCCAACTTACATTTTCTGGCCCCAGCCAGCTCCCTTCTAATGCCCCCACCTCCCAGCCCATTACCTACCCTGCCTGGGAGTTACCCCACAACATGTCCAGGACCATTGTGTGGTGGGTGGGTATCACAGTGCTGCAAAGCCTGCAAGGGTACCATTCTCATCCTGCTAGGTGGGGGGGGGGGTGGCCTCCATTTTTCTTCCTTCCTGAGGTCTGCTCACATGCAATGACACACACACACACACACACATACACACACACACATATGCACTTCCATATAGTGCACTATCGGTATTTGAATCAGGGCTCTCCAGTGTGTGACATCTGCTGCTTCACATCAGAGCCTCTGCTAGGTGGTAAGCATACAATATGTGCTGTCCCCCTTCCTGAAGGAGGAGAGCTGTCCATGGGGCACTCCATCTTCCCTCCTCCCTCCTCTGACTAGCCCCCAAACAATCTGAGTTCATTGCTGAATCCAGGTTGCCAGCATTGTACTACCTTATTGCTTTGCTATTAGGCTGATAGATCAGGGCTCTCTAAAAAAACATACTGGTCCATATGGAGCTGTATCGCCCACTGCAGGGTTTATGTAGTGATCCATATGGAGTTGTATCGCCCAGTTCTAGGTTTATGTAGTGGTCCATATGGAGTTGTATCACCCAGTGCTGGGTTTATGTAGTGGTCCATATTGAGCTGTATCGCCCAGTGCTGGGTTTATGTAGTGGTCTATATGGAGCTGTATCACCCAGTGCTGGGTTTATGTAGTGGTCCATATTGAGCTGTATCGCCCAGTGCTGGGTTTATGTAGTGGTCTATATGGAGCTGTATCACCCAGTGCTGGGTTTATGTAGTGGTCCATATTGAGTTGTATCTCCCATTGCATGGTTTATGTAGTGGTCCATATCAAGTTGTATCACCCAGTGCTGGGTTATGCACAATTAGTCCACCTGAGAATTGATTAGCAAGTACTCCCTCTGACAGCAGTCTGGGGTGAAGTTAACTCCTCATTTACATGTCCTATAGTTTATCTACAACTGTCCCACTGATATTGACATCAGCTAGTTCTACATAACTCCACACAAGCTACAATATTTTTAATCAAAGTTTTAGTGAAGGGGTTTTGAAATAATTAGTACTACAAGTTCCATTAAATGTGGGTCTCTCTCTCTCACTTCTTTTCATTCGTAACATAGAGTATATTGCATAGACAAGTGTGCATTATAGGGCTTTATTCAGTATCAAGGGATTCTGCCAAGTTCAGAAAACTATAAAAACAGGCTCAAGTAGTTTGCCAACTTGGGAAGAACCCCAGGATAGTGATTGTAGCCCTGTAATGCACATTTGCCTGTACACTGTTTTTTTCCCTCCTTATAATCCCCTGCAGCACGTGGATATTTAAGTGATAATGTGCCAGTTGGCTCACTATCTGAGGCACGAATATGACTGTCAAGTGAATAGAGTACAAGGCTGAAGGCAGAGTTCTTTATCGTCACGGGATAATCGCATCATTGCTGAGGATAAACAGCCAACTAGTACATTATAACTATTATGCTCTATGTGTTTGAAAAAAGTTAGTACTACTGTCCTTTTTGTCCCTAGGAAAGTTTGAGGTAACTCCAACTTTCCCCCTTTACAGGAGTTAGATAAGGTACTATTGGAAGCCATTGACAAAATGGCAGAAAAGGGGAGGTGTTGTTGGTGGGGCACTTCGAAACTACCTGATGTAGATAGATGCCTCTCGGCTGCAGTTTCAGCTAGAAGAAACATCCTGGACTCCCTGCAGGGGGTGTTCCGCGGGCAACTAGTCAGTGAGCCCACTTGAGATGGGGCAGTACTGAACCCAGTACTCACTAAAAGGGACAGTGTTGAAGACATCAAGGTGGAAGACAATCTAGGCACACACGAGGGATACCGATTTCAACTCCGTGGAATTTCGTTGCAGGGTCTGAGGGCTGCTCTCTCCAGCTCTCCCCAGCCCCCCGAGGATGACTGCTGCTGCTGCATCTGACCGCAAGGATCTGAAGACTGCTCCTGTAGCCCTTCCTCACCTCCATTAAATTTCACTGCAGGTACAGACTTGCAGAAGCCTTTGAGGGCACCCCTGCTAAATTTCAAACTTGGCGCCTTTTTTCTCGCTGCTGGAGACCCAAGTTAGAATTCACTACAGTAGCTGAACCTGTATTTATTACTAGAGCGGTTCCTACCTGTCTGTGCTGCTTACTTGAGGGGATTTTTATAATTTTGTTTTTTTAAAATTAAGTGAATTCTGCCTGCATTTATTTAAAACTGTGCTGGCTAATTCGATTTACAGTCTCTGCTATTTAACTGTCCTGCGCTCATCTGATTTTTTTTTTCTCCCTCACCCTGGATTTCCTTCTTTCTTCTTTGGTTATAATTTCACTGCTAAACTGCTGACTTATACCTGACTTCCTCTGCGCTACCTACCTGCTCCCTTGTTGCCCCTGCTCGGTCTGTAACCCTCCCACCCCCCGCCCATGCGTTCATCCTTCCTCTTTGTTCCCTGCCCACATTACAACCCCTCCCTTAGCCTTAAGCCCCCAACTTCGGTTCTCTATTCTAAATCCCCTGTCTCTTTTCTTTCAGGATCCGAGGGCTGCCCTCTCCAGCTCTCCCCAGCCCCCTTGAGGATGACCACTACTGCATCTGACTGCAAGGGTCTGAGAACTGCTCCTGTAGCCCTCTCCTCACCTCCATGGAATTTTGCCACAGGTACAGACTCGCAGAATCCTTTGAGGGCACTCCTGCTAAATTTCAAACTTGGTACCTTTTTCCTGCACCACTGGGGACCCAAGTTACCAGCTGTTTCTGAATTAACTACAGTAGTTGAGCCTATATTTATTACTAGGGCAGCTCCTTCCTCTCTGCGCTGCTTACTTGATGGGATTTTTTGGCCCACCATCCCTTCCCTACCTCCTCCGTTTATTAAATACGTAATAACCCCCCTCCTGCATATTTAGAACACACTAACTCCGCCCCTATACCTCCTGACTGTCCTACTTGTTTAGAGAGTATAGAGATGAATCACAGTGAGCTTCTTTCTGTTGATCTCAGTGTGTGCTGCCTCTGTTTATTCCCTGGTGTGTCGGCTAACCCTGCTCCCTTGCTTACCAGCTGTTTCTTCACACTTCCTAACCCTTTTCCTCTCCTACGCTGTGAAGCCTCACTTTCTTTTATTTGCCTTCCTGGCCCCTGTCTTACTTGCTATCATCATGGACCACTCAGCCCCTTGTGCTTCTGCCACTGCTGACACTGAAGCTGATCCGGAAGACTTCACCTTCTCAAATTCACTACTTCTGCACCCAAGAGTCTTTAGCCCCTGCTACCACTGCAACCCTAACCTATCCCTGCAAACTTCTCAGACACCTTATTAAATCCAAATGGATCTCTCAGGCTAAGACTTTGTTAGCCTTCTCAGTTGCGGTGACATGGATCACCGTGCTCTCCTTGTCTCTATCAGGTGATGTGGAGGTCAATCCTGGACCTGCAGTACCTGGGTTCCCTCACTGTCAGGTTAGCTCTCAGACAGGGCACCTAACTAATGGACTGAAGATTGGGCATCTAAACATAAGAAGCCTGCTGGCCAATCACTCTGAACTTGTGGCCTGGTCCGCCTCCAATGGGCCTGATCTCCTAGGGATTACCGAATCCTGGCTTAGGCCTTCTCACCCTGACTCCCTGTGCACCATCCCCAGTTACAACATACTCTGAGTTGAGCAGCCCTCGTCAAAGAGAGGAGGCCGCCTGGTGGTAGCCTAGAAACCTCATCTTAACCTAACCTGAACATGAACCCTGGCGAGGGACCGGGCCTTCTACACTTACACCCCCAAACTCTGGAACTCGCTTCCTGAGCTCACTCGGTCCTCCTCCTCCCATCCAAGCTTTAAAGCCTCCCTCCCATCCAAGCTTTAAAGCCTCCCTCTGGAACTTTCTGAAACCTTCCTCCCCCTGCCCCTGCTCCTCGTAGTCCTACTCCCCTGCCCCTCCCCATCCCCCAACCTGATTTGGATGGGGGGGGCCTCAGCGCCTCTTGCACTTCTCCTTCAGGAACTGGCCATGAATACCGGACTTACCACCTGCCTAGGGCACTCCCCTTCCCCCTTGCAGGCATTTACCATTATCTTTGTTCCCGTTGTTCACCACCTAATTGTATCCCATCTGTCCCATCCTACATTAAAGCACCGTGCCTATCTTGTCCTAGAGTCAGCCTTGAACTGCCTGTTAATTTAGTTATGTTTCTTGTCTCCTCAATTTGTACATGTATGAATTTCGTGCCAACCTTGCCCTAGAGCTAGCCTTGAAACTGCCTGTATATTTCTTATGTAGTCTTCTCTGTTCCTCAACTGTTCAATGTATACCTACCTTGCTCTAGAGCCTGCACTGCATTGCCTGTTATTTTTACTGTGTATTCCTTACGCGTCCTCAATTGTTTATGTATGAAGTTTTTACCTGTAACTCTCCCAGGTCGCACCTGAAAATAGGCACCTGGCTATCTAGTGTGCTTACCCGGTTAACTAAAGCAAATAAATAAATAAACCTTACTTCCTTGTCCCTCGCTTCAGTACTGTGAGATACTTCACTCTGGTTATGCTGGGTGGGGCCAAGAAATTACATGTGGTTTGTGCCTATATTACCCCCACAACCTGTAAACAAGGACTTGAGGAATTCTTGGAATTTCTCCCCAAGGCTACCAAGAATAATGAAGTGATTTGCATTGGTGACTTCAACCAGCATTGGCTCAGTCCCAACTCCCCTTCCCTAAACTCTTGCATTAGTGAGTACAATCTAACCCAGCTTGTTGCTGATCTTACAAGGCACTCCAGCAATGGCAAAATCCACACCCTCCTCAACTGGATCCTCACCAATCAACCAGACAGAATCTCGGCTGTTATTGTGTTGTCCGACTCCAATAGTGATCACTCTCCTGTTATCTGCATCTGGGATGCCTGCCCCCTTCATTCCTGCCCAAAATTATCACCATGTCTAACTTCTCTGCCTTTGACCAGTACTGCTTTCTTAACTGATCTCCAGCATATTGATTGGTCTCCCATATTCACAACCAGCTGCATCGACTGGGCAGTGGACTACTTCACAATCACCCTGCGTTCCCTGCAGTCCATGCACGTACCATCCGTAAGGAGCAGGATTCACAGCTTGGCTACCAAGTGGCTAACTAGCCCTCTTCTATAAATGCTTAAGTCATGGG
The DNA here is from genome assembly GCA_016271365.2 of Neoceratodus forsteri. NCBI lineage: Eukaryota > Metazoa > Chordata > Ceratodontiformes > Ceratodontidae > Neoceratodus > Neoceratodus forsteri. The sequence goes on from JADMNL010000025.1 coordinate 286,439,306, forward strand.
ATAAGCTCTGATCCCATTGGAAAGCATCCTCTCTTCAGTCCAACTTTGTAGCCTACCGCTCCCTATGGAATGTATGCAAGAGAGAAATTTGTGTGGCCAAAAGCAGTTACTTTAGAGAGCTCTTACAATCCTTGTCGTCCAACCCAAAATATACTGGGCGCACATCAACCATGTATTGGGTTGCAATACTAATCAAACCCCTAGCGACTTGCTACTTAATAATGTCTCCTGCAACAATCCGCTTACCATTGCCAATGCCTTCAACACCATATTTACCACCCTACCTAGTTCCACCTCAGATTCCCCCACCTATGCCACTAATCCCCCCTTTGTTAATCCCCCGTCGCATCCTCCCCTTGTCCTCAACCAGGTCACTAGGTCAGATGTCCTACATGCCCTCAGAACCATGTCACCTCACAGGGGAGTAGGCCCTGATGGTCTGGAACCCAGAATCCTCAAGCTAGGTGCTGCCCTTCTTACAACACCAGTTACATGCTTGTTCAACCTCTCTATCAGCTCAGGGACTATGCCCCTCTTGTGGAAAAAGGCAAGGGTTACCCCATCTTCAAAAAGGGTGCCCAAAGTAACCCATCAAATTACTGCCCGATTGCCCTATTGCCATCACTCAGCAAGTTGCTGGAAAAGCTCATCCATCCCCAGGTGTCAGACTTCATCACTAACATTAACCTGCAATCCCCTGCACAGCATGGCTTTAGGACTGGCCACAGCACCATGACCACCCTCCTGCAATTCACAAGTGACATAAAAACCAACATGGACAAAGGTCTGCTTACTCGGGCCATTTTCATTGATATGTCTAAGGCATTTGACTCTGTCAGCCACCCCTTGCGCCTACGTCAGCTTGGTTTGCTTGGTGCCTCCCATCGCACCTTAGACTGGTTCTCCAGCTATCTGTCTAACCACTCCCAATCAGTCTCCTATCTTAAAGTTCTCTCTGACCCAGCCCTGCTTCTGTCTGGTGTCCCACAAGGGTCCATACTTGGGCCCCTGCTCTTTTCACCGTTCATCAACAATCTTCATTCTGTTCCCACCAACAGTCGCTCCTTACTATATGCAGATGACATGGTTTTCCATACCTCCACCAACCCTGTAAATAAAATTAACTCTCTCCTTGCCTCTCCTCTGATCTGTGGTGAATCCAAACCTCGCTCTTATCCCATCAGTTGGTGTTAAATGTTGCCAAGACCCAGGCCATGCTGTTTGGGACCCAAAGGTAAATTGGTTCCTTGACCATGCCTCTTCAGGTATCCTGCCTCGATGGTTCACATGTCGATGCTGACCAAACCTTAAAATATCTGGGGGTCTTCCTCAATCCATCCCTTAACTTCTCTCACCATGTCAATGTTACCTGTAAGTCTGTCAATACCAAAACTGGCCCAGTCTACCGAGCCCGACAATCCCTGACTCCTGCAGCTAGGATCCCCATCGCCCATGGCCTCCTGCTCCCTGGCATTTGCTGTGCTGTACCTGTCTTCATTCAGGCACACAACAACGTCCTTCATTCATGGGATGTCACTTACAATAATGTCTTCAGATCTGCTTCGTCAGCTCCTTGCCTAAAACACCGCTGTGCCCTGTACTCTGATCTCCGATGGTTATCCCCCTCTTCCCATTGTTCATATTCCTTAGTTTGCCTCACTGGCAATGTAAGGTATCACACAGCTCAGCATGCTATCCAGTGTGATGTATAGATTGGTATGCTGCACCCAAACCATCATCTTACGATATTGCAACATCCGTAGACAACCAATGACATATAGCAGTGCTTTCTTTCTTGCTTTCCGACTTTCAAACCTTGAAAGCCATTCCTCTATTTGTGTTGACTCAGCCACGCAATTCCAGTAGGCATACTACTCAGCAGCAACTGTGTTGCACATATCATTCACTCCAACTTGCGTGCATTTCTGCTCTTTCAAGAACTTCTGAGTGGTACGGGATGGAGTTTTCCTACTGTTTAACTCAGCTGGAGTTCTAATTTTATTTGAGCAGGAGCAAAGCATTGTGCCTTGAAATATTCCCTCTTTAGGTATGTTAACACCATCCATGGGCAGCCATAGTGTCTCTGATACCTCCTCTTTGAGCACCATGAGTTCTTGATGGGTAACACTGGCTCCTTTGTACGATTACTCATAACCAAACCACGGGTTGTCACACTGTCCTATATCTTTGGCTCCCGTGCATTCATGTACTTTTCCATTCTGGTTTCCAGGATCTCTGCCGTGGATGCCACATAAAAAAAAAAAAAATCGTCCATGTCATTGGTTTCGGCCCTCGGGGTCTCCCTCCTTCCCTCGATCACTCAAGTCCTCGAACCAACCTGTGCATTCTTTTCTGTTTTTTTTTTCCCCCTATCCTACCATCACCTTCCCCACTCACACTCGTCTCTTTAGTGCTTATTCCTATGCTTCCTCATTGAATCACTGCTCTCTTGAAGTTCTTACCGGCTGCCTTCTCTCGTTCTGCCATCCCCATCATTTGGCTATCTCTGGCCCCTGCAGTTCTCACCCTGTGCCGGCCATCGCGGAGTTACTCCAATTAAGGCCACTCAGTATGCATCTGTTGGCTCCATCTGGCCTCCACTCGATATTTCATTTGGGCATCATTCACCACCTCATTAAACTGCAGGTGCACCTTTCATGAATCATACCTCATCTTCCTGTTCCAACCTTCAGGGCTGCCCTCTATCATCGTGTTATTAGCCTCTGAGTCTCCTTACTCACCAATCTATCAAGCTCATCGAACTGTAGCTTGATTACCTCGAATCAACTCGATATCTAATCAAATACATGCGGGTCCACGATATCGTTCCTCATCCCGTTCATCTATTTCAATCGCTCAATCAGTATCAGTCATCTCAGTTCAACTCTCTCTCTCCACTCATGGCCATGCCTTCTTGTCCATCACCCTTTGCAACAGGCTGGCTATCTGCTCTCCGCCATCGTTCATGTTCAATTTCAGCCATCATGGCTTCACTCCACTCTTCACCTGTGCTACCTTTCCACTGGCTCCCCATCTATGTTGTTCTCTAGTAGCAAACCTGATCTCTCTCAAAAAAAAAAAAAAAAGAAAGCATACCTTTCACGTCTCATATGCCCATCCCATCCAGTAGATGAACCACTATTGGACTGCTGACGGAATCTCAGTTTAAAAAAAAGAAATAAAAAATCCTCTTGGGCAGCTTTCAATATTTTCTCACCTGTCTCTCTCCGAGCTGCGGTGCTCACGTGGCTCTATCACCAGTAGGTGGCAGTACTCCGCTTTCAGCACTATACCCCTAGTCCTGCATTGCAGCAGTTGTTTGAACCGTCTACACCACAGCATGCATTCTGTCTCATTTGCTGCTATGGAGAGCTCATTGCCAGCCTGGCTGGGGGTGCACCATTACTATGTTGCTCTGATTTTCTCCTGCACACCCTCTGTGTCTCAACCCTCTCTCTTGGGTATCATATACATGCCTCCTATATCACCTCGTGGTCCTCTTCGTTTGAGGATCACCTTTCTTCCCTATCTTGCATGGTATGTTAGATTGATGCTGCCTCTTACCTTGCAGGGTGTGCTGCCCCTGGGTCGCTGACCTCAGACAACTCACTGTCAGTGTTTTCTTTTGGGGGGTTTCTACCCTACCAATACTCCTTCCTCTAATAGCCTACTGGGGTTCCTGCTTATCTCTACCAGCCCACTAGGCTTCGATTAATTCGTGCTGTCATGTCTCATCTTCACTACTTCCAGTGTTCACTTCTACTACTCAAGTATACCTTCTCTGATCTTTGCTATCTCAACTCGACTTGCTCCTCCAACCATCCTATAGGTCTATTACACCACGTTGACTACTCATGCTTAAACATGCCACCATTCTGCTCCCTCTCCTCAGCTCTCTTGACAAACAATCTGCTTTCGTTATTCTTTTGGGCACACTGATCCTCTCTCTTATGCCCTCTCATCGACCCGTGGCCTTCCTGCCGCATCTATTCAAGTTACTGACTACCGTCTTTTCAACCATTATCAAGGATTCCCTCCATCACCTTGGAGTCTACCTCCTTTTGAGGAGCCTACTTACCTTCATACACAGTTCATTTTCAAGTTTCTTCCTGTCTCCTCTTATTCCTATTCCTTACCGACTGTCATGGATTCACTCCACTAGAGATCTGCATTCAATATTTCTTTTTGGGCCCTATCTAGCATGCATCTGATGTCACCTCCTCCAACTGCAGCACTCGTGCCATATTCATCAAGTTCCTAATTTCGGTCATCATTTAGGCGTACTTCTCACGTATCATATCCCACCTCATCGAACCATGCCAGCTTCGACTACTTCGCTATGACTTGTACCGGATGGGTCCTATGCTACCCCATTGACCTTCCTATCGTCCTTCATCCACAACATCAGGATCTTATCATTCACATCAGAGTCTACTGATTCCATGTCATCCTTCATAGATCCCTTAATCAGAGATCCTTCAACTCAATAGCCCCCTCAGTTCCATGATACCTCGCCTCAACCTGCTCATCTAATTCAATCACTCCATCAGTATGCCTTGGCATGGTTCGCTGCCAGGTCTGCACTATTCACTTGCTCCATCTGGCCGGCTATCAATAATTATTTGGGCATACCTATCATGGATCCTATACCATCTAATCTGACTCAACCCCATCCAGTTCTTATCCCATACCGGCTGGGTCCTATGCTACCCTATTGACCTCCCTACTATCCTTCATCCTTTCATACCTCGCTTTCCAATACCTGCCTTCATGGCATCAGTCCCTCATCGTACCTCATACGTTCCTCTGTTACCTTCCTCAGCCTAGTGCTTATTCTCATCCTGACCGTCGTGGATTCTTTCCACTCATGGCTTCCCTCCTCATCATACATCATCCGATTTGACTCCCCTTGATCGCCATTCTGTGCCTACCCTCTGGTTCCTGACACGCCTTCTTGGCATCGGAGTCTGCCTCCTTTTGAGAAGCATCATTGTTCACATCGCTCCATAGAGCATGATACCTTCGTTCAAGTTCTTTTCAAGTTCATTCCTGTCCCCTCTTCTTCCAATTCAGTACCGGCTCTTCAGGATTTACTCCAATCGTGGCCTGCTATCAATATTTCTTTTTGGGTGTACCTATCATAACTCCTATGCCACCTATCAACCCGTGGCCATCCTGCCGCATGTATCAAGTTCATAACTCCAGTCATATCGAGTTCATAAACCTAGTCATCATTCACTCAACTTTACGTCAAGGTTTATCTATTTACAACGCTTACTCAAACATTGCTATCATCAAATTCCATACTACCTCATTGACTACAACCTCAGGGTCTGTTCATTCAGGGTCTAATCGTTCACATTGCATAATCAAGCATGCTTCTTCAACCTCAGTGTCTGCTCACTCGCATCGCTCAATCAAGCCAGTCTGCATTATCATCTGTCTCCTTATCAGCACATCTGGAATCTACTCATGAGCACATCTGGATACCCCTTGCTCCTCTGCCTTATACATGGATTTACTCCCTCCCATCCTTGCTCCTCTGATCTATAAATGGTGTGAGAAGGAAAAAGGGACAAGGAAAAGGGAAAGGAAAAATGTCCACAGGCAATGAGTAGTAAATATTGTAGAATTTTCGTTCTTGTCCAAAGCAGCCTTTACTGATATATTCATGTAAAAAGATGATTTCTCTGTATCAGAACAAAGGAGATGGTAAGGCGCTGAAGAAATATGGATGCAGACAAGATGATTCCATTTTCAAAACTTCTTTCTTTTATTATTTTAAAATTTGGCAATGAACTTGAGTTCAGCTGGCCAAGAGGATTTTTTATTTCTTCAGCGCCTTACCATCTCCTTTGTTCTGATACAGAAAAATCATCTTTTTCCTCTGATCTACAATCTGTCATCGACTACTCGAGCATAGCCTCCTTGGGTCTCTGCTACCTCCTGTTCCTTATTTAATCTGTGCTTCTTTGGAGTTTTTCCCCTATCCCATCGTCATCCTCCTTACTTATATCCCTCATCTATGAACCATTCTCTTTACCGACATACGTCCTCAAATCAAACATAGTCAGCCTGGAAGGAAGGCAACCTAGGCATTGGATCCCCAGAGGTTTCCTCCTCAAAGGGGGTTTTTCCTCTCCTCCGTGCTAATGGTCATAATATTAGTTAGAGTTAGTGCTTTCTTCACATTAGTTGGTTAGGTTCCGCTGTTGGATGGAGGCAGATGGTGGCCCTGGCTTTCCCCTTTCTCCTTAGGAAGTTAGCCCTTCTCGTCAGAGAATTCATTTATCATCCTCACCTCTTTGAGCTTGACATCTTTGGGTATTCTTTATGGGCTTCTTCTTCCTAACCTACCTTTAGCTGACGTATTAATTCCCAGCACCAGTGGGGGGGGCCCTCCTCTAGGGTTCTTTGCGTAGTACCCCTACAGAGTGGTATATCCCATGGATAGAGAGGCAGAAAGCCACAAAGCAAATCAAGTTACACAAGCATCATCTCATATTATCTCATCCAGTTGCGTAAGCACATCAAACATAATTTGTTCTTCTCTTCCCTCTGGCCTAGCCGAGATGTTCACCCCCTGCATCTGCCCACGGTCCCTTCAGTCCTCATCTCTAGCAATGCTCTCTGTCCCCAAATGCACCACCAGAATGGGTGACCTTGCCTTCCCTTACTATGCCCCACAATTCTGTAACTCCCTTCCACCTGAGCTAATATATACCAAAACCCATCTCGCTTTCAGAAATGCTCTTCTTACTTACCTTGAATCCCTCGATACATGTAATTGCACTTAGCTTCGTGATCTGTCCTATTTGATCCTGCTTGCACTTCTCCAGGCCTGATCTGGCTCCCCAGCTTCCCAGTTCTCTCCTTGAGCTGAGGATTTGCACTTATGTTGCCCTTCCTCCTCCCTGCTGTGTCTCCTCCTCCCTGCTATCCTTCTAATGTCACCTCTATTGCTCGTCTCTATATGCCTTACCAATTCATCCTTGCCTTCACTTCCTGTCCTGGTTCAGTCTTTTGTTACTTGAGAAAAAGAGTGTTGTACTACTGCCAATATGGTGCTGACTGACCTTGTACCCTGTTATGCTGTTGAATTGCCTATGCATATGGTAACTAACTATTCCTCACAATTACCGCTATCTGTTAAGCATCTCTGTACTTCTGTCAAGCTGCTGTGATCTCTGTATGAACCTGTAGCAGTGTAAAGATGCTGTTATCTTTGTATGTATCGTCATGTATTGTTTGATTGTACTCTCCTGGGTCATGTCTGAAAACTGGCAATTTGGCTAGTATGCTTACCCGGTTACCAAAAGCAAATAAATAAATAAATAAACTTCTTGCTTCAGGATACGGTGGTAGAGCTTACATCTACACATAGAACCACAAGTTAGACACCTTTAGAACTGCACTTTTGCATTAAGGCAGAGTAAAAAGGGGTCGAGAAAGACAGAGAGAGAAAAAACAATGGGGAAGTTAACAATAGTCATGTTGGGAGTGGTGCAATGCAGTGGCTGCGGAGTGGCAGTCTTCAGGGAGACATTCTGGAGACTGCAGTGCTGCCCCATCTGCAGACACCTCTCTGGGTTGAGGGAGGAGGTTGCTCATCTCCAGGCCGAGTTGGCTAGGATTCGGGAGGCTTCCTCCCCCGGCCAGGGACCACCGAACCCTCACCCACTGCCTCAAAGGATGCCAGGAATGAAGGGCAGTTGGACAAAGGTGGGCTCAGGGAAAGTGAGGGAGATGAGGCAGAGGTGCATCCAACCTGAGGTTCCAATCCACAACTCCTATGCTGTTCTAACAGGGTGAGACTGTCTCGATGAGACACCCACAGTTGTGGACAAGGTGGATGCAGGGATCCTCCACCATGGAGACCCCTGGGGGGATGGCACAAGACCCCAGAGGAGAAGGAAGCAACTCCTAGTGGAGGACTCTATTATTATTAGGGGGGTAGTCCTGGGGGCCGGATACAGGGAGGTCAGGTGCCTACCCGGCACCACCACTTGGAAGGATCGGAAACAAATCCAAAGGATTGCTGGGGCATTAAGGCGGGAGGATGAGCTAGATGTCATTGTCCACCTGAGGACAAATGACCTGGCTGGGGATGATGTGAGGGCAGTGCAGAGGGAGTTCACAGAGTTGGGGAGGGGTCTTAGACAGGTGGCATGCACAGATAATCTTCTTGGAAGTGCTACCTGTCTACAGCATGGGGGAGTCCAGGGTACTCCGCACCAGGGGATTCAATGAATGGCCGAAGAACTGGTGCAGAGCAGAGGGATTTGGCTTTATTGGGAACTGGGGGACCACCTGGAGAGATGTGGGCTTGTACGGGAGGGACGGCCTGCATCCATCTGGGGGGACCGAGACCCTTAGTGAGAGGATTAAATATTTCATTGGCAAACATTTAAACTAGCCAAGGGGAGGTGGCGGAATAAAGTATGAAAGAATCGACTGTCTCCACACACACACACACACACACACACACACACACACACACAGGTTAAGGTAGACAAACAGACAGATACTAGAGCCAAGAAAGGAACATTTAAACTAGCCAAGGGGGATGGCAGAATTAAGCAGGGAAAAACCAACTGCCTCTCCACAGAGAAAGGTAGACAAATAGGCTGATACTACGGTTGTGGAAGCAACAAAAAGAAACACAAAGGGAGGTAATAATATGGGTGGCATGGGGGAAAGCGTAGGGATCAGGATGGGGGGGTTGAGCTGGTACAGGTGGGGGCATCAAAACATGGTAAGCCGTGTGTACAAATGCCCACAGCCTGGGAAAAAAGATCCCAGACTTAGCAGCCTTGATGGTAGAGGAAGACCTAGATATTGTCGCAGTCACTGAAACATAGTACACAGGAAACCGTGACTGGAATGTTACCATACTCGGGTACACAATCTTCAGGAGAGACAGGGAGGGCAAAAAGAGGGAGGGGTGGCTATGTACATCACAGAAGGGATCAAGGCAATGGAGTTAGGGGGAAGTCAGGAAGGGGAAGAGGCACTATGGGTCACATTAGAGACAGGAAATGGCACCACCAGACACACTGGAGTTGTCTACAGACCTCCAGCACAGGGGGAAGAAATAGACAGGGTATTAGTGGAAACCATACACAAAATGGCAGAGAAAGGGGAGGTGTTGCTGGTGGGGGACCTAAACATGCCAGATGTTAACTGGAACATATATGCAGCAGCCACTACCAGGAGCAGAGGCATCCTAGATGCCATGGAAGGGGCGGCTCAGACAGTTGGTGAAGGAGCCCACACAGGAGGGAATAATACTAGACCTGGTTCTCACAAATGGTGACAGAATAACAGATCTATCAGTGGGCAGCCATCTGGGGACCAGCAATCACCATACAGTGTGGTTTAAGGTGAAGACAGTAGTAGAGTCAAGCCACTCAAAAGTAAAGATCCTGGACTTCAAGAGAGCAGACTTTGCAAAACTGGGGGAACACCCCTGGAGAATCCTGGTGAAGGGGGAGGCGAAGGAGTGGAGGAACAGTGGGAGAAACTTAAAGGAGCCATAGCAGAGACAACAGGCCTCTGTGTAAAGCTAGTAAACAAAGCAAAAGAAAGAAAAAAATACTATGGTTTTCAAAAGAAGTGGCAGGGAAGATTAGGGGGAAAAAAACAGGTGTTCCGAAAGTACAAGGAAACACAGAGGGAGGGAGACAGGGAAATATACCAGGCAAAGCAGAAGGAGGTGGGGAAGGCAGTCAGGTGTGAAAAGACGCAAACTGAAGAAAGGATAGCAAAATCAGTAAAAGAAGGTGACAAAACTTTCTTCAGGTATATCAGGGAAAGGAAAAAGACCAATGGAGGGACTGTGAGGTTGAATGGGGGGGAGTGTGCAGAGGGGGACCTAGAAAAAACAGAAATTCTAAATGAATACTTCTGCTCAGTATTTACAAAGGACGGGGAAGGGGAGGGATCAAAATTAGGGGGTAGAAACACACATGGAGGGAAATGGACACCAATCCATTCACGGAGGAGACAGTCCTAAAGGAACTCTCAAAAACTTAAAGTGGACAAGGCAATGGAACTGGATGGGATGCATCCCAGAATACTGAAAGAACTCAGGGAGGTACAAGGAGCACCACTGACAGCCCTATTTAACAAATTACTAGAAGAGGGAGTGGTACCAAAGGACCGGAGGAGGCCGAATGTGGTACCACTACACCAAAGCAGGAGCAAGGTTGAGGCTGGAAATTACAGGCTGGTCAGCGTGACCTCAGTGGTAGGGAAAATCATGGAATCCAGGTTAAAGGAAAGGGTTGTGGCATACCTGGAGGCTAGTGAGGCACAAGACCCAAGGCAACATGGATTCACAGCAGGGAGAGCTTATCAAACAAATCTGATAGAGTTCTTTGACTGGGTAACCAGGGTGGTGGATCAGGGATGGGCGGTGGACATGGCCTACCTAGATTTTAGCAAGGCATTTGACAACGTCCAACACAGGAGGCTAGTAAACAAGTTGCACAGTCTGGGAGTAAGTCCCAAGGTGGTACACTGGGTCCAAAATTGACTGAGCAACAGGACACAGAGGGTGGTGGTAAATGGAGTTCAATCCCAGGAGAGGGGGTGACAAGTGGGGTGCCACAGGGCTCAGTTCTGGTGCTGGTCCTCTTCAATGTCTTCATTTGTGATATTGCAGTGGGGCTGGAAGGGAAGATTTATTTATTCATTTGCTTTTGTTTACCAGGTAAGCACACTAGACAACCAAGTGCCTATTTTCAGGTGCGACCCGGGAGATTACAAAGGTGCATTCAAGAACATCTGGCAAAGCAAGAACAAGGTACAATCAGGAGCATCAATGAAAGCAGACAATACAAGTAACATACCAGGGCAACAACACCCTGAGGGATAGGAGAAGCAGGTAACACGATTAGTACAATTTGGAATAGGATTTGGAATAAGATAAGCCTCTTTGTGGATGACACCAAGATCTGCAGTAGGCTAGACACTCCAGACAGGGTGGAAAAATGAGAAGAGACCTAGGCAAATTGGAGGAGTGGTCAAGAATGTGGCAGGTTAAACTGAATACAAAAAAGTGCAAAGTCATGCACTTGGGCCATAGGAATCCTGGAGAGGAATTCAAAACCGGGGCAGGGGGGGATGAGATAGCAACAACAACAAAACTGGAAGGGGACCTGGGGCTAAACATAACGGATGACCTGAAGGTGGCCAAGCAATGTGAAAAGGCAGTGGGGAGGGCCGGAAGGATGCTGGGGTGCAAAGGGAGGGGCACCACCAGTAAAAACAGAAGGTGGTGATGCCACTGTACAGACAATTGGTCAGGCCACTTCTGGAATACTGTGTTCAGTTCTGGAGACCACATATCCGAAAGGACATTAACAGAATGGAGGCGGTTCAGAAAAAGGCAACAAAAATGGTGAAAGGAATGCACCAGAAAAACATATGAGGAAAGACTGAAATACCTCAATATGTATACCCTGGAGGAAAGGTGAAAGAGGGGAATATGATAGAGACATTTGAGTACCTCAGGGGAATCAACAAGATCCAGGAGGGTAGCATCTTTCAAAAAAAGAGATGTGCAAGTACAAGGAGTCAGGCTGGGGGGCTCAGGGGTAATGTAAGGAAGTATTTTTTCACAGAAAGGGTGGTGGATGCATGGAACAGCCTCCCAGTGGAGGTCATAGAGGCTAAAACGATTGATGAGTTCAAGAATGCATGGGATAGACAGAAGGCATCCCTAGTGATAGGAAAGAGAGGGTAAGCTTCTGATCATTTAGGATCTGGAGTTTAAGCAGGTAGGGAAATGGGCAGACTAGATGGGCCCGGAGGTCTTTATCTGCCACTAAAATCTATATTCCTATATTTCACTGCTAAGATCCCACCTAGAGTACTGTGTCCGGTTCTGAAGACCGCATCTCCAGAAGGAAATAAACAGAGTGGAGGCAGTCCAGAGGAGGGCAACTAAAATGTTACTGGATCAGTATCACAAGCCCTACAAGGAGAGACTAAAGAACCTCAATCTGTACACCCTGGAACAGAGGAGGGAAAGGGGGGATATGCTAGAGACCTTTAAATACCTCACAGGGCTAAATAAGGTACAGAAGAGAAGTATTTGTCAGAAAAGAAGGCGCTCAAGAACAAGAGGACATGCTATGAAGCTGGAGGGGGGTAGATTCAGGAGAGATGTGAGAAGGCACTTCTTCAGGGATAAATAAGTAGGGGTGGAGGACATAAGTGAGGTGGAAGAGAGATGGGGCAATTAAGAGAACTGTCCTCAAAGCATCAAAGGTATGCATAAGAACAGTAACAAAGAAAAACAGGTGGAAGAGACCACTACGGTTCTCAGTAAGGGCCAAAAAGGAGGCCTTCTATAAATACAAGGAAAAGCAGGGAGAGGTAGACTGGGAGGATTGTCTACAGAAAAATAGGGAGGCAAAGAGGGCCATTAGGGAGGCGAAAGCAGACACAGATCTGTGTATCGTGGAGGGGGTCAAGAATGGAGAAAAACAGTTTTTCAGATATAGTAGTGAAAAAAGGAAAAAAGGCGGGGGAATCATATGGCTAGTTGAGGGAGGGTAGGATGATAGAGTAGGAGGGGCAAAAGGCCATCATCCTGAATGGCTACTTTAGCTCAGTTTTCACTAAGGAGGACAGCGGGTCCATGCCAGAGAGTGGCATCAAAGCAGCAAGTAGGGGAGTCCCGGAAATGAGACAGACATGCTTTCTAGTGAAAGGGCCCAGAAAGGTTTGGCAGCCCTTACGATAGCTAGGGCCCCGGGACCAGATGGGTTGCATCTGAGGATACTCAAGGAATTAGCAGCAGAGCTGGGCTGAACCCCTGGTAGGTTTGTTCAACAGTTCACTTAGGTCTGGGGAAGTTCCAAGGGATTGGAATGTGGTAGGCACTATGCCACTTCATAAAGGGGGGATAAGGAGCAACCAGGGAACTACAGGCCTGTTAGCTAACCTCTATCATAGGGAAGCTGATGGAGTCACTGATCAAAGAAGACCATGCAAACTACCTGGACAGCAACGGGCTCCAGGATAGTAAACAGCACAGTTTTGTGGCAGGAAGACGGTCTTGTCAGACTAATCTGATAGTTTTCTTTGACTGGGTGACAAAGAAATTAGACAAGAGCCATGCTGTGGATCTGTTGTACTTTCACTTCAGTATCTCACAAACAATTGCTCAAAAAGATAGAAGACCTGGGTGCAGTTAAACCCATTGTGAACTTGGGGGGTAACTGACTAGAGAGGAGGCACCAGATGGTGGTGGTCAATGGGGTTAAATCAGAAAATAGGGACGTTATGAGCAGGGCCACTGGAAAATTGCGGAAAATTTTACCCAAAAATGCGGGGATTTTCTTGCAAAAATTGCGGGAAAATTGTGGGGGTTCACTTTACATCCCCACTGCCCCCTAATAAATATTTTATTGTTTGTTGCAGCATGTATTGATCACATAAATTGTTAGATAAATGTATTGCCACTTGTAAATGCTTTTAATATGAAGAAAGATGTGTGTTTTTGAAATGCACTGTAAACTAATCATTATGTAGCATATCTTCTAAAAATCAAGACATCTAAGTCATGCAGTACTAACTAGATTTTATTCAGCAATTTACAGTTAGTCTTTACTGAATACATCCTGAAACAACATATTTTGCCAGTTTCTAGATGTTAAATAATGAAGCCTGTTCAAACTACTGGTTTTGGTGTAAGAAAAAAAATAAACAGCTAACCAGGGTGCCTAATAAAGGTCTAGAAAGAAAAATATTTATTTTGTTAAAATGATTACTGTTCTTAATCAGCACTGTAAGTACATTTTAAAATCACATGATAAAAGTATCAATACCAATAGCTTTTCATTACATCATACAATAGTTTTTAATACATTGTACTTTTTGTTCTACTCGGTTTGCAGTTATTTTACTTGGGTTGCAATTATTTTGTCTATTTGAAGGTAATTGTTTAACTATACTTAACCTGTTCAGCATGTTTTCAGAAATGTTTGCTTTTTGTGGGCTTTGTATGTGAATATACAGTTGTGGCAGACTGACATGTAAGGAATCACTGACACCAACCCCCTCAAAAGCACATTCAAGTTTATAATCAGCAGGGCCACCCAAACTCATGACACATTTGAATCAAAATCCTTTCAGATTGAAAGTATTTATTCAAGGAAAATCTGCCCTACCATTCAAAAACAAGCACTGTAATCAAGGCTTCATTTAGGTGAATGGGGCACTTTGCACCTCTTCTCACAACTATTGTTTTAGTCTCTGTGTCAGCAAAACATTCTCCGATAGTCTACTTTAACACAGATTTTAAAGTGTTCAAGTCTACATATGCATGACCAGAGGATTCTGAAACCAAAGCAGGGAAATGAATCACATGAAAGAAGAGTCATATTTGACCCCTTCTCACCTCACACTGTACTGTTTTGGTCAAATCCAAGTCTGTGTACTATATCTGAGTAGATTTCCTTGAATTTAAATATTTTTATACAATTTCAGTCAAAAATTCCATAAATGTAAGAAATTGTGGATTTTGTGTGGAGAAGGGTGAAAATTGTGGAATTGCGAAAAAATTGCGCCCGCAATTTTCCAGTGGCCCTGGTTATGAGCATGGTTCCACAGGGGATCTGTCCTGGGTCCTGTTTTCCTCAACGTGTTCATTAGTAACATTGAAGAAGAAGTCCAGGGCAGGTTGTGTCTCTTTGCAGATGACACTTAACTGTTTGGGAGGGTGAATAGTGATGAGGGAATAAGGCAAATGCAGAGAGACCTACAAAAGCTACAGGGGTGATCAAAGGTCTGGCTGTTAAAATTCAGTGCCAAAACGTGAAAGGTAATGCACCTAGGGAAAAAGAACCCCAAGACGGAGTACTGGATGGGTGGGGAAGAACTTAATACTACAGTTGAGGAATGGGATCTGGGAGTTATCATCAGTAACTCACTTAAGCAATCAAGTCAGTGCAACAAGGTCTATAGCAAGGCTAACAGGATGCTTGGATGCATTGGGAAGGGTACTGATAGCAGAAGAAGAGGTAATACTTCCCCTCTACAGATCTCTGGTGAAGCCTCACCTAGAGTACTGCACCCAGTTCTGGAGTCCTTACCTCAGAAAGGATAAGGATAGGTTGGAGTCAGTGCAGAGCAGGGTAACAACAATGATTCAGGGTCAGCAGGGCAGATCCTATGAGGAGCGCCTCAAGGCACTAAATATGTACTCACTGGAGACCAGAAAGGAGAGGGGAGATATGATAGAGACCTTCAAGTTCCTTAGTAGAATTAACAAAGTGAACTGCAGGGAATTATTTATCCTGAATACCAACTTATGGTCATGTGGACATGACTGGAAATTAACAGGAGGGAGGTTCAGGAGGGATGTGAGGAAGTACTTTTTTATGGAAAGGGTAGTGGAAACATGGAACGGTCTGTCAGCAGAAATGATGGGTATGAAAGTCAGGGGATTCAAGCAGGGCTGGAATAGAATGACGGGAATAGTGGTTGCCCGGGGTGACAGGACCAGGAAAGAGAATAGTTAGAGGATGGGGAATGGTTAGTACCCTGGAGGAACAGTAGGTTCCAGGGAAGTTTCCAGGGATTATAGGGAGCTTAGAAAGACTTGGTAAACCTCTGGTCTTTTTCTGCCATCATTGTCTATGTTTCACAGAAAGAGTGATGCACTCCTGGAATAGCCTTCCAATGGAGGTAGTGGGGGGCAGAAAAAGTGATGGGTTTCAAGAATGCATGGTATTGTGGGGACAAGGGAACTGTAGTGCAAAGGAAGGGTTGGGGAAGGAGAAAGAGCTGTAGATCAAGTAGGGCCTGCAGTGAGAATGAAGAGGCTGCCCAACCTATTGCAGCAGCCGTTCCTTTGTCCAGGGCCCCCCCCATGGCCATATGTCCAGAGGCTGCTGGAAACCAGCCCAGGGGAGTGGTCAGCAGCCTCTGGACATGGGCTAGGATAGGGCAGCTAGCCTCTCCAAGGAGGGATCTAAGGGGAAGGGAAGAATATAGCAGCCGGCTGCCCAAGCTTCAGCCATCTTGTTCTTCCTCCCCTCGGATCAACGGTTCCAGCTCCCAGATGTGGTGATTCAGGTAAGGCAGCTGGGGCCTGGGGGAGGGTTCCCTGGGTGCAGCTATGCTCCTGCTTTGCCCTTTAGGCCAGTGGCCTGCTGCCTGGGTTGCCCGGGGGGTTAGCCTGGTTTTTAAATAAATAAATAAATTAAATTAAATGAGAGGCTGTAGAAGTACCTAGCACCCAGTTATTAGACTTGGGTCTGCGTCAGAGGAATAGCTGGTCGACCATGGCCCAGGAGCACCCCTCTCAGTAGCTAAGGGAGACGGGGAGCTTCTGAGGCCATGGGTTCTTGCCCTGCTTCGGGATGTCGGATCATTCTTTCCCCCTGCATTCTGCAGCACATAGGATGGCGGCACTTCCATGGGCTTCCCTCCCTTCCTACAGCTCCCCATAGTTGCCACTATGGATAGATTGCTAGGCCTACCTGTGCTGCCGGGGTTCAGCATTACTGCTGTGGCCTCGATCCTCTGCTGTGGCAGTTGGCAAGTAGGTGGCTGGTGGGGGATAGGGTGTGCTGCCCCTCTTCAGGCTCCTTCTTCTGGGTATTCCAGGTCTTGCCATGTGGCGGCAACCTACCCCAGTTTCAGCGACCGCATCGGTGGTCCCGGAGATGGACTCCCCCCCACCATCGCCACACTAAGCAATCAGAGGCAATCGGCCAGTCAACCAGGGCATCCGGGAGCCCGTCCAGTTGTCGGGGTATACTTTTCCCCTTCGGTGGGGTTTCGCTGGGAAGCTCCCCTCCTGGTCGGTAGCAAGTCAGCCTCCCGTGCTGCGGAAACCTTGAGTAGCGCGGGAGGCTCCAGCAATGGCCTGGGCAGCCTACTCAAGGGACTTCAGGTCCCATCAGCACTTGGGGGCTCACTGCTAGTGAGGGATTGGTTGCTGGGGAATGTCACGTGGCCCAGAGCTCCCCACAAGATCAGGGCTCTACTAGCATGCAGCCCTTTCAGATCGTCCGGGGAATGTGTGTGAGAGTCGGCCATCTTGGCTGGGCCCACGGCACTTCCCCCCGACTTCAGCAGGGCTATGCCATGGAGCAGGCCTCAGCTGGCTCTTGCTCAGGCATCTGGCCATGTGAGGCGCAGGATCTGTTGCCCCGGGAACTGGATGGACGGATGTATCTCCAGTCCTAATAATACAAAAAAAAAAAAATAAATATATATATATATCATAAATAAAATATATAATGAACAAACAAACAAAAAATCCCTTTATTGCCTCACACTTTGTGTGCCGCCAGAGATGGCTCCACTGAGGCCAATAGTGTAGCTATGGGGTAGGGTCTTTGGGGTACCAATAAGCGGCGCAATGCACACTTTGTAAGGTCTTTTTGTCTAAAAAAACAAAAACAAAGAAGGGGATGTCTGGATGGGGAGGGTCAAATCCAAGCCGGACCCCTCATAGCTTTCCAGTGTGGTCAGGTTGCTTCCCAGTCAGGGCTACCGCCTCCATGGGGGCACGTTGGGTTAGTTGGTTAGGTGGGTGGTGCCTTCCCAGCAGAGAGGGTCCAATTTCCATTGCAGGGGTAGGTTCTCTCCGACGGGTATTGCCGAGCACGTTATAGCAAGTGGTGCACCTTTATTGCTAAGGCATTGGGTGCCAGCGGGGCTCCCTGACCTCAGGAATGTTTTGTGACATGGTGCGATGTCTCAGGTGGTTTTGCCTTCGGGCAGCAGCCAGCATGGGCACACATCAGGCTCTTGTGTCCCCCCTCCCCGCTGGAGTACAAGGGCCCCTGGCTCAGGGCCCAGTGGGGTGGGAGAGGAGGGGGGCAGTTGGAACAGGGCAAATCCTGCACAGACCTCCCCTTCCCCATTAGGATATCATGTAGAGAACCATGTATCACCACTAACCATGTACCATGGGGGGGGGGTTTAGTTGTCTTTTCAGATCATGTCAGCTAGGAAGCTAGTGCCCACATCCAAAGCCATGGAGGCCACAGAAGATAAGTTACAGTCTCTATACAAGAAGAATGGCATGGCCTGGGTGCGCGGACATGCCTAAAGGGCCTGGAGAGTACCAGTACGCCTGACGGGAAGAAGAGAAGAGGGGTCCAGAAACCACTGCCACCAGCAGAGCTCTCTCACCTGGCAGGTAAGATGGGATCATAGGGACCCCAGGTGGGGGTCAGCCAGGTAAGGCAGGTTCTTGGGGTGATACAGGGAGAGTCCTCAGCGAAGAACTCCTCTGATAGCGAGGCTGAGGTTGCATCCATGGTAGATTCTCTGGATTCGCCCAGCGGGTAATCTGGAAGGGCCCATGATGGGTCAGAAAGGGAGGAGTTAGAAGGTTCTCAGCTGCTACCAGACGACAGTCAGTGGATGGCAACAGATCGGCGGTTGAAATAGTTGATGGAGGTGGTAGCGGACTTAGTGTCAGAGATTAGGAATCGTCCGTCACCAGCGTCCGCTGGAGGAGCTGGTGCGGGTGTGGATGGTCAGGCACCAGGCTGGCCGGTGCCACCTCCCCCAGTGAATCCTTATGTGGGACTTGACTCCCCGGTGGGGACTCACCTGACCGACAAGGTCAGACAACAGATCAAGGTCCGGGAGTATGTAGACATTTGCTCCCTACTCAACTGCCCTGCCAATGATGCAGAGAAGAAAAAGGAGAATGACAAAGGGGAAGAGCATGAAAAAACGAAGGTCAGGATCCCCCGGTCATAAGACAATTGGATCGTAACCTTCTTGATCTACGCCACGGTACTGCTCAAGGGTGATGGGAAACAAGCAGTGGAAATCCTTAATTACATGCATCGCATTTTGTTGATGCACCGTAAGAATGGTGGGACAGCGTGTCTTGATTATGATGAAGAATTTTGTTGGAGACATCAGGTATATCACACTATCAGCTGGGGCAAGCTAGACATGCCTCTACTGGTGGATGTGATGTGGGGGGAGTGCAGCTCAGGGACAGCGGGCTCCCTATCCGTGCTCCAGCACTACAAGCAGGGGATAGCAGCTCCCCCCAGATGTGCTACGCATACAACCAGTCATCCTGCTCCCACCCTAGCTGCTAGTTCAAGCACACATGCTTGGCCTGTGACTGGCAGCACCCTTTTCTCCACTGCTCCTCCTCCAGGAGAGGGAGGGGCTCAGGCAGGGGTGGTAGGGGCAAGCATGAGAGGCCCCTCCATCAGCCGGCCTCCCCACTTCCAGTACAGATGAGAAAGATTAAGCCATGGCTGGACCAGTACCTGGATAGAGCTGCTGCGCAATTGTCGGAGGCAGGATTTTTGGAAGGCTTCAGGATCCTGTACTCCGGTCTCTGTTGGCAGTACAAGGCAGAGAACTTGAAGTCAGCCAGAGGCCTGCCTCACATGGTCTGGGGAAAATTGGAAAAAGAGCTGTGTCTGGGGTGAGTGAGTGGCCCCTTTTCTGAACCACCACTGCCAAACCTACAGGTTTCTCCTATTGGGCTAGTGCCCAAGAAGGTTCCAGGGGAATACAGGCTGATTAATCACCTGTCGTACCCAGTAGGGTATTTGGTGAACAATCACATCGACCAGCAGTACACGTCGGTTCACTATCAGTCATTTGACCTGGCGGTGTCAGTGGTGCAGGCTGCAGTGCCTGGCACCCTGATAGCAAAGGCGGACATTGAGTCTGCATTCAGGCTACTGCCAATGCATCAGGATGACAGGGTACTGCTGGGCATGAGATTCGAGGCAGGGTACTATGTGGACAACTGCATGCCCATGGGCTGCTTGGTGGCCTGTGCGGTATTTGAAAGTTTTAGCACATTTTTACATTGGGTTACAGCGTGAACTTCAGGCACCGATGGCATAGTACACTACCTCGATGACTTCTTGTTCACAAGCCCAATAGGGTTCCCAGCATGTGGGGACCTAGTCAGGGTCTTCAAATAGGTGTGTGGGGATTTCAGGGTTCCTTTGGCAAAGGAAAATCCAAGGCCCTAGGAACTTCTCTCACCTTCCTGGGCATAGAAATTGATTCCGTTAACAGGCTGTGCCATCTGCCATAGGACAAACTGAGTGCCCTTAGGGCCCTGCTGGGCAAGATGACAGGGCGCAAGAAAGTTTCTCTGAAGGAATTGCAGCAGCTACTCGGACATCTTAACTTTGCATGCAGGATCATTCCCATGGGGTGGATTTTCATGCGGCAGTTAGCTAGGAGAGGGGCGGGCTGCTCTAGACCCCATCACAGGATCCAGGTCACCCAGCAGTTCTGAGCGGACTTACAAGTTTGGCAGCTGTTCATAGATCACTTTAATAGGACGGCCTTGAGGCAGACTCTGCAGGATGGGATCCCCCTGAAATTGTACATAGATATGGCGGGGGGCTTGGGTTTTGGGGCTTATTTTCAAGGGCAGTGGTGTGCAAGCCAATGGCTGCCAGCATGGCTGGACACCAGACTAGGGAAAGATATCACCTTTTTGGTATTCTTTCCAGTCATACTGACACTGTGCATCTGGGGCCCCAGGCTCCACGACCAGGTCCTGCACTTCAGATCAGACAACATGGGGGTAGTACATACCAAAAGTAGACAGCTGGGGCCATTAGTGCCTATGGGGGGACTTAATGCGGGTTTTTGTTTTTAAATGTATGTTGCTTAACTTAACATTTCAAGCTATACATGTTCCAGGTATTGACAATGGCATTGCCGATGCCTTATCTCATTCACAGTGGGATCAATTCTTCAGGCTGGCGCCAGAAGCATAAAAGGAGCCACAAGAGGTGCCTTCCTTCCTGTGAGAGGTGGTGAGTGACACACTTAGAAATGCATAGGTAACTCTATAGCACCCAGTACAAGACAGGTGTACTGCCAAGGAGTCGAACGCTATTTAGGCACAAAAGAGGCCAAAGGGTGGCAGGATGCATGGCCTATTCCAGTAGATCAACTGTGCAATTACGTCATGTTAGGCAGGGCAGAAGGACTATCACTAGGGGTGATGGCCCACCACCTCACGGGGATGTCTTGGGTGATGAGAGCCATGGGACTGGCAGACACCACACAAGCCTTTACAGTGCGGAAGCTGCTGGAAGGCTAGAGCAGGGAGGCCACTTCTACCCCTGATACCAGGCAGCCCATCATGCCAGGTAGATTACAGACCATCTGGGGGATTTAACCTGCTGTCTTTATGGACAACCATGAGGCACGGCTGTTTGAGACTATGTTCCTGGTCACCTTCTGTGGGGCCTTCAGGGTTTCTGAGCCAAAGGAACCCTCTAGGGACCACGACACCCCCAGCTTGTGGCCACAGGATGTGGTGACAGTGGGGAGCAGGATCTTCCTGTTTCTCCGAAGGTCCAAGATGGATCAGAGGGGGTTGGGTCACTGGCATGAAATTGGGACCCCTCTAGAGGAGCAGTGGCATGTCGCCCACAGGCTGGAGGAATACAGGAGGCACTGTCCTACAGTAGGTGAGGCCTTCTTCAGGCACCAAGATGGCAGTGCAGTCATGGCTTACCAATTTAGGTTCATCCTCTGGAGAGTGATCCAGGAACTGGGGCTGACAGCAGGGGAGTATGGGACACACTTGTTCCGCATTGGGGCGGCAACAGTGGCCAGAAACAGGGACTTATCAGACTCAGAGATCCAGGCCTTGGGACACTGGAAGTCTCAGGCATTCCTGTGTTATGTGAGACCATACTTGCAGTAATTGATTATTGTCTATTACAGTCCCTGGGGGAGACATGATGCGCATTTGGATAACTGGCCATGCGTTCATCTGGTGGGCAGCTCAAAGGGCAGCCGGTCAGCCGGTGGGGGAAGAACCTGTCTCTGCCATGAGAGGTCACCCAGATTTCATGGTTGGGGACCAAGGGCTTGCTCTGGGAGCAGTTGCTTCCAAGTTTGCAAAGGAAGGCTGACCAGGGGTCCACACCACAGATCTTGTTGATTCACTTGGGGGGAGAAGATCTGGGCCGCAGGAAGATGGTGAATCTGCTGTTGGCAATGAAGGATGATCTGCGGACCATCAAGGCTTGGTGGCTGGATACCACCATTATCTGGTCACGATTGTTGATAAGGGAGCATTAGGCGGAGGTGGATAGAGTGCTCGCACTGAACTGGGCTCGTCTGCACATCAACAAAGAAATGGGTGCATTTATGGAGTCCCTGGGGGGCTCGGTACTGAGACATGATGATATCTACCACACCTTCCGGTGCCTGGAGGTAGGCCTGGAGGGTTGGGTGCAGGGCAAGGTTTTAGATAGTTTTCTAGGCAAGGTGCAAGTGATAGTGGAAGAAAGGCTCAAGCAGAGGGCTTGGGGGGGTCAGACAGGGTCCGGCCTGTGGTGGCGCGGGAGGAGTGCGCGAGGGAAGTAGCAGGGAAATAGGGGATGATGCCAGTTCTTCTGAAGGTATCAGGGTCCCTGGATGGTGTGAGGATGGTGGATCACAAGATCTGTACCCACATGGGGGTCTAGGTCCAAACTCAGCAGCAGAGACTGCAAGGTCGGAGATGCCAGATAGTGGGCGGCCACCAGAACCTTGGCCATATCACCTGTCTCACTACTACTACGCATGGATGCCTCGGCCCTCACCGACAAGGTTTCCTGAATTGTGGCAGGTGTGGGGGGCCCAAGATATGCGCTTCCTCCCTGCAGCACCTGCTGCTCAATATTAGCAGGCCAGGTATTAATTTAAAGTATAAAATGAAAACAATTGATGACAAAATAAAGATTAATATCAAAATTGTAAATAAATAAAACATGGCTGTGGCCATTTTCCACCAAGAACTGTGTTGTGTCTTTTTTGACCATGGAAGGGGGGGAGCCATGGGGGCCTACCGGATAATGAACAGGCTCCGCAACCTTTCGCAGCAGCTGTTCCTTTGTCCGGGGGCCCCCCTTCCCCCCCATGGCCATATATCCAAAGGCTGCTAGGAACCAGCCCAGGGGAGTGGTCAGCAGCCTCTGGACATGGGCTAGGATAGGGCAGCTAGCCTCTCTTGGTGGGGGGGGTCTGAGGGGAGGGGAAGAATACAGCAGTCGGCTGCCCAAGCTTCAGCCTTCTTGTTCTTCCTCCCTTCGGATCACCCACCCTCCCGTCCCCTGGTAACTCCAGAGGCTAGGTAGGCTCAGCAGGGACCCCTTTTTGACCCTCTATGGGTGACCACATTAGGGGTTGGGGAGTGTCTTTTCCCAGTTTTCCCCTACTGGGGTTTTTCACCTCCCCCAAAAAGGGATGTTAAGAAGATAGGTATCAAGACCCGAACAACAAAAAGCTCTATCAAAGTAATGGTAAAAATGGCATAAGTAAGCATGTGGGCTCTTAGAGGTAGAAAGTTCTTAGTGGTAGCAAAAAGAAAGCATTCTGTCAGTTGCAGCTGGGTGGCGGCGGTGCGGAAGGAGTGCATGAGGGAAGTAGCAGGGAAATAGGGGACGATGCCAGTTCTCCCAAAGGTATTGAGGCCCCTGGATGGAGTGAGGATGGCGGATCACAAGACCTGTACCCACATGGGGGTCTAGGTCCAATCTCAGCAGCAGAGACTGCAAGGTCGGCGACGCCAGACAGCGGGTGGCCACCAGAACCTTGACCATATCATCTGTCTTGCTACTACTATGCATGGACGCCTTGGCCTGCACCGACAAGGCTCTCTGAATTGTGGCAGGTGTGGGGGGCCCGAGGTATGCGCTTCCTTCCTACAGCACCCGCTGCTCGATATTAACAGGCCAGGTATTAATCTAAAGTATAAAATGAAAGCAATTGCTGACATAATAAAGATTAATACCAAAAATTGTAAATAAATAAAACATGACTGCGGCCATTTTCCTCCAAGAACTGTGTTGTGTCTTTCTTGACCATGAAGCGGGGGAGCCACGGGGGCCTACCGGATAATGTAGCTAGGGACAAATATGCAGACCAGGCTGGCCAAGCAACCTTCAACTGCTGCCAGATTCTATGTGTCTTCCCTCCTTGCACTGCACTGGTTTACAGTTGCTGCTCTAAGCGTAGACCAGTCAGAAAAATGTAAGGTAAGATAATTGTGTCACTGCTGTCATTTTACTGACAATAAAATGACTGTGTTCTCAGCTCTTAGCAGTCATTTGATTGAGAATAAAGACAGCTGTTTGTTTTGGAATATTATGTTTGTAACTCTGGCTTGCGACTGAAGGAGAGGTCCACACATCGTAAAATACACAATAACTGCACGCCAAGTCATATGTTATAGCTTACATAATCATTGCCTATATAAGTAAATAACATTTCATATAGCCGTAGTGAACTGAAACTAACATCAGTAGAAACATTTAGGTTTAAGGATGTGGGGTTAGACATTTAAAACATACTTTCTGTACTTTTTTTTTAATTTAAAGTTACACTATAACAGAACCCTCTTGCTAAAACAAATCCTGTTAATGTGATCTCTTGGTTACAAAGAGCAAACAGCCAGTCTGCCTGTCCATTATAGATCAAGGGAGTGCTCCTGACCAATTGGAGCATTCCTTTCCTCTGCGTGCTAGATATTCTGTAAAGTGTCTCATGCCCAGCTACCCTGGAAACAGGCACATTTGGGGACTTTTTTTTTTTACTACATTATTGATCAGTCTCAATCAATAATTTATTTCTACCAGTGCAGAGACCACTCTCACAGTTGTAAAAGTGGTCTCACTTACATTCCTTAGAGTATCTGAACCACCGACCTTTGGTTCGCAGTTCTCATTAGCTAAGAATGCATGTGAGTCCACTGTTACAACCCAAAAAGAGGTCTCTGCCCTATTATTAACATACAACTGAGTGCCATAATGACAATATAGACCGCTATAACAAATGCTGCAGTATGCAGTATCTAGGGTTACCAAGTGAACGCTAACAGATTACTGTTGTTTATTTCGCTTGGCATAACAGGCAATCTAGCAGTTTTACCAGCAGCTGAAATTTCACTGAAGGAGGATGGGCAGATAATTTGACATCACATGCTGAGGAGGAGTGCTGTCAGCTCTGAACTGCAGCTCCTCATCACGTAATGACATAAGCCCAAGATCCGAGCTTGCTTTCATTAAAACAAACATTACTTAGCTCTGCACTCCACCGATTTGCTGAGCAAGAGCGCAGTTTGGAATTCAGCCAGCACTAACCATCTGCTGTATGCAGACCCTGAACATCCTTACAGTGTAATGTGGTTCAAGGTATTCTGTCATCATTAGTGCTTGTTATTCCTGTTCTCTGGCATTCCGACTGGGAAATCCTGCTGCTTCATTTGATGGGGAGCCTCTCATATTCCCCTCTGTATCTTCCCATGACCCCTCACACTAGCTATGTCACTGGGCACCATATCTCATCTGGCAGTGACATGAATGGCACCATCAAAATGAATATCAAGTCCCACTCTTGAACTACCCTCGGTGGTGGTATTTTAGCTGCAAGCTTTAAGCCTGGGGCATGAACGAGTGCCACCCCTAAAGGAAAACTACAGCCTCATATCTTGTAAATTTTATTTGTTTCAATGTCATTAGACAACTCTTCATGTAGCTGTTAGAGATATGTGTGATTGCTGTAGTGTATTTTCACTGTTCATACAAGTCCTGTAACTATCCCTGGGGGTCTCCATTTTCTGATTGCTGAAGTCTCATTGTCCCTGAGGACTGCATTAGCATAGACTCCACGGTATGCCTGTCTTCTTAATTAGAGTTCAATAAAAAGTTTCAGCAAGGCGTGAAATAACCAGATTTGCCTTCAGCTAGTTTTGCAAGCTGTCTGAGCTGTAATGCAAGGTTTTTCACTTTAAATTGCATTCAGTTTGTGTGCTTCCAGAGAGTTTTGTTTCAGGATGTTTGTACTTTCAGCACACAGAAATATGGTATAAATGGTTGCTGTGACGTCATATTCTCATATGCTAATGCAGCTCTCATGAACAATACGATTTCAACAACCATAAAATGGAAACCCTCAAGATAGTTACAGAGGAGTAGCATACAAAGAAAATAAACATTGAGCAAACACGTATATCCCCATCAGCTACTGGAAAAGAGTTGTCTGTTGACATGGAAACAAATAAAATTGACAAGATATGAAGGTGTAGTTTTCCTTTAAAGATGGACACCAAGTCATGTTTATAAACTGGCCACCAAAGAGGGTATTTTGGTACATGCACCAAGCACTCCCAACAGAGAGTCAGCCCCTCACCTCAGCAATCTGCCCACTCTCTGGCGGCCCAGGAAGCGACAGCTCCAATTCCTTTTGTCCTTACTGCATCCATGCATGCCAATAGGACATACAGAGGGCAGTCAAACACATTGACTATGACAAAATGTACCAATAACTCTGTTTGCAGCTCCTACCTCTACAATGTTCTTTAAAAATTTATTTGCAAAGTCCTTGCAAGAGTCCCAACCTACAAAAGCAGTGTCAAGATGCAATGCATTTATCTATTTATTTATTTGTTATCTCAGAGAAACACCTTTGAGTTATAAGCTCATTTACAAAGTTTGCATGTCATGGTATGGTTCAGACAACTGATACATTTGAGTACAAAGACATAAAGTACAGACGTAGGCAAGTACAAGCAGAATTTACAAACACTGGTGAATTCATGGGGTTAAAAAGAAGAAAGAAACAGTACAACAAGAATTGTGCTATAAATGAAAAGTGCAATTAGTTCATTCGGTGAGGTACAGTTGAGATTTATAACAAATGTGATAAACTTGGGGTGCAGAGGACAAAGGCTAGTGCGTTGGGGAGAGGTGGAGAGGGTGGATAGTACAGCAGTCAGAGTTAACTTTGTCAAGCGGTTAAGGCCGGATTATGCTGGTGATAAGGGTTGAAAACAGAGCAGACAGTGATGTCCTTGTCAGTATTATAGAGGGAGTGTTCAAGGGGTGTGGGTAGAAAAACATGAGAGAAAGAAAACAATTACTGGTGGGGGGGATGAGCAGTGAGAGAGGGTGGGTGCAGTTAGGTAAGAGAGGGTGGGTCTGGTTAAGAAGAGAGGGAATGTGTAGGGGGACTAAGGAAGTGGAAAGGGTGAAATAGGGAGGGAGGCCGAGTTGGGAGTGGAGAACCAGCAAGGGAGGAGACCAGCAAGGGGGGTAGGAGACAAAGTGGAAAATGTGGATAGGGAGGGGAAAGGGGCTAGGGGCAGTTGGGAGTAGAGAACCAACAAGGGAGAGGAGACCAGCTTGGAGGGAAGAGACAAAGAAGTGGAAAATGCGGATAGGGAGGGGGAAAGGGGGGCCAGGGCAGTCAGAAGTAGAGAACCAGCAAGGGAGAGGAGATCTGCTGGGGGAGGTTAGAACCTGCAGTCACAGGAGTTGAGTGCCGTCGGGTGTTTGAGTAGTAATTTCTTGAAAGTTCCAAGTTTGGGCACATTTACTACTTTTGGCAGGAGTTCATTGAGCCAGAGGGGCACCTTGTAAGCAAAGGATCTCTGCGCAAGGGCAGTGTGTCAGAAAGGGATATTTAAGGCATTTCTTGTTTTTTTCTCTAGCCTGGTGCAAGTTAGATACCGGTTTAAAGGGGTTTGAAATGGATGAGGGAGTTAGACCGAGGAGCGATTTTTTCCCCAGAACAGGCAGGTCTGGCATTTAATCCGCCCCTGGAGATTAAGCCACTTGGACTGGGTGGAAAGTTTGCAGGTGTGAGTGAGCCTGGGTGCACCTAGTACCATTAAATGCATATGGGTAGTGAATGGGGCCCTTGGAAGTAAACCTCTTCACTCCAGTGGTTTTTCTTCAATCTTTCTTTTTATTTTCTTTCCCCTACATTTCGCTCCACACAGAGCTTGTTCACGGGTTGTTTGTTTTTTTTGCTTATTCTTTTGTTAATTATCTGCAAATACATTATTTCATATTAGTGTTCTATATTTTATATAATAGTACTGTATTTTCTTATATAATTAAATGTTTTGGTGTATACACATACCATCCACCTAAGATTATTGCATATAAACCCTTGCTTTATTTTATTTATCCACGTGGTTGTCTGTTTACTCTCATTTTGAAAGTCAGTTCCCTGTAATGACATACATAAAGTTATTTGTAACACAGTGCTGCTCACAACTGAAATTAAATTTTACTACTATCAAATGGCCTGTCTCCTGCTTAACTGGTTTGCAGCATACCTTAAAGGGACACTGTCAGCCCTTCGGTGAAATTTCTGTAAGTGAGAAAGAAGGTGTCAGCAGCAAGGTTTCCTAATACCGAATGCAGAAATGATGCTAAGATGTTACAGAAGTGCTTAATGTGTATTAATTTCATAAAAATATATTTTCAGGTGGTCTGTCCTATATTTCGGCAGCACGCGTCCACGAACTACAATGGCGCGGTGCCGAGGGGCTGCTTGTTCTTGACCGAGTCCATTGTTTTTGGTCCACATGCAGAAAGGTATAGCCAGTAGCAGCTGCTAGCACAGAGTGCTGCTAAGATTCTGATAACGAGCGAGAGCTACAGTGTTTGTTTGGTGGAAGGTAATGAATTTTCCGGGAACACGCATTACCGGAGTTGCTGCGCACGCCTCAGAAGTACAGCTTCACTTCTTTGCACACAAAACAAAACACTTTAGACTGCTGGTTTGAGTATCGGAATGTCTTAGCAGCACTCTGTGTTGGCAGCTGCAACAGCTAATACTTTTTCCACCATACCGTTCACAGCCTAAGCAAGTAACAAAATTTGAACAGTCGTCATGTAGGCAGTACAGGAGGTCATGTGCAAGATGACCTTCCTGCTAGTCAGTTCTCAAGGTCATTTGCAACTTGACTTTCCTGTTATTACCACCATATACATCTTTTAAATATCTTTTGATATTGTTTACTTTTCTACTACCTTTGCAGCTATCATTCGCTCTGTTTCTATTTCTACTCTGTTGAACCTACCCCTAAATGTTCATATTGCACCTAGTACCAGCCTGCAAGACTTGTTGAGGGCTGTTCTGACCCTTTTTAGGGCAGATTTTGTTTTTTTATATGAATATTAAAAGGTTACCCATTTATTAAACTTGTTTTGCAAATGAAAAGTTGGAAACACATCCATGGCATATTCTTTCAGCCATCTGCTGTGCTCCCATCTCAACCTTCTTTTTGAAACTACAAAGACCAGGGGGCAGCAAAGCAGCAGGCAACCTCACACATCCCAGCTGAAGAAAACAAATATCCGCTGAGAGGCTTTGATCCCCCTCTGACTGGCTTGTGGCAATGCCGGGCTCAGGACAGAATCCTAGATTGCCAATATGGCAAGTAATACCCTTGGCACTTACCTAGAAGGGTGGTCTTATTTTGTTTTTCTGGATCAATTTAAAAGTGCAAATTAAAAGGACTTTTTCTGCAGAGGGCATGCAGTGGGGCAGATTAATACTGGCTCAGCTGAAAACCAACACAATCTTTAAGATCTTCTTATGCTGGTTCCACTTGCTTTTTGAATTTAAAACCTACAACTATTGTACGGTACTGTCACTGTTTGCTGCAGTTCACTTTACTACTGCTGTTTCAGTATGACATTCTGTTTCTTGTTGAATCAATCTGATTACTGCACTGTCCCCCATTCCACCTCCCCCAGGATGCATCTGAAAATGAGATGCAACCAGCTTAGTATGCTTTTCTTGGTAAAACCTTTGGGATAGAGGGAGAGATAGAGAAAAAAGAAAGAAAGAAAGAAAGATACTGCCTGTAGACAGACAGATAGATAGATAGACAGACAGATGGATAGATAGATATAGTTATTACAGAAGTTATTACAGTACCTCAAAGTTGCTCCCACTATGAAGGCTGCGATGGTGGGTCCTACCCAGTAGACCCAGTGGTATGCCCAGAAACCAGACACAATTGCTGGACCAAACGCTCTGGCAGGATTCATGCAAGCCCCAGATATGTCACCTCTAAAAAAGATATTTTGTTAGTGCCTTTCTGTCATAGATGTACTGATGATGCTTAACAAGCAATGTTACAGTTACAAATCATGTTAATAACATGTGCACCATTTGTATTGCAAGAATTCAGTTGTGGATAAAAACACAATACAGTGTCCCTAACTCTTAGCCTTCCGTCACCCAAATGGGGCACTGTCTGTCAAAATGTGGAACTTCTCATCAAATCTTAGAAACAGAAGCTCAGGGCATTGTGGATCTTTTTGCTTTCTTATTCAGTGTTTGTTCTTCATTGAGCAACATAGATTATAAAGAATTTCAGGTTTCAAATTTTAGTGCAGAATGTGTTATTATTATTTATTAATTAGAATTTGTTGACCAGAAAGGGGGGGTTACAAGGTAGTACAAAATACAATACACAAAAAATGACAAGTAGCTGGCCCACCAGTGCAACAGTAGTGCTACCACGTGTGACACTGACAACTCGGCTTCACAGACAAATCTGGAGTGTTGGAGGGCCAGCCAGAGTGAGGAGCATTGAACGGCTGGAGGATGGCTGTTTTCCTTTGAGGGGGTGGGCAGAGCCCGATGCTTGCCTGGCCCCTGCCGAAAGCTGGGGGAAAGGCAGCCTAGGCCAGCAAGGATGGGAAAGACAGGAGGCATGGCAGACATCGGTGCACATCATGCAGGTGCACATGGCATGCACCATGAGATAAGTGCACACTGTGCCTCTCTGGGGACAGAAAACAGGAAAAAGTACAGCAGCGGGACGAGGAGGAGTGCCTGCAGGTCCCACACCTGACCAGCTGGGCACGCCAGCCCGAACGGGATCCATTCTCTGGTGGGGCTTGGGGAACCCTGCAGACCCCACTGGTGGGGAGGAAAAGCCCTGGGGGAAGAAAGTCAGCAGGTAAGTCCCAGCGGACATCGGGGTGACAGAGCTGAGGTGACTCTCAAAAGGAGGGCCAACCAACAGCAGGAGGAAAAAAGTGACAAACGCAAAGTACAATATCGTATAAAGCGATGAATGCAATGTACAGTACTAAATATCATATAATGTAAGTTACAGCATTTACAAAAATGGCAATAATTTACAATGGCACAAAGTGACAAGTGTAGAGTAATTACACAGGATATCAGATAGTGCAAGGTACAACAATTTGCAAAAGTGGAAAACATTTACTGTGTTAAAGGCACTAAACTGTTAAATTCTGTAAGTAATGGAAACATTATAGTAAAGGTACAAACTGGCAAAGATTTACAGTGTGTATGGTAGTAAATCATTGAAGTAGTGGACCAGTGTGGGGGGTGCAGTGGTGGCGAGGGAAAGGCACAGTGGCGGAGCTAGGGGGGGCTGGGGGGCGGTCGCCCCTCCTGGCTGCTCTAGTGTGAATTGTGGCGCCCTACTACCATCTTTATTCACTGTTTAGTGCCCATTGTGGAGCCTATGATTGACTGAATGGCCCCCCCTGGCTCCCAAATGCTCCCAAACCTGGCTCCGCCACTGAAAAGGCAATGCCAAAGCCAAAACCAACATGAGTAGTTAGCTGCAGGAGCAGGATAGGGAAAGAGGGCCTGATAGGAGTGGTTTAGGAGAGGAAAGCAAGGATAAGAAATAAATAAGGAGAGGAAGATCATTCCAGAGAGTAGGAAATTGGACAGAAAAGGAGGCATGACCAGCGGAGGTTTAGCAGCAAGGGACAGATTTTTTAGTAAGGGATATGGAAGCAGCAAGCATTAAATGAGTGATGGGAGTAAAAGGATGTGATGGAGGGAGTCAGGAGAGGTAGGAGGGGATAGAAGCAAGCCAGTATTTCACTAGGAAAGAGGAGAAGTAAGAGAGACATCAGGCTTCGAGGGAAGGAAAAGAGAGGTTAAGCTAAAGGGAGCAGTGATGGGTAAAGGGTGGGGGCATTTAGGGCCAAATAACAAGGAATTCAAAAGAGGGTCCAGTCTGGTCAGGGTAGATTTGGGGGCAGCACTGTAAAATCTCTGTCTATGTAGTCAAATGCTGGAGAGATCATTTTGAGGATAACCTTGCAGTGTTTGACCAGGAGTGGCAGACAGGCTTTGCTGCAGTACAACATGCCTAATTTGGGGAAGAGTAGTTTGTGCATGACCTCGATGAGGGTGGAAAAGCTGATGTGCTGGTCTGAGGGCTTCTGAATTATAGGATGAGCTCCGGCCCCTTGTAACATGTAACAGTACAGAGGTATGATGGTGTCCCCACAGAGAAGGTGAGTAATACTAGTAGAAATGTAGGCTAAAAGGCCTTGAAATAAAAAAAAAAAAACTGCTTTAGAGCAAGGTAGGGAATCACAATAAATGAGTACACATTTGCACATCATATTCACTGCTTATGAAGTGGGGGTGCAGACCTGAAGGACCTAAATTACTAAGTACAGAACTAAGGGCGAAGAGATCCTTGTTTTCAGGACTCTGCAGATTTGCTCAGATCTTTTGCCTGCAGTAGGCTTTACAGAAATCCCAAATCTAGCATATAACTTAAAGATTTTGCTGAACTCCCCATCGATATGCTATGTAACTTCTCTACTGCATGCTGATTCAAGGTAAACATTTAAATGACGTAGCGTAAGGTAATTCAGATATGTCAGCTAGTTGCTGGGACCAGAAGATCCTGCCTGCTTGGGAAGTTTAGTTTGCATGAGGACCATTACTTTTTGTCCACTAGGTGGCACACTTGCAGAAAACAAAACAAGCATAGTTCTAATACAGTTTGCTGATGTGTATTTACTGACTGGGAAATTAGGGCTAGGAACCATTTTCCTGTGTTCAGCATTATCCCTGGGGTGGGGGTAAGGGATATAGGAAGTACTGGTTGAAATTAACCTGTTGTTTGATCAGTGAATGGGGGGAATTTGTCCAGGACACTGGAGACATGACACTACTCTTGTCAAAAAGTACCATATTCAAATATGGTATTAATTTCTGTATACATGTCCTATATGGTTAATAACAAACTTTAAATTCTTCATAAAAAACAGCATCAGCACTCACCCCCCCATTTTCAGTCTCAGCCTCGCAAGAATGCGTTAAATCAAGCTTCTTTTTGCTGCCTCATATTTTAACACAGAAACATAGAATTTGCCAGCAGATAAGGACCCTTTGGCCACCAAGTCTGCCCATTTTTCCCTGCCTATAGCGTCACTGCAGATCCTTCTTGATCTCTGGCCCATTCGCCCCCTGTTTCCTTTCCCTAAGATTCCCTTATGCCTATCCCATGCGTTCTTGAACCTCACCACTGTTTTCACCCTCATCACTTCTGCTGGAAGACTGTTCCAGGAATCGACCACTCTTTCTGTGAAGAAGTGCTTCCTCATATCTCCCTGAATCTACCCCTCCAACTTCTTATCATGCCCCTTGTCCTTGAGCACCTTTCTTTCTGAAAAATACTTTCCTCCTGTACCTTGTTTACACCCATGACGTATTTAAAGGTCTCTATCATATCCCCCCCCCCTTCTACTGTGTGTACATATTTAGGTCCTCCAGCCTCCCTCAGGGGCTTCTGATGCAGACCTTGCATCATTTTAGTTGCCCTCCTCTGGACCACCCCCACTCTGTCTATGCCCTGAAGGAGATGTGGCCTCCACAATTGTATACAGCACTCCAGGTGGGATCTTACTAGTGATCTATACAAAGGCAATACCACATCCTTCTTGGTGCTGAGGGTTGAGGCACTGGACGCCACATCTCGTGCCACGCCGGTGACCTGGGTTCAGGTATGAACCTGGGCCATCGGGAGTCGGCAGGGAAAGGAGAAGATCCAGCATCCGGAAGACTGCTGTTTTCTCCTGGGGTGGGTTCTGGGGATTTACCCCCTTAGTGGTGGCTCCTGGCAGAGGCTGGGTGCTGCACCTGGGGCCGGGACAAGAAAATGGGGTCTGGTGTCGGCGGGTATCTGTGGGAGTGGGCAGGTTCACTCACTCAGCACGCATGGCCATGCCAAGGGGCAGAACAAAGGAAATACCCTGCCTCCCAATAGGTGAAAGGGAGTGCAGGTGCCGGCCAACCACACCCAGTGCTGGGTCTCTCCATTCACACCTCTGGCTTTCCTCCCTGCCTGGTTGCTCTATTAGATTATAGATAGAGCACCAAGAGGAGTAGGCGGTCCCACCTCGGGGAACTCAGAGCCGGGGCATTGGGTGGCCGGGTAGCGGAAGGAGAGGCGGCCGACAGAGGAGGAACGGAGGACTTCAGGCAGGTGGAATCATGGCCAAGCCAAGTTACACTCTGGAGAGAGTCCGGGTAAGGCAGTGAAGGAGTATAAACAGAATTGACAAAAAAAATAAAAAATACCACCTCCTTCTTTCCGCTGGAGATACCCCTTCCTAAGCACCCCAGTACCTCACTCACCCTCCCAACTGCCTTGTCGCACTGCCTGACCACCTTTAGGTTATCTGATATATTTACCCCTGGACCTCTTGCCTGCTAGGTGGCCATCAGTACCACTCCTCCCATTTTTTACTCTGCCCTGGGTTTCTGTGTCCCAAGTGCATTACTTTGCGCTTTTTCACATTGAAATCCAGTTGTCATGCCCTTGATCACTGCTTGAGTTTTCTCAGGTCTCTACTCATCCTTTACACACATACACACACACACACACACACACACACACGGAGTGTTCACCATATTGCAGATGTTGGTATCATCCGCAAGGAGGTATCCCTCCCCTTCCAGCTCCTCTGCAACTTATAAAGACATTTTTAGTTTGTTTTAGTCTTTGGTAACCGGGTAAGGCCCACTAGGCACAAGTGCCTGTTTTCAGGGGTGACCTGGGAGCACTGGGCTGTTAAGTGACTTGCTCAGAATCACACAGTATGCAAGTGGAGGTTGTGAGAATCAAACTCAGATCTGGTTTGCTGGATGTACCAAGCTCATTCACACCTCGTCCCTCTAACCTCTAGGCTCTACTGCCAGCCATTAAAGAGGACCAGTACCAGCACTGATCCCTGAGGCACCCTCCCTTCCTCTGAGTGAACACTGCTTACCACCACCCTCTGCCACCTATTCCCAATCATTTTCTTGCCCAGTGTACCACCTTTGGACCCACTCATAAGCTACCCAGCTTGCTTACTAGCCTCCTGTGTGGAACAATGTTGAAAGCCTTACTGAAATCGAGGTAGGCCACATCCATCGCTCCACCCTGATCTAATTTCTTGGTCATCCAGTCAAAGATATCTATCAGATTTGTTTGATGTCACACACACACACACACACACACACACACACACACACACACACACTCTGAATCCATGATGCTTTAAGTCTTGTAACCCACTAGATTTAAGATATTCCATAACTCTTTCCTTCAGCAGTGATTCTATTAACCTTCCCCACCACTGATGTCAGGGTTACTGGCCTACAATTGGCAGCCTTTTCCTGCTACCATTTTGAACCACTCACGCCTCTAGTGAGCTGTTAAGTAGGACTGTCAGACATGCAACCAGTACCTCCCTGAGCTCACTCAACACACTTGCATGCACCCTGTCTGGCCCCATTGCTTTGTCCACTAGTGCATATGAACAGTGCAGTCATGTGGAGCAGTCAGGCGTGGAGTTTCTGCCCTAACGTTTCACTCCACGTCACTGGAGCTTCATCAAACTGTTGCATTAAGGATCTTAATGAACTTTCTCCTAACCTTGTGTGCATGCCCTATTGTAATATGTCTAACAATGAAAGGGAAGCACTTAAAAGGTCAACTTGGGACCCCAGTATCACAATAAAATGTGCAGATAAGGGCAGGAGTACTGTAGTACAAAATACAGAACAACATGTTGGGGAAATTATTACACAGCTAAGTGACACAGAATTTTATAAGGCTTTGACCTTTGACCCTACCAGCAGCATAAAGAAAAAAAGTTGAACTGTATTTGATACTCTAGCTTTATTCCGGGAGGGCTGGACTACAGAGTCAGAACTTGATTACATGTGAGTACAGAATCCTACTGAAGCAGCGATATACCCGTTACTGAAGATCTACAAGGATCTTAAAGGGGAACTGTCAGAACTAAGAGCCCCACACCAAAGTATGGGGCTGGCCCTAATTTATTATTGTTATTGAATTTTGCTGACTGGTAGGCCCACTGAAACTAGAAGTCCCTTTTTCAGGGGTAACCGGTGGGGGGGGGGAGGATATAGATGGTAACCAAACGAAATTGAACCAGATTAAGCTGTTGGTGGTATTTCTAGTTTCTAATTTGCACTCTGTGAGCAAAAACATTTTGTTTACTTACTGTTTACTGCAATACAATAGATTGTATCACACTAACTCTGATGACCTGCAAACTGACATTTTCTGTAACTACAAATCCCAGAATCCCTTGCAGCCGACATCAGAGGAGGGCTGCAGCAGTTAGAGATTCAATAGCTTGCAGTGTACTTTAAAGCTTTTACAAGCTCCGATCATATGTTTGCTGGTTCAGCTGTTCTCCTGGGATTAAGCACAGTCATCTGTGACTGTACTTAGCCCGGCCAGGACAGCAGGAACAGCAAACAAAAGATCAGAGCTTATAAAACTATATGCCAGCCTGGTGGCGCTGAGGTTTGAGGCACTGGATGCCACACCTCGCTCCATGCTGGCAACCCGGGTCTTGGAATGAGCTTGGGTCATCGGGGGTTGGCTTGGGAGGGAAAGGATTGAGCATCCAAGGACTGCTCTCCTTTCCCTGAGGAGAGACCAGGGCATCTACCACATGGCAGCAACCTTCAATGGAAATTGGGGGCACTACAGGAGATGGGGTACATGTGGGGAGAAGTGTGGCAGATGTCAGCACATTGTGCCTTGACGTCATTGCACATCCGCGCTTCTCAGGGGAAAAAAAATAGGAGGAAAATGGCAGACGACTGAGGCAGCTTGATGGCCACACTTCAGTAACCAGGGGGTCTGTTGTGGAATTGCACTGCAGCATTGGTTCCTGGCCCAGCAAGGGGGACATGGGGGGTTCCCCCTGCTAGTACAGCACTGTGAGTGAGCCTGCAGGCTGATCAGGGATGAAGGTGGTGGCTAAATGTACGCAGGTTGGGCTGCAGAAGTATAAATAATGATATAAAAAAAATAATAAAAATAGAAATAAAACTCTAACATGTACTGCAGGCTATTGAATCTCACACTGCTGCAGCCCTCCTCTGATGTCAGCAGCAGGGGATTCTGGGATTTTTTGTTACAGAAAATGTCAGCTTGCAAGTCAACAGAATTAGTGTGATACAAACTACTATAGTGCAGTAAACAGTAATATGTTTTTACACACAAAGTGTAAGTTAGGATCAGGCGACCAGCCCCACACTTGAGTGTGGGCTCTCAGTGCTGACAGTTCCCCTTTAATAACCCCCTTGTCATCTGATTACAGCAGGAATCGAGTAGCTGACAGAATCTGTGTCCAGATTTGTGGACAGCCACCTTAGACTAGTAGTTTCCAATGTCCGTAGTTATATCAGGTATACTTGGATATGCTTGAAATATTAAGTAACGTACAGATTGAAGAACAATGATGGTTTGTGACTATGGATGTGAAATAATTATAAATATAAAATAGACAAGGAAATCTCTGTCCTGATTGTCTGGAGCTTGGTTCAAGCCATTGCCTTAAGAGAGCACTACCAATGTCTAAAAAAAGTGCCTGCCAACTGGGACAACTCACAGAATTCATAAGCCACTTGCTTCCTAATCTCCATCACAAACATGGCTGCAGCCTTTACTCATATATAGAAACCTTCAACTAGGCCCTAAAAATGAAAGTCCATTAAATTAACTAAAGTATGTAAATAATTTAATGTTATTTTCACTTAAGAGCCCCTCCTTACACAGATACACAAATTTAGAAAATCAAGTACTATTCAGAGTTTCCATTGTTGGTGTTTCTTTGATATCCATGAAAAATCCCCTTCCTAACCCCACCAGTTTGTCAGAGAACTCCCTGCTTCTTACTTGGCAACAGATAAAATTGAGGTTCTGGCTCCACTTGAGGCACGTGTGTGTGTGTGTGTTGTACAATGCCATAGTGACAGCAGACACAGAGACATCCCCAAAAGCGACAGCCGCAATGCCAACTGTCAGCATTGCTGTGTCGGGGATGCCTCCATGTTTCAATCAGGGGCTGCACCCCCAAACCCCTCATTTTTTTTTGTTTAGTTGTTTAATCAGGAGTAGCACACTAAGCTGAAAGCTTTTTTTACAGGAGCAACCTGGGAGCACAAGGAAGTTAAGTGACTTGCTCAGGGTCACATAGTATGCAAATGGAAGCTGTGGGATTCAAACCCAGGTCTGGTCTGCTGGATGTCACCAGATTTGCAGCTCAGAGCCTTAAACCACTGCGCTATACTGCCTCATGTGGGAGTCTCTGCCCCCCCACATCTCCTGGTCTCTAGGATTTCAACTTCAAGTCGGAGTTGGACCGGGGGGTTGGGGGAGACACCCTGCAAGGAAGTCTAGGGTGCTGCACAGACCATCACAGCAATGTGCGGGTTTTGCTCAATTCTTGTCACTGTGATGGTCTTCGCAGCGGGGGAGTCGCTGAGGTAATGGTATACCATGTGGGTGGGTGGGTGTGCGTGTGTCTCTGTGTCTGTGTGCATGTGCCAGTGGAACTCTGAAGAGTTTTAAATTCAACTATTCTATGTTACCATTCTGTGTTTTTTTTTGGGGGGGGGGCATTCTACTACTGGAATAATGCAGAGCTTTGAATTCTTCTATTCCATGGTAAACAATCACACAGTGTACTGAATATGAAGAAAGACAGATGACTGACAGGTGAAAAACATCTGTGAAGGGACTATTTTACATTATTTAGCAACACTGTATTATAATTTGTGTGGGTTTGAAAACATTTAGAGTGTTTATTTTTTAAAAATTGCCTCTGGGTCCATTTTATATAAGTAATAAGTAACTTCAGGGACGTTGGTTGTACTAGATTTACCTCACGGTCAGGGGTGGAGGCGCTCAGCTTTATCTCATGCCTTACAACACCTCTGACCATGGTGTAGACCTAATACAATCAATACCCTGTCATGCCTTATTGCTTAATTATAGGTAAACATCCACCACAATTTACCAATGCAGGCAACAGAGTATTATCTCCTGAGGGATGCTACACACCACTGAGAAAAATCAGCATGTTGGTAAACCTAAGGGAAATAGTACTGAAGAATTATGTCTTCATGTTTCAGGGAAGGAACTATCTACAGATAAAGGGGTCGGACATGGGGGCTACTTTGGCCCCAGTCTGGCCAACATGTGCATGGGTATGGGAGGAGGAATATGTATTTTGTAAAACGACAGACCATTTTCTCCACAATTACATTTGTGGAACAGATTCCTGGATGATACATTTGTGATATGGAGGGGCATGAGATATGGGCTGAATTTGTTTGTTGTGTACCTGGACGGCACAAATGAAAACTTGGGTTTTAAAACCATCACAGAGTTTTCTGGATTTGACAGTTGGGAAAGAAACAGATGGTAGAATACTGACTGATCCTTACAAAAAGCCCACTGATTGGAATAGTCTCCTACTGGCCAGTAATAGATACCCTGGGCACACAATCCATAATTTGCCAAAGGGCCTGTATACGAGAATCTGTAGAAATTGCGGTACCCAGGATTTATACCAGAAGAGGGCTCTTGAACTGAGCAACAGATTGAAAGCGAGGGGGTTTAGAAGACTGACACTCAGAAAGAGATTGATTGTATAAATGGGGGAGATGCTTTAGAGCCGCCCGGGGGGGGAATGTCATAGACAGATTGACATTTATCACCACCTTTGATGGTGGGTCAAATGAAGTGGTTAACATTGTCAGAAGAACTCTGGGTATTCTATGAGCAATACAAAGCTTACATCCTTATCTAGACAGACCACTCTGAACATATTTTTGATGGAGAAATAATCTCAGGGACCATTTGATCCACAGTTATCAACCACCACCGTCTTTTGACAGACAAGTGCCAGAAAAAGTGGGCTGTCCCTCCGGTGGGGCTGTAAGATATCCCAACAATAACTAAGGCTGATACCTTCAAGAACCCAAAGACAAGTATGCATGAGAAAATAAGTAGGGAAACTCAGCTGTGAAACAGAGGTGGTTGCTGATCCCTTAAATTGTGCCTGTGGGTATTATATGGGCCGCACCAAAGGCAGTTTAAAGAGAAAGTGAGCAAGCATCTGAAAAACAATACAGGGTAATTATTTAGAATATGCCATGGAAAAACCACATAAATAACAGTGTGAACAAACAGGAACACTTTGTGTGGGCCATTGGCACTGAGAGAGTAATTAAAATGCGAAAGGGGGGACTTTGATAATATCCTCAGTAAAGAAGAACAATGTTGGAGTTTTAAATTGGGAGCTTTAAAAAAACAGGACTTAATGGGACATTTAAAGTAGCTCCATTTCTAAGAAAATTAGTGGGTGCCTTGCATATAATGTACCCATTAGTATTAACTTGCTCAGTCTGATTAAACTTTTTTGGTACTGATTTTTGGGGGCTATAGTCTTGCTTTCTAGTAGATACATGTTCCTTCATGTATACATTTTTAGGTTAGGAAGTTTATTCCAAAATGTTTTTTTTTTTCGGAAACAATATATACAACAGTGCCACTTGCATGCAGGACTGATCTCTTAATACCTGAATTTTATTCTCAGATACCAATAATAAGAGTTTTTTAGCACTTCTGAGGGTTTGCTCGCTCTAGTTATTTTGGAATAATATGGACTTTTTCTTAAAAATAATTAGATTGGAGTAAGTGATATGTAATAGGGATGCACTGAACAGTCCGCTACACTTTAACACTATGGAAGTGTATTGAAACATTGATACTTTGGACTTCCGGATTGTCATATATGTTGCATGTTTTACCATTTACATGAATTGGAGAGCCCTCCTATATTGTGTCATTTCTTTCTAGATTATACCCAATGGACACAGTATGCCAAAAATAAGGAAGCCATGTTGTGCCTTTGCATGAACTGACTATCCCTTATGTGTTATGCTATTCATCCCTAGATCAATTACTATGGACACATTATAATGAGGAGACAATTTCACTGCACAATATGTGGACTATTAATCTCATTAGCTATTTGTAACTGCTCTCTGATTGGCTACACAACCTTTGATGAAGCTCCAGTGATGTGGAGTGAAACGTTAGGTCAGGAGCTCCGTGACTGCCTGCTCCATGTGAATGCACTATTCGTATGCACATTAATAAAATACGAGGCAACAAAAATAAGCTTGATTTAGTGCATTCTTGCTGAGGCTGAGACTGAAAATGGAGGTGAGTGCTGCTTCTGCTTTTTATGAAGTACTACTGACCAGTGGAGTGAGGTACCACCACTGCAGAGTGAGCCTGTCTTCTCCCTGACTACAAAACCTTAAATTCGTTTTAGAAAGAGGTTTCAAAGGGGAGCTACATAGAATATGCAAGTCATTTGTCCAGTAGAAATTGTTTAGATATTTGTTCCAACTCTGTTATTGAGACAATTGACAATTTTCACTGTCCTCTCATTAAAGCAGTAGGCTCTGCTCTTTACAAACAGTTAGTGAGTACCATTTTTACAACTAGTTTATGCCCTTGCTGAGCTCTTACATATCACAATGCATCCTCAATCTACTATAGAATTCCTGTTTGAATGGGACATAAATGACATTAGAAAATGGGTTTTACTTCCTCCCCGGTAACTCACAGGGGGGCCCCCACCAGAGATAAGCCGGACCACCTGGGGTGTTGGAGATATCAGGGGAGCCTGAAGGTAGGTCCAGCAGCAGGGTGTTGAGTCTGGTAGGCAGAGGAGGTGAGAGTGTGAGAGCCCAAAGGAATGGGGCTGCAGAGGGCCTGGGAGAAGCCAAAAAAAAAAGGGTTTCAAATTTCCCAGTCTCTGATTGGCCAAGACTCTTGCCAAGGTGGGCATTTATGTGGCAACAGAGAGAATGGGAAATAACAAGTCGCTCTGCCAA
Organism: Neoceratodus forsteri; assembly: GCA_016271365.2. Taxonomy (NCBI): domain Eukaryota; kingdom Metazoa; phylum Chordata; order Ceratodontiformes; family Ceratodontidae; genus Neoceratodus; species Neoceratodus forsteri. The sequence goes on from JADMNL010000025.1 coordinate 286,481,111, forward strand.
CTGACCCATTACCAACTGATATCACTATGCCAGCTTGAAATTAAATTTTAAGCAGACGCCATTTTTTTTCTCTCAGTTAGTGATAGCTGGGACCCCCCATTTAGAGATGCCACCCCATAGACTATAGCAGTTTCTGTTCATTATAATTCAACACAACAAAACCTATTCTTCTGACTCACCCAACTGAAAGCACTGCACACTCGTGCTACATTGTTGGCTTGCTTTCCAGGTTGGCTTCCTGCCAGTGTTGACGATCAACCCACAAAAAATGGAAACAGTAAACCTTTACAGTACCTTATTTCAGGTACTATAATAAAACTGCCTCTCACTGGGTGTTCAGCCTCACGGTTACATCGAACCCCAGCTTCAAGGGTGATTATGTTCTGACCGTTCATTCCTCCCAAAAGCTGCCTACTCCATTAATGGCATCATCCATCCCTCTGCTGCTCTCTCTAGTGCCAAATGTCAGCAGTGTGTCTCCATCTGTAGTAGAGGAAACAAAAAACTACCACTTCTCTCATACACTCTTGCAGTCGCTGTTATAATGCTACCACCAGTGGTTTTGTGCAATTTTTTTCTTTTAACAAACTTCAAACAGAGGGAGGGGATGTTAAAACACCAGTAATGGATAACAATAGCAAAAAGACACAGAAACACAACAGTGCCCTCTACTGGCAAGCATTCCAGTAGAGGGAAAACTTTAACACAAAATAAAAAAAATCACTTAAAATCAAATTTCTACTCAATTTGTTTTATTTAATTTATACTCATTTTTTTTTTAAATATGTCACCTGTAATCCATTTTCTAAGCACAATAATACTCTCCAGGGTGGGCAATATGAGCTAATACTGGACCTTCCAGGGGCTATAAGGCCTTCTGCCTGCGTTCCTGGGTGGTCCGATATAGCCCAGTACTGCCCACCCATTCGGGTATTATTGCTTGCTCACATAGTTTTAAAATGGACTGTACCTGCAGTGCATACATGGGAGACACCCACAGAGTTTATTAAAAGGCCAGTTAAGATAGAACAGTAAAAGACTCATACCCAGTATTAAAAAAAGAGCTCTGCAGAAAACTGACACACATCTGTAGAGGACATCATAGAATTGGGGTGGAATCCTTTCCATAATAAATCCAGTATACAGAACGTTATCAAACTATCTGCACATGAAAAAATGGAAACCTTATAGGGGAGGGTTCTAGCCCACAGATCCCATACTGCTGATCCAAGCTCCAACCTCCTCCACTGGCATCAGTTCTCCTGAGGGGCTTGGGCATTCCTGAGGGCCTCACCATGAGGGATGAAGCATAGGGGCTTGGAGGTGAGCAGGGTAAGTTCCAGAAAAGGGTGGGAAATGGGGCTGGGGAGTAGCCCAGGCACAAACGAGGATAAAGAGAAATTTAAAAGAAAAGAAAAAGAAGGGTTCCAGCCACTAGCCAAACTCACCATTGGTATCAGCGGAGCTCAGTTACCAACATACGAAATTTGCCAGCAGATAAAGGCCTAGAGGTCTATCAAGTCTGCTCGAATGTGCAGCTAGCACCCCTTATTCTGCAGCTGCCCCTCCCTTCCACCCTTCCCCTTCATTAACCCTCCCCCTTGTCCTGTCCCATCCTCATTTGAAGCAGTCCACTGTTCTACTGCATACCACTTCAGCAGGTAACGCATTCCACCCAGCCACCACCCTCTCTGTAAAAAAGTGTCTCTCATCTCCTCCTGAACCTTCCTCGCCCAGTCTCATATCATGGCACCTGGTGGCCCTCCCCTCCCTTACTTTGAACAGCCCCTCTGTACCCGTCTTGTTTATTCCTTTCATGTATTTAAAGGTTTCAATCATGTCACCCCTGTCTCTCCTCTCCTCCAGTGAGTACATGTTCAACTCCTTCAACCTCCTCTCGTATGATAAGTCCCCCAGCCCCTTGATCATCTTTGTCACTCTGCGCTGCACCCCCTCCAGTAACTTAATGTCCCTCTTCAGATACGGACGCCAGTACTGCACGCAGTACTCCAGGTGTGGTCTAACTAATGACCTATACAGTAGCAGAATCACCTCCTCCCTCCTCGAGGATATACCCCTTGCAATACAACATAGCATTTTGTTGGCCTTTGCAGCTGCCTTCCTACATTGTGCTGAGTTGTTCATTGACCCTGTAATGAGTACACCCAGATCCTTCTCCTCCTCTGTCTGGGCTAGCTGCACTCCCACTAGCTGGTAACTCCTCCTTGGGTTCTTCATTCCAAAATGCAGCACCTTGCACTTTTTGGCATTAAAGCCCAGTTGCCAGGTGTCTGACCAGGTTTCAAGCTTTGCCAGATCATCCTGCAACCCTGCCATCCCCTAGGTCATCCACCACCGCGCCTACCTTGGATATCAGCAAACAGACTGATCCTGCTCTTGATGTCCCATGATATGTCTGCAATGAATATCCTAAACAACACTGGTCCCAACACAGCCCTGTGGAACACCGCTCGTCACTGCCCTTGGGTGTGAGAGCCCCACCCACCACCACCCTCCTCTGTTGCCTTCCCTGCAGCCAGTTTCCTACCCATCTCACCAGCTTTGCACCCGCCCCTGTGCCTACTAACTTCCTTCCCAGCCTTCCATGTGGCACTGAGTCGAATGCCTTACTGAAGTCCAGATACAGGACATCCACTGCATGGCCCCTGTCCAGTTGCCTAGTTATCAAGTCATAGAACTTGACCAGGTTGGTTTGGCAGGATCTGCCATGTAGGAAGCCATGCTGTCTGCTGTCCTGTAGTCCTTTGGCCTCTAGGAGGGCCACCAGCCTCTCCTTCAGGATAGTCTCCATTAGCTTACCCACGATGGATGTGAGGCTCACTGGTCTGTAGTTTCCTGTTCATCCTTGGGGCCACTCTTGTGGAGGGCACCACATGAGCCATCCTCCAGTCCTGAGGTACACACTCAATGTAGTGAGGCATTAAATAGGTCTGTCAAGGTCCTGCAAGGACCTCTGCCAGCTCCTTCAGTACCCTGGGTGGATGCCATCTGGGCCTGGCGCCTTGTCCACCCTCAGTGCCTTCAAACCCTCTCGAACTCTGCTCTCCATGATTTCCCATCTGTCACCACTTCCCTGCTTCTGCCATTTCTCCACCTTGGTATCACCCCTCTCTCTTTAGTAAATACTGAGCAGAAGTACTCATTTAGTGCTTCTGCCTTATCGCACCCCTGCTTCCACCCAACCCCCTCCTTCCTAACTTCTTATTATGTGGTCCCATAGCCCTTTCTCCCTGATGTACTTAAAGAAGTCCTTCTCCCTTTCTTAATGCCTTGTGCCAGCCTGAGTTCCGAGAGATGCTTTGGCTCCTTACTGCCCTTGTCACCTCCTTCTGATTCTGTCAAGTACTCCTCCCGTCCTCCCCCTCCTGTTTTCTTGTACTTCCTAAAGGCAGCTCTTTTCCTCCTTACCTTTTCCATGACCTCCTTGCTCAACCAGATTGGTTTCTTAGCCCTAGCCTTCTTGCTCTGGGCTTTGCAGCAGGTTTTGGTTGCCTTCACTATCCCCAGCTTTATGAGCTCCCACCTCTGGTTAGTGTCCATACTAGATTGAATTCTGGCCAGGTACCCTTTTACCACTTTCCCCATTCTCCCAAAGTCGGCCCTCCTGAAGTCCAGCACTATTGTGCCAGATTCCACCCTTCCTTGTCGATATCCAATGTGAGCCATACTGAGCAGTGGTCACTCCTGACAGCGGTTCCTCCACTGTAAGTTCTCTCACAAAGTCCCCATTTGCCAGCACAAGGTCAAGGGTATTTCCTAACCTGGTTGGTTCACTGACCATTTGCAGCAGGAAGCTGTCCTGGAAGGCATCCAGCAGTACCTGCTCCTTCTGTTCCTGGTTGTTGGGTGCTCAGTCCACTCCTGGCATGTTGAAGTCCCCCACAATCACCACCTACCCTTCTGCAGGTCCTCCTGATCTGTCCCGCTAGTTCTCTGTCTAACTCTCTGTCTGAGATGGTGGCCTGTACACTACTCCCATTCTAAGAATCCTATTCTTGAATCCTGGATTTGCATCCAAAGTGACTCAGCTACCCTCCTCCCTTCCTCCCTTACACACTTCAGTCCTTCCTTCACATATAGTGCCACCCCCCTCCTTTCCCAATCACTCTGTCCCTACGAAATAATCTGTACCCTGGTACAGACAGGTCCCAGTCATTGGATTGGGTGGCCCATGTTTCCGTGATGACTGCAATGTCCACCTCTCCCTCTGCCATGAGAACCTGTAACTGCAGTTTTCCTCCCAAGGCTCCTAGCATTAAGGGTAACCACCTTCCACCCTCCCCCATCCTGCCCTCCTTTCCTAGCATCACCAACAGTACTTGCCATTTGTCCTTTGTCACTGTTATGGGGGGTAAGCTCATATGGTTTCCCAACATGTGGTCTCTGCATATTTCTTCCCCAACTGCCACCCCACTCCTAGTTTAAATTCCCAACTTCTTCTATGTACTCCTCCATCCTCTGTTTCAACACTTTCTTTCCCTCCTCACTCAAGTGTAGTCTGTCCTTGGCATAGAGACTACTGTCCTCCCAGGTCCCTCCCCACCCCCCACCCCCAACAGCCCATACCCTTTAGCACAACACCAGGTTCTTAGCCATCCGTTAAATTCCTCTATTCTCAACTTTCTTGTTGTGTTTGCCTTTGGCACAGGAAGTATCTCTGAAAAAGTTACTGATCTTCCTGCCCCCTCACATAATTGTGCTAGTTCCTCAAACCTCCTCTGGACTGTATCTACTGTCTTGTCAGCCAGGTCATTTGTCCCAAGATGTATAATTAAATGAGGCTTGTCCCTACCCCTTCTAGCATATTTCAGAACAGACTGTCCCACCCCACCCTAGTTATATGACATCCCCTACAAACCTGTCATTCCTGATTTTATATCCATAAACTGAGTTCATTATTTCCTTGCCCAGACTTGTCCTAGTATTTGTGCCTGCTTTTAAACTCTTGTAAATTCCTGCATGTTTTTCTAACATGGGTCTATGAATCAAAGTATAATTCTTGTACTGGATTGCATGTTACTCCAATTCTTGTATGCTGTCTCCTTCTGTGTAATTAATTCCAGGTTGCTCATGAAAAAGGAACTCCAAATCTCAGTGGGGCTACTCGGTGAACAAAATTCAGTAATTAAATGAATACTCTGCTTGGAAACTGCATTTCACTCCATTCTGTTTTGCTCATCACATTCACATGATGGCAGGATGTGTGTCCCTTGGGGTTCATCATCAGCTTCTGAAGATACACCCCAGCTGAGGTCATGATCTTCAGCTTGTGACATCACAGTGCTTCTGAATGCAACAGACTGTGATGCCACCCCCAAACAGCAAACTGATCCACACATGTCCAGTAGTAAATCTTTTATTAACAAAAGGGAAAAGAAAAAGTACAAAGTCAACTCATTGGCCAGTTGGTGCAACAGTAGAGCTACCACTTGGGCTGCTGGTGACTGGAGTTCGATTGTGATCGTCAGTCATTGGCAGCCAGCTAGGGAATGAAGACTGAGCATCTCAGAGAATGTTCTCTTCCTCTGAGGAGGAAGGCTTGCTGCCTCTGCTACAGTGCTGCCCCCTGGGTGCAGTGGAAGTACAGAAAGAAGGGAGGACGCTGACTGGGCCCCACTCAAACATGCATGGTGAGGGCAAACATGGAGTCTCTAGCATGCGGGTATCCTGGAGCAGGGCAACAGAATACAGAAAAACACCCTGGCTGTGTAAGATGATCCTGGGTGTGCTGAGACCTTCACCCCTCCAACTGTTCTCCCCCTCTGCACCCAGGGGCACTGACTCCTGCCACTGTCCTCCCCCTCCACACCCAGTGACCCCAATCCCTGCAACTGTCCTCTCACTCCACACCCAGGGCCTCGACCCCAACTGTCCTCTCACTCCACACCCAGAGGCCCCAACCCCTGCAACTGTCCTCTCCCTTCCCATTCAGGAGCCCTAACACCTGCCACTGTCTTCTCCTTCCATATTCAGGGGTCCTGATCCCTGTAACCATCCTCTCCCTTCCCACCCAGGGGCCCTGACCCCTGCCACTGTTCTCTCCCTCCCCACTCAAGGGCCCCAACTCCTGCCACTGTCCTCTTCCTCCCCACCCAGGGGCCCTGACCCCTGCCACTGTCCTCTTCCTCCACACCCAGGGGCCCCAACCCCATCACTGTCCTCTCCCTCCCCACCCAGGGGCCCCAACTCTGACACTGTCCTTTCCCTCCACTCAGGGGCCCCAACCCCTGTTACTGTCCTCTTGTTCCACACCCAGAGACCCCGACCTCTGCTACTGTCCTCTCAATCCACACCCTGGTGCCCTGACCCCTGAAACTGTCCTTTCCCTTCACACCGAGGAAACTCCTACCTCCACACTCAGGAAGAGTTGAAAGGTGTGAGTCTAGCTAGGCCAGACCCCACCAGAGGGGCAAGCTTGTGAAGTAGAAAGTGGAGGAAAGTAAGCAGCTGGAATGAGGGACGAAGGGGCTGGGATCAACATGCGTGGGGAAATAAAATGCAAATTATAAATTAAAAAAATATTTCTGATACAGAAAGGTAAGTTAACTAATGTTAATTTTAGTTTGTGTACTAACTCTTTAAAGGGTGCTGCAGTTCTGGAACTTCTACTTAATCTACAGCTGAAGGATTCTGAAATGCCACTGAAAGTCTGACCACATTAGGAAGGGTCACTATATCTGTGGGAATAAATCTGATAGATGGACAAACCTGTTTGGTGGAGCACTTCAATCATGATGTTATGCCCCTTCCCATGCCCCCAGTGGCCCTACTCCTTTTGGCCCCACATGTGTCCCCTCTGCCTGTCACATTTACCTCCTACTGTGGTTCCCCATATGCAGGCTCCCCCCGGTTGTCCACTCGTGACTTGGCTCTGGTGTATCTCTGCCTGGCGACCTGCATGCTACCATCAGAGGGGGAAGCAGCTTCCTCATTTTTGCTCATTCCCATCACTTCCCTCCCCACACGGGCAAGCACATGGTGCCCCAGTGCATAGTCACCAATGCCAACCAGTGTCCCTCCATGGGGGCCACTGCTAGGACCTGCTGTAAGAGTGGTATGTGCAAGCCATCCTTCCTGGGATCTATTCATGTAGATGCTGCTCGCCTTCCCCACCGATCTCCACACCAGTCGCTATGGGCGCTGGGCATAAACCCAGGTCACCAGCATGCCAGTCAGGCACCACGCTGCTTGACACCACACAGCCAAACTTTAAGTAAATTTTAATTAAGTAGAGAAAAAGTGCTTCTTCTTTCTATCTAAAATAATACTGCAAAAACAGATTACCCGGCTAGAATGCACACAGTGACTGTAAGTCCAATGCAAAATGGAGCCAATGGTGTCCTGCTCTTCTCGTTGATGGCTCCCATGCAGACTGTTAAAACTAGAAGGGTGGTCAGGACAACTTCAGCTATGAGAGCCCTAGTCATCTGGTCATCTGTTGTTACAACATCGATAGCTCCTCCAGAAGCATTTACAAAATTGTCATTAGTTGTCACTGCCTGGAACAAAAACATAATATGAAAATAAATAATGGCATACAGATTTTTCTATGCAAGCAGTAAGACACAATGAGGTGTGGGTTATGACCTGAAAAAAGCACGCCCCAGGTGCATTAGGGGCTGTGGACATGGCCTACCTAGACTTTAGCGAGGCATTTGACACAGTCCCACACAAAAGATTAATATACAAGTTAGCCAGCCTGGGAGTGGGTCCCAAGATGACAGCCTGGGTAAAGAATTGGCTAGAGAATAGGACACAGAGAGTAATAGTAAATGGAGTCCACTCTGAAAAAAAGGGGTTAGCAGTGAGGTACCACAGGGTTCAGTATTAGGACCGGTCCTCTTCAATGTCTTTATAAGCGACATTGCAGAGGACTGGAAGAAAAGTATGTCCCTTTGCAGATGACACAAAGATCTGCAACAGAGTTGATGCACAAGGTGGGGTGGAAGGGATGAGAAGGGACTTGGCAAGGTTAGAGGAATGGTCAAATGTATGGCAGCTTAGATTCAATGCTAAGAAGTGCAAGGTAATGCACCCGGGAAACAAAAACCTATTGGAAGAGTACACAATGGGGGGTGAGATACTAACAACAACAAAAATGGAAGGGGACCTGGGGGTAGTCATATCAGATGACCTAAAGGTGGGCAAGCAATGTGAGAGGGCAGCAAGGAGGGCTGAGGGGATACTGGGATGCATAGGGAGAGGCATCACCAGCAGAAAACAAGAAGTTATTATCCCTCTGTACAGACAGCTGGTGAGACCACATCTGGAGTACTGCATGCAGTTCTGGAGACCCAATCTCCGCAACGACATAGACAGGATGGAAGCTGTCCAGAGGAGGGCAACTAAAATGGTGCAGGGTCTGCACCGGAAGACATATGAAGAGAGACTTAAGGAGCTTAATATGTATAGCCTCGAGGAAAGGAGGGAGAGGGGGACATGATAGAAACTTTCAAGTACCTCAAGGGAATCAACAAAGTCCAAGAGGGTAGCATCTTTCAAAAAAAGAGGTGTGCAAGAACAAGGGGGCACAATTTGAAGATAGAAGGGGGCGCTCAGAGGTAATTTAAGGAAGTATTTTTTCACAGAGAGGGTTGTGGATGTATGGAACAGCCTTCCAGAGGAGGTTGTGGAGTCAAAAACAGTGGTGGAATTCAAGCATGCATGGGACAGTCATAAGGCAATTCTAGGGGGTGGGGGTAGGAAGAAGTAGGCTGCTGGTTAACTAGGATCTGCAGCTTATCCATCAGGTAGGGAAATGGGCAGACTGGGTGGGCCAAGCGGTCCTTATCTGCCGTCAAATTCTATGTTTCTATGTTTCTATTATGAGGCATGAGGTGCTTAAGCCATGTGCCTTTAGCACCTGGAAAGTGCTCTTATCAGGCCATAACCTACACAGAGTGTCTTACTGCACTTATACAATGGTCTCCCAGTAAAAAAAAAACATAAAAAATTAAAATAATCCAAATAAAAACTGTTAAAATGTGTAAAAAATGTATTATTAGAAAAGTAGTCCTTGTTTAATGAAAAGGCACTAGAGGGCATTAATGTCTGTCTGTCCCCCCCCTCCCAACAAACACACACAAACATCTTCAATAATGTATGAATTTTATGCCACCCCTAACCCCATACACTCAAGCACCTTTCAGGGTGTATTTCTTTTGAACATTTTGTTTTTAGGCTGTCTTTTTTTGAATGTGAGCAGTTTCCGTGGAAGCCAGCATGTCCCTTATCAGCCGTCATACTTAGCCCATCTCTCCGAGTGTTTTCCAGTTTATGAGCGAGTGACTGCCAGCTCAGCGTCACATAATAAAGAAGGCCTGTTTACTACTTTTTTTAATACAAAGATGTTTAGAACACCTAATGGAGGAGTAGGTCTGTATTGTGATTTGAAAGCCGCGTCCTGGTGGTACACGCTATGCTTGCTTGACCATGGCTTGCTTTCTCAAGTGAAGCAGCACAGCTCAGAGTTTTATTTTAAAATGTTTGATCCAGATCGTATCATGCTATGCACATGGCTTTACACTTGGTGCAGTAACAGACAGTGTGTCTGTGTGTGTGTGTGTGTGTGTGTTGGTGGGGGAGTGGGTGTTTTCCAGCTCAGTGATCATCTTTGTTAAAAAGTCCCAAGTGGCTGACGAGATACTGATTAGCATAATATGCTGTGATAAGGACACGGCCAAAGGTACCTCTCAGCCAGTCAGGATGCAGAACACGCCTGTCATATTATATAAATATGCTTTAAACATGGTTCAGTATGACAAGGGGCTTCATACAGTACATTAAAATAATTTAAATCTACAGTATATATATATATATATATAAAGAGAGAGGGACAGAGAGGGACAGAGAGAGAGAGAGAGACAGACAGACTGACAGAGCAAGAGTGAGAGGGACATAGAAACATAGAAACTGACAGCAGATAAGGCCCACTAGGCCCACCGTGTCTGCCCATTTTCTCTACCTGCTGAAAAAACACAGAACCTACTTGATCTCCAGCTTTGTTCTCTTTCTTATTGCTGGGGTTCCCCATGCCTATCCCATGCATGTTTGAATCCCCCTACTGAATTTGCCCCCACCACCTCCACTGAGAGGCTGTTCCATGCATCCACCACTCTTTCCCTGAAAAAATACTTCCTTACGTTACCCCTTAGTCTACCCCCTTTCCAGCTTCAAGTCATGACCCCTTGTTCTAGAACATCTTCTTTTCTGAAAGATGATACCCTCCTGTACCTTATTTATGTCCTTGAGATATTTGAAGGTCTCTCTCATGCCCCCCCTCGCTCTCCTCTCCTCCAGGGAATACATATTAAGGTCCTCCAGTCTCTCCTCATGTGACTTTTGGTGCAGGCCCTGCACCATTTTTGTAGCCCTTCTCTGAACTGCCTCTACCTTGTCTATCTCCTTACGGAGATGCAGCCTCCAGAACTGGAAAAAGTACTCCAGCTGAGATCTCACTAATGATTTGTACAGTAGCATCACCACCACCTTTCTTCTGCTGGTGATAGCTCTCCCTGAGCACAACAGTACTCTACTGGCTCTCCCCACAGCCTTGGCACATTGTTTGGCCACCTTTAGGTCATCTGATATGATTACCCCCAGATCCCTTTCCTGTTTGGTGGCCGTCAGTATCTCTCCCCCATCATGTAAGCCTCCTCGGGTTCCTGTGCCCCAAATGCATGAATTTGCACTTCTTTGCATTGAATCTCAGCTGCCACATTCTTGACCATTCCTCTAGTTTACCTAGGCGATCCCTCCTCATTTTTTCGACTCCTCCTGGAGTGTCTATACAGATATATATATATATATATATATATATATATATATATATATGTATGTATGGATATATATTACATAATTGGACTCTTTCCTATTATAAAAACAATCAGATATTCCCCATACCTGATGGTAATTAACTAATATTAAATAATTACAATACTCTATTACAAACCAGTGAACATATCATTTGCCAAACTTAACAGCCACACATGCAAATCAGAGTTAAACTGTGTAAAAAAGTGTTCTGAATCACTTACAAGCTCATTTCCATGCTGCAATTCTTAACAAACTCTGGCCAGAGTTGATAGGGCTGCAGGTGAAGACTTTGGGGTAAAAATATTGAAATGTATCAAAGTTAGGAGCCTGCATTTGCAAAATGTAATGCAGGCTCATAAATCTGTTATTTTATAATATTTTTACACCACATTTTCAACATAGCCTTGTCATAAAAAGGTACAAAATAAAGTACAGGAGGGAAGTATTTTTCCAAAAAAAAAAGCACTCAGGAAAAAGGGGACCTGATATGAAGCTTGGGGGAGAGGGTAATTTCAGGAGAGATGTGAGGGAGTACTTCTTCCAAGAGAGAGTGGTAGATTCCTGGAACAGTATTTCATTGCTGGTGGTAGGAGCAGAAACAGTGGTAGGGGTTCCAGAATGCATCAGATAGGCACAAGGGAATCTCAGTGGACAGGGGGAGGGAGAACTGACCGGAGCTCGTGTAGGATCTGCAGTGTTACGGTAGGCAGGGAAAAATGGGTAGACTGGGGGGGGGGGATTAACATTCCTTATCTGTAAGCAATCTCTATGTTCCTATGTTTCCAGTTCCAAAAGGAGGGGCACGATACATAGTGCAGTGCCAGTGCTCAGGGAAGTAGGGCAGCCAGCTCGCAAACGCAGAAACAAAGAATCCAAAAATCCTGAGCACTCACAGAGGAAACCAGTAGCCAGGTACAGCATAATGCTGAAAATTCTTTAATGGCAGTAATAGCACAAACCACATTAAGTACAAATATAATCCAATGCAAGCAAGAAAGCTGACAAACGCAGTAAATGCAAGATACCAAGGTATGGCTACATCTAACAAAAACTCTCTTTAGCTGTAGGAAGCCCAAGCACTTCGACTCTCGACGAGTCTTCCTCAGGGGGCATGGCTAGTTAATCTTTTAAAAAAGATTTAAAATCCCATTGCTTGTTTAAACCGGTAGGTGTAACACTTTTTAATATATGGATAGCAGATTTAATATACTACTAAAGTATACCATTTTTTTTCTGTAATACTATCACTCCCGAAGTGATAATACCACATTTTGAGAGTGATAATACTATCGTTCACGTCCAATAATAGTATCATTTGGGACTTGAATGATAGTATTACCAGCCAAGTTAAACAGCGCAAGCCCACAACTCCCCATATCAGTAAACCTTTAAAACGTCACTCAACCATTGACGCTCACTAACGCAGCTAATGATTGGCCGCTCTCTGTCTGTGGACGGCCAAAACAGTTTAAACATGGCGGTTACCGCTACGAGATGCAGTGTCCACAGCAGTTTCCATTTTTGTCTTTAAAAGGACTTATCTGGCTGATCCTGCACCCCCCCAACAAAAAGGAAAAAAGGTAGTTTTTTTTACTGCCCTGTGTGTGTGTGTGTGTGTGTGTGTGTAAGCCAGCAGAGCAGAAAGAGATGGAGCGAGGCAGTGTTCTATGTGGGCAAGCAGATGAGGGAGAAACAGACTGAGCGAGGCAGTGCTGCGGTCGGCTACGACTGACACAATCCTTCATGGCAGCAGCCGACCGCAGACTAAAAAAACTTGGATCCATATATTAAAATAATGGATAGTTTAGAGTGTGTTAAAGTCAGAATACCTTCTCAAAGTTCAGGACATGTAGGAACCTCGAGCTCGCCTCGACAAGTTCTTACACAAACCTCCTCGATGGCATTACTGACCACTAATACACTATAAACTATCCATTATTCTATTTGTAATTCATAAGTCCAAGTTGTTTTTCTACAGTAGTTTACTCTCCCCCCCACAAAGGACCCACTATCTCAATGCCTGTGAACTTTAATTCTTTAGGATTTGAAATACAACAATCAAACAAATGACTACCAAGTGGGGAGTCAAGTCTCCCATTAATAATACTGCTCAATGGTCTTGTGTGCTAGTTTTCAAGCTGGGCACAGTTCACTGCACATTTATCTTATTGCAGTTACACCATAGAACATATGTGACAAAGTCAGTACTGCAATTAATAAGGTCACATGTCTCCAACTTTAAATCTTCATGCAGAGTGTGTATAAACTCTTTACCAGGCTGCGCATATGTGCACACATTACAATTGTAACATCTGAAGAAACCTTTTGGTTTGTATGATAACCACTGGTTATTATTGATAGCTGCCTGATTTGTTTCAAATCGGCTGTGGACTAACTTGTGTCTCAGACTGTTTGCGCTACTTAAATTAATGCATGGGGTTTCACCCACTGCTGAAGTCACATCATTGTCAGCAAGCAGGATCGGGCAGTTATGATAAATTATATTCTCAATTTTACCTGCCAAACGATTGCATTTACTGACAAAAGTAACAGGACCATGTTCATGAATTTAATTTTTCTTGTGGCTTTTCGCTGTTCTTTTTTTCAGTAAATCAGTGTTATCTCTAGCCTTTCAATAATGTTTTTGTAACACCCCCCCCCCCCATTCCCTTGGGTTACTAGAATCCCATTAGAGTTAGTGGTAGGCAGGGAAGGCAGCTGGTGATTTGCCAGTAAATGGATTTCACTCTGTCCCTCTCTGCTGCTGGTCTCAGCTGGGGCCTGGAGAGGTGATGTCACCTTGGAACTCTCGCAGCAGCATAAGCCACACAGCAGTTGCTGTGAGTGAGAAATTTAGAATTCTGTAGTCAGTTGTTGGCTGAAGTCTGCAGAGTGCAGTAGCAGTTCCAGCAGCAGCTCTGTAAGGCCCTGTTCACACTGCAGACAATTTTTGAAACGTTTTTTGATCCATTTTCAAAAACGTTTCAGCACTTACCGTGCTTAAGCATCCGCACTACTGAAAGCATGTTAAGAAACGGTTCATGATCCGTTTTAGTGCATTCGCACTGTTCTGGTAAACGTGACATCTTTGCTTTTGCCCAGCACTGTTGTATGAGGAAGTGCTTACCATCATGCATTGTGGTTATCTGTATCTACCCATGATTCAGCAGGTTGTTAGGGAAACGTTTAGAAATGGTGCCCCACACGGAGACAGACTTGCTGTCAATTGTATCTGCATACTATCTGAGAGCAAAAAGGATAAGGCAGAACAGAATGAGAAGGAGATTGAGTTTTATTAGACACAGACAACACAGGATGCAGGTAGTCAGTCAACAAATACAGGAGTGTCTTGTTTTTCTGCATCACATGGTCGTTTGTGCTTATGTGGCATTCACACTTGACAAAGCTATCTGGTGCAGAGGCAGGAGTTCTGCCTGGTGAAATGACATTGTGCTGTCAACTTGGCAGGACGATGATTGGTTACAGAACTTTCGCATGTCAAAAGCATCTTTTAACATGCTGTGCAATGAATTGCATGACTTTATTGTGAAGCATGACACACAACTAAGAAAATGTGTCCCTCTTGATAAGCGTGTGGGTCTCATTTTGTGGAAACTGGCAACCAATGTTGAATATCGTACTCATGGCCATTTATTTGGGGTAGGCCGTTCCACAGTGTGTGAGGTAGTCATGGAACTGTGTCAGGCAATAATGAAACATCTTTTGCCAAGGGTTATATGTTTTGGAAATACAAATGAAGTTGTTACAGGATTCGAAAAGGAATGGGGGTTCCCATGCTGCGGTGGAGCAATAGATGCCGCTCATCTACCCATTATATGCCCTCCTCATGATGCTACTGAATACTTCAACAGAAAATGCTACAACTCTATTCTACTGCAGGCTGTGGTTGATCATACATTCAGTTTTCAGGATGTCAATATAGGTTGGCCGGGCCGTGTGCATGACGCCAGAGAGTTCAAGAACAGTTCTGTGTTTCAAAGGGGCAAAATGGAACATTATTCCAAACACAACTGAGAGTTGGAAGGAGCATACCTACTGTGTTAATTGCTGACCCAGCTTATCCTCTCCTCCCCTTGGTAATGAAGTCCTTCACTGACTACACAGATCAGAGAAAGAGGAATTGCAACTATAGATTAAGCAGAGCACGAATGGTTGTCGAATGTGCCTTTGGACGTCTGAAAGGTAGATGGAGATGCCTATCAAAACGTCTGGACTTCTCCATTGAGCATGTACCTGTTGTTGTGGCGGCTTGCTGTGTCTTACATAATATATGTGAGAATAAGTCTGAGCAGTTTCTTCAGGAATGGATGGATGAACTGGATGTATTTCAACAACCTAACTGTGACACTGTAAGTTATGAGGACAGCTCAGCAGCTGGACTAAGGAGACATGCTAATGCTATTCGAGAGGCACTGGCTACACATCTGAATACTGTGTAGGAAGCAAGTACTGCTTTTTGTTGTTCACACAGCAGCAACATGACCCAACCGCAAACCTTTACAACTGACGCTTCAAAAATGAAATGTATGCAGACCAATGAGACTGAAAAGTTGTGAATTTTAAAGTTTTTTATTAACAAGTTATATATGTAAGAATAACTGTTGACTGCAATGTATCACAAGCAAACAGGGTAAAATTTATTGAAGTATGCTTAAAAATACAGAAGCTGTTAAAAACTGTTAAAATAGCTGTAGAAATAACATCGTAAATAATTAACAGCTTGGCATGTGGTAAGTCTGGACATGCAGCTTGACAGAAAATTGTGTTCAACAAGTTTAAAAGCTAGGCAAAGCAGTTGCCAAAATACTAGTTACTTGGAACTGTATTTTAAACTATTAAAATACAAACAATGCAGTTGATTTTGTTATGGTGAACTGCAACTGTTAACACAAACAAGAGTGGTATACACTGCTGTGTAATTAATGTTTCTGCATAAAGCACATGCAAAAAACATTCTTTTATGTTGCATTTTTTAGAGATGAGTCCATGTTAGGTTCTCATCAAACAACTCCTGAGTCAGACTACTGTTTGCACTAGGTTGTGAGAAGTAAGTGCATTCTGCACCTGAACTCTGGAAAGCATGAGTGGGGATGCCAGATTGTGAGTAAGAAACTTGTGTGCCAGAACTATGGCCTACAGCGTCAGGGGTGCAAGTAACAGTGTGTGGTGCTGGTACTGTGTACTGATACCGCGGAGTCTGTGTGGTGCTGGTACTGTGTACTGATACCGCGGAGTCTGTGTGGTGCTGGCACTGTGTACTGATACCGTGGAGTCTGTGTGGTGCTGGCACTGTGTACTGACACCGCGGAGTCTGTGTGGTGCTGGCACTGTGTACTGATACCGCGGAGTCTGTGTGGTGCTGGCACTGTGTACTGATACCGAGGAGTCTGTGTGGTGCTGGTACTGTGTACTGATACCGCAGAGTCTGTGTGGTGCTGGTACTGTGTACTGATACCGCGGAGTCTGTGTGGTGCTGGCACTGTGTACTGATACCGCGGAGTCTGTGTGGTGCTGGCACTGTGTACTGATACCGTGGAGTCTGTGCGGTGCTGGCACTGTGTACTGATACCGCGGAGTCTGTGTGGTGCTGGCACTGCGTACTGATACCGCGGAGTCTGTGTGGTGCTGGCACTGCGTACTGATACCGTGGAGTCTGTGTGGTGCTGGCACTGCGTACTGATACCGCGGAGTCTGTGTGGTGCTGGCACTGCGTACTGATACCGTGGAGTCTGTGTGGTGCTGGCACTGTGTACTGATACCGAGGAGTCTGTGTGGTGCTGGTACTGTGTACTGATACCGAGGAGTCTGTGTGGTGCTGGTACTGTGTACTGATACCGCGGAGTCTGTGCGGTGCTGGCACTGTGTACTGATGCCGTGGAGTCTGTGCGGTGCTGGAACTGTGTACTGATACCGTGGAGTCTGTGTGGTGCTGGCACTGTGTACTGATACCGCGGAGTCTGTGTGGTGCTGGTACTGTGTACTGATACCATGGAGTCTGTGCGGTGCTGGCACTGTGTACTGATGCCGCGGAGTCTGTGCGGTGCTGGTACTGTGTACTGATACCGCGGAGTCTGTGCGGTGCTGGTACTGTGTACTGATACCGCGGAGTCTGTGTGGTGCTGGCACTGTGTACTGATACCGCAGAGTCTGTGTGGTGCTGGCACTGTGTACTGATACCGCGGAGTCTGTGTGGTGCTGGTACTGCGTACTGATACCGCGGAGTCTGTGTGGTGCTGATACTGCGTACTGATACCGAGGAGTCTGTGTGGTGCTGGCACTGTGTACTGATACCGAGGAGTCTGTGTGGTGCTGGCACTGTGTACTGATACCGCAGAGTCTGTGTGGTGCTGGCACTGTGTACTGATACCGCGGAGTCTGTGTGGTGCTGGCACTGTGTACTGATACCGCAGAGTCTGTGTGGTGCTGGCACTCGCGCACTGATACCGCCGGAGTCTGTGTGGTGCTGGCACCGCGTACTGATACCGCGGAGTCTGTGTGGTGCTGGCACTGCGTACTGATACCGCGGAGTCTGTGTGGTGCTGGCACTGCGTACTGATACCGCGGAGTCTGTGTGGTGCTGGTACTGCGTACTGATACCGCGGAGTCTGTGTGGTGCTGATACTGCGTACTGATACCGAGGAGTCTGTGTGGTGCTGGCACTGTGTACTGATACCGCGGAGTCTGTGGGTTGCTGGTACTGTGTACTGATACCGTAGCGTCTGTGTGGTGCTGGCACTGTGTACTGATGCCGCGGAGTCTGTGTGGTGCTGGTACTGTGTACTGATACCGCGGAGTCTGTGTGGTGCTGGTACTGTGTACTGATTCCGCTGAGTCTGTGTGGTGCTGGCACTGTGTACTGATACCGCGAGAGTCTGTGTGGTGCTGGCACTGCGTACTGATACCGAGGAGTCTGTGTGGTGCTGGCACCGCGACTGATACCGCGGAGTCTGTGTGGTGCTGGCACTGCGTACTGATACCGCGGAGTCTGTGTGGTGCTGGCACCGCGCATGATACCGCTGGAGTCTGTGTGGTGCTGGTACTGCGCATTGATACCGAGGAGTCTGTGTGGTGCTGGCACTGTGTACTGATACCGAGGAGTCTGTGTGGTGCTGGCACTGTGTACTGATACCGCAGAGTCTGTGTGGTGCTGGCACTGTGTACTGATACCGCGGAGTCTGTGTGGTGCTGGCACTGTGTACTGATACCGCGGAGTCTGTGTGGTGCTGGCACCGCGCACTCGATACCGCTGGAGTCTGTGTGGTGCTGGCACCGCGCACGATACCGCGGGAGTCTGTGTGGTGCTGGCACCGCGACTGATACCGCGGAGTCTGTGTGGTGCTGGCACCGCGCATTGATACCGCTGGAGTCTGTGTGGTGCTGGTACTGCGTGACTGATACCGCGGAGTCTGTGTGGTGCTGATACTGCGTACTGATACCGAGGAGTCTGTGTGGTGCTGGCACTGTGTACTGATACCGCGGAGTCTGTGGGTTGCTGGTACTGTGTACTGATACCGTAGCGTCTGTGTGGTGCTGGCACTGTGTACTGATGCCGCGGAGTCTGTGTGGTGCTGGTACTGTGTACTGATACCGCGGAGTCTGTGTGGTGCTGGTACTGTGTACTGATTCCGCTGAGTCTGTGTTGCATTGTTCTGCCCATTGTTTGGATGGTGCGGTTGAGGCATCCTAGGGCCACCTCAGAATATCTCCAGTAAATTATTAAAAAATGTTGCAGACTGCTCTGCCTCCATGGTGCGCATCTTTTCTTCCATTTCAAGCTCCGCCTTAGCACGTTCTTGCTTAGCTTTCATTTGTTGGTGCTGTTCAACTAGCAAATGCCTTGTCGGCTCGAATAAGGACTCCATAATGTCCTGCAATCTATTTTCTTTTTTTCTTAAGTTCTGCAAAGAATCAGGAGCTGCAGGCCTCTTTCCAATGTGAGTGGCAGCAACACTTGTTGACGGATGTGGGGGGGGGTGTTAGATCTCACATCTGTCATGCTTTCACACACCACTGCATTTACAGATTCACCTGAAGTGTCAGCCGCTGATGTACCTGTATCTCCATCATCATGGTCCCTTTCTTCTGAATCTATTGACATTAGACATGGGGTTAATAGAATGACAGGAAATGTATATTCTGCAGTAGAACTGTTATGCCACCATAATAGTGGCTTACTGGACAATTCAGGCAAGACACTAAGGATACTAGACTCCTGCAACAGCTTACTATATTTGCTACAGGGATCCCTGCAATATTAACCCACATAACAAAAAAAACTACTACCGGAGTTTCACTGCTACTTCTTTGCTTGCCATGTAACCTCCCCCCCCCCCGCATACACAATCAGCAGCACATCACACATGTGGAATAATTAAAATATTTCTCAATTATACCTGAGGGAGGAAGGTCACACTCAATTGGTGGGTCATCATCGAGCTGGTCTTCCAGTGGGAGTGTTTCATCAAGGCTTTCCACTACTAATGATGGCTCTAAAGTGGGCCTGGTCCCTAAAATGCTGTCAATCTGGTCGTAGAAGAGACACACAACTCGTTTTGATCCGGATTTTGTGTTTTGATCTTTAACACGGAGGTACTTCACTTTAAGTAGTTTAACCTTTTCACGGCATTGTTTGGCACTACGTTCAATGCCAAGCTCAGCCAGATGTGCGGATATTCTCTGGTACACTTTTGTATTCTTGTGCACACTGTTTAATTCATTTTGCACACACTCAGTACACCAAAAATCAATAAGAGCCTTCATGGATTCGTCATTCCAGATAGCTGCCCTATCACACATTGTACAAAGCTTTAATGCTGCTATCAATTATGTGCTAATACAAGTGCCACAAGTAAGCCAAAAAAAAAAAGGCAGAATTGCAGTTTTCACTCTCTAACTGCTGACAACAACTGCAACCACAGATCTGCAAATATTTCACAATGATCAGGCACTAATCAGACCTGTAATGCACCGCGAGTACAGGGATCACTTTGCCACTCTTTTTAATTTGTCCTCCTCGCTGCGATAGTTGCACATGCGCAGAACAACAGTGAAAGAATTCTGGGAAAGTTTGAAGCGCGGCATCATGGGAAATATGTGGCAGACAACTCGAAAGGCAGAAGGAGGATACCAACACGATTCAGGGACCTGTTCACACCTCAGGTAAACATGCATTACTTCGGGAAATGGTTTTCCAATTGTGCTCAAGCCTACATCTCACCAGGGCTTGAGCACGGTTCTTTAAACCATTTCTGCATACATATACAGTGCGAGCGCGATCCATGCTACGGGGCTCTTGAAACGAATTAAGGTGCTTGAACCGTTTCAAGAGCCCCAGTGCGAACAAGGCCTAAGAGAGCTGCAGTTTTCCAGTTTTTCTCACCCTAGTGGAGTACATCATTTTCCAGTTTTGTCTAAGTGGTGGAAACCGACTCCAGGGATTTCCTGTTCTTCATCCAGGAGGGATGGAGCAGGCTACCAGGATGTGAGGGGCAATCCCCTGATCCTACCAGGACTTTGTGAAGCTGCCTTGTGTGACAACTTCTAGTGAGTACTTTTGTTTTGTCTACATTTGCCCAGGAGTACCTGCTTTTAGTTTAAGGGTGAATTTCTCTGACAAAGGGACCTTGTCACCATGGACGTTTAAAAGTTGGCTGACCACAGTGGAGTCCAGTTCCAGTATGTGACTGTCCATGTGAGCAGAACTTTTACCTTTGACACCCCTGAGGTGTTTTTCTGATGTTAAGTGTGAAATACATTTGTAGAAAGCATCAACAGTAACTTTTGATATAATGTGAGGTGTATTTTCCAGAGGGATGGCTGAGTATGAACTTGGAAACAAAAGGTGGGAGACCCCCCCATCTGGAGTGACCAGTTTAGCACTCTGGGTTCTGAAGGCCAGCTGTGCCTTTTCTGTCAGTGCACGTGGCCAATGCCTGAAGAATTTCTACCCCAGTGAATGGGTTTTTCTCCAGCTGAGGCTTTAGTGCTCCCACATGGTCTGTGTGCCACATTTAATCCTATGGAATATGGGAAGTGTTCAAATGCTGGCCGGTAGCACCAAGTCCAGAAGAATGTGTGTTTCACCGGTGGCTAGTGCCACAACTTTTTCAGTCATCCTATGCTATATGGGAAATCTGGAGTGCTGTACCTCCGAAGTCTGCATTTACTGCATGTGTAACCCTTGGGGGTCCATCTTTGCTTTGTGTGTTACTACTTTGTTACTGAATAAAGTCACACTCTAGAATCCCAGCCTGGTATGGACATTTATGTTATTGCTTCCATGTGAAGTTACTTGGGTACCCCTGTCCAGAAGAACAAACCTAGCATATCCCTGAGCAAATGTTTTCTCCCCGGGACCTGGGTTTTGACCATGGTATTGGTCCCACCAGGTGTATGCCCAGTAGCCGCACTTAGTTTGTGTTTTATAATGTTTACTCCATCTGCATATCCCACCTTGTCTATGGTGGCACTATGTAACCCCCACCTCTCTCTTTTCCCCTAAACTATGGGAGGTGTGTCTGCTGGTTAAATAAGGGGCCGGTGGGATGTTACATTTGCTATAACCCCTATTGAGAAATCTCATCTCTAGTTCATTAGCCTGTCAGTCATATGGTTCAGATGAACTACATTTTCTTTTAAATCTTTTTTTTTATTACTTTTTATCCCCCTGTCTCTGGCAGCCCACGTTCAGAAGCAAGCCTCAGCCCCATCCCCCTGACATCCATTGTTAGCCTGACCATCTTCCCCCAGGGCTCCCCCCCCCGGGCAGGGTCAGCGAAGGTTCCCCAGGCCCCCATCAAATATCGGATCCAGTTCCGGTCAGCACCCGGCTGGTTGGGGAGTGAGTCCCTCCCTCATCCAACTGCTGGAGACATGTTTCCTCTTTTTTTCTCTTGGAGGAAAGGGCGTGCAGTGATGCCAGTGGCGGTGTCATGCATGCTCCCATGCATGGGACACCGGGCATCTGCCCCACCTTCACCCACCTCATAGAGCATCAGTGTGCCA
This sequence comes from Neoceratodus forsteri, assembly GCA_016271365.2. Lineage (NCBI taxonomy): Eukaryota > Metazoa > Chordata > Ceratodontiformes > Ceratodontidae > Neoceratodus > Neoceratodus forsteri. Next base: position 286,502,972 of record JADMNL010000025.1, read on the forward strand.
TCCCCCAGCTTCCACTAGGGGCCAGACAAGCACCGATTGCTGGTCCTCCTCTCCCTGGAGGAGGACAGCTGTCCTTGGGATGCTCAATCCTCCTCCTTCCCAGTCAACCCCGGGGACAATCTCGCACTATGAACACGGGTCGCCGGTGTGGCAGGCATTAAGGCATGATGCGGATGCCTCAGCCCTCCACACCACCGGGCCAGCCACTATTTTCTTTTTAATCTTAAAAACTGACTATCAGAGATATCATTTTTCAAAGGCATCGAATGCATACTATCTGCTCTCAGGACTGCATTTGTAGCAGTGTTTTTCAGAAGCACTGAGTTTCAAATGTTTCTTCTTTCTATGTTTCTGTCATGTCTCCTCTCAATAGAAATATCACTTCTGAAAACAGGAGTATTACAAGCAGCTGTCTTGGAAATACGTGTCCCTTCAATTGTGACACAAATCAGTGCTGCTGTGGTAGTCACTAAAATTCATAATGTTATTCAGAGTTATAGCATGCCGTAGCTAGTCATGGTCTGTTCAATATACTGGGTAAAGGCCATGACTGGATATTGTTACTGACCCCACCCTATTTCCCCTTCCCACTCCTGCACCTTTCTGAAATACTCAGCTTATTAGTATCTTGCTTAGTTCTCAAGTTTGCTACTTGTTTTTTCTATTTCCGTAGTAATCAGCATGATGGGCTCATAAGAACATGTATAAATAATGCAGTAGTAAGGGCTTTAATTGCCATCGAACTGCATGATTTCCTGCAGCATACTGCACCATTTTATGATATACCACAGAATTACTGCGTTGCATCCTGGCTGGTGCTGCTATTCATTTTTTAGGTCCAAGCTGAAGACCTTAATGAAATCAGCCTCTCATCATATCAGGGCCCCCCACCCTGTTTTGGGTTTTTTTTTGTTGGTGCGGGGCTGACTGTGTTGGCTTTTGCAAGCAACTGGGAGGCCAACTATGTCATAGGTAGTGCATAATGTCATCACGTTCTGTATAACGGCAAGGCACACCAAGTGATACAGTGATACCTGGTGCATCATTTCTTCACTTGGCATGGTAGGGGTGGGTACCTCCTTTAACAAGAAGGCAGTGAGGATGGCCTGGAACACATGTAGTATCACCCATGGCTGATGGTGACCCTGTGTAACTGAGCAGCCTTGCTACAGTATAAAAGTGTTTTTTTAGAATCTTTAGTGCTTTGAGTCCAGCAGTCTTACAGATGTGGTGCTGATACAGGCTAATGAGAATATTTGATTTTTACTTTAGGGGAAGTGTACTAGCAACACTGAACCATCAATATTAAAGCTGTCACACAGTGACAAAATAATAATGGTGTGCTAGTTACTAACTGAAACATTTATATTATTATGAATAGTTACATTAGAACATGACTAATTTGGGGACTATTATTTTGCTGTTTTTACAGACATAACAGGAACAGCTTATGGAGTGAGAGGGAATAGAACCTCTACAGACATGTATTAAGAAGTGAAAGGGAAGAAACCCTCAACTTTTCTGAGGGCCCCCAATCCTTACTGGAGCTCAGCCATGCCCTGCTTATTGTCCCCCCGTGCCCAGGCTTACCCCCTTGGTGGGGCCGCAGGGTGGGTGCCCCCTCTGAGAGACACTGTCGGCAAGCCCCAGCTTGCCTCCTGGGTTGAGGCCACGGGAGTGGGACCCCCGCAGGCAGATATTGGTGGCAGTGGACAGGGTGGCAGAGCAGAGCGTCATGCTCGGGGGCTGGCTGTATTTTTGAATGCTGGATCCCTGGGGTGGGGACGTGCAATGATGTCCAGCATCCACCCCACCCCCTAAGGTGATGGCACCAGCTGCAGCAGTACCCCCAGCCTCTGCCTGGGGTCTGTAAAGTGCCAAACACTCTTCTCCCCTCCCCCCCCAGGGAAGGAGAGCAGTCCACAGGATGTTTGATCCTCCCCCCCCCCCGTCCAACCCTCCAACTCCTGAGTTCATCACCAGACTTGGGATGTCGGTACCACAAGCAGACACTTTGCAGCTGTGCTGGTGGGTGGGCCAGCAAAGAAAGTCTCTATTAAACAAACATAAGGGCATAAGAATTGAAGTAAGTTCTGATAGTATATATTGTTTACTTTAAGAATTTAGCTCGAAAAAAATCTGAATGATAATGACAGTGTAATAAACAAAAGCATTTATTGCGCCCCTTGTAGGATCATACAGGATTGTGGTTTGTATTGATTAGCAACTAAGAACATATATGAAACAACAGCTATAAGGTATAATCTCTTATTTGTTCATATTATATAGTTAAAAGAACAGATTATCACACAGAGTAGTAGACTGTTTTCTGAAAGAATTAACATTTTTACTTAAGTCTGCAATCTCATATGAACATATGAAGAAGCCAACAGAATTAGGCTTTTTGGCCTATCTAGTCTACTCATTGCCCAGGGTTCTTAGCTCAGACTGGTGTCCCTGCTCCCCATCCTCTACCTTCCTCCCCTCCTCCTATTACCTTTATCTTCCTCCTATATCTATCCCAGCCTTTCTTGAAGCTGCCCACTGTCCTCAATGAGATCACCTCTTCTGGCAGCACATTCCATTTGCTCACCACCCTTTATGTGAAGAAGTGTCTTCTAACCTCCCTCTTAAACACCCACCCCACAGCTTTAGGCTGTGCCCCTTCAGGGTTTTACTGCAGCTTAGCATGAATATACACTCATTGTGCACCTCATTAATCTCTTTCAAGTACTTGAAGGTCTCAATCATTTCTCACCTCTCCCTTCTGTCTTCTAGGAAGTAGATATTTAGGGACCTCGGTCTCTCCTCATATGATTTGCCCTGCTGCCCCACAATCATCTTCATAGCCCTGGCTAGATGTATCTTATATCAGGAGGGGACATTTTAAACTGTTATTCTTGTCATAATGATGGGAACTTTTTCATAGAAGGGGCATCTGTGAAGAAACACCTCATTTTCCAGTTTAGATACTGAGGTGCTTCATCTTTAAAATTATTAGGAAATTAATTTAAATATCTTAAGGCAGATAGTACTGGCGTAATGCTTCAAAAATGGTGGAGTCCGCAGCATGACTTTCCTTGCCTCCTTCCTTTCCCTCTCATTGTGATACAGCTGGCAAAGGTATCATTTTTCAGAAAAAGCAAGGTTACTAGCACATGCATGTGCATATATGGGCAGCAGTCAGTGGTTTTCAGTTAACTGGAGGAACTGGCAAGGAGCAGAGCATCTTCTACGCTTTTCTCCTGATCTTGACATGGACCCTCATCTCAGTTTCCTCTATTTGTTGCAGGTCTCTATTGCAAGGTATGTGCTTCATCCTGGACCCAGTATCTGTAGTTGACTGGAGTCTGTGAGAGATGGGGGGGTTAAATATACAGGCCTGTATTTTCAAAGATTTGCTGCAGACGCAGCAGCAAGTTGCATCACTTTTGTATCACAGATCGCAGCTGTGTCTGCATCAGAAGGGTGCACACATCGCAGCTGCGTCTGCATCAGAAGGGTGCACTACCATCAGAAGATGGATGCACCACAATCTGCTGCCCCTGCACTTGCATCTGCTGTAGAGTAGTGATGCAAAAAGTGACCCAGATGTGATGCAGCAGTGATGCAGCCCACAAATATATTGTAAATATGCTGCAGTTATGATGTAAGTATAAGTGTTGTTTTGATGCAGCTATGAAAATACGGTGCAAGTATATGCTGCATCTGCATGATGCAAATTTAGTTGTCTTGACACAACTGTATCATTTTTTTAAACTTTTGAAAATACCACCTGCTGTGTTCTACATTGTCTTTTGAAGTGCTCCCAAATGTAATTGACATTAAAAAATAATCCTCACTCTGACTGAATATAAGAAAATAAGAACAACAATGGCAATAACACTCCAAAAATAAGAACTTGATTTTGTCAAACAGGTTTTACTTTTGTCTTTATAAGTGATGCAGGAAAGATCCATGGGATCTGGTGTCGAATGTCTGTAAGCTAAAACTAACCAGGACCATTCCAATTATCCCAGATGCAGGAACTATTTAAAAAGCACTTTATGCTCTAGAATAAAATGGATCTAGAAAATGCATACTTCTGCTTCTCTACAGTATGAGAGTTTTCAGTAGTGATAGAATCTAGCACCAAGTCAATGTAACGTTTTGGGCAGGATTCTCAAAACAGATGCGCTGGGTGCAAATGAGATGCACCAGTGCGATTATACAATGGACCCATGTGTAAAATGTGTTTAATTATGTTTTTTTATAAATGCATTTCCTCAGCTGTGGGTAATGCAGGATTTACCCACGGTCATGTGACTTGTTTTGACCAATGAGGTTACAGGATTTTCACACACCATTGTATAATTATATATAAATGTATAGTGTTGCAACCATAGATCATATTACAAGTACAAATGACAATAGCATCAAACTTCTCCACCCTTCCAAACTGAAACCAGATAGTTATTACTCCCCCCCCACACACACACACACACTTGACATCAAAGATGTAAGAAAGCTGGGAATGTCTGTAAGGTGAGTAATGTCACACTAAATCAGCCCAGGCCTGCCCCCCCCACTGATGCAGACATCTAACATGAAAGAAAGCCAGGAATCTTAGCATTGTGAGTCAGTGTAATATCAAACTACACTGCCCCCACCCCTCATCCCACATAACAAAAAATAGTGCCCATGAGAAGACTGCATTGACACAGCAGAGTGTTTCACAGACTGCTGAGGGAACTGTGATGCAATTGTGATGCAACTGTTGTTAGGAAGGAAAGAATGCAAAGAATACAGTGTCCTTTTTCTGAAAGCAAAAGGACTGCAGGGCTCCACCCACTGCAGCCCTAAAAACGCCGAAGAGAAAAACCTTTGAACCACACTTCCTGTTATAGGAAGTATACTATGGAAACCTGAACTACCAAAACTATGCAGCCTAAACCAGAATGCTTTTCCTTTCTTTTCTTTTTTTTTTTGGGTGCCATACCCCCTTGTGGCTCAGCCTCCACTCCCCTGGTCCCCCTGCTCAGCCCACTGGGACTTATCTTGGGTGACAATCCTCCTATGTTTGACCCCCAGGGCCGCTGAGCAGCCACTCACCTGATGGAATACTGGATCAGGTTCCCAGTGGATCACCGTAACCGGTGTGCCTCCCTGGCTTACTCCCCCCCCCAGGGTGGGGCCTCAGAGTCGGGCCAGTCCCGATGGAACACTTGAGCTCGGTCATCAGCCAAGTGCCACAAGTGGGCACATCGGGACTGTTGCAGTACAGCGTCATAGATGGGTCCAGCATTTTATTATTTTTTTGTTTGCTACTTTATCCCACAATGGGAGATGTGGTGTGTAATGGTGTGATGGCACTAAGTGCGAACATCCGGCATGCCTCCCCATTGTCCAGGCTCCTGCCGCAGCTACCCCACAGTCTTTGCCAGTGGTCAGTCATGCACCGGACACTCACCCGCTCTCCTCCCTAGAGGAGGGAAACAGTCCTTTGGACACACAATCCTCCTCCCCCCAGCCAGCCCTCCAACTCCTCGGGTCTATTCCTGGACCCAGGGTGTCAGCATCACAACTGGAAGCCCTACTGCTGCGCCAGCAGGCTGGCCCCTAGAATGCTTTTTCTTAAAGTCAAACCAGCGCACTTTTTTCTTAAAGCTAACAGACCAAACTTAAGTAATATATAAAACATCTGGGGCCCAATATTCAAATTCAAATAAAACAGAACACACATTGCCCAGGTGCCCAAAGATGCTATATTTAGTCGAATAGCACAGCGGTGCTATTTGACTGAATATAGGGCCATGTTGGCCAAGTGTTAAACCACTTAATGCTGCCCCGACAGGGTTCCCAAAGTACACCACCAGAATGGATATTGCTGGTGTGCTATCTGCAATATTAAAAGGGACCCATGCAAATGAGCTCATTGGGCATGCAAGGTGCTAAGGGGCCACCTGCATGCCTACTATGGGCTCATCTGCATGGGTAGTGAGGCAGGTTAGTGTGGTGCTGTCCTGCCAATTGCCCAGTCCCAGATGTGTAGATATCCCTCATGCTAGTGGTCCCTCACCCGCCAATCACCTGTCTGTTCTGTAAAAAATAATACCCCTGGTGCTAGTGGTCCCCTCAATCGCCAGCCCGTTCGGTATAAAATAATAACCCTGGTGCTAATGGTCTTCCCTCTGTGATCACTGGCCCATTCTGTATGTAATAATGTCCATGGAGCTAGTGTTCCCCCCCGATCACCAGCCCATTCTGTGTGAACTAATGGTGTTAGTGGCCCATTCTGTATGTAATAATGTCCCTGGTGCTAGTGTCCCCTCCCCTGACTGCTGGCCCATTATGTATGAAACAATGTCCTTGGTGGTAGTGGTCCCACCCCCCCAATCACTGACCGGTTCTGTATGTAATAATGCCCCTGGTGTTAGTGGTCCCCCTCCCTCTGATCACCAGCCCAGAAGTACAAAAAACTCCCTATCATCCAGTGGTTACCCCCTTGAGGCACCAGGTATAACCCCCACTCACATTAGTATCATCCACACTGCCACAAGAGCATACAGCAACTGCACAGCCCTCCTCACACCTCCCCAGCCAGCTGCCATATGTACAGGCAGGTAGTGCCTGCATGATCATGGGGGGGGGACTACTACCACCAGGGACAATATTTCATACAGAATGGGCCAGCAATCAGAGGGGGATGACCACCAGCACCAGGGATAATTATTTTATACATCAGAGCGAGCGATCAGTGGAGGGTGTCAGGGAGCACAGAGGGCAGTTGTGCCCTCCCAGCAGCCAATCAGCTAGGTGGCTGCATTGCCTCCAGCAGCTGCTAGGGTTGCCCAGAGTTAAGTTAGGGTTTTGTTAAGCAGTATTTCTGCTGCACAAAAGAACCATGCTAAAACCTTTTGTGCAAAACCTCTGAATACGGGGTAGAGTGGCTATTCATGGCCATGCCTCACCCCTTGCCTGCCTGCATACATTATGTTTTGCATGGGCACTAACTTTCTTTGCCCATGCAACAGCCCCTTTTGAATATGGTGATCTGGTGCAAACTCTGGTTTGTACAGCAAAGACCCATTAGAACCTGCGCAAACCTCTGAATATTGGGCCCCTGATAGGTAAGGCCCAGATATTTGTGAAATATCACCATCTCAGGGTCAAACAAGCTCATAAAGGCCACTAGCCCTTCAGGTTTGTGGCTTTCTGGCTGTTTGACTACTTGATGGTGATATTTCTCATATCTGACACTTACCTATCAGATATTCTCTCCTCTCTCTCTCTCTCTATATATATATATATATATATATATATATATATATATATTTATGCAATAGGCATGGACATAAATCCTATGAGATAAATCTGAGCTACTATGGGATAAATTCAAAATTTTACATTTATCCACATAGTAGACGCACACACAGATTTATTCACATAGTAGACATGTCACAATCACTCCGGAATTCATTTAGAATGTTCTGCCTCAGTACCAGTACTAACTATATTCAAATGCAAATAACTTTGAAATGAAAAAAGATAGCATAGTGCTGCGAGCATGAAAGTTGTGCAGCACAAAATTATCTACAAAATGAGTGGTATTTCATTTATAGATACCTTATAGATTTTTTTGATAATTAGAAAAACACAGCAGAAAATTCATATTTTTTTTTCATTTTGTCCGCAAATGTAAATAATTTTAAAATGAAAAATGATAGCATGGTACTGTGAGCCCAAAGTTTATTTGGCACAGAAATATCTACAAAATGAGTGGTGTTTCATTTATAGATACTTTTTAGTTTTTTCAGAATTAGCGAAAAACAGCAAAAAATTTCATTTTTGTGCACTGTTTCATCAAACAAATGCAAATAACATAAAAACAAAAAAGATAGTATGGTACTTTGAGCACAAAAGTTGTTCAGCATAAAAATATCTACAAAATGAGATGTGTTTTGTTTCTAGATTCCTTTTAGATTTTCTATAATCAGCAAAATGGCAGAAAATTCCATTTTATTCACTTTTTGACTAACAAATGCCCCTACAAAAGCAAAAAAGAATTGCATAATGGAATATGCAATGGAAAACTCTTAATAATGATTTATCTGCATTAAGAAGTTGACCTCAGACACCACACTTGTGGCTTACGCCACCTCGTGAGGTTACCTGGAGGTCAAACTACTCTTGTGCAGATAAATCATTTATTATACTTGCTTCCATTGCATATCCCTTATATATATATATATATCTATATATATATACAGATATATATATATATATAAAAAATGAAGTACCTTAGTGCACAAGCACTGAGGCAAGGGTTACCCCAAAGGGCGATGGCCGGGAAGCCAAGTTTCAAAGAAATACAAAATCACTCATACCCCCATAGTGCAAAGCATCATGGGCTGTATATGCAAATCACCCTAAAATATTATGCTGGTTCAACTTTAAGCAGAAATGCATGGTGCCGAAAGGCCTCTCACACAGTTTGCAAAGGGTGCCAACAGAAGACACAGACACGTGTTACGCCCTACCAGAACTCATCAGTGTCATACAGATGAGGCACACTGATGAGTCCTGGTAGGATGAATAATGCCTCTGTCTTCTGTTGGCACCCTTTTCAGACTGTGTGAGAGGCCTTTCCGCATCATGCATGTCTGCTTAAAGTTGAACCAGCATAATATTTTGTGGTGATTTGCATATACAGCCCATGATAGAGTCGGAGCACTGCTTAGCCCGCCCAGATTCAAAACAGCAGCCAATGAGGGATCACTCCCTTTCAGCAGACAGAGCGCGTGAATGTCGTAATAACTGACTGGTTATTACGGGAAATATCAACTCGGTGAGCCCATTGAAAAAATTGCTCACTATATATATATATATATATATATATATATATATAGAGAGAGAGAGAGAGAGAGAGAGAGAGAGGGGCAGAGAAAGTAAGAGACATATAGACATGTATATAATATGGGTGGGGTAGTACCCCCTATAGCTAGGGTTGAGTAGGGCGTTTAATGTGAAATCCCTAATTTTGCACTTGTTTAACTTTTGCACAGTTCAACAGAACAGCCTAAACATCTGCATGCACAGTCAGGGCTTCCACCAAGTCGAATCGACAACAGTGTTGTCGAAATCCCTGACAGCGACAGGTGTAACGTCGACAGGTGAAGTTTCACCTGTCAGACATTTGCTGTGTTTTTTCAGGGGGCTTTGCACCCGCACCCCCCCTCCCAATTTTATATAACTAACTATGAGTCGGAGTTGACTTGGAATGGGGAAAAAGAGTGGCAAAACTGCAAAATTTCGCCTTCAGGTCCATTACAGCAACAATTTTTAATTCCGTTGAAATTGTCGCTGTAATGGCTTTTGCTGTGGAAAGTTCACGGTTTCACCAGTATACTGAGGTCAGGGTGGCAAAGTCTCAAAACATGAAAAGTTTTATAGTTTCATAGTGGTGTACAAGTTCAGTAGACAATTAAGCATTTTGGAGAACTCGCCACCTATGTAAACATAGGTGGAAATCATATTTTCTGTCTCCCATATGTAAGTCTAGCCTTTGCTTGAAAGTGGTTATGTTATTACTCTCTACTATGTGTTGGAGCAGAGTGTTCCAGGTGGTTATTATTCTTTGTGTATAAAATGTGCTCCTCTTTTTGGTTATATTCCTTTCTCCTTTTATTTTGTATTCATGGTATCTGGTAAGTTTATTGGCATTGTGCACTACAACTCCTAATGTTTCCATCACAAGTTGATCTTTGATTGCCTTAAAGGTTAGACAAAGGTCACCTCTCAATTGCCTGTATTTAGCTGAATACAGGCCCAGTTTCTTTAATCTCTGCAAAGAACTATGATTTTGTATATTACTTATTTTTTGGTAACCTTTCTCTGGATTTTCTCGATCAGTTTATTACTTCTTTGAGTATGGGGTGCCCAAAACTGTGTGCAATACTCAAGGTGGGGGTGCACCAGACTGGTATACAATGGCATAATCACATCACTCTCTCTACTTTTGATGTTACTCAGAATACAACCTACTATTCTCTGACATTTTTTAACTGTTACCATGGTATTCCTGTCAAAGGACAGGTCGTCAGTGATCAAAACTCCCAAATCCTTTTCTTCTGTATTTGTTTCTAATATGATGTTATTTAGTTTGTATTGAATTTGGAGATTTTTTAAACCTAGATGCATTACCTTGCATTTCTTCTCATTAAACTTCATTTTATTGTTTTTGGCCCATTCTGCCAGCTTTGATTATCCTGCAATTGCTTACCATCCAGTATTGTCTGAACAAGTCCGCCAAGCTCGCAGTCATCTGTATATTTGCAGAGCCAATCATTGCCTTTTGTTTGAAGGGTGCCTACCATGATATTAAACAGGGTGGGACCCAACTCCAACCCCTGTGGTGCTCCACTTGTAACCTTTCCCCATTCAAAGAGATGGCCTTTAATGGTTACCCTTTCTTGATGATGGTCTAGCCAAGAGTTAATCTAGTTTAGCTGGCCCAGTGCTGCAGATGGTTGAGGTGCCAGACGCTACACCTCGCGCCACACCAGCGACCCAGGTTCGGGAATAAGCTTGGGTCATCAGAGGTCGGTGGGGGAGAGGGAGAGGATGTGAGTGGCTGCCGACTGGCAGCTATCCGCCTCGGGAGGGAGTATCTCGTCTCCTCGGAGCATGGTCACCCCCTGGTGGAGGCTGGAGTGGCCGCATCACTCTGAGGAGTGCCAGCGCTAGGCCACGAGAGGGCAGAAGAGGCTGGTACTGGAGCTGCGGTGTGCACATGTGCCTTTTTGCGCATGCGTCACCACTTCCACGGTCTCAGGATTAGGGCACCTAGGGGAGAAAATGGAGGAAAATTCAGGGGCCACTCAAGGATGACTCCTCTGGGCTGGCCCTGGGGTTCTGCCAGGGTGCACAAGGAACTACAAGCCCCCAAAAGCCCCCCGAGTACGGTAGGTTGGCTGACAACCGGGCAACTTGCCAAGGAGGATGAATACAATTGTAAAAAAAAAAAAAAAGAGAAAAAAAAATGTTAATCCAGTTAATTATGTTCAGGTGTAGCTGGATATTACTGAGTTGTTCCAGTAGTACTTGACATGTTATTGAACGCTTTAGCAAAATCGAGAAAGATGATATCCACAGGGGTGCCTTTATCTAAGGCGGCAGTGACAGGTTCAAAAAATTGTATTAGGTTTGTGAGGCAAGAGCTGCCTGAAGTGAAACCATGTTGGGTTACATCTACTGCTCCCAAGCTTTCAATATGATCTATTATGTGCCTCTGAAGCAGTCTTTTCATAGTTTTCCTGATAACTGATGTCAGGCTTATTCGTCTTTAGTTGTTAGTGTCAGCCTTGGAGCCACTTTTATGTATTGGGGTCACCAGTGTTTCTCTCCATTCCGGTATGTTCTTTCCTTCCTTAACTGAGGTGTTAAATAGAGATACTAAGGGTCCCACTAGTTCTTTTTTAAGTTCTTTCAGGAATCTGGATGTAATACCATCTGGACCTGCACAGCTATTGATTTTAAGTGAGTTTATGATTAATTCAACTTCATTGATCATAAAAACAGGTGGGTTGGCCCTATCATTTCCCATAGGAGGTGTGAATTTGTTTTTTGGTTCATAGACACTTAAGAAATATTCATTAAACTCAGTGGCTATATCCTTTTCATCAGTTATGATTCCATTGCCAGTTACAAGTGGACTGATTACTTTTTGGTTACCCTTCAAGGATCCTAGATAATTGTAAAATTGCTTTTTATTATCTTTAACAGGATCCTAAGTTAATTTCTAATCTTGCCTTAGCGTTTCTTATCGTATTTTTAGTTTTTTAGCACTTTGTTTGAATTTTAGCCAGTTTCCCGGTGTTGGTTTCATTTTACATTTCTGATATTGCCTTTTTTTTTTTGTTAATTTGTTTGTTTTCTGATATTGTTATTCCACCAAGGAGGGATACGTTGGTTGTTTTTATATTTACTCCTCGTTGGTACCCATTTTTCTATGCAGTGGGTGATTTGTTTATTAATCCTATCCCATACAGTTTCAAGGTTTTGATTAAAGAGGTCGTTTTCCCAGTTCCACAACCTCATGTAAGTCTTCATACTTTGATAGTCTGCTTTGCTGTAATCCATGATCATTGTTTTTCCATTAGTGTTATTATTAATAGCATTATACTCAAGCTCAATCATTCTATGATCACTGTCACCTAATGGAGGTAATATTTTAATACCCAGTATTCCTTCATTAGTATTTGCTAGTATTAAATCAAGTATATTACTTTCTCTAGTTGCTTCTGTGACTAGTTGGTCCAGGTTATGAAGTAATGTTATGTCGATTAAATTGTTTTTTATGGGGTTTGATCCATTTAATGTCTTCCAATTTGTTAGGAAAGTTGAAATCTCCCATTAGAGTATAATCTTCCTGAATGTTTTTGTTCTCTATTTCCTGCAGTAAATTGTAATTCTTCTCTGTTTTTAAACTTGGTGAACGATAAGCCAGGCCAATAGTGAGTGTTTTAACTGCACGTTTGATTTGTACCCATATAATTTCATTGTCAGATGTTAAGTTGTCCTTAATTTCACATGCCTTATAGTTGTCAGCTATATCTAGGGCAATGCCTCCTCCTTTCCTGTCTTTCCTGTTTTTGTAAATCATACTATATCCTGGTAATTCTATATTCCAGTCTCCATCTTTGAACCAGGTCTCAGTAACCCCACAGATAGCTATATTATTTTGGTATAGTATGTGGGCCAGTTCATTTATTTTAGGGTGTAAACATCTGACATTCAATAATAATATGTTAGTATTATTGGTGGTAGTACTGGCATTGTATAAAAGGTTACAAATGGTCAGAAGATTAATTGTACTTTTATTTTCTTTGTTGGTTAGTCCTGTCTCCAGATAGGATGTAGCAACATGCCTCTCCCCCACATTATTTGGTTTAAACAATTTTGTATGAATGTTTCTATTTGTTTGCCTAATAGTCCACCGCCCCTCCTGTTGAGATGTAAGCCTTCCCAGCAGAAGAGTTCAGGCCCTTTTGCAAATTCCTCCCAATGAGTGATGCAAGCTCCTTAACCAATTGCTGATTTCCTTGATTTTTTGCTTTGTATGCCAGTAGCTTTTGGGATTGGGAGGATTTCAGATATTACTGTTTCACAGCTATGGTTGATTAGCTTATTAGTTAAAGCAACATGATCCTATTTGATTTTATTTACTGATTCATGAAGGATATTGTTCGATCCTCCATGTTTGATGACCAATGGATTATCTAGGCGGTGGAGGCAGCGAAGCAGAGCTTCACACTTCAGGGCCGGCATTTTTGTATGCTGTATCGAAGGCAGGGACATGCAATGATGACCAGTGTCTGCCCCCATCCCCCACTGATATGGCACCAGCACTGTAGTTCCCCTGGCCTCTGCTAGGGGTCCATAGTGTGCCGAACACACAACCCCCCACACCCTGGAGAAGGAGAGCAGTCCCACGGATGCTCAATCCTTCTCCCCTAGCCGGCCCTCTGACATCCTGAGTTCGTTCTCGAACCCGGATCATCGGCATCGCAGACGCACACCCTGCCTCTGTGCCGGTGGGCTCAAGTGCTACACTTTCAAATTTTGCTGATGTGCCAGGACTGTTTGATCAGAGGATTGTAACTGCATCATTGCTTAACTGTGGGGACTGAATTTGTCTATTGTGGGGATTGTGAGGTATACAACTGTGGGGTTAAGAATCTCTGTTGGGCTTAGTGCTACTATTGATAGATATAGGGGATTACTATTGTTTGAAATTTATAAGGAGGGACTGTGAACTGCTGGCTTAATTATTTCTTCTTCTTCTTCTTCTTCTTCTTCTGTTTCTTCTTCCTCTTCTTCTTCTTCTTCTCTGCTTTTTTCTTCCTCCTCTCTGGCTGCTGTGCCTACTCTCCTCTCCTCTCCTCTCCTTCTAATCTGACCTGGTTTCTGCTGCCCAGGTTGATAATTCTTTTCTTCCTGGGTTCTCCTGCCCTACTTGATATTTGTTTGTTCTCTTTTTTTCATGTTCTTGTATCTCTTCAGCTCCTTGGCCCTTGCTCTATCTGTGGCAAAACAATTCTTTGTTGGTGCCAGTATAACGGTCCTCTTCCCCCTCCCCTCCAAAACCTGGACTGCCTTTTCTTCCTGTTTTCTGTATCCCCCTTCCCCCTACTTCTGCTTCTGCTGTGGCTAACTAAGAACATTGTTGGCACCAGCTTAATGACCCCTGCCCCCCTTCACTAAGCACTCTGCTCTTGTCTACTTCTGCTGCCCTTTGTCCCCTGCCAGCATTTAATTTGTTACCCCTTCCACTTGTCTTCTGCCCTATAATTAACATCCTCCCTTCTGCTCTTTCTTTCAGGCTGTTCTTGATGAGGTGCAACTGCCAGCTGGCCGTGCCACCTCCTCTGCCCACTCCTGAAGTCACTCTCTCAGACACAATATCGACCTTGACTGGGGCCAAAGCTTGGACCGCTGAATGGCTGTAGCTTTTAGTAACAGTGTGTGACTGGCTGTTGCTCTTGCGGCTCGCCTGCTGCTTGGTCCAGTGGGTTGCTGCTCAATCCACGGCTTTTTTCCAATCTTTGAAGTGCTTTCTTAGCCTGCCTTTGCTCTCCCGACCCTCCAACCAGTTCTACACTTTCAAATGCTGGCCTCCCCTGCCCCCAGTGCTCTTTAAATACATTTCTTTCCCTTCTGCGAGACCTCGTTATCATTGGTGGATAAGAACTGACCTAATTTAAAGTGGCAGCTACTTGGTCTAGGTGCTTAGCACTTACATCCGATTCTCCTATCAGTTAAATTGCAGCATGGTGCCTTCTGATAACCCCTAGGTCTTGCACCTCATATCCCTGTTTTTCCATCAGATTACAACTGCAGTGCTGTGGCTTTTCCTAAAATCCTTAAGTGCTAGCGCTCATGATCTGTTCTACTACCAGCTTCTATTGCATCACAGTGGTTTCTATAACTCCCCAGGCTGCTAGCTGTTGCTGTAGCCCCGTGGCCCCTGTTCTTGCTCTTGCCAGCTGCTAATTACAGTTCAGTGATTTTTCTCTTTGTAAGAGACCTCCATAACTCCATTGCCTGGTAGTCATTGTTTGCAGCCCTGTGGCTTCTGTTCCTGCCCTGCGCTGATCTTGCTCTGCAGAGCCCTTAAGGATTCTTATTTCCCACTTAGTTAATATCTGCCCTACCACACAATGCAGCTCCTTCTTGCCCTCCTGTATTGCATAGCAGGCCTGTCCTCCTGCTTCCCTGTCCCCTTTTCTGAACACCCTGGTTTTCCTCCCAATATACATAGTCCTAAAGATCCCTGTATGGGCGTAACTACATTTTCTCTCCCTCATCTGGACTTCACTGGGCTAGCCCCTTGGTATCATGGCACCCAATTTACCTATGACTTGTGGAACACCCCACTTGGCCCTTGTCGGCATTCCAGTCCTCCCTGTACTTCAAGGCCAGGGTGCTTCTTTATGCCTCCTTGCATCCTCTTGGATCTCACCCTGATCACGCTATATCTTCTTCTTCATATCTCTGCAGTAGAAGGTGGTTCCATCTGTTTAGGCTGCTCCTAAGCACTCTTAAAAAAACTCCTACTGCTGCTCCTCCTATGCTCAGGTAATTTAGAGCTTAACCCAGGTCCTGTTGCCCCCATTACTGTCCCATAAGAGCTGGCCCATCTTAAAGGAATCAGTATACCCCATGTAAACGCCTGCAGCCTCCTAGAAAAGATTGACACCTTTCACTCCGGGATTTGTCGCACCAAGCTGGACATACTGGTTGTAACGGAAACTTGGCTCAGACCCTCCACTTTGGACCATGCAATAAATGTGCCATCCTATAATGTGTTCAGAGCTGATAGACCCTCCAGAGGAGGAGGGGTAGCCATCTACATTCAGGACAAATTATCTGCCTCTGTTATGGATTCTACCTCAGTACCCAAGGAATTTGAATGTTTGCCACTTAAGATTCAGCTCTCGACTTCTACATCTTTTAGTATTATAGGCTGCTACAGACCCCCAGGCAGGACTTAGGGTACTGAACCACCTACAAAATATTCTTGATTCTCAGACCTCGGAGGTTATAATTCTTGGTGACCTCAACTTGGACTGGCTTACTGCTAGCTCTAAACCCCTAAAGGACTTGTACAACACCTTCGGGCTCACACAGCTCATTACAGAAGCTACCCATCCCAATAAGAAACCCCAGCCAAAAGCAGTTTAATTGATCTTATCCTAGTGAATAAACCGCACTTCTTCACCCGCTTGAGCGCCTTCTTTAATGACCTTAGCAACCACTGCATTATAGCATGTGTTAGATCTACACCTAAACCAGTTTTCACCTCAAGGTTTATGTTGAAAAGAAGCAGACAAGACCTCAACATCCATGCCTTCCTCTTGAACCTTCAGTACTTGAACTGGCAGGAGTTCTACCTGGTTCTTACCATGAATGAGGCCTACAATATATTTCAGAGCATTGTAGTACATATGATAAATCAGCATGTGCCCCTAACAAAAGTTTGCACGAAGAAGAAAACAAACCCTTTGTTCATGACTAATCTAAGAAATGCACTATATAACAGGGACTCCCTCTGGAAAAAAAACCTGACAATCTAAGCTGCCAGCTGATTGGACAGCCTTTAGGGCTGCTAGGAATCTGCGCACTAAACTTATCAGGGCGGAAAAAGCCACCTACTATCACATTAATCAAGCTACATTCTGGAAGATGCTTAGGGATCTAGAGGGTTACTCCCCAGCTAACTCCCTTCCAGACAAAATCTCCTCTGGTGGCTCCTTCATCACTGACAAACAAATGATTCTCAAACTACTCAACAACCATTTTGCAACTGCTGGACTTGCATTTGACTCCTCCCCTGCCAATAACCTTCGCAACCAACTCTGTGCTCAGGATACAGACTGCACTGCCCCAAGCACCCCCCCTCCCCCCGCTCCTAATTTGGTCCTTTCCTTCAGGCCAGAGTGTGGGTGCTGAACTAATTGACCCTTACTTTTTGAAACTCAGTTGCCATATCCTGGCTTCCTCTATTATCCACTTGTTCAATCTATCTTTAACACAGGGAGTTCTTCCATCCATCTGGAAAACTGTGCAAGTCATCCCTTTCTTCAAGTCCGGTTACCGTAGTGATCTAAATAGGAGGAGGATCGAAAGGAGGCAGTATAGCGCAGTGGTCTAAGGCTCTGAGCTGCAAATCTGGTAACATCCAGCAGACCAGACCTGGGTTTGAATCCCACAGCTTCCACTTGCATACTGTGTGACCCTGAGCAAGTCACTTAATCTCCTTGTGCTCCCAGGTCGCTCCTGTAAAAAAGCTTTCAGCTTAGTGTGCTATACCTGGTTAAACAACTAAATAAAAAAAAATAAATAAATAATAATAATTATAGGCCAATATCCTTACTACTCAGCCTCTCTAAACTGATCAAGAAGCTAGTTAAGGTTCAGCTTAGGAACCATTTGGAGACGTGCAACTGGCTGAATCCAATACAATCAGGCTTCAGGCCATCTCATAGCACTGTCTCTGC
Organism: Neoceratodus forsteri; assembly: GCA_016271365.2. Taxonomy (NCBI): domain Eukaryota; kingdom Metazoa; phylum Chordata; order Ceratodontiformes; family Ceratodontidae; genus Neoceratodus; species Neoceratodus forsteri. Next base: position 286,520,512 of record JADMNL010000025.1, read on the forward strand.
TGTTGCCAAAGTCACTAATGACTGGCAGAGGGCATTGGACACCAGAAACTACGTTTGTGCCTTATTTCTTAATCTGAGTGAGGCCCGCAACACCATGGATTATGAACTGCTTCTGGTCACGCTTAGAAATGCAGGAGTGGATTCTGGGGCATTAAAATGGTTCACCAGCTATCTAACAGAATGCTATCAGCAGGTTTAAGCTGAAGGAGGGCTTTCTCCCCTAAAATCTCTTCAGAGACGCATGCCACAAGGATCCATCCTGGGGTCCCTGCTCTTTGCCCTGTACATAAATAATATTGACGCTGGCATCAAAGCAGCTAACATCCACCTTTTTTGCAGATGATACAGTTCTCTACATTGCTAGGCAGTCTCCTGAACTTGCCAGCAAGGACCTCTAAGTAGACTTCAATCTTCTGCAGGTCAACCTCCTGAAACTTAAACTATTACTAAATGCCAAAAAAACTAAGGTGATGCTTTTCTCACCAGTGGTCAGTGCACCAAATCCATTACCCCTTGGTCAGGTTCCTCAAATGACCATGCTCTTTAGTGAAACACTAGAATATGTGGCAAAATTCAAATACCTGGGGCTGTGGATTGACTATAAACTTTCCTTTGCAGATCATATCAATGAAGTATTGAAAAAACTCAAACAGCCCACCCCGGTGGCACTGAGGGTTGAGGTGCTGGACGCCACACCTCGCGCCACGCTGGTGACCCAGATTCGGATGTGAGCCCGGAGTGTATGGGGTCGGCAGGGGAGGGATGGGATTGAGCATCTGGAGGACTGCTCTCTCATCCCGGGAAAGGATCCAGGGAGTCCTGGTGATGAGCAGGGGCACTACTAGAGTGGTGCAGAAAAGGGGTGGAGTGTGGCAGACATCGGCGCTTCGCGACGTCATTGCACGCTCACACTCCAGGGGATCGCATAAGGAGGAGGAAAAAATGGCAGCACAAAGCCCACAGCAGCTTGATAGTCACAGCTTCACTGGCCGGCGAATGCCTGGATAGAGGCGTGTGCCGGTAATGGATCCTGGCCAGGTGCAGGGGCATCGGAGGAGGCCCCTCTTGACGGTACAGCTGTGTATGCCAGCTGGGCATGCAGGGCTGGTGTTAGGACTTTGGGGGCCCCCAGCAAACTCCATCTCTGGGGCCCCTCGATGGGCCCCCGCATCCTCCTCCTCCCCGTGCCCCCTTCCCCGTTCCCCCTCCACAAACCCCTAGTAATCTTTGTACATCAATCCAACTACTGCATGATTTTTCAGACACAATCTGACCTGGAGACACTAGAAGTATTACATTTCTAACAGATAGTTAATAGAATAAATTGCAAAAAAATTGCTCCTCTCCAGCAGCTGCAATATTTGTTTTTACCTCTGCTGTTCTGCTCTCTACCTTTCCAGACTCCCATCTCCCTGTACTTATGCTGCAGACACGGACCTGTGGGGAAACAGAAATTTTCAAGTTGAGTTGGAGGAGGTGCGATAAACAGCCACGGACCTATTGAGCCCTGTGATTGGTTCCAGCACAGGACCTCCTCCCACGTCAGCACGTTCTGTGCAGCACAACAGAGGACCATGGGGAACATGAAACCTCCCTGGGGAAAGAACTGAAGGCAGGATGGTGGCGTGGACCGCGTGGCGTAGTCTGGCGTTCCTTCGGGGAAATCGGGGCCCGATTTTCTTGCCAGGTACTAATAATGCTGCTCAGCTATGGGATGCTGTGGTGATCCAGGCAGGGAGTGGGGTGGGACAGACAAAAAAAGTATGCTGCTGGTGCCCGCTGCCAGACCCGCTACATATGCAGCCTGCGGCCCTACTACAACCCCAGGGGCCCCGGCGGCCAGTTGGCGGTGCCTAACGCCAGCCCTGTGGGCATGCACAGCTCTGGGGTCGGCGGTGAGGAGGACCAGTGGCTGGGGGTAAGGCAGGGACTGTGGCTGCAGGAGGAAAAAATAGAAATGAGATAAAAAAAATTAAAAACTCAAACAGAGACTTGGCCTCTTCTACCGGCTCAAGAACCTGCTTACACAGGAAGCAAAAACCAGGCTTGTACAATCTACATTTGTTCCACTTTTGGACTATGGACTTGGACTTCATTTATGGTCATGGTCCCAACTCTGCCTTAACTAAACTCAACACCCTCTATCACTGGGTTATAAGATTTATAACCGGAGCTCTGTATTCCACTCACCATTGCACCCTGTACTCCATGGTTGGGTGGACTTCTTTGACATTCAGAATACAGAAAAATGCAGCAATCTGGACCCTTAGAGCTCTTATTAAGAAACTTCCTCAGTACATTACTGCATGTCTGCCAATTTGTACTGCACGTTCCTACGCTCTGAGAAACCTGTCATACACCCTACTCCTTATTCCCAAGGTCAGTTCCTGTTTTGGTCGATTCTCTATAAGCTACGCACTCCCATCACTGTGGAACAAACTGCAGAAAACCTTGAAATTAGTCACCCCTATAAATCTGCCAGCCTTCAAAACAATACTCACACATTCCATTCAACAAGCCCTGCAGTTGTTTCCCCTGATTACTACATTGACCCTCAGGGACTGGGATACCTACCTTGTGCACCCCACTGGATGACCTTATTAGCTCTCTCCCTGTTGTCCTGTAACCCCTTCTCCCCTTCCCCATCTTCCTGCCTGGGCTCTTAACCCTCCCTCTCTCCTTTATCAACTCACCTTCCTACCTGTCTTGCAACCACTCCTCTCTCTCCCACCCTTTTTTGCCCCCGCCTTGTAACCCTCCTTTAATCCTCCATCTCCTCCTCCTCCTCCTCCTCCTAGAATCCTGCTCTGCCTTTGGTCCCCCTTCACTTTAATCAGTGATATATATTGCACTGATGTATATTGCACTGCAGAACTATGTATATAGTTGGCTGGATATTCAAACTGCGCCATTCTGTGGCGCAAGCCCTTGCGCCGCTCAAATAAGTTGCATAGGGGTGTGGCCAGGGTGATATTCGACGGAGTTGTGTTATTAAGCAACTCCTTTGAATATCGCCCCCCAGCCACCGCCACTGTGCATGGCGTAGTGGAACTTGCGCCACCGCAAGTGGTCAGAGTGGAACATTCAGATGCGGTAGCGCAAGTTCCATTGCGCCATGCACAAATTTCCGATATTCAAAAGGTGACATGCAAATGGGGCCATAATTTATGCAAGGTGCACGGGGCCATTTGCATCTAATTACGGCCCATTTGCATGCCATTAGCATGTGAGGCACGATCCCCAACACTCTGCACCTGGTGCCCTGCCAGGCAGCAGCCGCCGGGACCGATGCCCCTGAAGCCCAATCGCGGGCATGAAGTAAATCTCCACCCCACTAGCCCGATCGCGGGCAGACCTCCTCACCCTCGACTAGCCCGATCGCAGGCAGATCTCACTCCCCAGACTGGCCCGATCGTGGGCAGAATGTAATGAATCCCCTTGACTGGCCTGATCGCTGGTAGAACGGAGTCACCTCAGCACATTATCTGTGGTCCAGAAAGCGCCGATCGGAGCATAAGGTCATCTCATCTTCAAAGTTCATTTTCGAGATCTAGTGGCCTCACCCCACCCACCATGGAGCCCTACCACCTGCTCCCCGTCAGCGGGGGCAGCAGCACACTTCACCTGCCGCCCGCCACCCACCAACTGACAGCTCAGTAGGTTGCACTATTGGTTCAGAGCAAGAGTCACGGCATAGCAGCCCATATCAAGAGCAGTAGTTCAGATATGTGAATGAATTCATTCATTCACATATCTGGACTGCTTTAGAGCGGTATAGCTGCACGCCCATTGGCTTTTGCTCTGAACCACGGGCATGCAGCCCCACCGAGCTGTCAGGTCATGGCTGCGGGGCGGCAGGCGGGTGGGGTGCCACCACCGGCTGATGGGAGGGAGCGGGTGGTGGGGCTCTGTGGGGTGGTGAGGGTAGGGGGCCACTAGATCACCAGGAAATTGGACTTGGGGTGGTTTAACCTTCTGCCCACGATCGGGCTTCATGTGTCCACTGGACCACCAGGATATTGGTCTTGGGGGTTGAACTCCCATTCTGCCTGCGATCAGGCCAGCTGGGGAGGAGATCTGCCCTCGATCGGCTAGTTGGGGGTGTTCTGCCCAACATCAGGCTAGTGGGGTGGGGGAAGTGTTCTGCCCAAGCACTGGCTACGGGGTACTATTATGCCCGCGATCAGGCTGCAGGGGGGCACAGGGAACAAGTGGAGGGCCACCCACAGGTGGCAGCTGCTGTGTTGTGCCCTGCAATGCGGCAGCTCACCTGTGGGTGGCCCTCGACTTACCTCTTTTTGGCTCAAAGTTGTGCAGGCGCAGGTAGGGGGTTGCGCCTACACAACTCTGCATGGCCCGGCTGAATATCGGGCTGTGCAGTTTATGCATGGTTCCTCCACCTCCAGTTGAGCATGCCTTCATTAGCATTGTGCTGTTGCTCAGCATGACTTGGGGGGCGCAACTGCCTCCTGCTGAATATCACAGAATG